>CM035136.1:87500-1287500 GCA_020205605.1 Panax ginseng | reverse complement strand
TAAAGAAAAACATAGGTAAACGAACAAGCAAAACTACCCTCCCATCCCGGAAAGCATCCTAGGCCTGCTTGCGCTCATTTGATGAATCAGCTTTTGGCCAACATCTTATTTCTTTGGTCATGAATGTCAAGCCTGCTTGCACATATATGATGAGTCCGCTTTCGGACAATACCTTATTTCTCTGTAAAATGTCTAACTGTACATGATCTAGTTTCTTCTTTATGTTTTCGTACAAATCTTATGTTGCCTAAAGGTGAAATTTAAATGCAAAAATGTAATGCTAGAATTGGCCTCACAACCAGGAATTTATGGTTACAAAGTAAAATCAACAGAATACAGGATAGATGTAAAGAGCACCAGTGGTCTTTTTCTGTACATGCTGTAGTGGTGAACATCAACCCATCTGCAGGAGAGGAAGAGAACTAGTAACATGACCCACTTCACTCTCCTGATAATTAAACAAAGGTGAGTTCACCAATTGAGCTTTAGAAACAGATGCCTCCATTATCTAGGGGCTTACTGCTTTGTGCTTACATAGGTCACTAATATAGACATGGTCAAAAAAATTAATTGTTTTCAAATTTCTTTAAAGTGAGAACAGAAACCTAGGTTTCTGTAATAAGGTTAAGGGAAGACACCTAGATTAACTCTTGAAAAGTTAGAAACAATTGAAACTCTGACCGAAGAACTGTAAATGAGGCCAATCACAACTGCCATATTAATTTACATTTCCAGATAAATATAACAGCGATACAACATTTAAGCATTTGGTATGGGTTGAACATGGATGCTTATAAGTTAAACCCTAACCATTCTATCAGGTGTTCATAAATCATATAGTTATTTTTTCAAGTCTACAGAAAATCGTTCTTATAGTGTAAACCAGGATTCTGATAAACCTTGCTCCACCATCTTCTCCTACTTCAGTATGATTGATTAGAACACCAAAATAAAGATTCTATTTCTTTTTCTATTTTTTTATATGTATAAACTAAAGATATGGTTATAAAAGTTGGTTATTATATTATTATAACAGTTGGTTATCATTGGTAAAGACTTTTCAAATGCAAGTAAACTAAATCATGGATTTCAAGTAGGAAGAAACTGAAACATGATTGTCACAGCTCCCCCTCTGATATTGAGTCAACCCCCTCCGGTTTTTATGTCCTCAATTTTACAAAACCGATTATTCAGAATGTAAGAAAAAAAGTTAGGAAGAAACTGAAACATGATTATCGCAGCTCCAAATTCTGACTTTTGTCAAGACAAACTCCCTGTGTTTGATCTTATATTTTATTTGTTTATTTATCCAAAATATGAAAGAAACAAACTATGAAGAACCTACATTACTTGAAACTTTTGTTGAAGTCGATAAAAAAAAGTAAGTAGTAAAAATTCTTAAAACCTCTAAAGGACAAGAATGGGCAGTTGAACATTGTGGCAATCATCTTATTATACCCATCCTCTGCTTCATCATCACATTCCATGGAATTCAGAACTGAAAACCCGCTGACAACAAATATGACAAAATTAACCATCCTGATCTTACTGGAGCAATAACGATTTTCATGAGCTTTACACTTCAGTCTAGTCTTTAAACTTGGATCATCAGAATTCCTGGCAAGAATTCACAGAAGCAACAAATCAAGTTAACTTCAAAGACACAAAAGAAAATACATTTAAAATTATAATATTGACCTGCTAACAAGTTCTCCATGACGAACACCTTCAGTCATCCAATGCCTTAGGATATCCATATTTTCAGATGCATTATTAGACAAACTGCGTGTGTCATATAAGCAGAAAGAAGTTGAACCTCTTGGAATCATATACTCGTGGAGGAAGTAGGTTCCATCTTCAACATATGGATCATCTGTAATAAATAAGGCATTACTAAATAAGCAGCAATAACAAAAGGTTACTACTTCCTGTTATTCAAAGATAGAACAAGTTTAACAGCAGCCTAAAAAACCACAGATTTAGATGTTGGAGAAAGGATATAATATGTACATGATACTTGAGCCCTTTCTGGTGCAAACTTGTCATCATCAAACACTCTCGAAATTCTATTTACAAGATTGCTTTTTCCTGATCTCTCTGGACCAATCAACAAAAGTGATGTCGTACTTGGGACATTGTAGTCACTTATTTTCATGCCACCCACCTTCTCAGTCCATGCTCCAGCGTTGTAGCTGTGATTAATAAAATAGTTTTGTCAGTTCCCGGGAGAGTACAGCCAGTCTTTGAAGATCAGAAACGAATTAATACCTAATAGTTAATAAAAATTCTACTTGAATAAGTACTCACATTATCACAATGATGCAATGTGATGAGAATGGCACAATATTCTGGCAAAGAAAGAGTCTAGCGTTCCTGAGCCAAGTTCAACCTCTATGTCATCCCTAGAAGAGGCATATAAGATATTCAGAACTGGCTTATGTTCCACACAATTTTGTCCATGAAATGAATCCCCTACCCTCAACCCCAAAAAACACACTTCATGGGTCTCGCTTAGAACCTGCAAATCACCATATCGCTGCAAACTTCAACTTTCACCCCATTTTCACCCCTTGCTGGGATAATATTTCTTAATACTAGGACCAGATTGTGATTGCCATGGCAGAAAATATTCCGGTCAGTTGGTATTCCTTCTTTGAACAAATGCATTTAGCTCTATTCTTCAATTTTAAATTATCGAATTCTACTCATTTTTTTTCACTTATAAGTTAAAGGAGATGTTAACTTAAAAAGGATGGAGATAACTAATTCATAAACCAAATCCTTAACAACCTCTTTGGTAAGGATCCTGTGTCCCCTACTATAAGTTGTCACTCACATTTTCAACTTTGATTTCCCATGTATCTCTCTATATATAATATGTAGACATATATATATATATATATATATATATATATATATATATATATAATTAGTCATTCTATTCTCAAGGTGTTAACTTATTTGCATCATAAAATTTGCCATTTCCAACCTCCACACTTGAAGTACCATTTATGTACAACACTTAAAGTTCATTTGTCATGCTTTTGTACACATATATGTGACATATTAGTAATCATTGCTGTCTTAATAAACCATGTATACTTTCCTAAACTATTCTTTGGCGAAAATAGATTATCACAAGAACCACAAAATGATATCATGAAACATTTACGCTATATTTGGAACTTGGAAAACTTGATGGAAATCAAAGGAGAGGGAAAAGAAAATGAAATCTAAATTTTACTGGAAATTCGTTAACCATTTATTACATAATAGTTTAACATTATTCTTGATTAGATTTTATTACCCTTGAAGATAGTTATTTTATCTTCTTCTTTTTATCTTTATTTTTGTTTTCCTTATTCTTCTTCCACATTTTCCAAGTTCCAAACGTACCCTTAAAACGCTTGAAGCATTGTTAAAGAAGGGAGGGAGGGAGGGAGGGAGGGACACAAAAACTTAAGCATATGGAAAATCCACCTTAAATAAAAACAAAAGCCTAAATGAAGTGGTTTATGTAATACCTCAAGATTATACGCTTGGCTTCCTCCAAGCTTTCAGTACGACACTGCAATTCATCATAACTCCTCAAAACTTCACCATAAACACAGCGTGCCCTCCTCTGATTCCCCTTGAGAATCAAAGAATTTGAAGTGAGTTGACTACCCACATCATCAAATTTCCCAAACACCAAATCCTTATCAGCATTTACTGAACCATCCTCTATCTCTGAGCTTAAACCATCTCCTCTGACCAATTCAGACCACACCAAGTTTCAATATTTAGTTAACACTCTAAAAGAAAGTTGAAGAAAGAAAGGAAAGAGAAAAGGGTCTGAATACCTAAGCAGAGTAGGTAATTCAAATGGGTATTCACGGGATTCTTGTTCCAATGAAGATTCTTCATCTGCAAGTGAAACCCCGCCTTTTATTTTGATTGATTATATATATAAAAATTGAGAGAGAGGGAGTTTAGAGAGAATACCGGTAGAAGAAATGAGAGGGAAGACTCTGTCGCCACCCATTATTTGTGCTCGCTTGATATTTGAACCGATAAAGGTGATGAAAGAAATTCCGATCACCAAATAGTTTGATGAGAAAAGCAGACGGGGGTTTTGGTCAGTTTTGTTGATGATACATTTTCTGCCACGTCTCCTCTTTCAACTCAAAAGTTGAGTGGCTTAAGCCAAGTATATACTTAAGAAATAAAGAAAATAGAAACTGAGGGAAGGAGTCAAAAGACATTATCACATTATAATTTAGGAAAAAAAAAAGAAAGAGGGGGAGACTTACATTTATTTGGTACGTAATAAAATAATTGCTCAAAACTTTATTTTTATTGAAGCTACACTGACTAATAAGTTATGCTGATATGATTGAGAAAAAACTATATATATATATATATATATATATATATATATACATATTAATTTTCAATAACTTTAAACAAGTTTAGATTTAGATTCAGTAATATATTTACTATTACTGTTATTCATTTTTAGAAAAGATAGAGAATTTACCACCCTAGTGTCTTTTGTTAGAATAACAAAAGCCATATGTATTAAATTTTGCTCAACAAGAAAAAATTGATTTTTATAATCCTAAATATTTAATTTTAAAGAACATATCAGAACTGGACTCTCGTTTTCCATGACTAATAGCTTGCATGATGCAAAAGTGTCATCCATGAGGACCACGACTCTTGTAGAGATCAACCCGTAACACCATATCCTTGAGTTTCATCCGCTTTTCCATTTCCTCTTCTATAATAAATATATATAATAATATTCATATGTAACATATCAAAATTGGATGATCATGGTCTGATAAAATACCACGTTAACTATGTAATTTCTAATTCTTCCTTGTTTAAACCTCTTTAGCAGAAACCCAGTACACTGAACCATACAAGATAATCATTCCTAGTTCACTTACTTGGGTCATCTAACGAAATTCAACACATAATAATACTGCTCTCGATGATATCTTAACAAAATTTCAACCAATTATCACCAAGAAATTGATAATCATTCCAGCCAAGGTCCTGCAAAGATGCACCAATTGGTGGAACAGAAACATTTGCAGTCCATATGTTGTTCGCAAGTGCATGGATTTGGCCTCGAGGGAGATGTGCAGTTCCATGAAGAACCTGCCATGTTCCCAGACAAGAAAGTGTCAAGTTGGAGGAATATACAAGTTAAGTATGACCATCTGTACCAACTAGTAAGGAATGACATATGGTAGAGCAGTGATATCAACAGATTCTATCCGAAGAGCTTCTGCCCACACCTTCTTTGTCTCCTTAACCTGGGAAGAACCAGATCTCACCTTATTTGTCTGGAAATCATAGCTGCCCAAAAGCCATTCCTGGTCATCCAAGTCTGACCACTCCATACTGGGAATATTGAGTATTTGGCTCAGATACTTGGAATCAGGATGTGGAGGTTTCAAAGATTTTCCAACATTTTTTTCAACTTTTACAGGAGAAACTGATGGCCTTTTCGAGCAAACATCTAGTTTTTTATCCTCCATCAACCCATTAATCTTGATTTCCTTACCATTCACCTTTTGGTTACTAATTGGCACATGTCCTCCGGTAGCTAATCCGGTAACAGCCTGGTAAACTTCTACTTTCCCATTTTCCAAGACTGGATGAAATAATGAGACCTTGTTACCCACCTTATGATCATTGCTTGTCCCCTGCCACTCAGATGAGGTAAACTGGGTACCAGCTGTACACATTTCCAATATCCTTCCATTTTCCCAAATTGGACGAGATGACAGAACATTATTATTCACCTTACTGTGTTCTCCAAACTGGATTTTACCGGGGGTTGCCCCCAATTTAGGTCCATTTTCTGCAACTGGACAAGAGGATGAAGCCGTTCTAGTTACCTTAAGGTTATTGACTGTCCTCACCAACTCAGACACAGATTGGGTTGAAGTCATGTAAGAATAGGTTAAGGTCGTGTGAGTTTCCAATTTTCTTCCATTTTCCACAACTTCATGAGAAGAAGGGAGAGGTCTTTGCAACTTGCTAAGCCGAATGTCATCGTCTGTGACAAAGTTGATAGAAGAAAATACAAATGATTTAGCTGAGAAGATGATAAATATCTACAACCAGATTTCTACCCCATAAAAAGTATCCCGTTAGAACTTCAAAGACTGTGCTAAAGTCAGTCTGTACAACATAGTAGGCATTTAAGACAGAAATGTACCCACAAAAGTTACAAGTTCAGTAAAAGGCCACCAATGGCCCTCTGTTGTGATGCAAGTTGAGATAAGAGTACCATTGAAGCAAGGGAATAAATATATCATGGAGAAGAAAAGTTTATGTTGCTTATTAGTTATTACCTAAAAGTGATAGAACTCACCATGTAGTAGATCTCCATTCATTTCAAGCTCCTTTCTTTTGCCAAGATGGGTGTTGTTTTCCTTCAAAAGGGATGATGGTTTCTTATTATTATAACATACAGCATTCATGTTGTTTTCTCTTGCATTTGGCTGCTCTTTAATTGGTGCCTTCTCCTTTGCTTTCTCCTCCTTTGCCTTCTTCTTTTCCCTTTTTTTATCTTTTGATTTGCTTTTCTTCTCTTGATCTCTATCCTTATGCATATCTCCTTTACTATCACTATTCTTATGCTTATCATTTTCTTTCTGCTCCATTCTCTTCTCAACACATTTGTCCCCCAATCCAGCCACTCCTTCAACCTTCCTTTCATTACCTCCAATGAAATTTGGAACAGAACCATTTTCATTATTACCCTTGAATCAACTTTGTTACTTTGTCCAAAAACCTTCCTATCATCGTCTCTTTTGTCCTTGAGCACTTCCCCATGCAAATCAGCACATCTTTTACCTGTGAGATGAATTTTCTGGACCATGGGGTTCTCTGTGGCTTTATCTTCATCTCTGATTCTCTTTCCCAATTCCACCAAGAATTTAAATTCAGTAGTCCCCTCACTTTGTGTGCAGTTAGAACCAGGAGTCTCACCATTGCTACATCCCACTGGCCCTGCAATATATTTCTCATCTGAAGTCCTATTCTTTTCTTTTTCCCTATGCTTGTTGTTCTTGTCTTTGTGCTTCTCATTTCGGTCTTTCTTTTCTCCGTGCTTGTCTTCACTTTTCTCCTTGTCCTTGTTCTGTTTACCTTCTCTGTCTTTCTTCTCTTTCTTCTCCTTCTTCTCCTTGTGCTTTTTCTCCTTCTTCTCCTGCAGTAATTATTATTTCCAGTTAGACAATACAATGCATAGTCAGAGAAATAAAGAATTGAGACAATTACAATAACAGCACTGTAATAGTTAAAACTAACAAACTGACGACAGATTTCAAGAGTCCACACAACAAATGATAATCTGCAGAAATTAACTACTCGTATTGGCTACTCAAGCAGATCGTCTCTATCAAGCATAAACCTTTGCACATCAATTGAAACAAAGATTACAGTATTTTAATACAACTCAGCATTTTACAATAATTATAACAAGTATAGATAGCATATATACCACTTCTAAGAATTGTTAAGCCAAGTATAACACTAAATACCAAAAAAAATATTAAAATGTAATCCACCTAGATAGAATACCATCTTCAAAGTTTACTAAGAGCTGAAAACAAAGTGGAATATCCTAATAGAGTGCCTCAACTTTACAAATACTTAAGTGTTGCTGCGTTTTTAATGGAATTGATCCACTTAGATTGCAATATTCAGGGTAATCAGTAATCAACATAGCAAGAAACAAGAGAAGAAAACCACAATAAGCAATGATATTATAGGGAATTCATTTGCATGATACCAGCAGAAGATGATTAAAAAACGAGCACATCTTAGTTGAGCTGTGATATCTTGATATGCTTAAAAGTTTTACACCTTGCATGGACATGACAAGGAAAGGAAACCATCAGGCATGATGATAAAGTTGACCAAGCAATTACTAACACTATTGGAATCTACATTGGGATAGTATTAATACAAGAATGCATCAATGCCACCAATTACATGTATAAGGCCTTTTCTGCTCAGCCTACAGAACTTCATACTATTTAACTTATGACATAGTAAACAGAAATACTCAGACAAGACTATCATACTGAGAAGCATTTCATGATCCAGATTGAAGAAAGATATATCCCTCACTCAAAAGACAACACAACCTTTGTAGACTTGTCAAGCCAAACAAATATATTATAACAATCTTATACAAGATGAAAGAAAAGGGGCACCACAAAAGAAATATCAGTGATCAAATATGGATTCATATGAATCTCCTCGACCTATGAGACTTTGAAATATTTAGTTGACCATACCAGAACAGTAAATGATTACCACCAAGGCATGGAATTCGCGCAGAATTTCAGAATACATGTTTCAGTTAAAAGGCCATTCATGTTTATGGACTAAGCCATTCAGTTGCTTACCTTCAGAGAACCCAGATAACTTACAAATAATCCATAAAATAATAAATATCAGGTAAAAAATCAAATAAAGGTCAATTAGTTACTGTTTTAAGCTGGCAACATGTGCTAGCACCACTTAATATCCCATTAAATTAGGGTGATGCTGATCCTGTAGAATGAAAATGCAGATTTGACTGTTGAAGCTTTCCCGAATTATTTATGTATAATAACAAGTCGCATATTCTATGCATTATCTGTTACACTACATTTTTTAACATGTTGGAGTTAATATCAATATTATTTTTTCAACGTCATTAAGTTATTGTGCGCACACACAATAGTGTACATTTAGGCTGTACGGGTTATTAGGCGCGCATGCGAATGTAGGCAATATTATGAATGTCAAACTCCGGATAAAATGCAGTTTTCCTCCTGTAGATACAATTAGTTCTGTCAAACACATATAAATCTCAAATAATCGCATAAGCAGCAGGTGAGTGGTATCCTTCAAAGGTGGTGGGGGAGTAATATGTTAGGATTGTAGAATATATATTGTTATGCTCGCCAAACCTCAACTCCATCTCAGTAGTGCTTGAACTAATGATAATCAAACTTAAAGAAATTTGAACATAGTTTAGATCAAATTGAAATTTGGCAAGAATAGAATTAACTGAATGAACAATCAATCCAATTGTTGGTTTGTCAATATATCAATCGTACAAAATTACTTATGGTGTAAGGATGGCCTGTAAAACTAGTGTTTTACACCCTCCAATAGCAACATGCCATGTAGGTAACATAGGAGAAAATCAAGGATTTCAAATACAATATGATTAATTAAACAGTTTCACTATGGTAAATAGTAATTACACAATCTGTTACTACATTTCAAATCTCTTGATTTTCTCCTATGTTACCTACATGGCACGTTGCTATTGGAGGGTGTAAAACACTAGTTTTACCAGTCATACTTATATAATTTATTCTCTTTTTTGATAAGTACACACATACACACATGTTTGCATGTGTATATATCCACTAATGTCTCATGGTACAATGAGAAACACCCATCTATCACACTTTCAACATCCACCTATACTATTTCATCAACTAGATGGAAACAGCCAAAAAAAATGATAGGACAAACCGAGGAAAGGACTAAAACTGAATCAATCAAGGCAAGGTAGGGATCCCATTATCACGAGAGCGGGGTGACGGTAATTTGTGATCAAAGTAAAACATCAAAAGAAGATTCTTGCAGATACTAGTCTCATGTTACACAAAAAAAACCATAAAACTGGCGCTAATGAAAAATATTAGCAGCTGAGGAAATTTTCATATTATTTTATTTATCCTTTTCTTCAGTTTTTGTTATATCTTTTTCCTTTTCTCTTGCCTTTCTCCTTTACGTTTACATATGGGATTCATTTTCAGGTTCAGCCAACCCCAACAAGTTTGGGATATAAAGGTTTTGTTGGGTTGGGTTGGGTTGGGTTGGGTTAGGTTGGGTTGGGTTGGGTTGAGTAACCTCATTTTTAAATACAAATTACAAAACCATCTGAAGAACCATAGTTTTGTAATCCTAAAATCTAGTGAGTCAGGTTTTCAGTCATTAAAATCCTCCAGCCATCATATATAAGTAAGATGTGCTCTAGCTGCTACTTCAGCTACTCCAGCCCATGTAGACTTACAAATTAGGGCTTTAAGTAGCAGACCACGGAGAAACAAGTACTGGCATGACAATGTATCCTCAATAGGTGAGAATCGGGTTTCAAGTGGGCACCGACAACTTAAGAATGACAGCTAAATTTAGATTCAAAAAAAGGAACAATTTTGGTGCTGCAAATTTACCAGCTGCTGAAACCAAGGTTCTGATAGGATGTTGGATAGAATGGTAGTTTCATGTACGGCTATACGATATTTCCAATATCATAGAAAAAGATACTTTTACTATTTAGTAAAGCCACACGCTTAACTACATTATTAAGGCATAATAATCTATTTATTAGTCAGAAGTAAGGGACCAAAATATTTCGATTTCAGATATATGATCACAAAAAGTAAGGAAATACCAATAAATGAGTAATTAAGATGCTAGTAGAAGTACAGCCAAAAAACGAAAAAACAGAGAAAAAAATAAATAAAATATGATAGTAGAAGTCCCAAGCAAACCCTGTCAAAAATAAAATTGTTTGCAGAAATATAAGAAGGCAGACGTCTTCTCCATTGAAAGAAATAAGATTATCGCAAATCCAAGACAATAAAAAAATTAACCAAATTTGCCTGATGTAGAGGCAATCATTTAGAAATTGGAGCTAGCACACTTGCACATAAAGATAAAGAAGGTTAATTTGATACTTAGTTCAAAATGACAAATATACATTAATTACACATGTCATGTGTATTAATTGGTAAAAAAGCTAAGATTTCCTGTCAAATATTAACTTGTTGAAGGTTTTCGTTTACTAAATTCCAAATATTATTCTCTCTCTATAAATTCTTTAATGAATGGAAAACCTCCATACAACTTTAAAATGTGAAGCTATTAAATAGAAGTTTTGAATAATGCAACTTCAAACAAAAATGAAAAGTAAATCAGCATGACGAGACACAAAATGGCAGTCAATTAACAAGGTTATATGTTTATAGTAGAAACCTTTTCTAGCAACTTCTCATCGTCAGGTCCAGCCTTCTTTTCATATCCTGGAGGAAATGGAAAGCAGCGAGACATTGCACGCAAACCAGACCAACAGAGAACCTTCAAGTAATTGTAAGACTTCTCTTAGATCCTGATAAAGCTGTTCCTGTCTTGGAAAAGACCATAAAAAAACTCTCTTTTCCATGAACCATGTCCTCACACTCATTTCCTGCTTGGACATTGCTCCATGATCTTCCCAATCACCCCAAATCCAAAATTTCCAAATTTATTCAACTGAATCCTTCTTAGCACCAGATATAATACCAAAGTTGCTTAAATTTTTTATCAACTGCACTAACAGACCTACGTTTCTCAATCAGAGAGATTTGTTTGCAAATGAAGATATCTACAGAAGTCTGATTCTCTGCAGACCCCACTACACCAATATAGTATCAGCACCTGCCCATTATCAAAAATCAATATCAGGACCATTTCCTGAATATAAAATGTCAACTTATACAACATAAGCAACAAACACCATGACCTCAAAGTGCAAAATTTTGTTAATGCTCTACCAGTTCTACAAATCCTAAAGGCAAAAGCCCATCCCAGTCCAAAGTTTGAAACATAATTCTGAACAACTTTCTTGCAGATTCAGTGTACATAACCTGAAATCCATGGTAGCCCATAAAAAATCTACTCCCAGTAGTCAGTACTTATCCTACGACATTGAACTGACCCCAATATTAAAAGAAGATGTAAATAACACAATGTTCACTATTCATCTAGTATCTAAAGTGTTCTGATCTTAACCCTAACAACATAAAATTGGAATTAGGGCTAATTTAGCAGATCAGACCTCAGAAAGACCATTCTGCAAGATCATAGTAGTAGGAGAAAAGGAATCCAAATTTTAAAATACCAAATGATGAAAATATTTAAATAAGTTTACTCTAGAGAAAATTTTGAAGAAATAAGAAGAAGAAAACAGACTTGAACTGATTTCAAGACTTGATAGAACCTAGATAAGGGTTTTGAGTAAATTGAAAAAGGGAAGGAATTATAAAAGCCTAATATGAATTTTTATTTTTAAAAAAACCTTCTGACATTAAGTATGCATTGTGGGAGAAAGAGAATGAGATGGAGGAGATCAAACAAACAAGAGAAAAGAACACAAAATATATAAATATATATATGTCTCAGTTTCTCTGTTTCTACCTCTATATCTCTGTAAGTAATTGTGTATGTATATATGTATCTGTATGTGTGTTTTTCAGATCCTCAGGTTGTAAATTCTTGACAGGGTTTTTCCCCGAGGAGGCCGACCTCTCCCTCCCTCTTCTCCCTCAGTCCTCTCAATATAAAAACCCAAAATGGGATGAGAGCCAAAGGCTTATTTATAGTAGGTGAGGACAGAAAAAAAGGAGGAGGGATTAAAAACGTTACCGTTTCCAAATACAACTAAATGTATAAATGGAAATAATAAATATTTTAATATTATTTATATTTCTTATGTTTCTTAAAAAAATTCATTTATTATATTATAAGTATTAAGAAGGTATTTTGTTTTGTGTTTATTTTTAAAATAATAAATTTATTAATTATGTTATTTGTTGAAAATTATAAATTATTAGTTTAGTAATAATGAGTTAATAGTAAAAGGATAATGAACAATTTTAAAATCAAAATTATTATTTTATATTACCGATAATAAAAAATGACTTTATTTTATGAAATATAAAAATTATGAAATAGGATATTTCTTGTAATAGAGTGGGTATGATCTAATAATTCAACTTTAACAATGTCTTTTATTTTAAATTAGGTTGTGACATGGTCAAAATATTTTAATATTGTACAAATTTCTTTTAAAATATAACATTTTTGTTGCCTTTTTTAAAATTAATTTAATACAAAATTAATAATAAACATTTTTAATTAGTAATATATTTTTAAATAATTTATAATTTTTATTGTTGTACATACCAAAAAATATATATATTTAAATCAACCTTAACAAAATCAATAATAATGTGACGCCCCCAAAATAGGTCCAATCCATCTAACCCATTACGAGTCGTCAAATACATGGTACAGAAAACAACTACAATTTTATTACAACAATTGTCGTGCAAAATACAACAACACATATGCTGTGAGTTTGGATACAAATATATACCAATCTGTAACTCTTGACACCAACTTTGGATAAGACGTCACAATGACACCTTACATAAAGGTATAGTCAAAAGCTGCTTTTTAGAAATTAGAATCTTTGGGAAGTGTTCATGAAACCTTCGTGACATGGGAGGCCATGCGTCTACAGGTTATGATAGATATCATATGGCCACGTAATTATCCTTGGTTGACCTATAGACCCCAAAGAAAAGCGAGAAGATTATTATCATATTCTTTCCAATGGTGTGTCTTCTTGACATATCATTATCTCCACCGCCTCTAATTGAGAATTATACTTCAACCAAACTCCAAGATTATATAGGTAGTGCTCGTATATATACTCAGCAAGTGGATGAGCATATCCATGTCTTATGATGATACGAGGTTGTTGTAAGACCCCGATTTTTTTTTTTTAATAAAATAGAATTTTCTCTATTTATTATTTTGAAATAGTAAGGGTTGAATTGATTAATGTGGTTAGTTATGAGTAAAATACGCGAATATTTTAAAATAAACAGGTGGCTATAAAATATTCATTGTTGTCGAGGAATATTCGTTTGGTCGTGGAATATTCTTCTCGCTTCGGGGAATATTAAATGCAATGCCGCGATCTTTTGTGGTCGCCATAATAATGAAAGCGATTGGATGAAGAAAAGACAAGTATGAGTTGTTTATAAATAACTTGGCGTAGTTATTCTCAGATTATCTTGTTGGAATACCGTTGGTTAAAATACGAATCGCGTTGTCAGACAAGAAGATAGTACGGTATTGCACCAATTATTGATTCTTACGTGAAGGCCTACTTACTCAATAAGCATTACGATGAATTCTTTATTCGATTATTTTATTTTATTGATTCAATAATTGCTTTGCGTTGATATTTTATATTCTTGTTGTTTCAATAATTGTCACTACACAAGTATTTTCCATTATCGAAGCAATAATTCATATTATCTGAATAATATTATTAGAAAACATTATTGGCAATGTCTAGAAAGTTACATCTAAGGAGAGGTTTGGTCACCTAATTGCGCTCGAAATGAGAAATTCTTATTGAAAGCCCCTCTTTCACAGGAGGAACTACTGGTTGCGATCTTGTGATTCTGTAATATTATTTGTTAATAATTAATTATTGATTTATATGATGAGGAAAATATTGATTTTATGTGGGATATATGAGTATATGAGGAGGAAGAGTATTTTTGTTGCATTAAATAATTAACACATGTTTTGTATGTCGGTGGACCCCATTTCTTGACTAAAATTTGATTATAGCCTATAAAATCGTCCGTTTATGGATTTCGGTCAATTTCTGTTTGGAATTTGGAAAAACTTTCTTTTGCAAAGTTGTAGAGAATTGAATTTTCTATAAAAGTCTCGAGATTCAAATTTTCTGATAAAAGGGCTATTTATTATGAATTATTGAAGTTCCGAAGTTTCGAAGTTCCGAAATAATTGATTTTTGGAAGTTTTAATTATTTTTATTAAGAAAAATGTTTTTATTCTTTTTGGCACATGTGTGGCTAAAGTTTGGACCAGATTTGTGTGCATAGAAAATTTGATTATATATATTATTATTATATTAAATTTTCTGCTTTGGTGTTCTAAGCAATTTCCTATAAATAGGGTGCTTAGGTTAGAATTGAAAATCACACCAGAAACACAAGTTTTCTCTCTCTTTCTCTCTCGATATATTGAGCGTATTTTTGTGAGTATATTAGTACTTTGAGTATTGCTATACGGTGCAAGTTCTTTCAGCACTATATCAAGTCAGAAGTACTATCATTTTGAGGTAAAGGATGTTATTTTATTCGTAAATGATATTATTTCTTCAATATCATTATGTCAAAATATTGATTGAAAATTTTTATCAAATTTAGAACTTTTCATGTCGGGGTTACTATTCATGAGTTACTATTCACGAGTTACTATTCATGAGTACTATTCACGAAGTGTGATGATATTTTTTTGTGAAATTTTTATCTTTTGGTGTGAGTTTCTTATTCACGATATCAAGACTTTATTCACGTATACGGCACTTATTCACGAATCACGATACTATATCACGGAAAAATTAAATTTTCTTTTCTGTGTCCAAGACCATCTGTTATGATTCCTATCTTTGATTGTATCTATGTTTTGATCATTCTTGAATTTTACTTCACTATGATTATTTATGAAGTATTTTTGAACTCGGTTTGGTTAAAGTACGAATCTTTAATATTTGTTCTTTTGTTTCACTAGATTCTTTTTCTTTAAAATATTTTTCATCATCCTCCGTTCTAAATGATGATATAACTGAATATCTTTGGCCCGTAGTGTAAGACCCCAAATAATTAATAAATAAAATTTAATTTCCTCTAATTATTATTTTGAAATAGTAAGGGTTGATGTGATTAATGTGGATAGTTATGGGTAAAATACGCAAATATTTCAAAATAAGCAAATGGTTATAAAATATTCATTGTTGTCGGGGAATATTCGTTTGGTCGTGGAATATTCGTACTGTCGGGGAATATTCGCACGACAAACGCTTGACCATGTATGGGCCCCATAGCGGAAGCGATTGGAGGAAGAAAGCGACAAATATAAGTTGTTTAAAAATAATTGGCGTAGTTATTTACCGTTTAAAGCTGTTGGAATACCCGGTGGTAAAAACACGATGTCTGGCGTTGTTGCTTGACGAAGAAGATGCGGTATTGCACCAATTATTGACTCTTACGTAAGAAGACACTACTCAATAATGGTTACTGATAATTCTTATTCGATTATTTTATTGGTTCAATAATTGTTGCGTTGATATTTTATATTCATTGTTGTTTTGATAATTGTCATTACACAAGATTTTTCATTATCGAAGCAATAATTCATATTATCTGAATAATATTATTAGATAACATTATTGACAATGTCTAAAAAGTTCTGTCTAAGGAGAGGTTTGGTCACCTAATTGCGTGCCAGTAAAAAAAAATTCTTATTGGAAAGCCCCCTCTTTCCTGGGAACTGTCTGGTTGTCAATATTGTGATTCTGTAATATTATTTGTGAATAATTAATTATTGATTCATAGGATGAGGAAAATATTGATTTTATGTGGATATAGATGGAAATTTTTTTTAATGTGACAATTGTTAAAAATTAAAATTTTATCTTTTTCTGATAAAATAATTCATTTAAATATATATATTATTATATTTTAATAATATAATAATGGTGATATTTTTACAACGAATGTGGAATATATGAGTATACGAGGATGAAGAGTATTTTTTGTTGCAATAAATGTTTAAAACATGTTAAACATGCTCGGTGGACCCCATTTATTGGTGAAATTTGATTATAGCCTCTAAAATCGCTTCGTTTGTGGATTTCGGTCAATTTTTGCTTGGAATTTGGAAAAACTTTCTTCTGCAAAGTTGTAGAGAATATAACTTCCTATAAAAATACACGAGATTTGAATTTTCTGATAAAAGGGCTATTTATTGTGAATTATTGAAGTTTCAAGCTCAAAATAATTGATTTTGGAAGTTTAAATTATTTTAAATAATAAAAACGTTTTTAACAAGGTAGGTGTGCCCACTAGCATGGAAAAAAGAGTGAGATCAGATTGTCCAAGGTGTGCGTGAAGATATATATATATATATATATATTAATATTTTAATAAATTTTTCTAACTTTTGTATTCTAAAGCATTTTCCTATAAATAGGGTGCTTAGGTTAGAATTAAAATCACACGTAAACTCAAGTTTTTCTCTCTATATTATTGAAAGCGTATTCTTGTGAGTATTTTGAGTATACTTTGAGTATTGCTTTATACGGTGAAAGTTGAGTATATACTTTATATCCGATATTCCAGTTAAATCAATGCGTCTTTTCCGAGATAAGGGATATTATTTTTTTCAGTAATGATATTATTTCTTCAATATCATTATCTTTGAAATATTGATCTCAAGTTTTTTTTATCAAATTTGGAACTTTTGTGTGTGAGTTTCTTATTCACGATATATCGACCTTTATTCATTTAATACTGGCATTATTCATCAAAAATGAAAATTTTTCTCTTTTCGTCTAAAATATCTATGTGGATACTAGCTTTGATTGTATCCATGTTTTGATCATTCTTGAATTTTACACCACTATGATTATTTTTGAGGTATTTTTTTTTGGGCGTGGATAAAACAAAGTACGAATCCTTAATCCTTAATCCTTGTCATTTTGATTCTTTGGATTCTTTTCTTTTAAAAATATTTTCATCATCCTCGGTCTTAAATGATGATATTATGGAATATCTTTGCTTTGTCAGTGCAAAGATGAATGATTTCGATGAATATCTTTGGCTCGTAGTGCAGAAGATGAATGATTTCGATGAATATCTTTGCCCGTAGTGCAAAGATGAACATGTGTTTAGATGAACATGATTAATGGTGAATGTCCTTGGCCCAGTAGTGCAAGGATGAATATATGATTCCGATATATATTGATTGATGTTACGAGGGATAAAAATATTGATGATAGATCGTTAAATTCATAGATATTAGTAGATTTCATCCTCTACGTAACTCTTCTATGAATTAATATTTTCCATTCATGAGTATTGATTTAAAACTTGTTGTCTATTGTATTCTATTAGATTTTTTTTTTCCGTTGAAGACTAACGATAATTTGTTCTCGTATTATCTTAGTCATAATATTCTTTATCGGGCTAGTTGAGCTCACCCTTTTCCTTTTTGTTCCATTTTTCTTCTCATGAGGCGAGAATGTAGCGAGTACGAGTTGGGGTATGGAATGATGGTTTTAGAGAGTTGTTTAGTAGTCCTCACCATTTCTGTAAAATAATGTATCAATAATTATGATAAGGATTTATTTGTATGTGGATATTGTTTAGATGACAATATCTGTATATAAACTCACAGTTTTATTGTTGTAATAATAAAGTTGTAGTTGTTTCTGTACCGTGTATTGACAACTCAGAATGGGTGATGTATACCTATTTTGGGGGTGTCACACGTAGTGCAAAGATGAATGATTTTATGATGAATATCTTTGGCCTTTAGTGCAAAGATGAACAGGTGTTTAGATGAACATGACCAATGGTGAATATCTTTGGCACATGTAGTGCAAAGATGAATATTTGATTTATGATGTATATTGATTGATGTTACGAGGATAAAATATCGATGATGGACTTTTAAATTCATAGATGATAGTAGATTTCATTCTCTACTTAACTCTTCTAATGAATTGTTATTTCACCGCCGATTGTTGATCTAAAACTTGTTGTCTATTGTATTCTATCAGATTTTTCCCTGTTGAAGACTAAGGATAATTTGTTGTATATTATCTTAGTCATAATATTCTTTACTGGGCTAGTTGAGCTCACCCTTTTCCTTTTTGTTCTATTTTTCTTCTCTAGAGACGAGAATATAGCGGGAACTAGTCGGGGTGTGGAGTAATGGTTCAAGACAGTTATTTTAGTAGTCCTCACTATTTTGTAAAATAGTGTATCAATAATTATAATGAGGACTTATTTGAGTGTGGATATTGTCTAGAAGATAATATTTGTATTTAAACTCACAGTTTATGTGTTGTCGTATTTTGCACGACAATTGTATTAATGAAGATGTAGTTGTTTCTGTACCATGTATTTGGCGACTCAGAATAGGTTGGTTGGATTGGACCTGTTTTGGGGGCGTCACAGTTGTATATCATTAGACATCTTGTATGATAGTGGCAAAACACCCTTCCAACATTGGGTTCGTTTCACCCTATTTGATTCAAGAAATATAACTACTAAATGATGACCACCGTTCTATTCCCCTGTTACCCCCGCTCGATCAAGCTACACTTGTATTACCTGAAAGGAATTGTGAAGCAAAAGGGTGAGTACAACTAGCTTAGTAAAGAATATCATGACTAAAGATAATTAAATTCTCAATAGCCTTCATCAATAATAAATAAGAGATTTAGAACATATGGTAGATGATAAAACTTTTCAACCATAGTTGCAGCGGAACGAACAATCCATTAGAAGAGTCAAATAGACCATAAAATCTATTATCTTCTCCATGTTAAAAGTCCACCAACAATGTTTTATCCCTGTAACATCAATCAACAATTCATGTCCACAATCACGTGTATAACTCATAATCGTAATTGTAGTTCTAAATTCCTTTCCTCATCCAGGACAAAGATAATTTTCATCACCTGTCTTTACTTGAAACATCAAAGATCATGGTTATACCAAATCACAGTTCTTGTTCATAATCATACTAATAAATTCATCTTTGCACTACGGGCCAAAGATATTCATTAACATTTCATCTTTGCACTACAGGCCAAAGATATTCAACAACAGGTCATCTTTTGCACTACAGGCCAAAGATATTCATCCTCAACAGTTCATATTTGCACTACATGCCAAATATATTCATCAACATTCATATATTTGCAGACTGGGCCAAATATATTAATATCTCAAAAGAAATATATAATCATTTCAAAATTTATATAAACAATAATTATAACCATGTTGATCAATTCACCTTTCAGACTTAAGCTAAAGATATTCAATTATAAATTCAATGGTCAGCGATCATACAAATCACAATTCAACTTTTCACTCATCGCCAAAGAGAACCCTAGTCATGATCATACCAATAATCTACCCATCTTTACACTCCAAGGTGAAAGAGAATTTCAACATCAAGGTTATAAAAATGTTATATATAATAATAAAATTAATTTAATCAATACATAGTTTTAATCTCCAGAGTAATATTCATAAATCAACTATAATTTGGTTAGAAAAAGAAACCAATTTTGTAGTGAATAGTACCTGTGAATAGTAACTCGTGAATAGTAACTCATGAATAGTAACCCGTCGTGAAAAGTAACTCGTAAATAGTAAATTATGAATAGTAACTCATAAATAGTAACTCATGAATAGTAACCCCGACATGAAAAATTTCCAAATTTGATAAAAAGTTCCAACCAATATTTCGGCATAATGATATTGAAGAAATAATATCATTTTTTAAAAAAAATAATATCCCTTACAATCCCTTAAAATCCCTTACTCTTACCTCAAAAGAGCAGTACTTCTGACTAGAATAACGCTGAACGAACTTGCACGTAGCAACACTCAAGATATCAAAATACTCACAAGAATACACTCAATAATATAGAGAGAGAAATAGAGAGAAAACTATAGTTTCTGGTGTGATTTTCAATTCTAACCTAAAGACCCTATTTATAGGAAAATGCTTAGAACACACAAAGCGTAGAAAATTTAATATAATATTAATATAATATATATTAAATTCCTACGCACACTAAATCAGATCCAACATCAGCCACCAATAGTCAACTAAATCAAAAAAAATGTTTTTGTTATTAAAAATAATTAAAACTTTCAAAAATCAATTATTTCAGAACTTCGGAACTTCAATAATTCATAATTAATAGATCTTTTATCAGAAAATTCGAATCTCGCGAATTTGTTATAGGAAATTCAATTCTCTACAACTTTGCAGAAGAAAGTTTTTCCAAATTCCAATCAGAAATTGACCAAAATCCATATACGGACGATTTTACAGGCTATAATCAAATTTCAATCAAGAAATGGGTTCCACTGACACACAAAACATGTGTTAATCATTTAATGCAACAAAAATACTCTTCCTCCTCATATACTCATATATCCCACATTCATTGTAAAAATATCATCATTAATATATTATTAAAATAACATATTTAAATGAATTATTTTATCAGAAAAAGATAAAATATTAATTTTTAACAATTATCACATTAAAAATTTTCTCCATCTATATCCACATAAAATCAATATTTTCCTCATCATATAAATTAATAATTAATTATTCACAAATAATATTACAGAATCACAAGATCGGGCTTGTGCCGGTAGTTCAGGAAAGAGGGCTTTCCAATAAGGATATCTCCTTCTTGGCGCAATTAGGTGACCAAACCTCTCCTTAGATGTAACTTTATAGACATTGCCAATAATGTTATCTAATAATATTATTAGGATAATATGAATTATTAGCTTCGATAATGAAAAAATACTATGTAGTGACAATGATTAAAACAACAATAATATAAACTATCAATGCAAAGAATTATTGAATCAATAAAATAAATTATTGAAGCAAGAATTATCGTGTAACAATTATCGAGTAAAGGCCTTCTTACGTAGAATCAATAATTGGTGTAATACCGCGTGTCTTCTTGTCTGCAACAACGCATATTATCGTGTTTTAACCATTGTATTCCAACAAAGGTTTGTTACTTGGTAATAACTACGTAGTTATTTATAAAAACTACCTTTTGTCGTTTTCTTCATCCGATAGTTATTACATTATGGGGCCCACAATGATCTAGTTACTGGCATGCATTTAATATTCCTCGACAGAAAGAATATTCCACGACAACAATGAGTATTTTATAACCACTTGCTTATTTTGAAAAAATTTTCATATATCACCCTTAACTTTAAACTTTTATCAATTTAACTATTTACTGAATAGTAATTATAAGAAAAAATTGAATACTTTTATTTCATAAAATTCGGGGTCTTACAAATAATCTTATATTATAGCTAAGAGAAAATAAATAGTTATAAATGACATACTCCTTCCATCGACCTTGACCATGAAGTTAACTTTATGGTAAGTTGATCAATACTATGCAGAAAAATTATTTTTAAGCATGTGTGTTGATATTGTATTGATGAATTGACCAAAATTAATGCTAACGACTCTCCACCAACCTAAAGATAGACACAAATGCATTTTACACAAGAAAAAATAAAAATTGTTTAAAGAAGAGAGTTTAATCATTAATGTATCTTCTTGTACTTAGGAAAAAATTTGAAGTATAAAATTGAGGGTACAATTTAAAATAAAACACCAAATAAAATACTAAAACACCAAATTTGAGACGTGTAAAAGATGTAAAGGTTAGTTCGGTACATTGTGTGCCGCATTGCCGCTGTCACAGTCTCACAGACTCCAACTGTAGCGCATACCAAATACAGGAATCCGATTAGTACAAAGTTTATTTTTTAGTAAGTTGATTAATTAATTAATAGAATGCTGACACACATAGAATTTTCTCTGCGTGTCAGCATTCTATTTATTAATTAACCAACTTACCCAAAAATAAATTTTATACTAACCACTTCCAAAATACAGTAACTTATAAGTATATAAAAAAATAAAATAAAAAAAATAAATAAATAATCTCGCTCTATATTTAATTTTCCTCCTCTAGTTTGCTGAGAATATGTGGACCAAAGTTTCTCAAGGGCTATATCATGACAATAATTTTTTTTTTGGTTTGAAACATTTTTATTTTTGCATTTTTTTTTATTTGGGGTGAGGTTGGGGTTGGAGGGGTAGGGTGATCGAGAGATTCTGTCCTCATGTAATTCATTTAATTTCTATCAATATAATGTTAAAAATTATAAAATAATAAAATTTATAATTATTAATAATTTTTTAGATAGATATGTGTGAATAACATTTAAATATCTTTTAACTCTCCATCCTTACCTAAATAGGTACAATACGTTAATACACAATTTTTTTCTAGTATCTAATCTTTCCCTTTCCGGCCCTTCTCTTCCATTCCCCATTAAAAACTCACAAACATTAAAACTGAGACAACAAAAGAACAGGGAAAAAGTTGGGAGTAAAAAATAATCTATAAACACTATAAGAATGAACATTTTAGTTAATGATTTATGTGTCAAGGCAGTAACTAGTAAGGGTTTATATGCATCTACAAGAAAATTTATGGTTTGTGGGCACTTGATAAAAAAACGATTAAATAAAATAATTACAGAATCTTAAAATTCCCCATCCCTCCTTAGTTGATCAAATCCCACAGTAATAAGCTCAATCTCTCAAAGGCAATGACCCTGCTGAAAAGGGGAGGACATAGTCAGGAATGAACGATCTAAGATGTTACGTTGCGAAGATGCCATGGAAAATCCTGCTGATTGGGGTACTCCAATTGTTGAATGCGGAATTGTGCTGCAACAGTAAATTTTTTAAGATGGAATATTAAGGATACTGAAAAATCTGCAGGTGTCTTAAGCTATTAATTAAGGTTCATTATCACTCAAGTCACATCGCAAACATCACATACATTTAGCAGAAACAAATCACTTGGGCATATTAACTGACCTGAATGATAATGACAAGGAGGAATCCATTGGTGCAGATATTCCATGGTGATCAGGAGGAAGCAACGACCAAAAAACTGGAATTAAAACAGCAAGCTAATCAATTCCTCATTTATTAGTTGTTAATAATAATCAATTTCTATTACCTCAGGATAAAGAAAAAGTTGAAGTCACACATGTCTCCCTGGATTTGGATCAGTCTGTGATGTTCCTCTTACTAGGTGATCCAAATCCAAGGTGAAAAGATAAAATTCTATGATATAAATCAATACTTGCTCTAGACTCTTTCAAATATTGAAATTGGTACAAAATTTGTTTTTATTTCAAACAAATGCACTATTAATCCACACTTCCAAATTCCAATGCATAGAAAGTAATAGAGTGCAGGAAGTGTAGGAGTTTCTCGATGTCCAAATGTAGGAGAGTTCAAAATGTTAGCAGTTAGTGCATCTGATATCCCAACACTCATTTGGACAAAGATGAAAATGGTCCACATATATCTATCTCAAATGTATAAAACTAGCAAATTTTTTGACACTGTTAAATGGAGCAACTTAGAATGTAATTTTTATTTTTGCCAAGTAAATCTAATAATTACTGTCATTGATATTTTATCATGCGTTACTGGGGTACTTTTTCTTTGAAAGACTAGTGTACGTGTTCTAATTATCTAATACTACCTCTTACATCAGATACTAATTAACTTTATTATCCATAGGAGTTCTAAATCTCAAGATTATTCCACAAATCTAGGTTTCAAAGTCTTAATAATCAACTCTATCTATGGATACTCATTCCTTCACGAATCATTCAAGAACTATTACTTGATAAAATAAAATGTTACCCGAGTGTTTCGGGCTTTCCTCGAAACCGGAGCAGAAAAGTGCATCCTATAAGCAAAGGTTCACACTCTTTTTAGAATACAATATATCAATTTGATTCGCAATAAAGAGTAACGTAAAATATATTTCTCTAAATGCAATGTCATCACTGACTCATATTAGCAGCTTAGTTTTAATCCAACAAACTCACCTTGCCTGAATTTTGAGCATTGTGGACCATCTCTGCAAGAACAAGTTCCACATATCAGATAAATAAAGGCTTTGGAAAAGTGTAGAGATTCTGTGTAAAACCAAATTTCCGTAGAAGGACAACCAAGCAATCTAAATGTAGAAGTTATGCTTATACTTGTACAGGTTATAAGACAGAAAATGTATTAAATCCACCAACACCACCCAATTAGCAAGATGTCGTCCTCAGTTTTAAATATAACAAGATACAATATAATATAAAAATGTCTGTCCCACAGATTTCCTGCGATGGAACAGAAAGCATGAGACAGAGTAGTCCCACCTGTTAGATGAAGGTATGTTTCTTGTGAAACATAAAATACAGGCGACATAAATTTTGAGTAATCAATGATATAACTCTCAAAATAGAAATATATCAGTCGGATAAAAATTAGTAAATCACATAGCAAGCCTCTTCACGACAAACATAAATACATAGAGGGAAAAAATGGAAGCATACAAGAGTGATTAACTGGTTAGCCTCGTATACTAGATTGACATCTCCTTATCCTTGTAATTTTCTGTAGAATGTTTTGAATTTTGTTGTTACCATAAAATGTTACTTTTGCATAATATGGAGCTAAAAGAGCATTTATTTCTCTCCTTGTGCAGCTAACAACACAGAATCGGGCAAAAGGAAATATATCCTTTCTATCCAATGTTCAACACCATGCAATGATTTTATTTCCATCTATGTTCAACAAGGCCTCAACATATTCCCCAACCAATATTAAGTGCCTTGTGCAAATAAAAGTCAATGAGATCCCAAAAAATGAACTACAAAGCACAAGAACAGAACAATTTTATTACCCAAGTTTGGAACACTGGGATTGACTGCCAGGGTCAAGCCAAGAAAACTATCGTCTGTTTTGTTGCCGAAGTCCCAGAGGCTCAACTCAAGATTTGGCTTGGCTCCTGCAGAAGATAGCTATTAGATAAAAATATAACCAAGATACTCACCCATGTTATGGAGCATTAATCCATGTTATGGAGCACTCACCCATATCATTTAGCTTCAGCTGCAGCGGATCCCCAAGTGGACGAGGAATCCTCATGTCAACCTATCATTGGCACACATTAGGTGATTTAAAAATCGTTTAAGTAATCATTGTTGACAAACCTGAGAACAGATATTACATGGAAAAATGAATGTTGTAAGCATTGATCTGCAGTCGGCCTCTTTAGTGGGTCCCACGAACAAAGTTGCTATAACAGTTGAGAAAAGTATCAAATATTGAAACTCATCCAAAACATTACCTGTAAAGAAGAAAGATCATACAGAAATACCCACCTTGATCAAATCAATAGCTTCCAAACTCGCATTGGGAATAATATGTGAGAGATTGGCAGGAATAATCTACCAGAAACAAAGAGAAACAAAACTTAGTGAGAGAGAGAGGAGAGAGGACTCCAACCATCAGTCCAAACTCAAAACACACCTCTGAATAACTAATATTGACCAATCCTGAAAGATTCCTTGCTTCAGGAAAAGCATTCCAATCTGGCGCACCAAGAACACAGCATATTTTGTACAATTGGTCTATTTCACTGCCAAAAAAAACACCGGATTTTATAAGCTGTAAATAAACAGAGCTTTTAAAAGCAAAAAAATATTGAGCACAAGGTATCAGAAATAAGCTGATTCTGCCATTCTGGGCATGTATATTTAATTTAGTGCTGATAGATAAAGCAACATTACAAAAAGAGTAGCAAAGATTGAATGTATATCAGGATCTAATAAATGGATGGTAAGATGGCCTCAAAAAGGCATAAAACAACCATCTATTAACATCGTAGAAAATGGGCATCTGTAATTATACGTGGATGTCTATATGTAGAAAAAAAAAAGTACCTTACTAGATAATATAAAATCTAACCTTTCTCCAGGGAAAATGGGGCACAAAGTGAAAAGTTCAGCTACAATTGCACCAACTGCCCACATATCTGTAAGTAGTCTAAATGTTAGCCATTGGCCTACTAGAAAAACAAACCCGCATTTCAAAAATTTGCTACTCATTCAATGAATAAGTAACTAGAGCCGAATCCAACAACTTTCAGCTAATATTCTACGTCACAAAACTGCTTGCTAAATTATTTTCACCTGCCTCATCTCATCATAACAAGATTTTTAAATATGCATAATTTAAGGAAACGTAGGACACATTACCCAACAATCTAACACATGATACAGGATATATTATCCCACAAATATCAAGACTGGAAACTAATTCAGTTGATGTCAAGATACATCTCCCAGTACATATGTATGTCAGTAAGATATAATCCAACTCAATTCAAAAAGGAAAGAACAACAAATCACAAAGAGAAGCACTGCAGCAGCATCCTGGCATACTAGACAGCTAATTCTGTCATGCATTATATCATAAAACATAAACACTAATTTGTAATAAATAGTGTATTGGATAATCTTGAACTATCGTCTCCCACTGAAAAGCAAAACTTGTCAACAATTTATTTTCCCCTGATCCAACCATGTTAGGTGATTTAATCTCAAAATAACCTTTAAATTGTCTAAAACGTCTAACACGGTGCTCTTTTGTCATACCTTTTTAACTTTTCCAATAATACATATGCATGTATGTTATAATAGCTGAAGTAACTACACAAATTTATGCAAAATTTTGGCCCATGTGATTGACTTCCTTCTTTATCTCGTTATACAGCAGAGAATTTGTAACTTTTTCTTGTGTTTTACATGAATCTAAAGTTCTTAACCTTGTAATGGCCTCTTGCTGAAAAGTCCAGGTGTATTCAGAAGATCAGCTGATGAAGTTATGGGCATAGCTTTTTTAAAAGAGAGAGCATTTTATGACAAAATATTTATACTTCTTACTTCCAAAATCATACATTATCAAAATAACAATTCATCTTAGGAGCACCTAAAGTATCCAACACCGGCATCTAATATCTATAGTAGTTGACTGTCAAATATTCACTACTGAGGTGGTATTATAAGGGGATGAACTTCCTTAGTCACCCAATGCATGGATCTTCTACTCCTAGCTGAGCAAAAACATGGTAAATATCTCTAACTATGACACTTGAACCCTTATCACCAATTAAAAGAAAAGAAAAAGGTACCACCAAAACTAACAACTGTCTCTTGTGATATTGAATGCATATTATCATCGGAGGTCATAACTAAATGGCAATTTCTAAAATGTTTTAGAGTTTTAATAGCCAAATGGCATCAAATGCAGGTTATAGGGTTCCAAGTCTAAATTATTCTTTTTTCATAAGTCCAAATCAGCAAATACTCCCTCCGTTCCAAAATATAAGATCATTATTGACTTTTTGAAGCCAACTTAAGACATTTTCAAACTCAAAATTATAGATTCCTTTAATTTTAGTCAATATAATGATAAATATTGCGAACTATCAAAAAAGTACTACTCATTGTCATATTTATTGTTTCGTAATTATTAATAAATCATCTTAATTTAAATTTGAAAATATCTCAAGTTGACTTTCAAAAGTCAATAATGACCTTATAATTGCAATACAATATTAGCTGAATTCATCATGAGATTGTACTTGCAACACACACAAAAAATACACTGCAATAATGCATCAACTGTATGTTGTTGTATTACTGTGTATTATGTATATCATAACTTCCTAAAACTTTTAAACAATGATAAGCATATTAATCAAAAGGACCAAAGACCTATTGGTCATTACGGTATGCAACTGATAAACAGTCTCAGTTGACAAACTAGGAGCTTTACAAACTAGAACCAGGAAAGTAATGATTTTTTGTTTTTCAAAATAGAAAAGAAAATGAAGTTCATCTATCATACAGCGCAAGTTATAATAACATTAGAAGAGAACACTTATATGATTAATCCAATGAAAAAGGTCATACAATTCCTCTATTATCAATACAAAAGATAAAACTGAACATCTTGAGAAGCTTTTGTTACTAAAAGGAAGGATAAACATTTGATTACCAATAGCAGGAGTGTACAATAAAGATTGCAACAAGACCTCTGGTGCTCGATACCTTACAGAAACATCACAGATACAAGAAAAATGAAACAACCCATAAGATATGGTGAATTAATATCAGAAAACTATAAAATTTAGTGACTGAAATCCACATGCAGACACAGAGGATATAATAGCACTGGTGAAAACAACCTACCACCGCGTGGAAACATAATCAGTAAATGGAGGTGATGATGATACTTCCCTAGCCAGTCCGAAGTCAGCTATTTTAATAATGTCATCCGTCACCAGCAAATTCTCTAGATACGGAGAAGATGTTGATTAATTGCTTTCTAAAATCAACTTTTTCCATAAAGAAAGATATTTTCATCCACATAACCACACTGTTGACTAAAATTCATACCAGGTTTCAAATCCCGATGAAAATATCCATTTCCATGCATGTGAGAAAGTCCTTGTAGCATCTGATACATTAAGCGTCTAATCTCTTCCTCTGTAAAGGATCTTTGGCGGTCTCTCATTATTTGGTACAAATTATGTTCCTGAAGAGATAAAAGTCCAGATACAAGCAGCTAATAAACCAATTAAAATTCAAATGTGGAGGTCATCGTAGGCTTTATACTCAGGGCAAATAGCAGCTCATGTAATTATTTGGTAATATACAGTAATACAGATAAATATCCATAATCCTATTAGTTGTCATAATATCCTATCC
The DNA here is from genome assembly GCA_020205605.1 of Panax ginseng. Lineage (NCBI taxonomy): Eukaryota > Viridiplantae > Streptophyta > Magnoliopsida > Apiales > Araliaceae > Panax > Panax ginseng. Next base: position 1,258,326 of record CM035136.1, on the reverse strand, counting down.
CAACAAACCGTTGCATACATTCGTACGCACACTGAGCCAAAGTGAATTTGCTTTCAAACCTTTATGCGGAGGTCAAGGGACAAGAGCTGAAGAAGGTTGGAAAGAGAATCAAGAAGAGAGGCTGAGAGAGCTTTTGCCCTAAGACAAAGAATTGGAAAGGCAAGGCTAAAAATTTTAGTAGCAACTAATCTTGAATTAGTGCACTAACTAAGCCCACTTGTATAGTACATGATCATAGTTGTTACCAGGCTCATTCTTGTCATTCGTGGATCGTGGATTATTCTTTGTCTTAACAAGAGCAGGGGAGGGAGGGGGAGTATCTTTTAACCTTGTGTCTAGTGCTCTTTTGAAACAATTTTTTTATTATTATTGAAAAAAGAAAGTTATGAGCACTAAATCATTAAGTTTTTATGCTGTCAAAAAATGATAATCGAAAAATCGTGCAAAATATGACTTATGAATGAATTAACTAATTCAACGTAATATTCAGCTTTTCTTATTTTGCAAAGCTTTCTTCTACGTAAAATTTGAAGCATTCTCAAATTTAGAAAATAGGAAGTATGAAAAAGACATTATAAAAAGAGCTATTGTCCCAAAAAGGAAGATATGAGAACAAAGCTCGAGTCACTACGGTACATCTCATAATATTACCGCTTTACCATTTCAATTTCATAGAGTTTTCCACACAATAATAGGTTTCATTTATTCAAATAAGGAGGTGAACATTAGTATAATTTATACAACATTGCACAATTTCTTAAAATGCGTGAAATTCCAAATTAGACATGTAAAATGTGACGATGTAATTTTAAATAAAAATGCTGGAAGATATCACAATGAACTTAATCTTACCATGTATTCAAATATAAAGAATAGCTCATTATTTTCCCTGACTATCTCCTTCAACTTTATAATGTTAGGATGATTCAATTTGCGGAGGGACTGCACACAAAAAGAGGAAAAGCTAACTTCCATAAAGCTTAATTATAGATGTCCCATTAATTTTACAACATTAAACTGTACGCACAATTCAAACACATCAACGATGAAACTTCAAAAATAACAGGAAAGTGGAACATACCTTAACTTCCCTCAAATTCATGCATTCTTCCCAGGAATAGAACTTCCTCTTCATTTTCTTGACAGCAACCTAGACAAGCATAATAAATAACATTTAATGCTTTGTAGAAAAGATTTGTTCCAAATGGAAGTTTTCTAACAGGTTCCAAATTCATGAAAAAATATAGGTATATATTCCATCACAGGAATGTATAGCAATAATGGCGAAGGTGTGAATTCTCACAATCTCATATGTTTCCATATTGAGGGCCTCATATACACTACCACAAGTTCCATCTCCAAGTTCTTTCATAATTTTATATCTGAAGGAATTGTACACCAGAAAATCACAAATCATAGATCAGCACAGGAAAATAAAATGAATAGATGTATTATGATCCCACTATAATGAAACTAACCTTTCCATTATTGGGTTGGCGTAAATCGTTATCAAATTTCTCAATGGACTTCTAAAGTCCAAAAAGAGGAGTCAATAATGCCAAAACAGTGTTCTTCATTTGCTTGTAGAAAAATGTTAGTGCTTAATGGTAGCATAAAATTCAAAATATCATTGATAGCACACTTCTCATTGTAGGAATGATTCAAATGTAACAAAATATGTATCAACATGCTTAGGTGCAGCCTCTAAAAGCTGCAATCAACTGGTAACATCTAAATCAGGCACTGTTATCTGCAAATTTCTGCTCTAATTTCAGTAAAAGGATGAGTTCAACCTCATTCATAAAAAAATCATGATCATCATCTGTTTCCATGTACTTCATACAAAGTCCATCTGTCAAAAAAATGGTAAATCAACAGCCAATAGTATTAGTAAATTACAATGAGATCTTAATGTGGAGATTTGTCGTAAATCACACCCGTATCGAGAAGAAAGTAAAAATGACAGAAATGTATTTCGATTCAGGGTGGAGTCAATATTGAACACAGGAAGGACACATTTTAATATTTTAACAAAATATCACAACGAGAAAAGTTTAAACAAAAGTAATGGTGGAAGCAAAGTTCTGCATAATAGCACATTTAGGCACATTTATTTCAAGGGGAAAATATTCCCTCCTTAGGATAGATGTGGCACCCCCCGTGTCTCAAAAATGAGGGTACTAAAAAACAAGACTTTGTCGTGGCGTTTGGCAGCATAATAGTACTTCGATTTTAGTAGAATTTTTAAGATGTCCTTAAGTTTGTGTCAAGTGAGTGATGGCCCTTCTTTGGAAACTTCGTGTACTCAAATTCAACTCATAGAGCTGCCATCCCACTCCCAAAACTGTTGAAATTAAGTTCCGTCTAATGGCAGAATAATTATTTATTAAATTAAACTAATATAATTGCCAAATTCAGATTAACTTATAGAATGTCGACATATGACAATGCAAATCTAAACGAAAGTCATATCATATGTGGTAAGAGATACACAAACATACCAATCAACACACAGATTATGATAGTAACGTAATTCATCCCAACCAGAAACTAATTAAGCTAACAGCTATCTTAACATGCCTCAGATAATCCCCATAAGATAAATGATTTAATTTTATAAACTTTATTCCTCTATCAACTTAACATAAACACAATTAAAGACGGAAAATTTCAATCCAAACCATACATATTCCACAAAACTCAAATCATAAACGAAAGAGCAAACAAATACAATTTACAGTCTTTTATTAAGAAAATAATAACTCAGGAAACAAAGCTAAAAAGTTCAAAATACATATAAGTAACTGATTAAGAATAGAACAAATTGAAACCCTAAACAGTAAAATTAAAAATGAGAATAAAGGATTCTGGCGAATAAATAGAAGAATTAAAACTCACCGGTTATACTGCTGTAATTCAATGGTAAAGATCAGGAGAGAGAAAGAGGGAGAATTTTAGAGAAAGAATAACACTCGGATCAGCAATGCAATAGCATAATCGTTGAAAACAAGGGAGAGAAAAACTGTATTAATGGTGTTGGATTATAACAGCGAAATTCGCAGAAGAAGTGAAGGAGAAGAAGCCAAGATAAATTAAATTACAATTATTAAAAGAGTATTTTAATTAATGAAAACAATATTTTATTCAGGGGGAAAATGCGAGTGGTCCCACAACGACTTATTTATTTTAAAATTAAATTGTGGGGAAATATTCACGTGACAGCGATGAGTCGACGCTGTTTTGGTTCTGTTGACTATATTACCCTTTGTCGGTTATTATGTGTTTGAGGGAGTTCAGCTTTATTCAAGGATGATTTAGGGTTTTCAAGTATTATTATGCCGTTAGTTTGAAGTTTGTTATTTGGCTTCTCTTAGGGTGACAGGCTTTAGAACGGATGAGCCTGAATGCAAAATGCCTGGGCCTGAAGGGAATATGCTGTGGAAATAGCTTGTACTCCAAGATGCTGTTTGGCATGTGTTGGATGGGTTATTCGTAGCTTGGAATAGCATATAACTGGGGGGAATAGGATACTGTTCAGGATTTTTATAGGTCTAATAGAAATGCATGCATTCTTATATATTTCTTTATATGAGATGTTAGAAGTACATAATTTAGCTTTTGATACATATAAAGTTCGAAGTAACTGAATAATTTTAATACAATTAGTAAAGCTTATATGTGCTTAACCAGCGATAAATTGGTCAACATTTGAAATTTTGCGTCCTTCAAATCATTTTTAAATTAAATTAGAGATATATTTTGATTTTAGATATTAATTTAGAAATTAAAAAAAAAATCAAAATGGACAAACTAATTTAATTTTATTATAAACAAATATAATTATACATACTGGCTAAAAAGTAAGTAGTGAAAATTATATCAATTTTAAAATTTAAGATTTCACAAATTTATTTTGCAAAAGTCAAAAAAATTGATTTTGGAACTGATGTGTTGTTTAAAATCACACACACTCCAGTACAACTTAACACAGCATGGTCAACTTAACAATGTAGTCCAGGTATTAGAAGCAATAGCAGTAGCTGCTTGATTCACTATAGTATAGTCAATAGTGTATACTTCCTACTGCATTCCTCCAAAAAATAAACTTCATTCTTCATGTCTCCACGATTATTTTTCCAGTAGCATGGCCTTGGGCACTCTTAGCCCAAGCATCTCCCGCCTTGCTAAAAGGATGTTTGGAGTCTATCACTGTTTTCAGCTTCTCTTCCTTCACCAACTTAACAAGGTAATCCAGGTTCTCACCTTTACGGCTTACAAACATCGGCACTAGTTGCTTCTTAGAAAAGGTGGCCTTTTTCATAGCAAAAGTCCACATGGCCTTTGGCCCAGGTGTAATATCAATACCTTCCCATGAGTGCTCAAATTAGGCGAGAATGTGGACCAACTAATATTCGATGCGCAGTGGATCACAGCATCGTATTTCTTGCCTGATGGGCTTTTCAAAGCTGCTCCTTCTGCTGTCTTGTAGTCCACAACTTCGTCTGCCCCTAGACTCTTTACGAGGTCCATGTTGCGGGCCCCACAAGTGGCTGTCACATGTGTGTTTCCTAGCTTTGCCAGTTGAACTGCATACAAACCAACACCGCCTGAAGCTGCTGTGATAAGAATACTTGTTTGTGGACCACTTCCATCAAGCTTGACTCCAGCAGGTACGGTGAGAGCCTGGTGAGCAGTAAGACCTGCAACAGGTAAGCCCGCACCTTCAGCTGCTGATACTTCAGCTGGCCTAGGAACTGTCAAGTTCTCCTTAGCTACGGCATACTCAGCTAGTCCACCTCCTGCCTATAATCCCATAAATCATAAAAAGAAAACATTCACGTAGCTAACAAAATAACATTTAGATTAGAATGTGAAGCAACGCCAACTAACTAGAAGGGCTCTCACGATTCAGCACTTGGTACAAAATTCTGAAATCCATTATAGTATCATAGACTTTGGTTAAAAGTCACAAATAATTTTGATCTTTTTATATACAAATATCTGACCTTTCATTACGCTTTCACTAGAAAGTACCCAAGGCAGCTTCACCGATGACTAAAAGAGGATCATACTAAGTAGAAAGGGCAAAAGAGGAGAAGAAAAATGATTCACTTTGGTTTACAAACCACAAATAATTACACCATGTAATCTTTCCATAAATTTTTTTGGATTGTCCATAGCCTTTTCAATAGAAACTACCCTTGGCAGGTTCACAAATGACTAAATAGAATAATGCTTTGTAAAAAAGTGTAAAAAAAAAGAAGAAGCAGAATGATTCTTACAAAAGTGCTAAGCATTGCCACAACTTTGTCACCGGCTTTGAAGTTTTTGACCTCAGGTCCGACTTCAACCACCTCTCCTGCTATGTCAGATACTGTTCAAAAAAAAAGAAGCAAACAATTGAGTGCAGGATACACATTCGATACTTCTCAAAAACATTACATTACGGATAATGTGACTGGACAAAACAATTCATCAGCAAGGATCAAGATTAAGTAAACAAAAACGCATGAAAATTAATACATACTGCAGGTCTTCTGTCAATTGAATCATCTAGCAATATTATAAACTACTGGTTCATTCACATTTAACATGGGTAATTGTAATAATTTCCTTATGGTAAAAGCTATGGATCACATAGTGTGGCATGTAGCAGCTGATACCAAGTCAGCTCTATGCCACTAGCTATGCCCTGCACTCTTGAACCCTTGAATTGGAAATTATCAATAGTTATATATTGCTCTCACACTCTGAGCCAAAACTATTATCATGCAAATACATTTGCAAAATCTCCTCCACCATTACCAAATTCTTTACCAAGTTGGACACATAATTCTTCAACAAAACATGAGTTATATATTACTGCCACATGCTGAGTTATTCTCAAATCAAAATTTTCACCATGATCATGCTCAAATGACATCATTCTCCAAGCCCCTTTTGGCTTTGACCAAATTTTGGCCACTCTCTTTCTTACATAATTTTAACTTTCTTAAATTTTAATAATCTTAAATTTCATGCAAACTTTTAAATTGACAGATAACATATCAACATTATAGGAAAAAGAAAGATTATACCATGTCAAGAAAGTGCTTTAAGATAAATGAATAGAGACTACAAATGCCGCAGTACAGTCTGTACTTGCAAGGTATAAAAGGAAATTGGCGGGGTGCAAGAGGCCGCAGCATGCCGTTTTGCACCTTCCAATCAACTGGATTTATGCTTATGGCTTCTACTTTTATCAAAACATCATCCTTCTTTGGAGTAGGAACAGGAACCTCAACATGCTGAAAAGGCATTAGGCATGCTAAATGAAATTGAAGTAGTTGAGGCAACACCCAAACTTAATAATATTTGATTAACTGCTGCGTAATGCATCCTTGCTTTAGGAAGCGTATGAATGGTTCATAAGTGATTGATCTTCAACAAATTTTGACAATTAGATGTGTTTGGAACACGGAAATTGCAGTAGGATGGTTGAAATATGCTGTAATTGCTAAAGATGTACTTCGATTTATAACAAAGTCTGTGTCTTTCTTTTGAAGGTTAAAAGAATTTTATTAATTATTATTTTTCCTTAATTAAAAAAAACACCGAATCCCAATGAAATATAAATTGAAAATTCAGAGAACCCATCAACCAAATTGACAACATAAACATGAAAGTTGAAGTACCTTTAGAGCATTAGCACCTCCGCCGTAAGAATCGTATTGAACCGCCTTCATAGTCTTTCCCGCCATATTTAGGAATGACGATGGATTTCTAGAGAGCAAAAGGAAAAAGAAGAAAAGGGTATTTCTTTCTTTGTGAGGAGAGAGAAAAAAAGTTTATGGTAAGCCGCTCCGAAAAGCATTAATGGCGTCCACAGCAAACCCTCCTTTTCGTGCGGGAAGTTAATCGGTTGGCCTTTTCTGTCGTAACCATCAGTTTGAAGGTGTCGCCTCCATTTTCTGTGTCAATTGAATGACCTTCATTTGAAATTTAATCCCAAAATGTGCGTTGAAATCAAAAAGCTTAATGCACTTCTAAAACATAGTAGTACATAATACTCCATCGGTTCTTTAATATGGTTTTAATATTTTTAACTCCTTAATATACTAAAATTTATTATCAAGAAAATTATATTGGACTGTTTGTTTCAACATTTTTTTAGAATATATTTTGACCAAGGAGCCAAATCTTCCTATAGCAATGCACGTGATACAAATTGTAACACCCCAGTCCCACATCGAAAGATAGAAAAAAAAATTTGTCTGCATATAAAAAAATAAGTTACTACCAATAGTACCTTCAAGTCATGACCTTTTAGGAGCCTGTGATAGGCTAAGATGACCCAAGAAGATTATTTTGATGGATTCGATTCGGATTTAGAATTTGACCCGGGTTGTTTCATATGGTATCGGAGCCGACTTTCGAAAGCTCGGATCGGGTCATCCGATCAGGTTGCCGGAGGTGGGGAACCCGTGTGTGTGATCGGTTCAATGGCTAGAGAGGCAAAGATCTTTGGGCCCGTGTGTGATTGATTCTGACGGGGACGTCAAAAATTACCTTCAAGTCATGATCTTTTGGGAGCCTGTGGTGGGCTAAGAGGACCTAAGAAGATACTATTGGACCAGTAGTTTGAGGCCTTATTTTGATAAATTTGATCCAACTAAGTAGGGTTCGCTTAAGCAAATGACAAAGGTGATTAGGTGAATATCTTGAGGACACAATATATATAGCAAAATGACATAACATATCCAAGCATGCTTAAAATATAAATCCTTTTGGTTCATAAAGCAACCAACATTTAGCGTGACAAATACACGAAATCAGATTTATAGTCCCATTTTGATTTTCATTCGCCGGAAACTTGATTTCAAAACTCGATGATGACTTTTCCAACAGCATGGCCACTAATGCTCTTAGCCCAAGCATCTTCAGCCTTGCTAAAAGGATGTTTCGAGTCTACCACGGTCTTAAGCTTCCCCTCCTTCACTAGGTCGACGAGATACTCTAAATTCTCACCTTTGCAGTTCACCAAAAGCGGCACCAGCTGCTTCTTAGAGAAGGTGAGTTTTTTCAGAGCAAAAGTTGCCAAGGCCCCAGCTCCGGGGGTCATATCTATTACCTTTCCGTTTTCACTCAAATTAGGGTCAAAGGTAGACCAACTAATACCTGTGGTGCAGTTGACAACGGCATCGTATTTCTTGCCTGAAGGGCTAACCACAGCTGCTCCCTCTGGGGTCTTGTAGTCAAGAACCTCATCGGCTCCAAGGCTCTTCACAAAATCAATGTTGCGGGATCCACAAGTGGCGGTCACATGTATGTTCCCTAATTTTGCCAGTTGAACAGCATAGTGACCCACTCCACCTGAAGCAGCCGTGACAAGGATATTAGCCTCTGGGCCACTTTTATCGAGCTTGAGTCCAGCAGCTTCTGTGAGAGACTGGAGAGCTGTAAGACCAGCAGTAGGTAAGGCAGCACATTCAGCAGCTGATAATTCAGGTGGCCTTGCAACCGTCAAGCTCTCCTTCGCCACAGCATACTCAGCTAGTCCCCCAGCAGTCTGACATTCAAATCATAAAACATTTGTGTATTAGAAACAGTTTAGGATCCAAATATATCCAATTGCTTCACTACAAATTCAGGATTTTATACATCTCTCTTGCTGTTATTCATACGAAGCAAGCTTATGTCCCCAAATGTATCATTATATCATACATCCATATGCAAATGAATTGCACTATCAATATATATTTAACATTAGAGAAGTGCAATGACGAAAGGTATAAATACATTTAAGACATAGGCAGCACATACTCTATTATGTGATCCCAGTCACTGCTAAAGCATGTTTGATCAACCATAAACTTCTAAATACAACCTAGCTTGGGGTGGTTCACCATTAATTGAAGACACCCAAAGTAAGCAAAAGTGGGTCAGAAAGAGAGAACATGAAAGTTACCGTATTATCAAGCTTAGCTACAACTTTGTCACCAGCTTTGAACTTTTTGACGTCAGATCCAAACTCGACTACCTCTCCTGCTACATCGGTAACTGTTCCAAAAAAGAAAATCTTGCGCCAAAATTACAATTGCAATTTTTCTTAAAGTTTTGCAATAAAAAATTATAATTAGCTTGATATAGCAAAATCACTATTAGCAAGAGATCAAATGCATCATGTAAAAAAAATATAATGAAAAAAGTTGAGATGTAATTATCACAATAATTATACTGACGTATTAGTACCATGTTATTAACTCAGAAAAAATACATCTTTTCACAAAACTTTTCGATCAAGTGCATGATGCATACATTTAAAATACTTGAAGATTTACTGAAAAAATTTGCATAAAACATGAGTATCGAAATTGATTTAAGAATTGCTTTTCAATTACTCATAATTATCAACATGTATCAATACCATAAACCTTTCAATCGATTTGCCAACTTCCAATTTTTCTTAAATTTACCCAGCAAATCTCTTGATTATCTCAAGCTTGACTTTGGCTCATTGAAAGCTCAACTAGATTTTGCTGAGTTACAAATGAGTCAAGCGTAAATATATGTGTGTGTGCATGCTCATCTAGCTCGAACAATGATGACCTTGGTCAGGCTCCTTTTATCTGTAGTCCTATTCATTATATAATCATTCTAAAATATATCCAGATGATTCGGTAATAAATAAAAGATTGTTGAACAGCAAGTAAAATAAAACCACAGAAAATGATGGAATGAGTCTTTAGCATAACCTAATATATAGCGACTTCAGTAACAGATTACTCACTTTGACACGTGATGTCAAAAAAGCCTAGTGCCAGGACAAGACAATGAACATTGTAGTGGTACTATAAGAAGAAGAAAATAAGATATAGATTACCAATGTAATTGAACTTACCAGGTATAAAAGGAAATTTGCGGGGTAAAAATGGACGAAGCATCCCATTCTGAACTTTCCAATCAATTGGATTTATGCTTGCCGCTTCCAGTTTTAGCAAAACTTCATCACTCTTAGGAGTAGGAACAGGAACTTCAACACGCTGCAGAAGGCATAAGATAAAACTTCTTATTTTTAAAAATAATTGGTTGTGGTAATAGCACAAACTAATCATTAAAACTAATTTTATTCATGCACAGTGCATCCTGCATCAGGAGCTTAAATGTTATTCATTTATTTATATATGCAACTGCAACCGCTTTCTAGTAGCTTAACTAAGGCATGTGCTTAAATAGAACAAAGAAGAAGAATATTAAAGGCATATGTTTACAGAGCCATACTCCGTTTTCCACTTGTTTTAAACTCATTAATGCAACAAGCAACAGAGAATTGGAGGCATGAATCAAATTGTTACAATGCATTTTAGATACAATGAAAGAAACACAATTAGTTTTACAGGATAAAACAATACTTAGGATTATAATCCATAGGACTACAATCCCCCTGTGAAAATAGTCATTGCAAAAAAATATATGCCAAGGAATTAAACTTGGTAAAAAGCACTTGTGGACAATATTGCTAAAAGCCTGAATCTTCATTTATCATTGTATGGACATACTTATTTGCTATAAGAGCAAGCTACAATCCTCTAACTACATAATAATAATAATACTCGTAATTGGATCAAATCAAGCTAAAACCGTATGTTAATAATAATACTACTCATAATTGGATCAAATCACATCCGATCCCCACATTATACTAACGCCAAAGTAGGATTCCTAAAATCCCCTCATCCCACCCTTTTTTAACAGCAAAAAACATATAAATATATCTATCTATACTTTCAAAATCTAGAAAATATATACTCCCTCCGTCTCAGGATAAAAGTTCTTATTACTATTTTGGGTTGTCCCATGTTAAATGTCCACTTTCTTTTAATAACCAAATTTTTACACATTTTTTTCTATTATGCCCGTAGCATTAAATATATGATACTTTTCTTATTTTAATTCTCTCTCCATATTTAATGACATTATTATGGATAATTTTGTCATTTTATTCCTCTTTTTACTATGCGTGAAAAATCCACCACGACTTTTATCATTGGACGGAGGGAGTACTAATTATCTTTATCTTTAGCACAAGTTGAACAAACAACCCCTTTTCATAAAGTGTATAGGAATCAGCATTTAAACTTGTAAAAATAAGAGATCAAGAATAAAATCTCAGAGACCCCATCAAGTCTTTGAACAAATGGAAACAGAAACATAAATATATAAAGAAAGGGATTACCTTTAAACCAGAAGCACCTCCTCCATAACTATCGTACCAAAGCGCTTGCATAAGCTTACCGGCCATTTGAAGATAAAACACTGTTTTTTGCAAATTACTTTTAGTAAAAGGGGAAAAGGGGATCAAGCAAAAGCTATGAATTGCTCAAAAATGGAATCTTTACTGGGAGCCTTGTGGGTTTGCCTTTAAGTTTCTGTCCATCTTCTTAATTGGCGTGCCGTGCTATATTTCTTGTATTGTTTATGCTCACCTCACTGTCGACCGTCGGGGGCGAGAGAGTGGGACACGTAAATTGAATAATTGATATATTGGAACGTATTTAAAATATATTTATATTTATATTTATATTTGATATTGAACGAATTTCTTGTGACATTATTCGAATTTAATATTTAAAAAAATAATTTAAATATTATCCATTTTTTAATAATTATTTGAATTTATTAGCATAATTAATTAAAATTAATAAATAAATAATTAATAAAGTAAAAATTACTATTATGATATTCATAATTTCATATAACATAGTGAAATCATCAACCATATGATTTATGAAAATATAAAAAAATATTATAATTTTATAATAAGACCCATTATTTACTTGGAATTATGATACCGTATATTTGATTTAATAAATATGTTGGCAGACATATGTTAAACAGATACTCCCTCCGTCCCAAAAATTACTTAGATTTTAGAGTTGTACATAAGAATTAAGAAAATGATTGGAAATGATTAAATATAATATCAATTGTCTATAATACCCTTAAATTCTAATTTATTACCATACTTATCTCATACTCTCTCTTATCGGTAACATTTTCCCATGAGTAATAATTTTGGAAAAATTGTAATTAATTTTACTAGATTTTCTAAAACGTCAAATAATTTGAGATAAATAAAATCATCTAAAAAATCATATATTACAGGATGGAGGGAATACGAGTATACATGTATCTATATTCGTATCCGTTTATTTGCGAATATCTGTAATCAAATACAAATAATATCTGTTTAAGTCAAATATAAATAATATCTGTTTTAAACGAGTAAACAAGGACAAATATCTTATTTTTCGGTTACCATTTACAGTCCTAGACACATATATTTTTTTCCCTTTCTAATACTCTCTTTTAAAGTTTAATAAGATCATAAATTATTTTATGTATAAGTGTGCCTTACATAAATTTATTGATATTTTAAGGAATAAACAAAAAAGGTTTTAAAAAAAAGAAGAAGAAAACCCTCCTTAAATTTTTTTTATAATTTATTTTAATGTTTTGAAATTAATTTACAAAATTTTGTAATTTAATATTAATGCAATTTATGTAATTTTGTGAACTATTTAATTTAGTAGTATAGCATAATAATAATAATAAAAAATAAAAAATATTGTATGATTTTATATCACAGTAAATAAATTAGAATGAAAAAAAAACTAATAATGTTTTGAGAAAATGGGGAGAGTAGAAGATATGTGTATAACAAAGGATATAAAGACGTAATAGGAGACCAATGGAACTTCATATGGATTCAATTCAAATTATTTATGTACTTGTGTTAAATATTGACATAGATTATATTATCTTAGTGTCACTAAACTAATTTATTTTATTTTATTTTAAAAAAATGAAGGAGAATTGAATTACATAATGGTAAGGTTAAAGAACAACCTCTCTTTTACCCAACGGTAAATTTGAAAACAAATAGTCTAGGAAATGAAAAATCGAAAAAGACACAAATTCTTGCCTAGCAAATGACCAAAATCTCCAAGGATAAGATTGGACCCCCCTTGTGAAAGAGCTATATATGAAATAGCAACCACAAGTACACAAAGAAACCTCCTCGACCCATGCGTGAAACCCAGTAAAAGATAATGCTAGTGTGGCAAGAGAGGGAGCCAAATGACTTTATTCGATTAAAAGCTTACTCTAAATATAAATAATTTAAATATAAATAAATTTTAAAATTTGATAAATTATTTGAAATTTTTTAAATTATAATTTTTTATTGATACTCGAATTATATTCGTTTGAAAAAGTCAAACTGTTCGAGTTCAATTCGAGATTATGCTTGACTCGGTAGTTAAACACGAGTATCAATAAAATCTTATTTTGTATTTATTAAATTTTATAAATTAAATTTGAGCAACTCAATATTCAGCTCGATTCAATTTATTTATATTCTTAATAAGATAGAATTGAAATTTCTAAAGAAGATGACAAGAGGACACTCGATCCACACTAGATAAATTGTCCTCTCCCAACTGTAACAATTTAAACAGCCTTTAAAATATTTTCTAATGTTATATTATTTAAAATAAAAAATTTAAGATCCTTGAGATTATCTGCATGGAATAAACGCCAAAAACTTATTGCAATAATTGTGGGTATGAGAAAGTAGGACCATTCGCTAATGTTGGCAGCAGATACTGCTAGAAAGTGAGAGAGAGGACTTGACCATGACATGTTAGGCAGAGATTGAGTGACAATATATGAGAAAAATTCTACCATTTGGGACCCTCTTATTTCTACCTTCGCAAGGAGAGTGGTTAACATAAAATTTATTTTTAGGTAAGTTGGTCAATTAATCAATTGATCAATAGAATATTAACACGCATGCGAGATTGTGTGTCAATATTTTATTGACCAATTGATTAACTTACCAAAAAATAAACTTCATACTAACCGAATCTCTTTCCAAGCTTCATCAACATCCTAATTCTCTTAAATTATTTTAAACTATCCCATAAGTAACTTCTACCATTTGAGACCCTCTTATTTCTACCTTAAGTTCCTTATAATTCTCTTGTTTGTAAATTATTTTAAACTATCTCATAAATAATTTTATTAAAAACAACTCCACTATGATTATTTAATTCTAAAATTAATAATCTTACAATTATAATTCTTAAAACAATCATTGACCCTGTGGTGTAAAATAATCTCCCAATATCATCTTCATATCCATAAGGTCAAGTGACTGAATACAAACTTTTCTAGTTTGCCATAACAAAAATTTTGGTGGTGTTCGTTAATTAAGAATATCCAAAATCAAAATATTAGCTACACCTTTGTGACAAAATTTAATACAAGATCTCACATTAAATTACTTGCAAATTAGAGTGTTCCTAAACATCAACTCGAAATAAAATTCAATACACAATAAGATTACACACAAACCCTTTCACATGGCTCACACACATACCTGCATGGATTTCCAAGTAAATTTTGTTTTAGACTTCCACAATGATTTTTCCAACAGCATGCCCCTCGGTGCACTTAGCCCACGCATCTTCCGCCTTGCTCAAATGATATTTTGAGTCGACCACCGTTTTAAGCTTCCTTTCCTTCAGTAGCTTAACAAGAAATTCCATGTCCGCAGCTTTGGGAGATACAAATAGAGGCACCAGTTGCTTCTTAGAGAATGTGATTTTCTTTATAGCAAAAGTGGCCAACGCACTGGGGCTAGGGGTAATATCTACTACCTTACCCTTGGAGCTCAAAACATTGTTAAAAGTAGACCAACTAACACCTGTGGTGCAGTGGATCACGGCGTCATATTTCCGGCCCGACGGGCTTATCAGGGCCTTTCCCTCAGGAGTTTTGTAGTCGAGGACCTCGTCAGCTCCTAGGCTCCTTACAAAATCCACGTTTCGGGAGCCACATGTGGCGGTCACATGTGTGTTTCCTAGCTTTGCAAGTTGAACAGCATAGTGACCCACGCCGCCTGAAGCGGCGGTGATAAGAACATTCAACAGTGGGCCGCTTTTGTCGAGCTTGACTCCGGCTGTCGTGAGGCACTGATAGGCTGTGAGACCAGGAGTACCTAAGGCAGCAGATTCGGCAGCCGATACCTCATGTGGCCTAATAACCGTCATGTTTTCCTTTGCCACAGCATACTCGGCTAGTCCACCTCCGGTCTGTCATTATATATCATAATGAAAATTTTAAAAAAGTAACCATATTCGAAATGAAAATGTATTCAGCATGTTTACCAATAAACAAAAGGCAGCACCCTTGGTAAGCAAAGAGGAATAAAATGAAACTTACTGTATTGCCAAGCATGGCTACAATTTTGTCACCCCTCTTGAATTTTTTAACTCCGGATCCAACCTCCACAACTTCACCAGCTATATCGGAACCTGTCCCAATAAAGAAAAATCATGAGCAAAGATTAAAATTGCCTTGCTTTGTTGATTTAGCAAAATATTAGCTGTAAGTGGACCATTTACAACCAGAAGAGAGAAGAAGTAATATTAGCACCTATGTATTTGAACTTACAAGGTATATGAGGAAATTTTTTGGGTGCAAAAGGACGCAACATTCCATGCTGAATTTTATAATCAATTGGGTTTATGCCAACTGCTTCCACCTTTACCAAGACCTCATCTTTGTTAGGAGTAGGTACAGGAACTTCAACATGCTGCAAAAATGACGAGAAAATAGCTTATCACATTTCTTGATTACGTAATTAGTAAAGGGAAATCTCACTATGTTTAGATTCATTTCTACATAATGCTTCCTGCTTGCTTTAGGAAGATTATTGGTTTCATAAATTTTACAAGGCTAAACTCTAAAACTCTGCCAGATTATCTTGGTTGGTTTCAGATTTCATTAAAAGCTACCTCCCTCCTTCCCTTCCAAGTTCCCAAAATCTTTGAGATAGTAAGTTGGCAAGTATGAAAGGAATAAGCTTCTTTTTTTTATGTCCGCTTAACTAGCTTTTGCTAGACATAATTTTGTTTGATTGAATTAAATTTATTATGAAGAAAAATTCTTGAAAAGAATTATACCCCGAGTATATCCTAGACAAACCTCAAAACAAGTTTAAATAAAATTAACTCAAGAAGTAATATACGACTTATTTTTGGACCGCATGGTGAACATAACATGAGGAAGCACAAATAGAAACTCGTGTAGAACTTCACACTCCAGAATCAGCATGCTCGCATGGTTTGATAAATAATTAAATACTCTGTAGCAATACGTTGTTCCACAAAAGTAAAAGTAGAAGTAGAAGCATTTGTAAACTTATATAAGGGCCGTAGTGTTGTACTACTATCATCATATATAAGTTGATTCTTTTATAGTGGAAAAAAATGGCAAACGAGATTCTTTTCGTGGAAAGGAGGGATTAGTTTTACTGTAAAATAACTGAACTCTACCATAATACTATACAATTACTTGAGCACTTGATATTTTTTCCTACATTTTTTTTGGTGAAGTGACAGTTAAATGAAAAGAACAGAGTAAACATAATTTAGAGCTAGAAATCCCGAGGTAAACTGCCCCTATATATAACAACATTAGGAAAAAAGTACTTTAATTTAAACAAGGAAATCAGTAACTGAATACATAAAGAACCAACTTAAATCAAACAACTAATTAAGTACTAAAGACAAGGGTGGTGTCCGACCTCTTAATGCATCTCACGTATTAACCTCTAAATATAGTTTAGATTTATATCTTCAGAGAATATCTCAATACAAAGACGTGGGTTTGTTATGATGCATTGAGAGTACCAAATTAATAGGACAAGATAGCTAGCCAGCATAACTTATTAAACAAGAAGCTCAATAGACACTAATATAAGTGTTTGTAAAAATGGATCTATTACCCTAGCTTTATGTCATAAATTTCCATTTCTTTAATGATCTAAGAAACTAAACTTTGCTCATCTGCATGATCAGTACTAGATTTGTGATACTAAAAAAAATCTAAGAGAACCCATGAAAGATCTGAGCAAATGAAGAGGAAAAAAGTGAAAAAGAAAGCTTCAAAGCGAAAGTATAGAAAGTTACATATTATAATTACCTGTAAATCAGCAGCACTTTTTCCATAACCAGAGTACTGAACAGCTTGCATCACCTTTCCCGCCATAACTAGTCGGAAAATTATAAACGAAATAAGGAAGTGTTACAGAGTTTTAGACCCAGAGAGATGATTAATAATGTATGTATGTATATGGAGAATCAGAGAGAGATAAGACGATGATGAAGAAGAAGATCGAAAGTAATAAAGCTTACAGTATTGCTGGAATATGGAAGAACCCAATGGGTTTTAAAGGAGATGTTTATATTTTTTTATTATTGGGTCCCCTAAACCCTTTTTTCCTTATTCTCCATTTTTGACGATATTAAAGTAAAATACACAAAATAAAAATTATAATCTCCCCGTCCGCCCATCCGACTGACTTTACTTGTCTTAATTTTAAAATAATAATTATATTAAAAAAATAAATTTAATAATATATTTTGATAATACTTTATGTCTAATAATATTTAATAAATTTTAAAATAAATTATAATTATTAATATAATTAATTTAATTATATAATATTAAATAAAATTAGACGGAAAAAATAATAAATTCCATTCTTTGGAAAAATGGTGTTACGGGACCGGATGAGTTGTAAAATATGTGCATACATAATTATAAAGATAATAATACGTACCATTACTCCATTATTTTAAATTTAAATTATTCTCCTTTAATTTTCCTTTTCATTATTTTATTATATTTAAAATGCGAAAAGAGGAGGGATGGAGGTGATTGATTACGTACCAAGCACATCGATGTGAAGTAGAACTGTCTAGTCTAGATTAAAAGAAGATCGAAATGTGAAAATATCTGTCTAAAAGTGGGTGCTTAAAACTTATGAAAATTCTAGGCCGACATTGCTGGGCGACCGGTTCAATTTTTTTTTTTTTTATTTTTTTTTTTTTTTTTTTAATGTCTCTTAAATAATTTATAAGATTTATTGAAACTGTACAAACATATTTTTTACATGTATCCAAATGACATCTAAAATATTTTATTCTGTAAAAATTCCAATTTCAATAAATCTTATAAATTATTTTAAAATTTAAAAAAAAAAAAAAAAAAATTGCCCGATCGCTGGACCGGTCGCCAAACCCGGTCAGCGTAGAAGAGCTCTAAAACTTAAATCAAGCAAGGAATCAAAAGACTTGTTTTTTATTAAGGTGATTTCCAATATTTTAAAAAATAAATAAAATTAATATGTGTTTTCACTTAATAACACATGGCCTATTTGTTTCGGTAAAAAATGAATGTAATCCACGTTAAAATACAAATACATGCATAATGAGTCTATCTAGTTTATACTATATACATATAAGAAATAAAAAATAATAATTTTTTTTTAAATAATTGATATTTTAACAAATAAATTTAAATTTAATATTTTTACAAGTTTCGAAGAATAACAATTTTTTAACAAGAGATATAGTAACATTTTGATACTAATATAGTGAACGAGTAACAAGACGGTGATTTTTGTGTTTTGTTTTGGTAAACATTGAAGTCGGCGGCTTCCTTCATTCTAGGCTTTTCCAGCGAGTGTACTACAGACTGAGAGGAAAATTAATCCTACTATTTTGGTGATAGAAAATTAAATATTTAAATAAAATATAAAATAATGTGTTTATAATAGTGATTTAATATAATTATTAAATTCATTATGTATGGTGAAAGATTATCTAATTATAATTTAATACTCATCATTTTATATTTATTTTTTTATAATTACCTTTTGTTGTCGTAGTTAGTCAAAATTGGAATAAGTTTTGTGAGAATGAATAAGGTCCAATAAATTCATCAAGTTCATGCATGCCGCCTTAAATTTAGTATCATATTTGTTGGATCATGATATTTCTTTTATTTGGGTCGGATAGATTGGACTCATTTATTAATTTATTCTATTGGACTTTTATAATTAAGTCGTGGGGCTTGTTGGGCCCAGTCATTGTGTTAGTTTTATTTAAAGGGTCCTTTACACTAATATACAACATTTAAAAAGTAATTACAAAAATAAAACACGCACAACATAATTATAAAAATAAAACAACACAATATAAAATTTCTAAAATCACGTATATGTCAGTTATGGACTCTCCTATATGCGATTAACCACTCCCTAAAATCAATAATCGAACAAAACATGCAACTTTGATCTGGGAGAAATCCAAATCTTCATTGCAAGCGACGACACCACCTTGAGATCGGAGAAGACGAAGCTTTTCGCCGCGACATGACACCTGCTGCGATAATCTTGCATCTCTAAGAAGAAAATTGTTGTCATGACGAATAATCAGTAAGATCGAAAATAGCATACAAAATCAACGCCGCCTTTCAAGATCAAGAATCAAAATATTGTTGCGTTGATTGTTGAATACAAAATCAACATCACTTTTGATTCAAATATTGTGGTATGTAAGTTTAAAACTTATAAGCATATAGATACTTATATTACTTTACTTAATTACTAAATTGATTATCTTTCTTAAGTTTTTCGAACTTAAATTGTCACAAAGTTTGAATATTGAATGTTGTGGTTTGCAAAATGTATTTGAAAACATGTTTTATATTATGGTTACTAAGGTTATATAAATTGTTCTTTGTACAATGTTGGTTTGGTTCTTGATTATTTTGTATTAGTTCTTATGTAACATTATACCGTCTAATGATGTCTTAATTCTTGATTAATGCTATTTTGGTTCTTTGCATAATATTACTAATTAATCTTTGACTTGGTTCTTGATTAATCTTGATTTAGTTACTTATGTAATATTATATTGAGTTCTTGACAAATCTTGATTTGTTTCTTTGTGTAACACTATAATGGTTATTGACTAATTCTGAATTGGTTACTGTATAAAATTATTATAATGCTGACTTGGTTACTGTGTAAAAATATTATTTAGTGACTCATGCTGACTTGGTTACTGAATAATGCAAACTTAATTACTGCAGTGATTAATTGGTTATTTGTATTATTAGTTCAACAAGCATATTAATGTACACTTCTACTTATATTTTTATATTAATGGTTACTTGTTAGCCAAATTGGTTATATTCTTACAAAAGTCTGCCTTTAGTTGGTAACAAATAAATTATCTTTGGTTATTTTTTTATTGTAAAATGCAAGGAAAATCCTATTTTTCTTTGGTTGTTTTTGGTTCTTGATTAATCTTAATTTGATTCATGTGTAACATTATATGGTTCTTGAATATTTCGAGGTTGGTTCTTTGTGTAAAATTATAATGGTTCTTGATTAATCTTGACTGAGATCTTTGTTTTACATTATATTAGCATTGTCTAATGCCGATTGTTCTTATGTAAAATTATAATGGTTACTTTCGATAGTCTTTCTTGACACAGTTATTGTGTAAAATTATAATGTTATATTCTTTTGTAATTGTTTCATTTATATTGGATGTTACTTATTGACTACATTGTATTGGTTACATGGACTAATATAGTAACCAATACACCAAATTTGATGTTTGGACTAATAGTAACCAATACACCTTTAAAGACATATTGATATTTTTTATATTATTTGTTTTTTTTTGTAAAATGTTGTCAAATATGTTTTATGTTATGGATCTTAAGTAAATATATGTTGAGTTCTTTATCTAACTGGATTTGGTTAGTTTATAATGTTGACTTGTTTATTGTGTAATATTACCATGGTTACTACATAATATTCTTGTATTTTATCTTGATTTTTTTATATTGATGGTTACTGATTAACTACATTGGTTACTTTTATACACCTGTTAGTCTTTAATTTGTAACAAAGTCATTACTGACTATTTTGGTTGTAAAATGAATGTATAATTTTTTTTTATATAATCTTGGCTACTAATTACATATATCTTGGTTACTGTATAATATGTATTTAGATACTGAAAGGTGTTTATTTGGTTACTCTATAATGTTATTGAGTTTTATAATTGTTTATTTTATATTGGTAGTTACTTATTAATCGCATTGGTTACCTTCATACAATTCGTTAAATATTGGTTGTTGTATCTTATTTAATTAGTTCTGATGATAATGTT
Source organism: Panax ginseng (assembly GCA_020205605.1). Taxonomy (NCBI): domain Eukaryota; kingdom Viridiplantae; phylum Streptophyta; class Magnoliopsida; order Apiales; family Araliaceae; genus Panax; species Panax ginseng. The sequence continues at coordinate 1,237,243 of CM035136.1, read as the reverse complement.
TATTTGGTTGCGGTGACAATTTGACAATTTTACATCAAGTATGGAGTGTCGGATTTTGGTGTTTTCAGAGCCTAATTTCATTGAAAACGGGTCAACGATCAAATTTGCATGTAAAATTTTGGTTTATTTTCTGCATGATTTTTTGGTCGAATTCCATCATTTAGGCCTTCAAATTTGCATGTAAAAATTTGATTTATTTTCTGGTTACTAATATTATGTAATTTGGTTACTGTCTAATATTGATTTGGTTACTTTATAATATTTATTCAGTTGTTAGATAATGGAGACTGACAGTAACCAATACAACAAATCTAATTGTTTACAGGAATATATAATTGTTTACTGTTAGTAAACATTTTTGATGGTGTACAGTAACCAAAATTGATGTTGATTAATATTTTTATTTTTGATTCCATCATGAGTTATCAATATAAGGTAAACATATACAAGCTTTATAATGATCTTGATACAAACTTATAATGATCTTGATACAAGCTTATAATTATCTGGTTACTAACAAGCTAGTAACTATCTATGATAATTATCTGGTTACTAACAAGCTTGTAGATAAATAGGACACTCACACGTGTACATTTAACAATTAATGTTTGTCCCGATACAAGCTTAGAATTATCTGGTTACTAATAACAAATAACTATAATGTAACATAATAAAAAAATGTTGACTATATAATTATTTGATAGTAACCAGAACATGTTTTAATGGTAGCCAAAACGAAACATCATGTAATGAAACTCAGTTTAAGCAATCCATGTATACTATAACCATAATGTAACATAATAAAATAGTAACCATATAATTATATGATAAGTAACCATAATGAGTTTTAATGGTAACCAAAACAGAAACATCATGTAATAAAACTCAGTTTAGGCAATCCATGTATACTAAACAATTACATATTAACCAAAATAAAAAAAAATAAAAGTATCCAAAATCCCACATTGAGGACACAATAATAGTAGCCAAACCATAAGGTAACAGTAACCAAAACATAATAAAGAAGTAACCAAATAGTTATATGAAAGTAACCAGAATATGTAAGATGTGTTTGTGGAAATGGAAATAGAAATAGAATAGCATAAACCTTGTAGAATATATTTGAAGGAATTTACAAAAATAATACATCAATGTATACTAAGCAAATACATGGTTTATTATGACTTGGGTTTATTATTTACAAAAATAATACATCCACAAACTAATGATGCCTTAAACTTCTTCAACTGTCTTGGGTTCAATTTCTTGGTAATAATGTCGGGGACTTCCATGTCACACCAATATATAACTTTTCCAATGAATTTTCTATTGCATTCCCCATAGTAAAGATTCCATAATCGCAAATAAAAAAATCGATTTACACGGTCATTAAGTAACGAGATATAAACAATATTTATATAATAAGCAGTTTACTCAAACAAATACATCAGAAACCAAAACAACATATAAAAGTAACCAAATCATAAGCTAATAAAGAATAAAAAAATATACTAATGAAGTAAATAAAAGCAGGTTTATATGTTAGAACCAAAACATATATTAATGGTAACCAATACATAAACAACATATAGACCAAACAAAGTTTAGTCGACCCATATATATAAGCAAATATATCAGAACCGAACAACAAAAAAAGCAAAGTAAGCAAAATCCCAACTCAAGGAAACAAAAATGGAATCCAAATCAGAAACTAACAATAACCAAAAACATACTAAATAAGTAACCAAATATTTAACCAAAATATATTTTAATGGTAACCAATACATAAACAACATGTACACCAAAATCAGTTTAGTCAACCTTGTATACTAAGCAAATAAATGGTAACCATAACAACATAAAAAAGTAACTAAAATATCAAATCAAGGTAACAAACATGGTATCCGAATCTCAAGCTAACAGTAACCAAAACATAATGCAGAAGTGACCAAACAGATATATGATAGTATCTATTTTTTATTGCTTGACGATTCTACAACGTAAGCATTATATCAAGCCCCATAAATTAGTCTACAGTATACTAAACAACATGTAGTCCAAACTCGGTTTAGTCAATCAATGTATACTAAGCAAATACATTGTAACCAAAACAACATATAAAAGTAACCAAAATCCCAATTGAGGAAAAAAAGAATGGTATCCAAATCATAAGCTAACAAAGAATAAAAAAATATACTAATGCAAAGAACCAAACGGTTTATATTGTTACTAACCAAAAATAATGTACATGTGAGGTACATAATGTACATATGTTAGAATAAAAATAACCAAACAGGTTATATGCTAGTAATCAAACCATATTTTAATGGTAACCAACACATAAACAACATGTAGACCAAAACCAGTTTTAGTCAACCAATGTATCTTTAAGCAAATACATTGTAACCAAACCAATATATAAAAGTAACCAAAATCCCAATTGAGAGAAAAGAATGGTATCCAAATCATAAAGTAACTTGATATAAAATCATCATTGCATTCTTCACAAAGAAAGATTATCAATTTCTTGGTAATAATTTGGGGACTTTCATGTCACACCAATATATAACTTTTTCAGTGAATTTTCTGTTGCATTCCTCAAAGTAAAGATTCCATAATTGTAAATAAACAAAATCAAATTTACACAGTCATTAGTAACCAGATATAAACAATATTTATAACATAAACAGTTACGTAGTGACCAACAAATAAAAGCATACTAACCAAAACATAATATAATAATAATTACAAGAGGCAAAAGCAGATTGTGAACAAATAACCAACATCCCACATCGATCGTACAATAATAATTATCATATCATAATATAACATTAACCATACCATAATAAATTAGTAACCAAAAGTTATATTATATAATCTAATGGTGACCAAAATATAAACATATAAGACAGACCATTTTATGTAGTAAACAAAACAGCTTATATATAATATTAACCAAAACATAATTTAAAGGTCACCAAAACAAAAACATGTATACCAAAAAATATACTAAAGAAGTAACCAACAGGTTATATACTAGTAATCAAACCATGTTTTAATGGTAACCAACACATAAAAACAAAATAAGTATACCAAACCAGTTTAATAAACCAATATATACTAAGCAAATACATTGGAACCAAAACAACATATAAAAGTAACCAAAATCCCAATTGAGGGAAAAAATAGTTTCCAAATCATAAGCCAACAAAAAAAAAATATACTAATGAAGTAACCAAACAGTTATGTGTTAGTAACCAAAACATATATTAATGATAACCAATACATAAACAATATATATACCAAACACAATTTAGTCAACCCATATATATCTTCGAGCAAATACATGATAACCGCAGAACAACAAAAAGCAAGAATCAAAATCTCAACTCAAGAAAACAAAAATAGAATCCAAATCGTAAACTAACAATAACCAAAAACATATTAAAGAAGTAACCAAATATTTATATGATAGTAACCAAAATATGTTTTAATGGTAACCAATACATAAACAACATGTACACCAAAATCAATTTAGTCAACCATGTATACTAAGCAAATACATGGTAATCATAACAACATAAAAAAGTAACCAAAATACCAAATCAAGGTAACAAAATGGTATCCAGAATCACAAGCTAACAAAGAAGCAAAATATAATGCAAAAGTAACAAAAACAGGTTATATGATAGAATAATAACAAAATTTAAATTAGCACACCTTTAAAAATTTTTGGGTTGGAAATATCTTCTCGCTATGAACTTGATCAGCTTCTGTCTTAATCACCATCTGTGATTCTTTTCCTCTTTCCATCCTTCTTCCTCAGATCAACCATTCTATATAAAACATAAAAACAACATAAACCCAAACAATCAATACCCATTTCGATAGAAACATAAGCGTATATATATGATCATATTGACAATTAATTAGTAAAATGAGAATTAACAGAAATTAGAACCAAACCTTAGAGAGAGAAACCAGAAACCGAAGAGTTGGCGAGAAAAATCACGTATTCGACTGTCAGAGTTGGAGAGAGAAAGTCACGTATCAACCTAAAAACATAGCCTTTCACGTATTGCTCGCGACGGCGGCGGAAGAGGACGACGACGAGTGGCTTCGAGAAGAGAGAGAGAGTAGTAAGGGAGAGAGAAGTAGTAAAAGAGAAGAGAGAAGAGAGAAGAGAGAGAAATAGTAATGGCGGATAGAAAGCGAAGGAAGATGAAGACTAATTTTGCTATGTCGACCCAATTAATATTAATCCCTTAATTTAAGGAATTTTAATTGTATTAGGATTGAAAATAAAAATGATGAAGTGTATTATTTTTGTAATTATTTTATGACTGTATGATTTTTGTAATTATTTTTAAAAATGTACTAATATATGTAATTGTTCCTTATTTAAATCCTATAGAATGAATTGTTCGTTGGATTAACCCATCGGTCACTTAATATCTATTACTTTGACTTGTAATGATGATATAGCATTACAGTTGACCAAGATATCTCGCCATGCATTAATGTGGATGAGATTATAATAAATGGTGAAAAAAAGCACAAAAGCGGTGGATAAGTTCCATGCATCGGCAGAACCCATCGATCGGAGGGGTGTCGGTAGTAGTGGGTGGTACAGTAATCCAAGTAAAGATAGTATAACCTAGCAAGGAAGCCATCGTCTAGAGGTACGTTCTCACACATATTAATTTTTCAGATTTCCCCATATACACACGACTGAGAATTATTATCTCTCTCCAAACACTAGACAGTACATTCCTCCATTGTTAACTTTGTGAACACATACTAATTCTCACGCTCGAAGCTATCCCCCATCGGAACCGCAAATCGAGTTTTGATGTTGTTGTGTTTCTTTATGCGAGGATCAGGACGTCTTACGTGATTGGGACGTGGAGAATGATCCTGGCGTTAACAATATTCATTATATAATACTTTCTCCGTTCTTTAATATAGGTCGTTTTAGATTTTTTTTTTTAATTTCTAATTATTTGTCGTGGTTATCTAGGGATAATGAGAAAAAATAATTATTAATACTTTATCAGAAATTAAAAATTATTAATATATGTAGCCTATATGGAGGGAGTAATAGTCATTTTAGATTATGCATATAAATTAAAATAATTATTTAATAATTAAAATTTATATGAAATTTTATTATTATTCCTTTACGAGAAGTTAAAAACTATTAATATATAAAAGAAAAATTCTTGGTGGGATAATGAGAAAAAATATGGGTAATATAGTAAAGTAAATTATTTATTCTCTTAAAAAGTTGTTTACGAAAAATGTCAACAATTTTTTATAAAAAAAGTTGATTATTATAGAATATAGGTAGTAGTAGAATAGGTAGTTAATTTATTTTAGGATGTTCTAAAATAAATGTCATGTTTATATATTACAGTAGTAATTATATTTATCTCATTTTTCCTCTTATACCCTCATAATCTATTTAATATATTTATTAAAAATTATAAAAAATATATCTAGAGATTTAAATGACATAAAAAAGAGAAATTGATGACAAGAAAGAAGATTAGTCAAACTTAACTACAATTGCATGCTTGACCAGAGAAGTAGTAGTATCCAGAAACTTTTTATATATATATATATATATATATATATATATATATATATATATATATAAAAGACGATAATATATCCTTATTTCACAAAAGACTGGTTTTAATATTTATAAAAACTTAAGATATATACTTATTTTTTGTATTTATTATATATTTACTTTAAAAATTATGATCTCTATTCTGCTACTTTATTATATACTACTATCGTAAACTTGATGCGTGCTAGTTATTAATTAATTATTATAATAAATAAATCACATTAAAAAGTATGCAACCTTAAAAATATATTTAACGTATGGATCCTGTTTTGTTTGTTTTATCTGTTTGTGTTTGGCTCCGCTACTGCAAGTGTTGTGATAAGTGTGGTGGCGCGTGGCAGTTGAATTAGGAGGAGAAATATGATCAAAGTGTACTAATAATTAAATTTATTAATTAGGCCTTTTGCTATTACTCTATTATTATTTGGGTCCTTTACATGAGTATACAAGTATTAGAAAGATATTACAAAAATAGTACACCATTTAAAAAATTATAGTAATAGTGCAATAATATATAATAATATCAATAGTAGTGCAAATCTACATCACAGAAACCAAAACAACATACAATCACCTTAAATCTAGGAGAAAACTACTCCACTATATACGTCAGTTACCAACTAAAAAAAATATTCCAAAATCACGAAAAAAAAATCGAATGATCCAGAACAAATCCGAAAGCTTCTACATATATTCATCGTCTTCAACCAATTGATCATCTTCAAGAAAGGATCAATCGAAAAAAAAGCAAAAGCATTCATACTTAGAGGCCTAATTCAAAAGCACATAAAATCGAAAGCAGAGTATCGTAAATCGATACATGCACAAGCCGATCACAGGATTTCAAACCGAAAAACAGATATAAGCAGAGATTTTAAACCGAATCTGGAAATTGAAAACAAAGGTAACGGAGGCGAGTTAATATATGTATTGAAATAATTTTTTTGTTTACTTAATTCAACTCATAGTTGAGATATTTGTAACGATAAATATTTGTTATTCTCTACAATTTTGCTACTACGCATACAATGTTTTGGAGAAATACATACAAAGATTTGGTTACCTTGTTTTAAGTGTTCAACATTTGGAAAATCACATGCACGATATTATAATTTTTGTTTTGCGATATGGAAACAATAAAAAATTACTTCACAAAGAATATATATATCAATAACGTATGTTTTGGTTATTGAATAATGTTAGTTTGGTAACCAATTAAATAGTTTTTGTAATTTCAAAGAACCAAATACTATTGAGTTCTCGATGCCAAATTTTGAGCATTTATATAAAAGTTGGCAACATTCAAATAAAAATATTTAGATTCCTTGTTTTTAGTTTTTAATATTTAGTATTTCATTTTCAGGGACATTATAATTTGTGTTTTGGTTATGGCGGGTGTTGGGTCATGATATTTCTCCTATTTTGGGCCGGGTATATTGGGCCCATTTATCAGTTTAATCTGTTGGGCTTTTATAATTAAGCCGTGGGGCTCGTTGAGCCCATTTATTGTGTCAACTTTATTTAATCCTATTGGGATAAGAATTGGTTCGTTGGATTAACCTATTGGGTCATTTAATATCTATTACTTTGACTTATAATGATGATATAGTATGACAGTTGATCAAGATATCTGTCATGCATTAATATGGATGAGATTATAGGCCGTGGCAGTGGCAAAACAAGAGCCAAGAAAGCGGTGGATAAACTCCATGCAGTCGGTCGAACCCATCAGATGAGGGTAATATGTCATGTGATAGTGGGCGGCACGGTAATCCAGGCAAAGATATTATTTCTTAGTGAGTAAGTCTTCACAAGGAGGTACGTTTTATTCATATATACACATTCACACAACATATAGAAAATAATCTCTCTCATTACACTAGATTTATTATCCTCTTGAGTTAACTTTGTGAACAGACATACTTATTCTCACGCCTGAGCTATCCCCCGGTGGTCCGGCCGTCAAGCTTGTGGTGTTTGTCGTGTTTACTGTGCAGGATCAGGACGTCTTTCGTGATTGGGACGTGGAGAAAGATCTTGGCGTTAACATTGGCGCTAGAAGGAGGGCTTTGTTTTAGTGTCTTGAGTATTTTTCAATCACAGAGTGTGTTTTATTCTATTCATTTTTCATGGGAAAGAGTAGAACACTATACACGAAGCGACGGTAGATGTCGTCAAGTGGTGAGTCATTCCGCGAATATCTACCAAGGATCGTTTGGGACCAACCATAAGTGTGTGTCTTGTAAAGACGCGCTGGCCTAAAGCCAACAACTGAACATTCTCGGCCAAGAAAGCGAGGCAAATGAAAAAAAGCGTAAGCTAGTATACCCGACGGAGAAGGGATCTGACCATGGTCGGAAACGAGTAGAAGGCACCTCGCCTAGAACTCGATACCGAGATGACCAGGACGCAAAAGCTTCCCGGTTGGCTAAAATGGCTGATGAGGCGGATAAGGCCATGGAAGTATTTTTAAAGCAGCGTCAAGATATAGCCGAGCAGATGGCTCGGATGGCAGAATTGAGAGATGAAGAGCTCAGCTATGCCCAATCCGAAGAGCAAGGACATCGGAGTGGGAAGGAACCTGCTCATTCGTAGGCATGACGGTCTCAGTCGAAATAGGGAAAAAGAAGGTCCCAAGCCCTACTCCTCGAGAGATCAAAGAGGACTCGTTATTACGCGATTACGGAGAAGCGAGGGACGAAGCGAGAGAAGAGGTCGATCCAGAGATCGTACTCCAGAGCATGCAAAGAGAGCACTTATCATCGTACATTCTCACCATAGTGCCCAAGTTCAGAGTCGAAGTGTATCCAGAGCACATACTCCCGAGAGTCTACTGAGGGCACCCCGCCCTGTAGACACTCGTCATTGGAGAAGCCCCTCTAAAATTGAAGGTTCTGTTGAAAGAATCCGGTCTGCTTATAAGAAGAAAGGGTCACTGGAGAAAGAGGCGTCATCTCAACTAGAAGGCGTGGAGTATCTGGTTAAAGAACTGAAAGAACTTTGAAGACTTGTCAAGTCCGAAAACCAAAGACATTAGGGAAAGAAGGCATCCCCTTTTTCTGTGGATATTCTCAGAGAAAAAGCTGACCCCACGAAGAAGTTGCCCCATATAGAAAGTTATGATGGATCGGGGGACCCTTACGACCATAGTCAGGCGTTCGACCGACTCATGGATTATTATGACTTTAGTGATGCTGCTAAATGTCATACTTTTGTCACAACTCTTAGAAAGGATGCCCGGCAGTGGATGGGGACCTTACCTTCAGATTCTATCTCATCCTGGGAAGATATATGCAGTAAACTCCATGCACGTTTTGGGAGAAACCGACGAAGGGGAAAGCCAACTGGTTCTTTGGCTCAGGTTTGGCAATCCTCTAATGAATCTTTGGGCCAATATGTGAAACGGTTCCGGAAGCGATCGGTCAAGTGCGAAATTGAATGATCTACAATGGTGGGAATTTGTTTGAAGCAATTTGGATCTGGTCAAGTCAGAGAAGTTGGTGAAAAAACTTATGTTTAACCACCCGAAGAGTCTGGCCGAAGCCTTTGATAAAGCTGAAGGCTATATCGTAGTGGAAGAGGCCATGAGTAGCCTCAAGCGTCCTTCTTTAGATCGGCCCAGAGATACGGATCGGGACAAAACTGATGAAAACCAGAAGAAGAGTGAAGGACACAAAGAGCGAAATCGTGAAGGCGGGTCGAAAAGGTATAACAATTGGAGGGAAAGGTGGAGGACGTTCGTCCGCTCCACCCCGAGAGAGTAAATAGAGACTTTCACGGTATTTCAGCGCTTATAGAAACATTATCTTAGATCGATCAAAAATCAACCTATTTTCGAGCCACCACGAGATAACATCAAGCCCAGAAAGGAAATCCCCGCAAGTATTGCGACTACCATCAGCGCGTCGGATGAGACGAACGATTGTGCGGTTTAAAAGAGTTCATTGAGAGAAAGGTACAAGGTGGAGCTTTAGTTCAATATGTGGTTGCCGAACTAATCAAAGAAGAGGACCGAGTACTGTTCCGACAAATTCAACCTAATCACCAGGCGTGTTGCCGACTCCAGATCATTTGCAAGGCATGTGATAGATGTCATCTTTGGGGTACTTCGCAAGCTTCGTTGGAAAGAAGCAGAAAATTTATTTGGATTCGGTCTTGTCGATTGGTGGGTACCTTCCAGAAGACCGATAGACCTTATCCGAATACGGTAATCTCTTTCATCGATGAAGATTACCCTTTGAAATTATCGAACCTCATGAGGGATCATTGGTGCATCGCACAAGTGGGTTGATAGATATAAAAAGGATGATGGTGATAACGGATGGATCGTCTGTAGACATCTTATATGCCCACGCTTATCAAAGGATGAATTTGGATGGGCGAAAGATGGAAATTGGACGAGAAGCTCCTCTTTATGGTTTCAACAATTATCCGGTTAAAGTCATTTGGAACCATTGAGCTTCCAGGTCATATTCGGATGGCCCTCAAACAGTACAAATTATTTGCAAATTTTATGTTGTACATGTAGATTCGCTTATAATGCTATTTTGGGAGGCCTACTTTAATTGCTTCTACAAGTTGTAACATCAATTCCTCATTTTAAAATCAAATTTCTCCTACGGCTCATGGGGTTGGTGAGGTCAAAGGAGATTTGGATGCGGCGAGAGGTGTTACAAATGTTATTTCTTGGGAGAGTGGGGGTATCGAAGCGAAACAAGCTATGGCGATAGAGATCGAACCCTTCACCGAAAGTAGCTCTCGAATCATCGGTCATGCCGCCTAAAGAGAGAGAGAAGAGATAGAGCTCATCCCAAAAAGGAGGACAAGAGGCGGTGAAAATAGGTTTGGGCTTGCGGAACCTCTCGAGACGAACCTCGTAGAGCTCCCGAGGTGTTATGTTGATATCTTTGCATGGGAACCTCGGGATATGCCGGAGTAAGTTGAGGATATTCTTGAGCATCGACTAGAAAGACCGTCAAATAAAAGCCTGGTTCGACGTAAGAGGAGGATCTTTGCACCAGGCGTCGGTGAATCATAGATGATGAAATTGCAAAACTTTTGGCGGTGATTTAATCTTGAGATAGACTACCGAAGCGGTGGATGGCTAATGTGGTCTTTGGTCCGAAGCGAGAATGGCAAATGGCGAATCTGCATTGATTATCCGATCCGAACAAGGCCTGTCCGAAGGATTTCTATCCGCTGCCCCACATCGATCAACTCATTGATGCCACTTCGGGGTATGCTTTATTAAGTTTTATGGATGCATTCTCTGGGTATCATCATATCTCCATGTGTAAAGAGGATATACCGAAGACGGCGTTCATTACGCATCGTTCGGTATATGCCTATAAGAAAATGACTTTCGGCCTTATCAATGCTGGGGCCACATACCAGAGAATGATGAACCATATCTTCAGATATCAGTTGGGTATGAATATTGAGGTGTATGTGGATGACATGATTGTCAAAAGCATGTTGGTGCACAAATATTTGGATGACTTAGAAGAATGCTTTCAGACCATTCGACATCATAACTTGAGGCTGAATCCCACTAAATGCACTTTTGGTCTGGGTGCTGGCAAATTCTTGGGGTATCTTGTCACTCGAAGAGGAATTGAAGCCAATCCAGAGAAGATTCAAGCGATCCTGAACATGAAGACTCCTCAGTCATTTAAAGATGTTCAAACGTCGATTTGGAAGGATTGCGACTTTGTGGAGGTTCATGTCCAAATCTGCTTTGAAAGGTGTTTGTCGTTTTTAACACATTGAAAGGTAGAAGAATGCAAAAGCGTTCCAATGGACTTACGAGTGTGAAGGCGCCTTTCAAAGCATCAAGTCCTACTTATCTGGGCGCCTTTCTTTGGTGAAGCCCATTCTAGAACCTTTATAATTGCACTGCAAGCAGCCTAGTTCATTGGCAATTGGAGCGGTCTTGGTGCGTGAAGTTGAAAAGCAAAGACCCGGTTTATTATGTAAGTCATGTCCTTGAGATCTTCGAAACAAGGTACCCAAACATTGAAAAGTTTGCTTTCGCTTTAATAAGCTCGCTAGTGAAAGCTTAGGCAATACTTCGAGGTGGTAGATCGGTAATAGTATATACAGATCGACCCTGAAGAAGATTATGGGTAAGCCGGAGGTATCGGGGAGGCTAAATTGCGTGGACGATGGAATTGTCCCAATTCTTTATGGAGTATCATCCCCGAACCGCCATCAAAGGGCAAGCCTTGGTGATTTTGTGGTTGAGTGTTCGATTCTCTGAAAGTCGATGAAGTCGTGGCGGAAAGTGAAGGATCGACAGAGCGATTTCCGTTCTTGTTGAAGGAGAGTTCATGGACGCCAGATGCGAGATGGGTCTTCTACTTTGGACGTCGGTGGAGCGAGGATTATCTTGACCGATCCGGAGGATTGAGGTCTGCAATGAAGCCATCGATTTCAATTCAAAGCGACGAACAACGGTTTGAATATGAAGCGAGATTAGCGGTTTCACGGTTAACAAAGAGTCTTTAAGTGCAAAGAATAGTCATCTTGGTGATTCTCGTTAATTGTTAAGCAGGTTATGCGGAGAATACGGGCCCGAGGTCCGAGGATGATCAAGTATTTGGCGAAGTAAAGGAACGACTTGATATTTCGATCAGACGAGTTTGAGGGGTCGGCGTAATAACAATTCTATTGCCGATGCACTTTCATGGGACTAGCCACTACGGATGTTCATGTTTTTGAGGATCGGTGTATCCGGAAATTTTGCAACATCCTGAGTGTTCTTCACGAGATGGTAATGTTCATCGAGTGAACCAATTCTTTGGTTGGCCTCTATCTCGGTATATTTGGTCGATGGCGCTCTTACCTTCGGATCGGATGCTCGCCAAGAAAATCAAGTACAAGAGTGCCAATTTTGTTTTGATTGATGGGGATCTCTTTCGAAGGGCCTTCTCGTCTCCATTATTAAAATGTTTGACTCCATCCAAGTCGTGATTATCTTTCTCCGAGAAGTGCGTGAAGGCATTTATGGCGACCATACGGCTTTCTTTAAGTCATTAGCCTATAAAAGTACTTCGTCGAGGTACTCTTGGCCTACTATCTTCAAGGAAGCAATCGAGTATGTGAAGAGGTGCGAGAAGTGCCGACAACAGGTCAATCTGATCACCACCGGAAGAGCTATACTCGATCTTATCTCCTATACCCTTCATTTGTCTGGGGGTTGATATCTGGGTCCCTTCTGAGAAGGCAAAAGGTCAGGTCAGTTTTGTTATAGTTGCCATAGACTATATGACCAAATGGGTAGAAGCAAAGCCACTTAGGTCAATAACGGAACAGGAGTGTTTGAAATTCGTGAAAGAATCAGTGGTATTCCGTTTTGGAATTCCTAAGGTGGTAGTATCGGATAATGGACGTCAGTTTGTGGGATCGAAGTTTGAAGCATTTTTGGCAGAATTGGGGATCCAGCACAGAAAGACTTCGGTGGCTCATCCTCAGTCAAACGGACAGGTTGAAGTAACCAACAGAACGCTGCTGAATGGGATCAAGCGTAGGTTGGGACGGGTTAAAAAGCGAGATGGCCGAAGAGTTGCTAAGTGTCTTATGGGCTTATCGAACTACTCCAAGGACTACAACGGGGATTCACCTTTCGGACTAGCTTATGGTAATCGATGCCTTAGTCCCGATTGAAATTGGATCTCCAAGTCTTGAGTTAGTCATTTCAAGAGGTCTATAATGAAGAAGGGCTGAGGGCCAATCTTGATTTGTTGGAAGAAGTCAGAGAAATAGCCTTAATCAAATTGGCGGCCTATCAACGAAGAGTGACTAAACATTATAATAAGGGGGTGAAGCTTCGCAGATTTGAAGTGGGAGATTTTGTCCTTAGAGAAGTCGAAGCATCTACGCCTCAGAACCTGGGTAAGCTGATGCCAAATTGGAAGGACCCTACGAAATCACTGAAGTTCCGAAGCCAGGGACTTATCGTTTGAAAGTATTAGATGGGTCAGTAATTAAAAACACTTGGCATCTTTGGCGAAGCTTAGAAAGTACTTTCGATGAGATTCAAGATGTCGAAGACATCAAAAGTCCGTAAATATTTACATCATCATCAATAAAAGATCCTCTTTTTGTCTCAAGCAAATTTTGTCTTTGTTGCTACTCAGTTCATTGGTGTTAGGAGGTTCGGGAGGACTTGCTGACCATTCGATGGTAGCCTTTTTGGCAAGAGGTCACTATTTGGCAATGTCAGGCCCTTCGGGGTAGGCAATTGTCGCCACTATTTGGCAATGTCAGGCCCTTCGGGGTAGGCAATTGTCGCCACTATTTGGCATTGTCAGGCCCTTCGGAGTAGGCAATTGTCGCCACTATTTGGCATTGTCGAGCCGCCGGGGTAGGCAATTGTCGCTTCTTATTTGACATTGTCAGCCCTTTGGGGTAAGCAATTGTCGCCACTTAGACCTTGTCAGCCCTTCGGGGTAAGCAAGTGTCATCTTTTAAGACATTGTCGAGGCCCCTTCGTGGTAGGCAATGATCGACACTTTAAACTTTGTCAGGCCCTTCGTGGTAGGCGAATGTTATCTTATAGTTCTTTTAGGCCTTTCGGGGTAAACAAGCTCCCAATAAAGCAGATGTCTCGCACTTTGGTAACTTGATAAGTATCTCTTTACTTTATTACCTGAGTTTTTTCTAAGTGTTGAGTTCGGAATGCCTCGTTCTTTAAACTCATTTCATCTGTTATATGACATGCTTAATTATTTGAAGTTAAATCCTCGAAGGGGTTTTTTGTACACTTGTCCATATAAATTCATATTGAAGTATTGACATAAAATAAAAGTGCACTGAAGTCATAAGGAAGGAAATCATTTTTCATTAATATTTGGTTCATTTACAAATAAGGAAATAACATAAAATTTTTACAAATATTCATAATAAGACAGAAGACAATCCATGTTTGGTGCTTTATATGCAGCGTCATCATCATCAGAAAGTCTAAGAGCAGTGCGGATCTAAGTTAGCCTTGATCGACTTTTCCTTGCCAAGACTTTGGGCGAGATCTCGTAGCTTTCTTTTGTGAATCCTCATGATTTCTCCGTTTATTTCGTCCGAGTTCCTATACTCTTCACAAATTTCTTTGTGAAGAGCATCAGTTAAAGGAGGCCCAAGGTCCCGAAGAGCCTTGAGTTCTCGGATTTCTTGCTCGAGCTGCTGCCGTATATTCAGTTGATCCTTTTCATCCCGCTCCATCTTATGGATCGTCTTGTTCAAGATTTTGGCATTGGACTTCAACTCCTTGATCTTATTCATCCTCAATTCACTCCTCTGAACTAAGTCGACATTCATGTTGACAATTTCAGCATGCTGAGCCTTAGTCGACTTTAATTCTTCCTTGGAGGCCTTCACTTCTTCCTTAGCTTGGGCCAACTCTTTCTGAAGACCTTCGTTAGTATGAAGAAGGCCTTCACGGTGAGTCCTTTCCCGAGCCAGGGCAGATTTTAGGAGGAAATTCTCCTTCCTCAGCGCCTCCTCCTCGGATTCAGCTTCAAGAGATCTGGGACGCAGACGCCCGAATACAGCATTTGCCTGTACATGTTCAGTGTTATTCAATCAGCTTCAGATGTGTGAGTATGAAAATAAGTAAGCAAAGGAAGGAAAGAGTCATTTACCTTAGCCAAGTAGCTCATGCCTTCGCTGAGCAAGTCCCCATTCGAATTGTTCCCGAACCGATGGTCATCGGTCTCGCGAACGAAGGCCTCGAACAGTTGAAAGGGGAAATTGGCGTTGAACCGAGGCCACATGGTCGGTGGACCCATGGCATCATGCTGGAATTCGGAGGTCATCGGTCCTTGAGGAGGAGGCATAGGCTGACTGCGAACCGGTGAAGGATCCGCATGTATTGCCTCTGGAGAAGGTGATCGGGTTGGTATCGGCTCGGGAGTTGAAGAAGGTTCAGAGGTCGAGAAAATTTGGTTGTCCAAGAAAATTCGTTTTTTTTCGGGACAAAGAAGGGTCGGCTTCGACCAGCTCAGCGTCAGGTGTTTGGGTTTCATTTGAGGGATTGGTTGTTGAAGGTGGAGGGACGCGGAGTTCGTCGGCGGTAAGGGGAATTATTTTGGTTCTTAATTTTTTAGCACGAAGGACTTTCGCCCGATCGTGTGGAGGAATATCAAGAAGACTCCTCTTTTTTGGGGTTGGTTCAGAAGTTGTTGGGGTTGGTTCAAAGGTTGTTGTCGTGGGTTCAGTTGGAGGAATTGGTTGTGGGTTTACCTCAGGAAGGGCCTCCTCGTCGCTTTCAGGGTTTATCTCACGAGGAGTCCTGGCCTTTTTGACAGCCTTCTTCCTTCGGCGAGGTCGGAGGACCTCTTCGGGGATGATGGGATCGTCAGCTTCAGGGTCGTCATCCCGAAGAGGGGTTGTTGTTGGTTCGGAGGCAGGGGGTTCGGTTCGGGAAGGCTCCTCGTTAGGGAGTTCTTCATTTGCATCAGTAATCCTCCCCGCCAAGAAATCTTCCAAGTCTTTTACTCGAGGAAGTTGGTTTGATCAAAGACAACCGCAAATAATCACAAGTTAGAATCCATACCACATAAATATTTCAAAGATTATATCACAGAATGGTCCGAGACTCACATTTATGGTCATACTACCCAAGCTTGCTTTGGTCAAGTGAAGTGAAGCTCCACTCTTGAGGAGGATCTCTTCGTGAAGTCACCCATCTCCTCACACGCCCTCGGGGATGTCACCAAAGTCGTGAGAGACACGCCTAAAATGGTCTGTCGGGAAGGAGGATATCCCGGGACCCGATGACGAATAACCATTTTTCGTGCCATCCTTTTGTTCTTTCGAGGGTCTTTCATCGTGGGTCTCTTCTCGAATTTTGAGTTTAGGCGTGGGGAATTTTTTGCTCGGCATTTTGAACCCTCGTTCTCGGGATCTGCCGGTAGAAAAGAGGTGAAAAAAAGGTCAACAGAGGGTAACCCCTAATTGCGTGGCGGCGCGATGAACGCCAAGATATATGGATATAGGAGTTGGGCACAGGTTATGCGAAGCCTCTTTCTAATAAACCCTAAGAGGGTAACTATGAAGGCATGGAGGGGCGCGAATCCCTTTCCGGTGAGTAGTCGGCAGATAATGACCTCAAATCTGTCTGGTCATTTGATACATTCGCTTCTCAATTTGGAACCCTCATAAAGCATAGTTATCCAGGAATATGGTATCGAATCCAGGATAGCTCGTAATTGATTCGAGAGATGATGGAGGTGATGTTAAGCGTGAAGAAATTTTTCCCCATCTTTGAAGAAATCGGTTGGAGATGGTGGATTTCGACTTGAACCCTCTTGATTAGGGTTTGAATGAGAAGAACTTGAAGGGGTTTGGCTTGGATTCACCATTGTTGAGTTTTGAAAGCTAAAGAGAGGTTTTTTGAGAAAGGAAGAAAACTCAAAGGTTGAATTTCAAATCGATGAGTAAAACCAATTAAATTTAGTGAGGTTTATCTTTATATCTTGATTTGCCACACGTGGAAGCGAAGTAAGGCGCATTTAATGTCGATAATGATGAAAATTCAAGTGGGGACGTGTTTGGATGACCTTTGGATATCTTATCGATTGGGCCCGATTGTTGGGTTTTATTTTATTGGCCCATCCTGTTCAAATTCAAATCCTTTATCGATTAGGCTTATTGCTTTGGGTATCCACTATCCAAGCCCTCCCTTATTCCACTTCATTATGTTAAAAAGTGGGTATGATTCACTTATTTCTATCCTTGGGCCTTTATTGAATTCTAAATATCATGAATCATATATAGTTTTCCATTAAACATCCCTGTTTAACTAAAAAACTAGGGGGTAATGTTGGGTCGTGATATTTCTCCTATTTTTGGGTAGGGTATATTGGGCCCATTTATCGCTTTAATCTGTTGGGCTTTTATAATTAAGCCGTGGGGCTCGTTGAGCCCATTTATTGTGTCAACTTTATTTAATCCTATTGGATAAAATCTGGTTCGTTGGATTAACCTATCGGGTCATTTAATATCTATTACTTTGACTTGTAATGATGATATAGTATATGACGAGTTGACCAAGATACGTAAATGCATTAATGTGGATGGGATTATAGCCGTGGTGCATGTGAAGCGATAGCAAGAAGCGGTGGATAAACTCCATGCGATCGGTCGAACCCATCGGATGAGGGGGATATATCGGTGATAGTGGCATGACGCGGTAATCGAGCAAAGATATTATTTCTTTAGTGAGTAAATCTTCACGAGGAGGTACGTTTTATTCATATATACACATTCACACAACATATAGAAAATAATCTCTCTCATTACACTAGATTTATCATCCTCTTGAGTTAACTTTGTGAAGCAGACAACTTATTCTCTTATTCTCACGAAATTTATCCCCGTGATCCGTGCGTCAAGCTTATGGTGTTTGTCGTGTTTCTTGTCTGCGAGGATCGGGACGCGTTTTCGTGATTGGGACGTGGAGAAAGATCTTTGCGTTAACAGCGGGAATCAAAAAATTACTTTACAAAAACATATATACCAATAACGTATATTTTGGTTACTGAATAGTGTTAATTTGGTAACCAAATAAATAGCTTTTGAAATCTCAGTAACCATCTACTATTGGTTATTAATGCCAATTTTAGAAGCATTTATATAAAAATTAGTCAACACACTACAAGAAATTTGACCTATAATGACGAGATTTAGCGACGGTCAGTTCGGAACCGTAACAATAGGGTATCTATAGCGACGGGAATGAGCTGACCGTTGGTATAAAGAGAAAAAATAACTCTATTATGACGGTCACGTCTTGGCCAACGCAATAAAGGGATAAAATAGACTTATACCGAGGCCTTTTATTTGGCCGTAGGTAATGGAAGCTTCAAGTTCCCTCCTAAATGAAATTATCTGCCAAAATCTACCTCCATTATTTTCACTCTCCCAAAATCTCTCATACCTATACCCTAAATTTCCAACTTCATCGCGAACATAAATCACAATTGGAAGAATAATTCTCTCTCATACCCAGCCCTAAATCTCTCGTACCCAGCCCCTAAATCTCCCGTACTCATCCCCTAAATCTCTCATACCCAGCCCTAAATCGCAATTGGACATTAGCGATACATCTCTGCCGTGTGGCTCCACAATGCGACATAACCGAAGCCGCAGCCCTAGAAGCCGCCGCAGCCGGCGTCGATCGACTGACCTAGAAAATTCAGACGATAGCGAATATGAAAGAAAACGGGAGAGCAAGAAGAAGAAAAAGATTACTGAAGATGATATTACTGAGTATTTGGCCAAAAAGGCCCAGAAAAAGGTTGTTATTCAAACGAACTTTTTTATTTTCGTTTTTACTTTTTGTATTGTTTAATGTTAATGATAATGTGATGTTGTTTCATGATTTAGGCGTTGAAAGTAGCGAAGAAACTCAAGTCACAAACGGTTTCTGGATATGCAAATGACTCAAATCCGTTCGGTGATTCAAATCTTAATGAAACGTAAGTCAATTTTCGTTGGTTATAAGTTTTGATTTTTAATTTTGGCCCAATTGTCTTTACGGTTTAAGGGAGATGAATATATGTACTCTAAACGATAAATTATGGGAATGGTTGTCTACCATGTCCACTATTGCATTTTGGAAATTTGATGCACTCATTAGTGCGAGATTGAGTTCAGATGAATATATATCTATATATATATATAATAATAATTTTATTTATTGCTTAATAACGTAGTGAAAGGTGCTGAATGAATTAAAACCCCAAAACTTAGTGAATACCAGGAACTGAACTCCAGATTGTATTGTTGTCACTATAACTCTTTTCATATTTTTATTTTTAAAGTTAGGTTTATAATTTTCTGGTTAATAATTTCAAAGTTCCTGGCTTTTATAATGTTAATGGTGTGCTTTATTTTATGGGTTTGATGTGAGCTATTGTGTTTTCTTTTCAGCCTCAGATATAATTAATAAACTCTTTATTATTTTTTGTATACATGACTTTGCAAAATCAGTAATATTAGCTAAAATATGAAAGAATGAAAGGAAGACTTCTTAGTGCTATAGTCAATAACTTTGTTTCATTAATACAAAATTTGATATTTGATCTGCAGAATTATTTGGCGAAAGAAGATTGAGCGGGATGTTACTCAAGGTGTGCCACTTGAAATGTTTTCAGTAAAAGAAGAGAAGAGGAGGCATAGAGAAAGAATGGTATGTAGCTGCAGGATCAATTTGTTGTCTGCGTTATTCTTTTCTGCCAGACTCTTATATTACAATTTTGAATATCAGTATAACATCTAGCAAGTTGCTACTTGCTTATTGTTTGAAACTAATTTTTTATACTTTTTGTTTATTATTTTATTTTCTGCCAGACTCTTATATTATACTTCTTCTTGTTCATCTTTGGATTTGGGCTGCTTTTATGGTGGAGGCGAAGGAATAACCAGCAGACATTTTTTGATGTTAAAGGTTTGTTGAATTTGATGATGTTTGACTGGTTAAATGTATATTCCGCAACTAATTACTCTATTTGTGTCTGTCTTTGAATCTCAGATCAGCATCATGAGGAAGTTTCCCTTGGAAATTTAAAGAGGTTTCCCTTTTTGAATTAATGTCAGTTATATATATATATATAATTATATATATATATATATGTCATTCGTTTCTCTATTGAGTTGTTTATTTGATATGGATTTCCTTTAGTTTAACTTCTGAATTCCTCTGTCCCCAATAAGCTTTTTGGAACGATCTGCAATTGTTTACAGGGACAGGATCTCTCTTGTCTATGGGGATAATGTTAAGTTCACTTGGAGAGATACGTTTGAGAGGTACATTAGACTTGCTTCATGATGCTTGGCCTTGGCGACATGGTAAAACATCTTTTTTCTTCAGTATGGAGTTGTAGTTCTGCTTTATGTAACTAAGTTGCAGCAAGATGAAGCATTTTGATTTAATCTTCCATGTCTTGTTAATTTATTAGAGGTGTAATATCTAATATTATATGCTATGTTATCGGACCATAATATCAGGGATTTACTTCTCTTTTTGCTTCTCTTGCTTTGTCATTCATCCTTAATTTCAAACTTCTCCGTAATCCTTAAGCAGTAATAGTTCTATCTCAAGCTCCCATGTTTCTTCGATTCACCTGTAGCTATGCATTAGTATCACTTTGTGTATGATTGTACTAGTGCCCACAAGTGAAAATTTGTAATTAAGTACCAATGGCTGGCTGTGGTTGTGCTTATTGTCACTTTCTTGTTAACAGCTCATGCATTATTGCACTGAGCATGATTTGGAAGTTTTGATATCATAGCTTCCGATCCTCGATAGAGATTAATCGAGTTTGTTAATATGTCATACATACTATCTGTTATGCAAGTAATATTTATAAGACTTTAAACACCATTACCTTTCATAAAAACTGCTAAACTCTTGTGGTTTTGTTGTTTGGGCAGGCTATTCCGTCAATGCTCCTGGCATTAGTTCTCTGTTTTGATCATAGAAAGGGAAAAAGTTATGCTAGTCCCTTGGATTTACCAGCTCATAAGGGGCATAAATACATCTGGTATGCCCTTTCTGGATATGCAATCGGACTGGTAATTGTTTTGGCAGCTGGCATTTTAACTCACTCTCCTCAACCAGCGCTGCTGTATCTGGTATGTCATTTGTTGGTGTTGGTTGTGATTATGCTATCCCCCAAACAAACCTGGTTGAATCTATATTATTCATATATGCCTACAACATATTTCATTTTTTAGGCTCGTGCATGAGGAAGAGTCAATATCTTAAATTTGCCATTCAAATACAAATTTCTCAAAATTGATCATTTATGTCTAGGACACACTCCGTTTTTATGTTCATGCACGAGGAAGAGGCAAGAGAGTTATTGACTTCTAAATCTGCAATTCAAATACAAAATTTAACAAATGTGTTGCTTCTTCTATTACTTGAATTAGTTGCACAAAAAAAGCCCACCAAGATGAATTTATGTTTGAAATCGTATACAGGAATTATTTATTGGGGGCACTTTGAAGCTCAAAAATTTGGATTGCTGATAAGATGCTTTTTGTATACTAAAAACTAAAGAGCAGATGTTAGTGGGTGTGAAAGTTTAAAGTGTTTTCTTATTGTTATTATAATTATATCCACAACCAAGGTCCAAGAGTGTGAACTTGGCCCATTAATAAGAAAGAAAGGAATGTGAACTTACCACTAATATTGCTTTGTTTTTGAACGAGTGTAGGTACCCTCTACTCTTGGACCTATAATCATCATCTCATGGATGAGAAGAGAGTTAACAGAGTTGTGGGAAGGAACACAGGCAAACACTAATGACAAAGCTCATTTAACAGAAGTTTGAGCTATAAGAGCCAACTGAAACATGTAAAATTTGCTCAAAGGATGATTTTGCCCTCGGTGGACAAGCTTAATAGTAGGAGTTATGGTTGACAGTCACATTACTGCATTCCAAGTTGAAAAATTGCTCATAATCTCAGTTAGCCTTATCTGAAGAAGATTGTAATTATTGTAATTGTAATGTGAATGATTTTAAATCATGTATACAATAAGAATTTAATTTTTATTTTATATTGTATTTATATTTGTTGGATAAATGTACACAATTAATTTTTTTTTTAAATATGAAAAGGCTATAGCGACGGTCATCGACCGTAGCTATAGTGGTCTATAAAACACATTCCTATAGCGACGGTCACCAAGCGTCGCTATAGACATCTATAGCTACGGTCATGACCATAGCAATAACTCTCAGCGACCGTTAGTAAAGAGCAAATACACGATTTTGCCATGACCTATAGCTAGGGTCGTGATCGTCTACTATAGGCCAAAAGACCGTCATTATAGGCTTTACCGAGCCGGGTTCTATGGCGACGGTCGGATAATCGTCGCTAAAAACTTTTTATGACGGTTTTTTGGCTTTATAGCGACGGCGGCTTAATCGTCGCTATAGACTGATTTTCTAGTAGTGACATTCATATAATAATATTTGGATTCCTTGTTTTAAGTGTTTAATATTTAGTATTTCATTTTCGGTGCATTATAATTTATGTTTTGGATATG
Source organism: Panax ginseng (assembly GCA_020205605.1). Classification (NCBI taxonomy): domain Eukaryota; kingdom Viridiplantae; phylum Streptophyta; class Magnoliopsida; order Apiales; family Araliaceae; genus Panax; species Panax ginseng. The sequence continues at coordinate 1,214,549 of CM035136.1, read as the reverse complement.
GAATGAATGAAAACATAACTTCCCAAAGAATATAGATACCAATAACTTATATTTAGGTTATGAATTGTTTTAATTTGGTAACCAACTAAATTAATTTCGTAATTTCAAGAATCAACTCCTATTTGTTACAAATGCATATTTTGAAGCATTTATATCAAAATTTGTCAAAATTCATATAATTATATTTGGATTACTTGTTTTTTATTGTTTAATATATAGTATTTCATCTTCAGTTCATTTTAAATTGTGATTTATTTATAAACAAAATGAAAGCAGTTTGTTTCATACTAATTGATACGAAATACGTCTACTTTGGTTACTTAATAAAGTTGCTTTAATATCTAAATAGTAAATTTAAATTATATCGCCATAAAATAGTTTGCGAAAAAACAAGAATAATCATATTTTCTTACGCTGCATAAAGATTTAGAAACATTCATGTAAAGATTTGGATACTAATTACATTATTGTGTGAATGTTACAGTTTCAGTATTCGGACCATGGATATGCTTCCAATTGTAGTTTACTTCAACGGAACGTGGACCGACAGTAGCCAATATACAAATTTCGAAGTTCTAGGCCTCTATCGCCATCAAATCGTTTATATTCACGTAAATGCACAACATGATATGTATCGCATTAAAACTGGACTACAACACAACGGAATTGGCAATCAAATTTCAGATTAACAATGAACATTCCTCCAATCAAGGTGACAAATGAAGAACCTTAAGATTCTATATGGAAGTCAAGAGAAGATCGGATGAAAATGGAAAGTTTCCACTAATTATAGATTATGAACAAATCATTGGAGGGACTACAAGTTTACATAACGTGATAAATGAAGAAGAATATATAGTGCAAGCAGAAACGCAAATGAGATTGACACAGTGGAATTATTAAAAATTATAAAAAAATATATCTAGAGATTTAAATGACATAAAAAAGAGAAATTGATGACAAGAAAGAAGATTAGTCAAACTTAACTACAATTGCATGCTTGACTGGAGAGTAGTATCAAAACTATATATATATATATATATATATATATATATATATATATATATATATATATATAGGAGCCCTTCCATGTAAATCCTAGGTTGCGCATAAGAATCTGTCTGTGCAACAACTCCTTTTTGACCGTTGATAAACTTATTGGAAGGTTGAGATTGAAACATAATATATACAAGCCAAGACAAATTTTGACTTATTTAGCTTTTTATTTTAATATGAGGACCCCACCATAGTCAACATGTTGTCGGTTTATTGAAATAAAATGAATTTTAATATTAAATAATGCCTGACCTAAGACAAACAGATCGGTATTGTGCCTTTTTTATTTTTATTTTTAAGCATTTCTCCATTAAAATACCCAAAGTATTCTACAAGCTCTTACTATTTAAAAAAAAAAAAAAAAAAAAAAACCAATCGGGATGCTCTTATGGTCGTTAAAAAAATAATAATAAAAAAATCCAACCGGACAAGTTTACTAATTTAAAAAAAAAAAAAAAAATCCAACCTAAGACAACCTCTTTCGAATTGCACAAGTTCTTTTATTTGCTATTCTTTATAAAATATTTGTTATTTTTATAACTCTTTCATTTAATAACAAATAAAGAATTATAATTCAAATAAAAAATAATATCCTATTTTATAAATATATTTTTATAATTTTTATTTATTATTTTTATAAAAATATTTTATATTCTTTATTTGTTATTTTATAATAGGATATAAAATAGGATATAAAAATATTTTTATAATTCTTTATATAACAAATATATTAATTTCTTCCCACTTTAATTTGTTATAAAAATATATTCTTTATAAAAATAGCAAATAAAAAATTATAAAAATATATTTTTATAAAATAGGATATTATTTTTTATTTGAATTATAATTTTTATTTGTTATTAAATGAAAGAGTTATAAAAATAACAAATATTTTATAAAGAATAGCAAATATAGATTTTCATGTGTTAGGAAAGGTTGTCTTTGGTTGGATTTTTTTTATTTTATTATTTTTTTTTTTAATAAATTTATTTGGTACATTTTTTTTTTATTTTCCCCCGGTAAGATAAAGCTTATACTACTTAAATAAGATGTGCTCATACTGGTGGTATTAAAAATTAAAAAAAATCTATTGCATACAAATTTGTCACGATCGGTATTAAAAAATAAAAAATTATTTTAGTCAAGCAACTTCATTGCTAAATGCAGACTCGAACTCGCAACCTCAAACTCCAAACACACGTCATATGACCACCGAAAGCACCACAGAGCCTATTTGTTAATTTCAAAACCGAGGATATGTCTTTATATTAAAACTTCACCATCCCCAAAATCTATATTCTTGCATTATTATTATATTACTTAAACAAATATTATTAATAAGTCTATATAATACATATGGGGTTTGATATTTAGAAATAAGTTAATATCTATATTTATTAAGCAATGATTATTAGTAATGATTTTATATATTAAGCAATGATTTTATTATTAAGAAATGATTTTATACATTTGATACATTTTTTATATATTTTATACATTTGATACATTTTTTGATATATTTTTGATACATTTTGATAATTGATACATTTTTGATAATTGATATATTTTTGATACATTTGATACATTTTTGATACATTTGATATATTTGATACACTTGATACATTTTTATATATTTTTGATACATTTGATACAATTTTGATATATTTGATACATTTTTGATATATTAGATACATTTTGATAATTGATATATTTTTGATAATTGATACCAATACTAGTATTGCATAACATTAAGAGGAATAGTACATATTACATGTTCATTTTCATAAAATAAAAAAAAAACATAGAATGATTAATACAACCGACGCCTTTATATCTCGAGGCCTAAGTAATCTTCATGGATTTCTTGTAGAGCTCCCCACGTACGCAAAGAACGAAAGATCGTGACATCTTCCAAGGACCACTTTCTTTGAAATATTACTATTGGCCCTAACGAAACAATCAACATACTTGGAGACAAAAATGCCACATCTGCGTTGTTGTGTTGTTTTTGTTCGAATCTTTAAAGTCTGCAGACAAGTGAGGATTACCATTTGGGCCACTCACGATGTCGGATTACCATTTTGCAAACAAAATGGTATCAAATGTACTGCATGTACAAAAGTAGTTGGTTAATAATTTTTAATATTAAAGGACATTATAAAATTAAAATATTTTAAAATTAAACATACCGCAACTTTAATCTAATTTCGAGTACATTTCATGTAACTTAATATACTTTAGTGTCATCAGTAGTGGTCAATTATGGTAACCATCCAATCTTCAATTGCGAATAGAACAAGACAAAATGGCGTTGATTGGTACTACACTAACCGGCATTGAATATGTATTTGCATTCGTGTAAAGGTGGACCAACATCTTGGTTAACATACTGATCGCAAAAAAACTCCATGCAAAGATTCACGTTAGTGCATGACACATAGCCCCGCCCAAGATGCATGAAGAATGAATTCATGAAACCAAATTGGGACCGAATTTTGTATTCCCCGCGACCAAGTAGTATTCTCTCTCTGTCTCAGAAGAACAACATATATAAGCGTCGATGACATGCTCGAATATCCAACTCCTGACCCTAAGGATTCAGACCGCATTGTGTTCTAATTCATATAATTGGCGCGGATGTGATAAAGGATATAAATCCCCTTCTGGTGCCACCACGTTTCCAAACATATGTTTATTTACAAATGTCTCCTTCCAATCTTTAAGTCTTTTGGATAAGGACCCTTTTGGTCCATAAGAGATGTGGTCTCCCGCATCTTGTACCTGATTGAGAATGTACATTATTATTATATAGCAATAATAATTAAAACCATCACTATTAACATAACTATATATACCTTTTGTGAACTAGATCCCTTGGCGTCAGAAAGTCCCGCAAATGAAGAGTTGGTTGGAATGTAACACTCCTCATAGGTTTGGAAGGTTGGAATGGAGCTCTCCTCGATTACTTGTGGGGTGGGTATGTAGCTCTCTTGTACAACATAATCAGTTTGTTTCCCAAGCCCTTCATTGAGTTGTGTGTATTGGGACTGTGGTCCAAAATTTGTGGGACCCCACGCCGAGGTATTTGTTTACCTCTTGCTTCAAGTCGATAGTATGATGTAAATCCCAATTATTTTTTACAGAACCAACTCGGGAGGCAAACTAAGTAAAATCTTGAAAATTTATCAAGAACGACTTTGCACTCTCAACTGTCATGTAAGATAAACACAAACAAATATTATTAACAATAAATATGAATAAATGTAATATTAAGTATTTTCTCCAATACATGATTTATTAAAGAAGAATATAATTTTATACCATTTGAATAAGGTGTTGTTGGTTGTAAATGGCCCGAGGCTCATAACAACTATCGTGGTCGCTCTTTCGTCGAGGTCGGTGGATTTTCCAACGTGTAATTTTCCTATACCAGACCATGTAATCATCTATTGGGACATAATCAGCAATTTCAGTTTGTTGTCCTTCGAGATGATCCATGTATGCCTCCCACATCGAAATATATTCCCCTCTCAAGGCCACGTAATCCTCGACATCAATAAATTTAAACTTTTTCTCCTTCCTAAGGTCACCGTGATTTTGGGTGGTGATGGTATGCCTTACATGAACCCGAATCGTCTCATCATCACACGATCCGTCATCTAAAATTCCACAATATCAAAGTGGATCAAGGGGACCCCACCAGATCCCAACAATCTGCCTTCAAAATTAAATCCACCGATATCATCATCCCACATTATGTAAGGCCGCCAAACCACATCCCACATAGACTTAATATCTAACTCCCCAGTAAAATAAAAAAATGGTGATGGGAATTCTCACGCTCTACTGTGGTAATATGGGCTCCAAAATAGGACCATGCTAAAGCCCTAGTAACCATAAGGATGATTGTGGCCAAGGGTTTGGCTTTCCAATACTTACACGCCATAAGCCCAAATTTGTAACAATGTAACACAACCATTAATGTATTTAACTCCTTTCCTAAGTAGCAGATATAAAGATCTCGTATAAATATGCTAACATTGCGCCCCAAGAGTAAGTTACACAATCTTGACGTTGGCAATAAAAGACATATATCGTGGGTGCACACTATTTCTATTCCTATTGGGAATAATATTGCCCCACACAACCACAACATGTATGCCTTTGTGTGTCGCCTCACAACATCTTTACTTGCATTCTCGGGACAATTATTAAAATGTTTGTGCAATCACACTAATGAAATTGCCTTTCGTATTTTTTGAACTAAAATATTCACCACCTAATTTATCTCCAAAACAATCCCTAAAATAATTCAAATTGGTGACGTGAGGGACCGTTAAGGGCTTTCCTACCACCCAGAACCCAAAAATAAAGTGAACATCCTCTAACGTGATTGTTATTTCTCCACAGTTTAAATGAAAAGTATTGGTCTCGGCGCCATCTCTCGACTCAAGGCGAGATATCGGACTAAAATCGGTTTGGTGTACAACACCTTGATAACTAAATACTCCAAATCCACATTTATGTAAAAGGATTTTTTGTTCTTTTTGTCAAAGCCCATCGATTATATTTTCGATCGAAGATATTGATTGGAGCTTAGTTTTCCCTATCTCTCCCATGATATATGTCATCCGATACATGATCTTGTTGATCATGCGAGAACACTTGGATCAATTGGCCCATATTCCCAACTATCCATCTTTTACCTAAAAAAATACATCAATTCCATATTAGTATTAAGATGTATGACAAAATCAAGTTAAAAGTAACATGCTGCAAAATGACAGTAATAACAATAACATGCATGTATATAATGTAATAATATTAACATGCATTAAAAACTAAAAAAAAGTAAACTATTAAAAACAAAAACAATAAGAAGAAAAATAAATTAAAACAAGAAGTGAACAATTGAGTACAATCGAATAAAATAAAAACAATAAATGAAACATAATAATAAAATAAATACTTATCAATGCACGCTACGTCCGCAAAAGTTTTCTTCTTTTTTTTTTTCTTAATGCAGAATTTTTAAACCTAGCTTTTTTTTTTTAATTTTTTTATCTTCTTTTCTCCATTGTATAATGATGACTCAAAGAAATTAAAATAAAAAAAATATATATATATATATATATATATATATATATATATATCCAATAAATAAGACAAACTTCATAGAATTTTACAAATTAAAATAAAATAAAAAATTCCATTTAAGAATGTCGTTTTACCGACAAATTTATCTCTAAAAAAAAAAAAATTTTGGTATGCCAAATTTGTTCATTGCTAAATGATTCAAATCGCGACCTCAAGCACCAATCACAAATAATATGACCAATTTTGAGCACCACTTTGCCTAAATTCGCTAATTTCTACCAAGGATATATCTTTATAGTAAAACTTCACCATCCCCCAAATTCTATTAATTGGTTTTTTAAAATAGAAATAAGTTAATATCTATATTTATTATTATCCCTCTAATATTTTTTCTTATTTTTGTAAAAATATGTCTAATTAGTCTAATTAATATATTAAAATAAATATCATTCTTTAATAAAATATAAAGTGATCATTATAAATCTTGCATTATTTTGTTGTTATTATACTAAAATAATAACAACAACAAGAATAATTTTATCATGATAATACGCAGTGATAACATGCATTAATGACAACAAAAACAAATACATGCACGTGGTATTATATCCCTTTAATTCAAAGAATAATATGCAGTGATAAAAAATAACAACAACAGAAACTATTAAAAATTGAACAAATAACAATAAATAAAAACTTACTTGTTGAAGTTTTTTGCTCCTCTCTTCCGAAATACTCCCTCTCTACTCTCTGTTATTTTTATTTTATCTAGCTTGGCAAGTGAACTTTAGTTTGAACAACATATGTTCTCAATAGACGTTTAAATAAGGTGAATAAGTCCGGTACATGAATTATTTTAGGACCAAATTCAAACATTAATACTGTTATGGGTCACAACTTTTTATATTACCGAGCTTGCAGGTGTTCTTTCCCGAGGCGATGTGGCAGAAAAAGTAGTCAACATGGCAGAAAAAGTTTTGTTGCTTTGCTTTCAAATTTAAGACAAAGCTTCAATTTGGTTTACCCTTTGTTGCTTTGTTTCTTTTAATTATATTATTAATAAAACTCCTTAATTTGGTAGAGGCTATAATTTACTATATATGAAAAAAAAATTATATTATTAATAAAATCATTCTACTTAGTAAGACAGTTATAATTGCTTGCCAAATGAAATTTTTTTTTCGCTTAAAGCAGACTCGAACCCGTGACCTCAAGACACTAATCCCTCGTCAAATGACCAACCCAAAGCACCATTTGCCTAAATATTTTAATTTACCTTGAATTTGTATATATCTTAAAACAGTTCATTTCCCCCCAAATTAAATTTCTCAATATTTTATTATTATTATTATTATTATTATTATTATTATTATTATTATTATTATTATTATTATTATTATTATTATTATTATTATTATTATATTATTATTATTATTATTACGAATTGAGTATAAAGTCGTTCCATATTGTACCTGCTTATGTACTTTTTTATTATTTTATTACCATTATTATTATTATTATTATTATAAAGTTGTATAATTTGGTCTTTTTACCTTTAAATATCAGCCGGAGAAGTCGTTATTTTCTCAAGTTATGTTCTTATCCTTCCATAGAATTTGTTCTCTCGATATTATTTTCTCTTTTCACCTCTACTCATAATTTGTTTCATCTTGTTGCCCACTTTCACTTCGTAAAATCAAGTTGAAGTTCGATCGAGCAAAATTCATCACTATTATTCACAAGTAAGTTTTTCAAAATGTCATATAATACATCCGAATTTGTCGGTGAAGTTGAAAGTAATAAATCGATATTATTCCAGACGTTGGTCAATTCTTTTCAGACGTTGGAAGAGGTTGAATATTTTTATATATCATATGCTCGCAAAAATGGATTTGAGATTAGAATTGCAACTAGTCATAAACATGCTAATACGAATGATATCGACAACTGGGATCGGTAACATGTAACTGCCAAATGTTTTCTCACTCGGTGAATTATGCAGCACATCTTGAGATATTTCACAAAGAAAGATTATTTCACAAATAATTAACCGATATGATCCTTCATCGGTGGACAAGAGACGCGAACAAAAGCAATGGTGAAGACTTACTCTTTAACTCCACATCTGCCGACTTCGAACAACATCAAGCAATGCGCTTATAATCATTTGATGGGTGATTACTGGGAGTTAGCGAAAAAGCGGCTTTGCTTCAATCCGAGGTTACAAAACCGTTTTAAAAACCGAATGCACGAGAAAAGAGTTGGTTGACCAAGATGATCCGGATGAGATTATTATTGAATCTGGCAGATAGCGACATTGATTGACAGTTGGAGATCCAAATCATGATATGGGATACGATAACGACGATGAAGATGCAGAGGTGGAAGAAGAAGAAGAGTTTTTTGCGACCTAATATTTTTCAAACAAAGGGCCATAAAAAACAATCTAGATTCAAGAGTGCACTCGAGAAAATCATTCCTTTTAAGACTCATCGAAAATGTGCAATTTGTGGCTTTAAAACCGACCACGATAAAGCGAAATCACTATCGAAAGTCTTTAGGATTTCTGAGCCAAAAAAAATAGGCGTCGGTTATATTAATCATTCTATGTTTTTTTTTTTTTATGAAAATGAACATGTAATACGTATTTTATTCCTTTTAATGTTATGCAAATCTTAGTATTGGTATAATCAGACTTCTAATATTGATAATCACATTATTATTATAATAATAATACTTCAACGCTTTTATAAATTCGATAATCACATTATTATTATACTTCACTAGTTTTATTAATAATAAAATTATTTCTTAATAATAAAATCATTGTTTAATATATAAAATCATTACTAATAATCATTGCTTAATAAATATATATATTAACTTATTTCTAAATATCAAACCCCTATATGTATTATATAGACTTATTAATAATATTTGTTTCAGTAATATAATAATAATGCAAGAATATAGATTTTGGGGATGGAGAAGTTTTAACATAAAGACATATCCTTGGTTGAAATTAATTAATACCAGGCAGTAAGTGCTTTTCGGGTGGTCATATGACGTGTGTTTGGAGTTTGAGGTCATGAGTTCGAGTGCATTTTAGCGACAAGTTGCTTGAATAAAATAATTTTTTATTTTTTAATACCGGTAGTGACAAAGTCAGATTCTAGTTTTTTTTTTTAATTTTTAATACCGGTAGTATGAAATTGCATCACCCGGTTAATCAGTATAAGCCTGTCAGACCGTAGGAAAAATAAAAAAAATGTACCAAATTAATCGTTAAAAAATAATAATAAAAAAAAATCCAACCAGCACAACCTCTTCCGGCTTGCACAAATCCTTTATTTGCTATTCTTTATAAAATATTTGTTATTTTTTATAACTCTTTCATTTAATAACAAATAAAGAATTATAATTCAAATAAAAAATAATATCCTATTTTATAAAAATATATTTTTATAATTTTTTATTTGCTATTTTTAATGTCCTAAAGAATTATTTTATTTGTTATTTTATATCCTATTTAATAAAAAAATATTATTTTTATTTGAATTATAATTCTTTATTTGTTATTAAATGAAAGAGTTATAAAAATAACAAATATTTTATAAAGAATAGCAAATAAAGAACTTGTGTGTTTCTAAGAAGAGGTTGTGCTTGGTTTGGATTTTTTTTTTTTTTTTTTAGTACCGTAAGTGTTTGTAGCGGTGGGGAGTATTTTATAAAAAAACACGGTACAACATGCAATTTGTTTCGTTCAGACATTATTTAATATTAAAATTCATTTTATTTCAATAAACTGACAACATGTTGACTATGGTGGGGTCCTCATATTAAAATAAAAGTCGGTATAAGTTGTGCCGGCTGGGTATATTTATGTTTCATCTCAGCCTTCCGATAAGTTTATCAACGGTTCAAAAAGGGGTTCTTTACGCTTCGTACGACAACCGAATTCTTATATAAGGAACTCCTATATATATATATATATATATAAGACGATAATATATCCTTATTTCACAAAAGACTGGTTTTTAATATTTATAAAAACTTAAGATATATACTTATTTTTTGTATTTATTATATATTTACTTTAAAAATTATGATCTCTATTCTGCTACTTTATTATATACTACTATCGTAAACTTGATGCGTGCTAGTTATTAATTAATTATTATAATAAATAAATCACATTAAAAAGTATGCAACCTTAAAAATATATTTAACGTATGGATCCTGTTTTGTTTGTTTTATCTGTTTGTGTTTGGCTCCGCTACTGCAAGTGTTGTGATAAGTGTGGTGGCGCGTGGCAGTTGAATTAGGAGGAGAAATATGATCAAAGTGTACTAGTAATTAAATTTATTAATTAGGCCTTTTGCTATTACTCTATTATTATTTTACCCCTATGTAATAATTAGATATATAAATAATAATTTTTGGTGGTTCAAGTCCAGCCCAACTGATTCTTTCACGCATGACGTCCCATTTTTGACTGCTAGTAATAGAAATAGACAAATTAAAAAGTTGGAAAATGCGTATTTAATTTATTATAAAATCATAGATATATTTTATTTTACGCAATTAAGCGGTGTACATTTTTTTACATATCATTATTTATATATTAATTATTAAATAGTCTCGTGCTATTATTAGTTACCAATTTTTTAAACGGAGAAATTTGTATAAATAAAATTTATATTATTCTATTTACAATTACATAATGTAGTTTGGTTGAATAATTGGTTAAAATTACGAGATACTAACAAAAAAAAGAATTTATATAGTAGAAGATTTATTTTGCATTGACCAATAAAAAAAGATATTATATCTAAACATATTAAGAATACAGTGATCATTTTTTATATTTTACTCTCATTAAATTAATTGTTTTTGAAACACGTATATTGTCGTACTTTTTTGAACGATATATTGTCATATTTTAGCATTATTTAGTATACCACAAATTTGGTAAAGCGACAAGAAAAATGAGAGACATAATAAAAGAGTAAGATGAGTCATTTACTCGTTTCGTCAAGTTTACAACAAAAACACCCGAGCACGGCATGGACTGTGGCAGTCTGACAGAGGCTGCTAGCCGTCGCCGCCTTCTTTCTTCCGGCCATCATATAAGACTATATCATCCAAACTTGTCTCTTTCAAAATAAATAGGAATGAAATTGTTAAAAACACAACATTTTTTGTTATTTTTATAACACATGATGTATTACACTTATATTATGAAAATAATATTTTTTGTTGTGGATTTAAATTTTATTTTTCAATTAAATGATATATTTTTAAATTTATGCAATTTATTTAAGTTTTTAAAAATAATAAAAATTTTAATTAGTAATGTTTCAGTGATATTTTATACAATAATTCTCGTAATTATATTATTTATAATTAAATGAAGATAATTATTAAATCCACAACACTTTCTGTTGTGAATTCTTAAATGAATCCTCATCCTCATCCATTTTAAATTAACTCTATTGCTGATTGCTGAGGCAGTGGCAACTGCAGAACCCAAAATGCATTATAAAGTGTTAACAATTCAATATAAGGTGAGTCTAGTAAGCATAATCGTACACGTCATTTTGTATCCATTTTTAATAGGCATTCTTTATTCATTGAAGCATTATTGTTAACTAAGATTTAAAATGATTACGTTGATAATTAGCAAAAAAAAATGATTACGTTGATTCTAATTTCCTTTCATTAATTGGGGAAAACAAAATAAAATTTGTTATTAGCGGTGCACTTTTTATTTAATATTTTGCAAAAAAAAACAAAACGTCACACTTGATTTGATATCTTCAGTCGACGGGCCGACAGTCCACCAAGTACATCCCTAGAGTCTACCAAGTACATCCCTAGAGTCGCGGGCCGACAGTCCACCAAGTACACTAACTGACATTAAAAGTCCCTTTACACAACTTCATGAAAAGAAAAAGTCTAGGGGGTCATGTATGGGGACCGGAATATGTCTACAGGTATATTTTTTATATATATTTAAATGACATTTAAAATATTTTTTTTTATAAAAATTTCAGTTCCAATAAATTTTATAAATTATTTAGAAGACAATTTAAAAAAAATAAAAATAAAAAAAATAAAAATTGGACCGGTCGCCAATTCCGGTCCCCATACACGATCACTCCAGAATCACTCTCATAAAAATCATAACACAACTCGGCCCAGAACCATACCACATTTGAAAGAGTTTTCTAATGACCTAAAAACACTTTTAAATTAAAAAAAAAGTATTTAAAATGCACTTTAATAGTCTATCTCTTAATACATCTTAAAAATCCACCTCGAAATCTTCTGAATAGTTTAAACTAATATTTTTATCTTAACTATTAAGAGAATCTCTTAATACAAAAATAAAAATATAAACTGTTAAAATACATCAAACACCACCCGTTATCAACTTTGACTGACCACCTTAACTAGCCAACATGAAACAAAAACACAAACTTAATAGTATTTACAAACTTCTCATATAAGAATCTTTTTGGAGGAAGGAGTTATTCAAATCTAGGTCAATCCGTCAAAAGCTTATATTTTTTCCTGAACATTCCAAACCAATATTGACATTCTATCTGAACATGGTTTTCTGATTTCATTCTTCTTACCAGAGTAAGTAAAGCATCAAATACAAAGGGATGACAAAGCTTATTGAGCAAGCGTCAATAACAGAATCAAGAATGCAGACAATCACCAATCCAAATAAAACTTGAAATATTCATCTACCATCCATTGCATTAGAATACTACTGAGTTATCTTCTCAACTATGTGTATAAACTATATACATCATATCTTCAAATTCAACCTTTAGTAGTCAAAAGCAAAAGCAATAAACTCTATACAGATAAAGACTTAACCAGACAAAAGCTTCATTGTTTCTCAAACCTTCTTCTCTTTAAGCTTATATACAGTCTTCACATACTCTTCTTCTATGTCCCAGAGAAAAGAACCAAAAGCAACAGCCTCCAAAACAAATCTCTTCAGGCTTGCCAATGACGTAGATATCACCTCATTGGATTCTGGCAGGTCTGATTTCTCATCTCCAAAGAGTGCACAACTATGCTTCTCAATCAAATTCATAGCCTCCTTAGATTTTGGTTTTGCACACATCTGTAACACCTCAGGGTTGAACCTCATTACATAAGAACTCAGTTTTTCCTGTCTCTTTCCCTGGCTACATGACACTTGACCAACAGATGTGGATTGTGTGTTGCTAATTCGACCAAAGGTGGTAACAAATTTGAGTCCATAAGACCATAACTCCGAAAGTAGAAGGTGGGTGGCAGTATTGGTACCAAGGTCATATCTGGCATCAGCCAAACTCTGTTCAAGTTGGTACCTCATGGAGGCAGACTTTAGAAAGTAGCCATACAAGATGGAAGTAACATAGATTCGGTAGAGCTCAACCCTTTGTATCTGAGTTGTGGCCCAATTGTCTGCAACATTAGACTCTGCTTTCCAGCCAACAACACTACCCAGATGTTCCCTTATCATCTCCAAAACCTCAAAGCTGTGAATAGACTCTAGCTCCCAGTCCTTGGAAGGCAAGATTTCAAGTCTGCCGTTATAAATGCATTTTGAAAGCTTAGGAATCAAATGAACTCTGATATCAGAAAACTTGTAAAATATTAACATATACATGACATCTTCAACTGCAGTTTGGCACTCGAGCTCTTTCAATTCAGCTATCCTCCTGGTACTCAGACATATGTTTGAATTAGTAAAGTATATGAGACACATGACCATGTTTCAGTCAGACAGATAAATATCCAAGAATGGTATAGCCAAATCCTACCATGGTTATTTACCAATCACCACCATTTGGTCCACGATTAAAATATTTTGTCATTAAGTTGCCACTCGTGCAACTACATGCCTCTACTTCTCAAACTGGCCCATCTGATATCTGATCCATACCAGAACAAGCCTCCATATTAAAATCAAAAGATTACACACTTTTCACCGAATACTTCTGTACCTACAAAGGCCCAGTAGTGCAAGAAATGCACATGAGCATACACTTTTACAATCACAAAGTTCCACTGAATAATATAGGGAAGCTAGAGAGAGAAAAAATTGTTCTGGTTTGGTAATTGATTAATCAAGAGGGTGACTAAGGCACCCCCTATAAGACTAGGAGCTTACTGTGTACCTGTTAGTTATCATCCCTAATGTTATTTAACTTTTTTCTCTATAATATGGAAAGGATTGTATTGAAAAAATTTAAGAGATGGTTGGAGAGAAGTAAAGCTCTTAGATCTTTGCAATATTTTATTTTATTTTTACTAATAAAGCTCTAAGAATACAAGTATTACACTAGTTGGCAGAGCCGCTCTTACCGCCCCGCTTTTTGAGGTTGTTCATGCAATGAATACATATTAAGTTATAATGTAAAATCTTAGCATCATGTAACAAGGAAAGAGAGAGAGAGAGACCTACTTGTCAACAAGAATTTAGTGGGACTGAACAAGATTAATTCTTAGCTCAAAGTATTTGGACATAGGATACTTTTTGAACTAGATCTTTTCATGGTAACCTACTAAAGTTTCCATTACCATTAAGAAAATCTTGGAAATTTAATTTTCTAGTTCTAATAGAATTTTGCAAAGTTATGAAAGATATATTGAAGGCTAAGCAAAAGTTCAAGATAACTACATATTAAATCAAAAATAATAAAAAAACAGCTTACAAGACATTATCTCAATGGAATTCATTGATCAAGCACATGATAGGAGCCAGAATGACACAGAGTACCAATGATCACTCCATATTTCTTTCAAGTATTATTGAGAAATGAAATGAAGGCGCTAATCCACCTTTATTGAGTCTCACTGACATTTCCATGATGCCCAACATGAGTGATATATGTCATAAGAATACAAACTTATTGCGGAAATTTATCTTTTCAAGCGACATGCTGATGGATATATGCAAGTTAAACTAAAGTAGGGAGAAGTAACTGAGTTATATAGGGTTCTTTTTGGCTATTGCCCACATGGAAGATACTCATTTTGTTCTTCCCCTTTATCTTAACACATCAGCTACTACGGCTAATCTATGCTAACTAGAGTCGGTTACCAGATTAAATATCTTGCTGTGGTTTACCGTCTCAATTGCCTGTAAGTTGAATTCTTGGTGTGCTCTACATTCATAACTTGCTACCAATTTAACTTGCTTAAGCTAAAGATCCAGACAAAGTATATAATTTCACACCATATTACAAAGTGATGACCGTGATGTACAAATAGACGTACATAACCCCCTCAAATCTAGGTGGTAGGTTAGATGGAGGTATTAGGAGACAAATTGCATACAGAAGATAGTTAAGAAAAAAATTCAACAGTGACCTTTTCAAACTGCCTGAACAACAGACTTAAGCTTTACGCTATCCCCTGATAATTTTGGCACATACTCAAAAGACTACCTATTTCATCTGTCATAAATTCTAATTAGAAGCTAATAAGTTTGTAGAAAGGTTTCAAATTTATTAATGACCATCTTTCCAGCATTTACCTTCTTATTTGTTCATTACAGTTTTAGTATATTTCAATAATTTCTTCCAGCCTCCTTTAGTTCATTAGTTGGACTAGTTGTATGAAATTCTTACCTTTAGTAGCCCCATATACTTTTTTCTTAAAAATAAAAAATAAAAGTGAGTGCCTCATAATTCCGAAAGCCAAAACATATTATCAGCAACCTTAATTCAGAATTTAATCTCAATTAAAATCATTAACAGATATTAGGCAGGAAGAAAATTAAACACCAATATCACCATAATAAACAGCAAGAACAAGATTAATATATATATATATATATATATATATATATATATAGAACACATTCAGAAGTATAATGAGTTAGTTAAGAACAATTTTAGGAAAAACCTGTAAAGTGAAGCATCAGTAGTTCCGAAACTCAAACTGACGCGAGCCAGAGCCTCATGGCGATCAGAAACCAACTGCTCCAACTCTTTAGCAACTGCTTGATGAAAGTTTTTCCGGTCATTCTGTAGCACCCCGGACAAAAACTTACCGGTCCGAGACTTGAGCTCGAGCGGCGTGTTCAGACCACTAAACTCACAGGTACTACTACAAGCTACAGTAGTAATTATCATCGGTCTCCCATTTGTCGGAACAGTACGAGTAATCGGGCGGCGATTATAGGCGATGGTGGTCGTGGAGACTGAAGAAGAGATTCGAAACTTCACCGAGGAAGGTAACGATTTCAAAACGGAGGGATTGTTGTACGAAAGGCAGCAGTCCATCAACAAACACTATTTGTGTGTGTTTTGAGTGTGTGAGAGAGAAAGAGGGTTTTAGGGAGGGTTGATATTATGTAGATGAGTAGTAGTAGTATTACTGAAGATTGACGACAAAGAGGAGAGAAGGTGAATGGATAAGATTTCAGTATTTTTGGAAACTGTGAGATGTACCATTACCCACCAATATCAATAACAGAAAAATAAGATATTCATATTTATTTGTTTATTTCATTTATATTTACATTTTTTACTTTTGGAAGGGCCCACTATTTTGTGCGTTTTGGGAAAGCTTAAATTAAGGGGAAATATTAGTATTTCTCTACGTATTTTTTATATTTTTACATGATTCAAATGTGATTTATTTTCTCTTTATATGAGAGAGAAACGTGTAAAAATATTAAAAATATATTTAAAAATATTAGTTCTCTATTATATACTTATGCTGTCTTTTTTCTTTACATTTTTTATAAGACCTAACTTATTATAAATAAAATTAAATTTTCTCTAATTATATTTGTGAATAATAAGGTATTAATTTGATATAATTCTCTGGTTATGGGTGAAATATGCAAATTTTACAAAATATGCAAGTGGTTATAAAATAATCATTGTTGTCGGGGAATATTCGTTTTGGTCGTGGAATATTCTCATTGTCGAGGGAATATTAAAGACGATTTATTTACGCGGTCATTTCATGGGCCCCATAATGTAATAAGCATCCGGATGAAGAAAATGACAAGTTTGAGTTTTTATAAATAATGACGTAGTTTATATCATAACATCGCTTGTTGTTGGAATACCCGTGGTTAAAATACAAAGAATACGCGTGGATGCATAGTATTGATGAATTATCGATCCTTACGTAAGAAGACACTACTCAATAATTGTTATGTGAGTTATCGCTCAATATTTTATTTTATTGATTCAATAATTCTTTGCGTTGATATTTTATATTGTTGTTGTTTTAATAATTGTCATCGCAAAAGATTTCTCATTATCATATCAATAATTCATATTATTTGAATAATATTATTAGATAGCATTATTGGCAATGTCTAAAAAGTTACATCGAGGAGAGGTTTGGTCACCTAATCAAGGCTACCAATAAGGAGAAATTTTATTGGAAAGCCCTCTTCTTCCGAGAACTACTGGTTGTATAAATGTGATTCTCGTAATATTATTTGTGAATAATTAATTATTGATTAATATGATAAGGAAACATTTATTTTATGTTGATATAAATGTTGGATATATTTATTGTGGTTAAAAATGAAGGAGTTAATGTTGAGGTGTTTTATCAGTATTTTTGTCGGAATGAAGGTATTAAAAATTAAACCGGTGTTTTTGAGATATATTGTGTGAGTTATAATTTTTAATCCGGACTGTTGGATCGTTGTAATTTTTGGATATGTTATACATATATAAGTTGAGTATATGTCCAAAAATTTTGAACCGTTAAAAATGAACGTATGATTTGTTATGAATTTTAAGAGGTGACTGATTCAGAAATTAGGTTATAAATGATTATGATGGAAAATTCTAGAATTGAGTGGGCCCCACTTGTGGTTGATGAAGAAATATGCTGAATTTATTTCAAATGTGGTGGGTGGGAATAGTAGCAGGTAAAGCCATCAAAGTCACAGTCAAGTCTATTAATCAGAATTTAACGACCCCAAAATAGGTGCATTCCATCCAACCCATTTTGAGTCGCCAAATACATGATATGTAAAATAACTACAACTTTATTACAACAATTGTCTTGTAAAATATAACAACACATATGTTGTGAGTTTGGATACAAATATATATCAATCATGATTTATGTCCCAATAGTGACAAAGAAATTTCATAATGACACCTTACATAAAGGTATAGTCGAAAACCCATTTTTTAAATTAGAATCTTTGGGAAGTGCTCAAGGAAACCTTCGTACATGGGAGGCCATGCTTCTAGGTTATGATAGATATCATATGGCCACGTAATTATCATTGGTTGACCAAATAGACTCTAAAGAAAAATGAGAAGATTACTTATCATATTCTTCCCCCAGGTGGTGAGTTTTCTCTCGACACGTCATTATCTCTCTGTCTCTAATTGAGAGTTAAATTTCAAATAGACTCCAAGATCATATAGGTAGTCTTTGGTAGATATACTCAAAGCAAGTGGATGAGCACAACTCTGTCTTTATGATGACTCGAGGTTGTATGTCATTAAACATCTTGTATAATAAGTGACAAAACACCCTTCCAAAGTTGAATTCACCTCACCCTCAACATCTATGTAGACCACCGCTCTATTCCCTCGTTATTCCATGCTTGTCCCAACTACACTTTTATTACCCGAAAGAAATTGTGAAGAAAAAAGGGAAAGACAACTAGCTCGAAAAAAAATATCATGACTAAAGATAATTAAATATCATGACTAAAGATAATTAAATTATCAATAGCCTTCATCAATAATAAATCGTAGATTTAGAACATATGGTAGATGATAAAAAATTTCAACCATAGTCAGTTAATGAACGAAAGCAATCCATTAGAAGAGTCAAATAGACTATAAAGTCTATTATCTTCTCCATGTTAAAAGTCCACCAACAATATTTTATCCTCAGTAACATCAATCAACAATTTTCTGTCCACAATCACATGTATAACTCATAATCGTAATTGTTGTTCTAAATTCCTTTTCTCATTCGGTGACGAAGATAATTTTCATCACTTGTCTTTACGAAATATCAAAGATCATGGTTATACCAAATCACAGTTCTGCTCATAATCATATTTAATAAATTCATCTTTGCACTACGGCCAAAGATATTCATCAACATTCATCAACAGGTTCATCTTTGCACTACAGCCAAAGATATTCAACTCACAGTCATCTTTGCACCACGACCCAAAGATATTCATCAACAATTCATCTTCAGACTACAGCCAAAGATATTCATCAACAAGTCATCTTTGACTACGGACCAAAGATATTCATATCTCAAAGAAATACATAATCATTTTAGAATTTATATAAACCATAATTATAACCATATATGTTGATCAATTCACCTTTGCACTTAAGCTAAAGATATTCAATTATAAATTCAATAGTCATGATCATATCACCAACAATTCAACTTTGCACCATCGCCAAAGAAAACCCGTAGTCACGATCGCATTCAATAATCTATCCATCTTTACACTCAAGTCAAAGAGAAATATCATCATTAGGGTTATAAGAATGTTATATAAAAATAATATAATCAACATATAGATTTAATCTCAAGAAAGTAAGATTCATAAATCAATGATTTCATAACAACTTAATCAAAATGTTATAAATCACTTAATAATCTCATAATCTAATATTATTAATACTACCACAATATTTTAATCATTTCTTAAACTTATAAATAATTTATTTTAATTGTTTACACTTTACTAATAAATGCATTTAATCATCTTAAAATGCCAACCTCATAAGATCTCATCACCAATAGCCAAAACTCTCATCAAAAATCTGCATATATCTCATATATAATTCTCAAGCCATAAAATCATATTTTCCAATTTTCTTAATTCACATAACATATTTAATTCATTTACTCATAACTAGAATATTTTCATGAAAAATACCAAATCAGTTTTAAAAATATTCCTTTTCTGGGATTTAGAAGAATATAGTCCCATATTGAATATATATTTTTCTCAAAATTTTTAAAATTCATTTACTATTTTTCACATGGTCAAAACTACCGAATATTCAGACATTTATCATAAATTGTACTTTTATCCAAAAATTCTGAAATTTACACGGTATACTGATATTATATAGATGTACTCCCAATAAAATTTTCATCAATTTTGGAGTTAATCACAAGGAGTTATAAGGGTTTTCTTTTAAAATAGTCTTTCCTCATAAAATTCATAATTCTTAATCTATACATCCAAAAATCGCCATTTTTGGACACAATCAACAAAACTCATCAAATTATCATTTCAAATTTTTTTAGAATTTTTGAAGGTTCAGAAGAATTTCGAAATAATAACCCTTAAAATCCCTTATTATCCCTTACCTCAAAAGAAAGCAAAGATTTGACCGAATAATATTTGAACGAACTTGCACCAGATAGAAATACTCAAAGTATACTCAAAATACTCACAAGAATAAACTCGATAATATAGAGAGAAAACTTCAGTTTCGGTGTGATTTTCAATTCTAACCTAAGACTTATTTATGAAAAACGCTTGTAACACCAAAGCGTAAAATTTAATAAAAATATTAATATATATATAATTGTCAAGCCCACTTTTACCAACTGATTTCAGATCATTAAAAACACATGTGAGCCACTCAATTTCAACAAAAAAACGTTTTTCTTATAAAAAAATATTTTAAACTCCAAAAATCAATTATTTCGGAAATCCAAAACTTCAATAATTCATAATAAATAGCCCTTTTATCAGAAAAATTCAAAACTCGCGATTTTCCATAGGAAATTCCATTATCTACAACTTTGCAGAAGGAAGTTTTTCTAAATTCCAAACAGAAATTGACCAAATCCACAAACGCATAATTTTACAAAAAGCTATAATCAATTTTCAATCAAGAAATAGGTTCACCACACACAAAAAACCTGCTTTTTAATATTTATTACAACAAAAATACTCTTTTTCTCAGTATACTCATATATCCCACATTCATTATAAAAATATCACCATTATTATATTATTAAAATATAATAATATATTTAAATGAATTATTTTATCGAAAAAGATAAATTATCAATTTTCAACAATTGTCACTTTAAAAATTTTCTCCATCTATATCCACATAAAATCAATATTTTCCTCATCATAAAAATCAATAATTAATTATTCACAAATAATATTACATAATCACAAAATTGACAACCAGTGCAGCCTCAGGAAAGAGGGCTTTCCAATAAGAATTTATCCTTCTACCAAGCATGTAATTAGGTGACCAAACCTCTCATCGATGTAACTTTCTAGACATTGTCAATAATGCTATCTAATAATATTATTCAAATAATATGAATTATTGTCTCAGATAATGGGAAATATTGCAGTAGTGACAATTATTGAAACAACAAAGAATATAAAATATCAACGCAAAGCAATTATTGAATCAATAAAATAAAATCTTTGAAACAAATAATTCATCGTAACAATTATTGAGTAGTGTCTTCACGTACGTAAGAATCAATAATTCAAAAAAATCTTTGCAATACAGTGTCTTTATTATGCTGCAACAACGCGTATTACTTTACTTTATCCACCGGGTATTCCAAGCGATTGTTAATTCAGAACTACTACGCCGTTATTTATAAAAACTTAAATTTGTCTTTTTCTTTCATCGATAGTTATTCATTATGGGGCCCACAAATGATTCTTGCGCCGTCGCATTTAATATTCCCCAATAAAAAAATATTCCACGCACCAAACTAATATTCCCAAACAACAATGAATATTTTATAGCCCACTGCGTATTTTGTAAAATTTGCATAATTCACCCATAACTTTAAACTTTTATCAATTCAACCATTTCTTGAATAATAATTATAAGAAAAATTGAATAATTTTATTTCATAAAATTTGGGGTCTTACACTCTCCCTCCTTATGAAATTTCGTCCCTCGAATTTACGTGCATTCTGGTATTTCAAAGAGTTGAGAATACCTTGCTTTCATTTCAGATTCTATCTTCCCCGTCATCATAATTTCTCCAATGCTCATCTCCCGTATTTGAGATATCATTCTAGAATCTGACTTCAAAACAAGGGTTAATTGAACAAATTAATATATCACATAATATCCCGATATTATGACCGACCAACAAATAAGCTTTAGCTAGGACACACCAAAGCGAAGGATTTACTCATCTCTCCCTCCTAGTTCTAATCCCGATCTCCGCTGTGGAGATCATATCCCTAAGCTCGATATTAAATGTAACGACCCCAAAATAGGTCCATTCCATCCAACCCATTTTGAGTCGCCAAATACATGGTCTGTAAAACAACTACAACTTTATTACAACAATTGTCTAGAAGAAAATACAACAACACATATGTTGTGAGTTTGGATACAAATATATATCAATCATGACTCATGTCCCAACCAGGTAGATGAAATTTCATAATGACACCTTACATAAAGGTATAGTGAAAACCTGCTTTTAGAAATTAGAATCTTTGGGAAGTGCTCAAGAAACCTTCGTATATGGGAGGCCATGCTTCTAGGTTATGATAGATATCATATGGCCACGTAATTATCATTGGTTGGTCACCAAATAGACCCTTAAAGAAAAATGAGAAGATTACTATCATATTCTTCCCAGGTGGTGAGTTTTTCTCGACATGTCATTATCTCTCATCTGTCTCTAATTGAGAGTTAAATTTCAAATAGACTCCAAGATCATATAGTAGGCTTTAGTAGATATACTCGGCAAGTGGATGAAAGACAATCGCTCGTTTTATGATGACTCGAGGTTGTATGTCATTAAACATCTTGTATAATAGTGACAAAACACCCTTCCAAAGTTGAATTCACCTCACCTCAACATCTATAGACCACCGCTCTATTCCCCGTTATTCCTCGCTTGTCCCGGCTACACTTTTTTATTACCTGAAAGAAATTGTGAAGCAAAAGGGTGAGCACAACTAGCTCAGTAAAAATATCATGACTAAAGATAATTAAATATCATGACTAAAGATAATTAAATTATCAATAGCCTTCATCAATAATAAATCAGAGATTTAGAACATATGGTAGATGATAAAAAAATTTCAACCATAGTTGCAATGAACGAAGCAATCCATTAGAAGAGTCAAATAGACTATAAAGTCTATTATCTTCTCCATGTTAAAAGTCCACCAACAATATTTTATCCTGTAACATCAATCAACAATTTCGCCCACAATCACATGTATAACTCATAATCGTAATTGTTGTTCTAAATTCCTTTTCTCATTCAGACGAAGATAATTTTCATCACTTGTCTTTTACCCGAAATATCAAAGATCATGGTTATACCAAATCACGATTCTCTGCTCATAATCATACTAATAAATTCATCTTTGCACTACGGGCCAAAGATATTCATCAACATTCATCTTTGCACTACTGTGCCAAAGATATTCATCAACAGATTCATCTTTGCACTACAGCCAAAGATATTCAACTACTGTGTCATCTTCAGACTACGACCCAAAGATATTCATCAACAATTCATCTTTGACTACTACAGCCAAAGATATTCATCAACAAGTCATCTTTGACTACGGACCAAAGATATTCATATCTCAAAGAAATACATAATCATTTTAGAATTTATATAAACCATAATTATAACCATATATGTTGATCAATTCACCTTTGCACTTAAGCTAAAGATATTCAATTATAAATTTAATAGTCATGATCATACCAGTCAACAATTCAACTTTGCACTACTGGCCAAAGAAAACCTGTAGTCACGATCGTACCAATAATCTATCCATCTTTACACTCAAGTCAAAGAGAAATATCATCATTAGGGTTATAAGAATGTTATATAAAAATAATATAATCAACATATAGATTTAATCTCAAGAGTAAAATTCATAAATCAATGATTTCATAACAACTTAATCAAAATGTTATAAATCACTTAATAATCTCATAATCTAATATTATTAATACTACCACAATATTTTAATCATTTCTTAAACTTATAAACAATTTATTTTAATTGTTTACACTTTACTAATAAATGCATTTAATCATCTTAAAATGCCAACCTCATAAGATCTCGTCACCAATAGTGAAAACCCACATCAAAAATCTGCATATATCTCATATATAATTCTCAAGCCATAAAATCATATTTTCCAATTTTCTTAATTCACATAACATATTTAATTCATTTACTCATAACTAGAACATTTTCATGAAAAATACCAAATCAGTTTAAAAATATTTCTTTTCTGGGATTTAGAAGAATATAGTCCCATATTGAATATATATTTTCTCAAAATTTTAAAATTCATTTACAATTTTTCACATGGCCAAAAACCAACCGAATATTCAGACATTTATCATAAATTGTACTTTTATCCAAAAATTCTGAAATTTACACGATATACTGATATTATATAGATTTACTCCCAATAAAAATTTCATCAATTTTGGAGTTAATCACAAGGAGTTATAAGGGTTTTCTTGTAAAATAGTCTTTCCTCATAAAATTCATAACTCTTAATCTATACATCCAAAAATCGCCAATTTTGGACACAATCAACAAAACTCATCAAATTATCATTTCAAATGTTTTCAGAATTTTTGAAGGTTCAGAAGAATTTCGAAATAATAACCCTTAAAATCCCTTATTATCCCATACCTCAAAAGAAAGAAAAGATTTTGATTGGAATAACGAATCGAACTTGCACCAGAGATAGAAATACTCAAAGTATACTCAAAATAGTCACAAGAATACGCCTATAATATAGAGAGAGAAAACTTCAGTTTACGGTATGATTTTCAATTCTAACCCAAGACCTATTTATAGGAAAATGCTTGTAACACCAAAAAAGAAAATTTAATAAAAATATTAATATATATATAATTGTCAAGCCCACTTTTACCAACTGATTTCAGATCATTAAAACACATGTGAGCCACTCAATTTCAACAAAAAACGCGTTTTTCTTATAAAAACATTTTAAACTCCAAAATCAATTATTTCGAAACTCTAAAACTTCAATAATTCATAATAAATAGCCCTTTTATCAGACAAATTCAAAACTCGCGACTTTCCATAGGAAATTCCATTATCTACAACTTTGCAGAAGGAAGTTTTTCTAAATTCCAAACAGAAATTGACCGAAATCCACAAACGTACAATTTTACAGGCTATAATCAATTTTCAGTCAAGAAATAGGTTTACCGACACACAAAACTTGTTTTTAATATTTATTGCAACAAAAATACTCTTTTTCCTCGTATACTCATATATCCCACATTCATTATAAAAATATCACCATTATTATATTATTAAAATATAATAATATATTTAAATGAATTATTTTATCAGAAAAAGATAAAATATCAATTTTCAACAATTGTCACTTTAAAAATTTTCTCCATCTATATCCACATAAAATCAATATTTTCCTCATCATAAAAATCAATAATTAATTATTCACAAATAATATTACATAATCACAATATTGACAACTGAGCAGCGGTTCAGGAAAGAGGGCTTTCCAATAAGAATTTCTCCTTCTTGGCGCCTTAATTAGGTGACCAAACCTCTCTCTTGGCGTAACTTTTTAGACATTGCCAATAATGCTATCTAATAATATTATTCAAATAATATGAATTATTGCTCGATAATGGGAAATATCGTAGTGAGGACAATTATTGAAATAACGAAGAATATAAAATATCAATGCAAAGAATTATTGAATCAATAAAATAAAATATTGAATAAGAATTATCGTAACAATTATTGAGTAGTGTCTTCTTACGTAAGAATCAATAATTTAAAAATACTGTACAATACCGTGTGCTACTGTGCAACAACGCGTATTACTTACTTTATCCACCGGGTATTCCTACAGTGTTAACGGTAACCACTACGCCGTTATTTATAAAAATTTAAATTTGTCTTTTTCTTCATCTGACAGTTATTCTGTTATGGGACCCTAAATGATCAAGGCAGTCAATGCATTTAATATTCCCCAACAGAAAGAATATTCCACGACCAAACGAATATTTTATAGCCACTTGCGTATTTTATAAAATTTGCATAATTCACCCATAACTTTAAACTTTTATCAATTTAACCATTTACTGAATAATAATTATAAGAAAAAATTGAATAATTTTATTTCATAAAATTCGGGGTCTTACACTAACATTTTTCTATAAATAGAGAGCTAAGTTAGAATTAAAAATCACACCAGAAACAAGTTTTCTCTCTTTCTCTCTCTAGATTATTGAGTTTATTTTGTGAGTATTTAGATACTTTGTGTGTTTCTATTCATCAGTGCAAGTTTTCTTCAGCCTTATACCGATATTCCGATCAGAAGTACTGATATTTTGATGTAATGGATGTTATTTTCTTTATATATGATATTATTTCTTCAATATCATTATGCCAAAGTATTGATCTGAATTTTTATCAAATTTAGAATTTTTTGTGTTGGGATTACTATTTACGATACTAAGACTATTCATAGAAAAATAAAATTTTTTCTTTTTGTGTCAAGATGTCTATTATGGTTACTATCTTTGATTGTATTCATGTTTTGATCTTTATTTTTGAATTCTCGCTTCAAAATTGGTATTTATGAAGTATTATTGATCTTGGATAAACTGTTATACTTAATTCCTACTATTTGTCATTCCGTTTCACTGGATTCGTTTTTTTTAAAATATTTTTCATCATCCTCAGTCCTAAATGATGATATTACTAAATATCTTCGGCCTGTAGTGCAAAGATAAATGATTAACTGATGAATATCTTTGGCCCGTAGTGCAAAGATGAACAGGTGTTGAGATGAACATGACCAACTGGTGATACAAATGAATATCTTTGGCCAGTAGTGCAAAGATGAATATTTGATTAAAGATGTATATTGATTGTTGTTACAGGGATAAAATATTGATGATGGGCTTTTAAATCTTAGAAGATAGTAGAACTCATTCTCTACTTGACTCTTCTAATGGATTGATGTTTCCGCTGCAGTTGTTGATCTAAAATTTGTTGGCTATTATATTTTATCAGATTTTTTTCTGTTGAAGACTAACGATAATTTGTTGTATATTATCTTAGTCAATATTTTTACTGGGCTAGTTGAGCTCACCCTTTTCCTTTTTGTTCCATTTTTCTCAGGAGGTGAAAACATAGCGAGGAACTAATGGGTAGTGGAGTGATTGTTTCAGAAAGATGTTTTAGCGATCCTCACTATTTATGTAAAAAATAGTGTTTGAATAATTGTAACGAGGATTTATTTGAGTGTGGATATTGTCTAGAAGACAATATTTGTATTTAAACTTACGGTATGTGTTGTCGTATTTTGCACGACAATTGTATTATTGAAGTTGTAGTTTGCTTTCTGTACCATATATTTGGCGACTCAGAATGGGTGTTGTATACCTATTTTGGGGGTGTCACAGAAAACAACAATATTAAGAAATGTAATGCATGTTTTGTCTGATTAATTAAAATAAATATAAAATCTTAATATTATTCTTGTAAGGGTTTTGATGTGGGATTGACAACACATTAAAAAAGAGATCTAATGACTCATAACTCTTTTTTTGACTGTGTATCAAAACGACGTCGTTTTGATAAGATTTTTTTTTTACAAGTTGATAAAAAATTAGAAGTCACCAAACACCGTTTATTTTTACCAAACAAACGAAGTAAAGTAAAAAGAGTACATTTAAAATAGTATTTGAGTTGTGATGGTGATTGTCTCCATTGAGCAGTGGATTAAGAGAGGTAAAGTAAAACGATTATTAATAATAAAAAAAAACTTTAAAGGAATATGTAAATAATAATAATTGATAGGTCTAGAATATTTTCTTAGTTGACCCATACGACCCAATTGTTAGAGTAATATAATAATAATATTTTCAATGGTGAGAGTAAATTTTTTTTATGGAACGGATAAATACAAATTATAATAATAATAATATAAATAATCAAACAAAAACAATAATAAATGAAAAATAACTAAAGCCACATTGAAAACATTAACGATAATTATAACCGATATATTTATTCATTTTTGAGCCATGTTTGTAGTTATCCTAATATTAATAGCAAGTTAAGTTATTAAATATTAAAAAAAATCATATACAGAATAATCAAAAAATTTAAAATAAGTATATGTAAAAATAAACGGCGTTTGGTGGCTTCTAACTTTTTGTCAACTTGTAAAAAAAAATTCATATTAAAACGACGTCGTTTTGATACAAAAAAAAAAGCTGCGAGTCATTGGATCTCTTTTTTTAATGTGTTGTCACCCCACAACAAAACTCTCACAAGATTCTCACAGAAAAATCCTCATAGAGGATCCGGATCCCATATCGTCACAATAGTCATATATTTAAATTTATTTTTTTATGTTTGAATTCTGAATTTAAATTGACCTATAAAACAATAAAAATAAAAAGTTAACCCATAAATGAAATTAAAAACTCTATGTAAATATGAAAATTGAATATGAGTGTATTCGAATTTCACTTATTTATATTTTGACCTCAATAATAAATAAAAATATAAATAAATAAAATTTAAATATACTAATGTCCACCAAGTCTGCAAATTATGTTTCAGTAGTTATCGTTTTACTGACTTTAATACTTACAGATTTTTAAATAATGAAATATTATCAAACAATCTTTCATTGTTTCAAATATGCTAAATTAAAGTCATTATTTAAAATATAGAAGGGGAATAGATGGGAAGAGATGAAAATAAATTATAATATTTACTTGTTATGTTTATGAATTTTAGAAAGGAAAATAATGAATTAAATTTTAATTAAATTTTTTTTGTGAATTTAGAATAAGATAATGAAAGTAAAAAATATTTTAATTTTAAACTACACTATTACTATATTACCCTTACATACTAATATAATAAATGACATGATTTACTATATTACCCTTATATATTATTTTTGATGTATAAAAAGTTTAGATTATAGTTTAAAATATATTATTACTGGAAAGAGTATAAAAAGTTCAAATAATATTTTTTTATTCAAACATTTTATTAATTATAAAAAAACATAATATATAATTATTTAAAATTATCTAATGAATAATCTCATAAAAATAAATATATAAATAAAATTATTTAATTATATAATTAATAGTTTTAAAATTATAATTCGGGTATTAAAATCTAACTTTGTAGTAGACTAGTAGTAACATATGGCACTTTAATATAGTTTTGCTTAAATTTGTATACGAACGGCGTCGTATCAAATCATTAAATCAACCAATAAGAATGTCTTTATGATGACGCGGCAAAATTTCATTGGTCGACATCGTCATAAGTTCAGTATCCTTCAGTATTTGGTTGAAACTTGAAAGCTTATATTTTCCGATCATCACTTTCATGTCCATCTACGTTATTTCATAGATTCGGATAGACGGAACACAACGGAGATAAAGGATGGTGAAGATGAATTTCAAGTTTGTAGTGAACGCAGTTCCGATATTGCTACTCTTAGTTCTTGCGGCATCAGGTAATTACTAAACGATTTATCAGATCATATCAAATCTTTCTTTTTAATATTGTTGTTAGATCTAAAAATGTACTTCAAATTTGAGTATACATACAATTAATTGCTATATTGCTATATTTTTACTGTGATTTTCAGTTTCGGCTGAAAAGTCAGGGGATGTTAAGGAACTACAGATCGGTGTGAAGGTGATTTTTCTTAAATATCCGTTCCTATAAGTATATATTGTTGCAAGATATTTAAGATTCGTATTGCGTTTCGATTTCGTAATAGTGTATTTCCTTTCTTGAACTCGACTTAAATTTCATCACAAACACAAGTAAATTTCATTATAAACACAAGCAGTAGTTGTAGGAGCTTCACTCACGAGTCACGAAAGACAAGGTCAAAGTTTTAATCTTTTTTAGTATGATAGTGATCAAAGATCTGAAAGAAATTTTATTGAACTGCTTGTATAGTTTAATTTTTCAGCTGTTTTACAATATGTTGTCATTACTGTTAAGCTGGTTGTGATTGGTAGTTTCTGGAAAAAATGTGACTGAGTGAGCGAGTGAGAGGGAGAAGGAAGAATTTGCATAAATCTTCTATACCCTTCGACTTTCATTTATGACATATACAAGAGTTTTACAAAACAAACTCTGCTACTTGAATATTCTGAATACATAATTTCTTAGGCATACTTTTCTTCTTTTTGTAATCCTTGATAAGTTTGTTAATTGTTAGTAATACTTGAATTTGAGAAGTTTGTTAGTGATTCTATTGGCACGTGAAGTGAGGGACCCATTGCATTTTGTATAACCATAACTGCCTGTTTACGTCTACACATTCTTTAGTTTGATTTGAACAAACAGGAAGGGGTAAAAAGAATTTCAGTGGAGAAATGTGACGTTTATTAAATACATTTATGAGTTCTAATTGTTGGCACTTGACACTTGGCTTCTTTTTTCATGGAAACTGAAACCTTTGGATTAGGTTTAAAATTTGTATTAGTATTGTGATATTGAGAATCGAGATATTCATTTCTTATTCAATAAAATTTATCAAACATTAGTTATTTCTAAAATACGCAGGGGATGACGCATTATGTATCACAGTACCAGACTGATTGTTGAAATTTGTATAGAATTTGATTTTCTGTTTACACATTCACGTTGCACAAAATATATGTGATTTCTTGATGCGGCATTATATACATAAACATATAAGGTCATTATCCTTGTTCAATGTCTGCTTCCCTTCCTTTTTGTTAGATTGTAATAAATACTCCTCCTATTGCTGCAGTTTAAGCCACAGTCTTGTGAAATCAAGGCTCACAAGGGTGATAAAGTCAAAGTACACTATCGGGTAAGATCACAGAACCTTAATTTCCTTTCTTTTCATTTTCTTCATCTCCTTCCTGTGCAGCGTGGGTCAAAGTCTGCTGTAAAATCTCAAACAACTGTTTTTGTAAACCAATTATTAATTAGACGAACAGACGCTATCACATTTTCCAATACTTTTTGGGTTTTAAGTACCCTAGTTTTAGCAGGATGTATATCTGTGCGCAGGATTTTTCTTGTTTCATGCACTTATTATTTGTTCTTTTGTCAAATCTTATTGAACAAAAGGTTTCTTTCTTCTAGCTCATCAAAGAAAAAAAGGAGAAGAAGTTGTTTCTAAGATAAAAAAAATAGGCATCTTATTTTATTCTGGTTGTCACTCATCATTGCAGGGGAAGCTTACAGATGGAACAGTATTTGATTCCAGCTTTGAAAGGGGTGACCCAATCGAGTTTGAGCTTGGTACTGGTCAAGTGATTAAAGGTATGCATAAAACTGTCCTGTTCTTCCCCCCCCTCCCTCCCTCCCTCCCTCCCTCCCTTCCTCAAGCTGTTAATATACTTCACATATTTAAGGGAATTTATTTAAAAAAGAAGAGCCGATGTGATTTTCCGCTGCAGTGTTCCAATAATCAGATGGATGAGGGTATGTTGTGAAGGGATTAAATTTTATGATGTACACCCCCACCCGATTATCCCAACAACATTTTCTTCTCAAAGTTCTGTCTGTTTGTTTAAGATGAGTAGATTATTTTATATATTTTTCGGTTGAACTACCTTGATGATCAGCTTAGATTCAGTTGTCCTCCTAAGTCCTAAGGACTGGGATCAACTTTTCTGTTTTAAGGCTCGGGCTCTTGCCAGGTCGGTACTGGAACCGCATGACAGGCTGTTATCCTACTTCAGAGTGAACTACCAATAATAATAATTATGTCAGCCATACTGTATTAAGGCACTTCAGCTTTTAAACCTTTAAGGAAAGCTCTCAGGGAAATACTTGAAAGTAAGAATGGGCACAATTTTAATAGAAAACAGGTGAGATAGTGAAACTGAAGCCATGGAAAACAGGAAAACAGGTGGAATTAAGATGACTAGATGGTAATTGCAATGGAAAGAAACACGATCAAATAGGAGAGTAGATTGATGTGTTTGTTAGTACATCATGTTGGAGTACACTCGAGAGATATTTTGAACAGTCATTGTGGCTTTAACACTTTTATATAATCCACTATGTGGCAGATGGAAATACTGTTTCTTATTATTGAAAATGTATTTACTCTTCAAAAATAAAAATTGATTCATATATTTTACTGATCAGACAAATGATCCTCTGGGCATTTTGGGGAAAACAACTGATTTTGGTATTGTTTCCAATTGGTTATAGGGCCCTTCGACGCTTTCCGACTTTAATGTACTTTATTTTCGTGTGAAGTTTGTTGAACCATCTAAAAGGGAAGTTGCATCCGTAATTTAAATTAAGGTCTCCATAAATGTGCAAAGGAAGATACAGAACATGCTTACATGATGTAAACTTTATTGGGTTGAATCTCTTATAATTTCAAAATCCTTTTCTCCATTAAAAAGTGTCCAATATTTCAGCATAATTCCATTTCCACCAGAGAGTAGTGTTGTGCTCTTGCTTTATCATAGTTGAGCATCAATTTTTTCCATCGTCACTAACCATTAAAGTTATTGTTGTTTAACAAATTCATTCAGGATGGGACCAAGGACTATTGGGAATGTGTGTGGGTGAAAAGCGAAAGTTGAAAATACCTGCTAAACTTGGTTATGGAACCCAGGGTTCTCCTCCTTCCATCCCAGGTAATGCTTCCTCTATCTTATATTCTCATTTAACCTTTAGCTACAGTAGAGCATTTGCAGGATTTCATTGAGCCAAGTGGTTGACCCTATGTGCTACCAAGTTCATATATGCTGGATTTGTAACCTTATAGTGAAATACTGTTTAATATACTTAAATCTAATCATCGCTTTTAAGTCCACCCTGCTTGTAGATCTGATCAAGTATTTGTTACTAGTTGTTTTTGTGCGTTTTTATGTTGATCTAATGTTATAGATCAGACTACAGTATTCTGCATCCATTAGTTCTTTACAGTAAGGCCATTGCACAAATTCAATTTTACACTTTCTTTTCAATCTGTATAAAATGTTGCGGATTTGGGACTGCGACTACATGTTTTTGCTCTAAATTTATTCATTTCTATCTCCCTCGTTACAATTTTGTGACATTGACAGGTGGTGCAACACTTATATTTGACACTGAGCTTGTCGCTGTGAATGGACAACCATCAACTGGAGGAGAAACAGATGATAGTGAAGAACTATGATCAGAGGGAGCTCAAGACAGTGATTTTTTTTCCTTTTAGCTCAAGTTTGGTAGCATATTCCGTAGGGTACCTACATACTATTTTGTACCTTAAGATACTGGAAAGGGCTGGATCTCTCTATTTTAACCTTCTTTACAGTATGGATTAGAATTTTCCTTGATGTCTCCAAGCATTTTGGAAGTAAAGTTTTCCAAATTGAAGCCCATGCATGTTATGCCTTGGGGGCATAGCTTCACTTGGATATTACTCCATCCGTCCCAAATTAATTGCTCAGTTTTGATTTTTTAAAGTTAAATTGACCATTTTAAAAATTAATCTTTTTACTATTTATGCTAAAATATAGGTGAAAAGATTATAACATAAAGGAAGTATATATAATTTATTACTAATCCCAATTTTTATAATTTTAAAAATATATTTATATATGCTTAATTATTAATTCTAAAAATAATCAATTTGACTTAAAAAAATCAAAATTGAGCAATTAATTTGGGATTGAGGGAGTATCTAGGAAAGAATATGAAAATCTGCTGTAAAGCTGCAGTAACTATTTTACATGACATTTTTGGCAAATTGGAACACTTGGTTTTTTTTTGTTAAATTTAGTGAATTCTATCCATGTATTGCTCACCATGGAAATGAAATTTTTTATTTTTAAGAATTAAAATAGGAGAATTCTTAGGATTCTTCATTCTCATAAAAAGCACAAGATTTGTTATGTGGAGCACTAAGAATATTATGCATTAACAGGGCAGATGCTGTAGAATATTATCCCGGCGAAAATAAGTAAACTTTTTTGAGAATCAAAATATTGGTTCATTTAATACTTGGTAATTTATTTGCGATGGGCGAAAGTAAAAAAAGAAGAAGAAGTAAGCAACATGTATAATGGACAATGGACTGTGTAGGTCCATCATATTGTAAACTTTGAATAAAAGAAATGAAACTCGATGTCTTGATTGATCTTTTCTGTGAATATGTATAAAGGTATGAAAATATAACTTGTAACTGCATGAGAGTAAAGTTGTACTCCATATAATTTCTTAGTCTCTTGTTCTTCTTGCATAATGGAATTGAAAAGAAACAGATTTGACACTCGCCGGTTGTCTCTCTCTTTCACACACATAAACACACATGCCCTGACTCTTTCTTTTCTGTATCTGAAATGTATGGAATGGATGACGTAAATTTTGAACAAAAGGAATGAAACTTGATGTCTTGATTTATCTTTTCTGTCAACATGTATAAATTAAATGTATGGAAATATATAACTTGAAACTGCATGAGAGGAAGGCTGTGTATAATTTTCTAGCCTCCTGTTCATCTTGCATAATGGAATTGAAAAGAAACCGATTAATGGCTCTTTCTTTTTTGTATGGGTAAAGCAAAAACCATCTCGATCTTCTACCCTTTGTCCTTCAATTTCTATTTTACAATTTTTCTTCCTCTTAAAGTGGCTAGTGCTAGTGTATTAGATCATGTTCTGTTGTCTGTGAAAATAAACAGAGTGAATTTATTTTCTTGTATATCAAATATGAATAGATGGCTACAGCTTTATTACTAATAATAATACATCAAGATCCTAATCTATTGCCTATAATAAAGCAATCTATTGCCTATAATCAAGCCTAATTATTTACAAAAAATAACTAGTGATTATTGTACAATATTTGACAGCCTATTCTGATTATTGTTGCCTTTAACAGTCTGTACTTGAGACTTGCTCAAGTTTTTGACGCTCTGTGTTGTTATAAAGGACAAGTGATTAAGGGATGGTATCAAGGAATCAAGACAATGATGAAGGGTGAAAATGCTCTTTTCACCATTCCTCCTGAACTAGCTTATGGCGAGTCAGGTCCTCCTCCAACCATTCCGCCCAATGCTACTCTCCAGTTTGATGTTGAACTTGTATCTTGGATTAGCATTAAGGACATCTGCAAGGATGGTGGAATATTCAAGAAAATTATTAAGGAGGGAGAAATGGGAGAACCCTAAGAACCTCAATGAAGTGTTAGGTACATTGTACATATTTCTCTAGCAATGCTTACAGTTTTGACTGTGGATCCTTCTGTTGAATCACTGCTTACCCTGTCCGTTGCTGCTATTAATGTAGTCAATTATGAGGCTCGGCTAAAAGGATGGAACCTTGATTGCAAAGTCGGATGCAGTAGAGTTTACTGTGCAGGATGGTAAATTTTTCTGTGGTCCATCTAAAATCTACTTTTTCAATGTCTAGATATTTTATGGATGTTTTCGATTTGCATTTGTTATAGGTCAATTCTGTCCTGACTTGGCCAAAGCTGTAAAAACCATGAAGAAAGGAGAAAAGGTCCTCCTTACAGTGAAGCCTTTGTGTGAGTAGATTTGCTGTGTGCAAGTTGTTTCCATAAAGAGATGTGTATTTGAAAGCAAAGATTTATTAGAGTGAATTTTCCTGTGTTTGTTCTTTCTGTGGTTGCAGATGGGTTTGGAGAGAAAGGCAATGCAGCTGCAGTTCCGCCAAATGCCATGTTGCAGATTACTGTAGAGCTAGTAATAGTATCGTGGAAGGCTGTCTCTCATATTGGTGATGATAAGAAAGTTATTAAGAAGATCCTGAAGGAAGGGGAGGGATATGAGAAACTGAATGAAGGAACTGTTGTCGATTAGAAAGCTGCAGATGGTACTGTCTTCTATAAGAAGGGCCATGATGGTGATGAGGAGCCTTTCGAGTTTCAGACAGATGAAGGTGTTAGAGTTTACCAGATATTTGATTTTGAATCTAGTTGGCCTATTGTTGCTTGTTTCTTGAGATATGCGTTGAACAGAGCAAGTTATAGATGGGCTTGATAGAGCGGTGATGGCAATGAAAAAGGGGGAGGAGGTAGCACTGGTAACAGTTGAACCAGAATGTGCCTTTGGTTCATCTAGATCACAGCAGGAACTCGAGTGTTTACTATGAGATTGAGCTTCCATCTTTTGTCGAGGTGAGTTTCTCTGGTATATATAGTCCGTTATGAGTTTGGTTCCAAGTTATGCATGTCATGTGGTCTGTAAAGGAGAAGGAAGACTGAGGAGAAGATTGAGGCAGGGTGCTTGTAAAAAGAAGGAAGATGGTAATGCATGTTTCAAGGCCGGAAAGCACTACGAGAAGGTAAAATTTATAGTAACTTGTCAATCTATAAGTTGATGCTCAATAGTGAAGTATTTTTGTTGTTGAATGTTGATGTTGGCTGCTAAGTGCATCGAGTATGATTCCTCATTTGGAGAAGAGGAGGAAAAGCACTGAAGGTCAAAGCACTGAAGGCAAACTGAAATTGAAGGAGTACAAGCAAGCAGAGAAATTGTGCACCAAGGTTAAGTCCTGTGAAGTTAGAGTGATAAGTACAATGTGCATGCACACATACAAATCTGTCTTTGAAACAGGGTCGCCAATTTACTATTACGGCATTGATGGGTCCGTCCAGTTAGGTGATCATTTGTGTTGTTACTTAAAAGGGTACTCATTCCTAGCGACATCAATAACATCTTCAAACAAACAATTAGAAATTAATATTAGCAGATATTTTAAGAAATAAAATTTTAAAAATTACACTGCCAAAGAAATTACTTCTTTTTTATAAAAATTTTATATTACAATTTAATTCTAAAAATACATTCCATCAACTTCAGTAAATTAATAGGACTCTTTTTTTTGTGGAGCTAGAGGAGAGTATTTCTTTGCTGTAAAGCAGATCTTCAATACCAAACACCAAGTATTAAATTTGGCAATTGTTTGAAATTGAAAGATCAACTGTCAAATGGAAAAGGATACTACAGAAATTTTCCTTAGCCAACTAGCAGCATCAAGATCAAGACATTTTAATGTTTCTAAATATCACTCCGAATTGAAAACTAATATAATGATGTGTGTCCCTGTCCCATACAGAACCTGTCTGTCATCCACAAAAATAAATAATGAAAAATATGAAAACCTAACAAATGACTGCACCATTTACATGGGCAAATTGTACACTGATATTACATTATCAATCAAACAGGTAGAGAAAATAATCTCAAGTCTTTCCATCTCCATGGCTTGAGAAAACTTTTACTTTCAATTGAAGGCACATGAGTTCACACCAATAACTTTACCATAATCTCTTCCTCAAGTATGTAAATAGACCGAAAAATGAAGCCTGCACAATCTTTTCTGAAGTAAATAAATCCCTTTAATTGGGGACCATGGACTACAATCACGTGTATGGTCAGCAAAGACTCATTGTTGATACTCTACAAATGATTCCCGATTGTGGCCACTTTTTTCATCATAGGCTCGACTCTCCGGAAAAAATAAGAAGCTTTCAACACTCTGCACAAGCAACGAAAAGGCTCAACTTACCTGCTCTCCAATTAAGTCGAGACCGACAACTAGGAAAGTGACTCCTTGAAACAATAGGAAGTAGAAGTGAATGCCCTGAGCAGATAACAAGCTTCTCACAGAGGCAGCTAACAAAATAAATGCAAGAGCGAGTTCCTTTCTATACAAACGATTTCTTCTAGTCTTTTTCGCTTTCTTGGTCATCTCTAATCTGGTTAGTTCTGCAAGACCTGATTCTGAGGATGACTTGTGCATATTAAGACTTCCCCTGGGAGGTTCAGGTTCCGTTTCAACAAAGGCAACTAGGTCTGCTTCTGAGGATCTACCCAATTTTTAGTAACTATCCACTCATAAGAACTTCCTAACCTAAAGAGTCCTGATATCATGGCATTAAATTTCGTCACAGACATGGTGTTTTCAAACAGAAGATAGGGAACAATAAATGGAAATGCTGGCGTGGCGCCGGAAGGATGTTCAGGAGAGACATGAGTCCAGGGACATAACAAACTACCCAAGCTGGTAACTCAGCTTCTGGCAGGAACATCGTCAGAGGGAGAATAATACAGAAGAGAGTAAATGAATAAAAGGGCAGAATAAGCTTCCGCAGGAGGAAGAAGAGAAATATCAAATTGGTTTTCTTGGCCAAACTCACCTGCAATGTGAACAAAAATAAGGGTCAACTAAATTTGAAAACGTCAGTAAGACTACTCAACCCCACCAGTGTGTGTTTGTGTGCGTGTGAGCGTGCTTGTTCAGTAATCTCATGCTTCACGGAATGAAGTATCAGAAAATTAGCAAATATTTCAAGTTTTAACCCCAAATGAACTTGTTCTAGATTTCAACTGGATAAAGCACCTCCGGGGACGGAGAATAATTATTTTCTGCACCTAGGCACTATTTATAGAAATTTATGTGATATGGAAATTTACAAAACCAACCAAGTAAGATATTGTATTCCTTTGTACACTTAATCCTGGCAAACTTTTGAAGTTGAAATCACGACAAGTTAATTTAGATGATACTTCCATGAAATATTACAGCTAAACAAGGCTAGAATTATACAAAGAATCTTTCAAACCTTTGAACGGATTATGTCAAGAAAGCACAAACGGAACAATTGCATTGGACCTGAATGCCAGCGATGTTGCTGTTTCTTATATGCTTCATAGGATTCTGGGAGTTCACATAGGCACTGAAAAAGCACGAGTAAGTTTATTACAACCATCATGTCCAAGTTAAAAAATGTGAAGAGAGTTGGTCACCAATCTTAAAAATATGCTATAAACCTTAACATCATTCAGATAGATGAACTTCCATCCACAAAGGTGAGCACGGACAGCAATATCCATGTCTTCAACTGTTGTTCGTTCCAACCAGCCACCACAATCCTCAAGGGCCTTGATTCTCCATACTCCAGCAGTTCCGTTGAAACCAAAAAAGTTAATGAAAACTCCATTTACTTGTTGTTCCACCTCAAAGTGAAAAGATAAGTTTATATACTGCAGCCTTGTGAGCAGGTTTTCGTCCTTGTTCACAAAAGACCACCTTGTTTGGACCAATCCCAGGTCATCTTTTCCCTTCAAGAAAACAGGAAAAAGCAATAAGACTTGGGGATAATTGAGAAATTGTGTAGTTTACCAATGACTACCTCATAAAGCTAGCCCTTTTTCTCTCCACAAATCTTTTGATTCTGAGACACATGGTTGCATTAATTCTATATGAAACACACTCTCAAGCCATATAATTCTTCTTCTTCATCATCCTAATCGTCCTTTGTCTATCTGAAAAAGTTAATTTTAAACTACGTACTATGCAACATAGTCTTTTAAAGGTTCAAAAGACCAATGTATATAATGACTATTCAATCCTTAAAAGTACAACGTGATTGAAGGTTAAGGATAGCATAAGTCATGATCAGGTAGAGTAGATGATAAAAGGTAAATAACAAGAGAAAACATAAACACGGTTGAGCGAAACAAGCTTACACTCAAAAACCAGATATAAGTTTTTTTTTATGTGCACTTGGATGGTTGAGTTTTTATTTGTGTGAATAAATCAACGGAATTAGGACCATTTGCGTGATAGTGAACAATGCTCGATAAGATCACAAACTTCCTTGGTGCATATTATATTCCCTTGATCTTCTTACAAGCGTTTTCCTACGGTGTCCACAGTAAACCCTTTCACCAATATAAGATCATTCTTCCATCATGAAATAAATCTTGGACAGTCGAAAAACATTTTACTTCTTTTTTTTACTGATAAGCTACAGAAAACAATCAAAGTTATACGATCATTCATCACAAATGGCAGCCAATCCAAGGAACTTGCTAACATGGATGAGAAAGACTAATTCCAGAAGGGAACAAATATACAAAGTCGTATGATTTATGTATCTACACACCCTGATTATCTGAGAATTGCCATTTTCTACAAAATTTCTTGATGTATAAATTTTGATGAGCTTCTAGACAACTATTTGTCCATAATAAATATAATTTACCTTGAAGTAAGGAATGGTTTTCTTCAGGAAATCTGGTGCTGGTTGAAAATCTGCATCAAAAATTGCCACAAACTCGTAATCTTTCACATAATCGCAACTCATCGCTGATTTAAGATTCCCTGCTTTATAGCCTGTGCGAATAAGTCGATGCCTGTACAATATGCGCACACCCCTCTGTTGCCATTTCTGTACTTCTGCTTTGATAAGATCTTGAACGTCCAGATCATCAGAATCATCTAAAACTTGTACAAGCATTCTCTCCCTTGGCCAGTCCTGTATACATACTGCCGCAATTGATTGGTGGTAAACCTGTTTGACACCCCATTGGAACAAGATTAAAGTTGACTGAATAAGAATCCCATATTCAAGCAAAAAAGAGTTTCAATCTACACCACTGCGTGGGGGTGGCGGGGAGTTGCAAATTTTATGAGAACCATATAACCTGAACTAATATGCTCAATGACTTGATGATTGTTCAATTAATTTCAATAAGTGGACAAAACAAAAGTAAGGGAAAAAAATAATGTTGAGAAAGCAGTAACCCTATAACCACCACCAGGTTTTGGGAAACAGAAGCGACACCGACGAGGAAACGTTATCTTTAAGCTAAGACTTGCATTGAACTATGCATGGAACTCCTCAATTCTTTTTACTTGCTAAAAGGTAGTATTTTCACATCCTTTTTGGTTACACCCAAATGATTTCAAGTTGATACTTGATACATAGAGATATTGATCTCATCAAAAGGTGCATAAATATCATCATTTAGAAGTATTAGCAGCACTCCATTATTTGATTTCAAAAGTTCTAGGTATTTCAATCACCTATTACTTCCTAAAGTTCCTAAGATGACGCTAACCTTAGAGTGTGTTTGTATTCGCGCACCATGCAACATAAATGTAAAGAATCTACTGTATACATCAAATCATAGATATTCTTATACTGAAAAGATATATAGCTTTATCTGCCATCAGTTAAGCAACACATTATCTATTGCATAAAAATTGTTATATTGGGAAGAAAGTGGAAAATAACATGCTTTAAAAATACTCCATAATATACTCAGCCTTCACTATGTTCCGAGAGACAAACTAATTAAAGCACATCTACGATATCAAATTTGTACCACCTCATGGACAACACATAGTCTGCAAAGTGTTCAAACCCTAACTACTAACAGATAGGTGTATCATAAAGTTATGCTTTCTATTTGAAAACTGACCATAAGTATGGAACATAAGAAAAATTACCTAGTTTCCCACATTAATTACCATAGTATCTACAATTTACCTATAAGTAGCCATATTGCATGGGGAAACTTTCTATAGATCACAAAATATAAGTTAATCATAAGCAGCTTCCTTCGTAAACATGTAATTCTTTCTATTTAGAAAACAAACTTAGTTGTGACATATTAAGAGTCATAAGAATTATCTTCCAAAAGATTTCAAACATAGTTTTAAGTTTTGAACTTTAGTAAACTAAAGTTCATTATAGTTCAAGCTTGATTACATAACAAATATTACTATGTAATATGTATATGTTACTCAATAGCTGGCTCTTATTAATAAACAACAAATGGATAGAGCTAAAGTTTTAAACTTGAGATAAAAATTTACTCCCCTTGTAACCAGAACTAAAGCTTACTAAAAAAATCACAACTTCAAAAATAATGAACATTAGGGATTTGAAACCTACATCTTCTTACCTCCCTCTCATTGCACATAGGAATTTGCACCAACACCATTGGATAATCCTCCACATTAAAATTCTCCCCACCATCCATATATTCCATCTGGGCAACCGGTTTTATCCCCCAAAACTTAATCCAAAAACACCCCAGTACCAGAATTAGGCGATCCACGGACTGTACCAAGAACAAAACAATACACACATTCATCAAACTCTTTAGTGGCGGTGAAAAGTAATTTGCCCTAATAGCAAGCCAATTCGCATAAACACGCTCCACCAAATCTTCAACATCAGATGATCCCACCGAAGGCGGACTAAAATGCCACCCTTTAAAGTAAGCTACAAGCTCAAACACTAACAACAAAAGTACAACAATCAAAAACAGCTTAATTACGCGATAAAGCCGCGAGTCATAGCCCAAATGACCGGCCGAATCGGATGAAGTGAGCCGGCGTTTGGCGGTACTAAGGATAGAGATGAAGGCACTGACGGAATAAGCTAAATAATGGGCGATTTGCTGGAACTTCAAGAGGTAAACCCAGGATAACTGGCGGGCGCTCCGGGTTCGCTCTTTGTGGGCGGTCCCATCAGCGGTTGGGCTGGGGATCTCGAGGGCTAAATGGGTATTAGGGTTTAGGGAATTGTCGGAGAAGAGGCTATTTTTCTCTCTCTGTTTATTCCACCACTCTTGAAATTCATAGTTAGGAGCGCGAGACATAAATATATGTATATATGCAAAATGAACTGTATGTATAGGTGGGTATGTTCTGAGATTTCTTTCTCTGTGTCAGTGAAACATTACAGTGAGAGATATTTGGGGGGTTTTAGGTAAAAGTAGATTCGTTCACCAGATGAAGCGGAAGGGTGTCTGTAATGGAGTGAATAATGGGTGTATTTTCTAGCATATTAATGTATGTATGTAGGGAGTATTATTATTGAAGAAAGAAGAGGAAGAAGAAGGCCATGTGCTGTAGCAACTAGTAGTAGTACACATGTGCGTCGGTGGAGATTATATTTATGTTACTCTTCCACTATTTCTATTATGCCTGTAAAAATATTACAGAGAGGATAAGAAGAGATTAGATTGGAGAAGATGAAAGAGACAAAGGTGGACTAGTTCGATCTGAATCAATATTTACACTAGGTAGGTTTAAGTTTTTTTTTTTCCACACTAGATCCAATTATGAATGAGCTAAATTAATTCAATTTTCTGAGTTAGTGTTTTTTACTTTTCGATTATAGGATATTTATTTATATATATTTCTTTTGTGAGGGATATTCAGATATAATCATTTTTTTTAGATTATTAGTTTTTAAAAATCTATTAAATATACTAAAACGTGACATCATAGTTTGACATATGTCATCCTCAAAATTCAACACATGTCCTCCTTAATTAATGTTCCTTAACACCCTTAACAAAACACATGTCCTATCTAATTAATGTGTTCATCCATTATTTCAGTTTTTATATTATTGCTACTTAATTATTATCTCCTAAAATCACTATTTTTAAATCCCACATTAATATATTGATTTTATAATCCCATAAATCACTACAAATCTAAACTGTTATGATAATGTTAACTGTTCTAATATTATTATTACTAATTTAATTATTATCTCCTAAAATCACTATTTTTTTAATCCTAAATTAATATTTTGAATTTATAATCCCCTAAATCACTACAAATCTATCTATTAAATATACTAAAACGCAGTACATGACACCATAGCTTGACATCTGTCATCCTCAAAATTCAACACATGTTATGCCTAATTAATGTTCCTTACGACCCTTAACAAAACACATGTGCTACTTAATTAATGTGCTCATCTATTATTTCAGTTTTTATATTATTGTTACTTAATTATTATCTCATAAAATCACTACTTTTAAATCTCACATTAATATATTGATTTTATTGTAAGACCCCAAATAATTAATAAATGAAATTTAATTTACTCTAATTATTATTTTGAAATAGTAAGGGTTGATGTGATTAATGTGGATAGTTATGGGTAAAACACGCAAATATTTTAAAATAAGCAAGTGGTTATAAAATATTCATTGTTGTCGGGGAATATTCGTTTGGTGTCGTGGAATATTTGTCTTTGTCGGGGAATATTCGTATTACATAGTACCATAATGTGGGCCCATGCCCGGAAAAGCGATTGGATGAAGAAAACGACAAATATAATTTATTTAAAAATAACTTGGCGTAGTTATTCTGGTTTTAATTGTTGGAATACTGGGGTGGTTAAAACACACGATGTACGCGTTGTTGCACAAGAAAGCTGCAGTATTGCACTAATTATTGATTCTACGTAAAGAAGGCTTTACTCAATAATGGTTACGATAATTCTTTATTCGAGATTTTATTTTATTGATTCAATAATTGCTGCGTTGATATTTTATATTGCTGTTGTTTCAATAATTGTCATTACACTATATTTTTCATTATCGAAGCAATAATTCATATTATCTGAATAATATTATTAGATAACATTATTGGCAATGTCTAGAAAGTTCGGTCTAAGGAGAGGTTTGGTCACCTAATTGCGTGCTAGTAAGGAGAAATTCTTATTGGAAGCCCCTCTTCTCACAAGGCTATGTCAGTTGTCAATATTGTGATTCGTAATATTATTT
Organism: Panax ginseng; assembly: GCA_020205605.1. NCBI lineage: Eukaryota > Viridiplantae > Streptophyta > Magnoliopsida > Apiales > Araliaceae > Panax > Panax ginseng. The sequence goes on along the minus strand of CM035136.1, from coordinate 1,170,001 downwards.
GTGAATAATTAATTATTGATTCATATGATGAGAAAAATATTGATTTTATGTGGATATAGATGGAGAAAATTTTTAATGTGACAATTGTTGAAAATTGAAATTTTATCTTTTTCTGATAAAATAATTCATTTAAATATAATATTTTAATAATATAATAATGATGATATTTTTACGATGAATGTGGGATATATGAGTATATGTGGAGGAGGAGTATATTTGTTACAAAAAAATATTTAAAGCATGTTTTATGTGTCGGTGGACCCCATTTCTTAACTGAAATTTGATTATAGCCTGTAAAATCGCCCGTTTATGAATTTCGGTCAATTTTTGTTTGGAATTTGGAAAAACTTTCTTCTGCAAAGTTGTAGAGAATTGAATTTCCTATAAAATGTCGCTAGATTTTAATTTTCTGACAAAAGGGCTATTTATTGTGAATTATTGAAGTTCCGAAGCTCCGAAATAATTAATTTTTGGAAGTTTTAATTGTTTTTAATAACAAAAATGTTTTTTTTATTTTTGTCATTATTGTGGGCAACATTGGTGGCTGAGTTCAGTTTCCAAAAGTGGGCGTAAGAATTTTGTTTATATATATTAATATTATATTAAATTTTTTGCTTTTGGTGTTCAAGCATTTTCCTATAAATAGGGTGCTTGGGTTAGAATTGAAAATCACATTTAAACTCCAAGTTTTCTCTCTATATTATCGAGCGTATTCTTGTGAGTATTTTGAGTATATTTTGAGTATTCTTTATACGGTCTGCAAAGTTCAAGTCATGCTTTATATCCAGGTGTTTCAAATTTAGAAATACCGATCTTTTGAGGTAAGGGATATTATTTTTTTCGTAATGATATTATTTCTTCAATATCATTATCTTTGAAATATTGATCTGAAGTTTTTATCAAATTTGGAACTTTTGGTGTCTGAGTTCTTATTCACGATACTCACCTTTATTCACGATATCGATAATTATTCATGAAGATACTAAGACTATTCATCGAAAAATAAAAATTTTCCTTTTTCGTCTAAAATATCTATTGTGGATACTAGCTTTGATTGTATCCATGTTTTGATCATTCTTGAATTTTACACTACTATGATTATTTTTGAGGTATTTTTGGACATGGATAAAATAAAAGTATTTAATCCTTAATCCTTGTAATTTTGTTTCACCGGATTCGTTTCTTTAAAAATATTTTTCATCATCCTCGGTCTAAATGATGATATAATTAAATATCTTTGGCTTTGTAGTGTAAAGATGAATGATTTCGATGAATATCTTTGGCCCGTAGTGCAAAAGATGAGCAGTGTTTAGATGAACATGACGGTGATGAATATCTTTGGCCTGTAATGCAAAGATGAATATTTGATTCCGGATATATATTGATTGATGTTACGAGGATAAAAGATAGATGATGAACTTTTAAATTCATACATAGAAGATAGTAGTTTGCATTCTCTACTTAACTCTTCTAATGAATTATTATTTGCTATGAATATTGATTTAAAACTTGTTGTTATCATTGTATTCTATTAGATTTTCCTGTTGTCAAGGCTAACGATAATTTGTTGTATATTATCTTAGTCATAATATTCTTTACTGGGCTAGTTGAGCTCACCATTTTCCTTTTTGTTCCATTTTTCTTCTCAGGAGGCGAGAATATAGCGAGTACGAGTCGGGGTGTGGAATGAAGGTTTTAGAGAGAGTTGTTTAGTAGTCCTCACCATTTTTGTAAAATAATGTATCAATAAATGTGATGAGGATTTATTTGAGTATAGATATTGTCTAGAAGATAATATTTGTATTCAAACTCACAGTTTTACTATTGTAATAAAGTTGTAGTTGTTTCTGTACCGTGTATTGACAACTCAGAATGGGTGATGTATACCTATTTTGGGGGCGTCACATATTTCCTGAAGAACTTCCCGGTCTACCCCCAGAACGTGATGTTGAATTTTTTATTGACCTTGAGCCGCACAAAACCCATTTCTAAAACCCCATATCGAATGGCTCTATTGAACTTCGAGAGTTAAAAGTCCAACTACTGAGAATTGTTAGACATAGGTTTCATTCGCCCCAAGTACATCTCCTGGGGTGCTCTGCTTTATTTTTGTAAAGAAGAAAAGACGGGAGTATGCAACTTTGTATTGACTACTGAGAATTAAACCATGTCACCATCAAGAATAGGTATCCGCTACCTTGCATTGATGACTGTTCGACCGATTGCAAAGGAGCACAATTCTTTTCAAAGATCGACCTTCGTTACGGATATCATCGGTGAAAGATTAAAGCGAGGATATTCCAAAGACGATACCGAGGACTCGAGACGGGCATTATGAATTCTTAGTCATGTCTTTTGGATTGACTAATGCTCCTCGCCGCTTTCATGGATATGATGAACCGTGTATTCAAGGAATATTTGGATCGGTTTGTTGTTGTCTTTATTGATGACATCTTCATCTATTCCAAAAGCCGTGAAGATCATGAGCACCATTTGAAGTCGAGCATTGAAAGGCTTCGTGAAAACAAATTTTATGCCAAGTTGAAGAAATGCGAGTTCGGCGAGGAAGTAGCATTCCTTGGGCGCGTGGTGTCAAAACATGGAGTATCATCGACGGCGAAGATTGAAGAAGACAAAGTTAGGAGCAACCAAAGTCGATTGATCGAAGTCGCGTAGCTTCGGGCTTAATCGGTTATTATTGGAGATTCGTGGAAGGATTTTCTCGAATTGCTACTTCAGATTAACTTCAGTTGACTCGGAAAGATACAAAATTTGTATGGAAGCGAGGAATGCGAGAAGAGTTTCCAAGAGCTCAAGAGAGACTCATTTTAAGACTGTTTTGGCAATACCATCCGGTACGGATGGATTTGTTATATCTGACGATGCTTCGTGCAAAGCGTTAGGATGTGTTCTCATGCAACATGGGAAAGTCATAGCTTTATGCCTCACGCACAACTCAAAGAATATGAGAAGAATTATCCTACTCATGATCTAGAGTTGGCAAAGCAATCGATTCGCGTTGAAAATTTGGAGACACTTACTTGTATGGGGAGAAAGTGGAGATTTATACGGACCATAAAAGCCTCAAATATTTCTTCACCCAAAAAAAGAACTCAATACGCGCAGAACTACGTTGGCTTGAACTATTGAAAGATTACGATCACACTATTTAATATCATCCCGGAAAAGCGAACGTAAGTAGGTGACGCATTGAAAGAAGATCATACGCGAAAGATACGAGTGCGATATTGTTAATGCAAAGGCCCATTCTGTATGACTTGCAAAGGATGGAGGTAGAATTAAAGACTCAGGGACCCACATGATGATGGCGAATATACGAGTAGAACCGACTTTAATCGATAAAGTTAAAGCTGCTCAAGCTACGGACCTGAAGCTGATGTAAGACCCCAACTTTTTATAAATAAAATTGAATTTCCTATATTCATTATTTTGAAGTAAAAAGGTGTTAATTGATATAATACTTTGGTTATGAGTGAAATGTGCAAATTTTACAAAATAAGCAAGTCGTTATAAAATAATCATTGTTGTCGGAGAATATTCGTTTGGTCGTGGAATATTCTTTTTGTCGGGAATATTAAATGCGACGTAGCGATCAATTCATGGGCCCCATAATGTAATAAGCTCATCGGATGAAGAAAACGACAAGCTTGAGTTTTTATAAATAACAGCGTAATTGTTACACAATTAACTTTGTTGGATTACTTGGTGGTAAAAATACGATGTCTGGCGTGGTTATACAAAGAAGACACTTTACCGGTATTACGCAGTGATTGTTGAATTATTGATTAACTACGTAAGAAGGCTTTACTCAATAATTGCTACAGTAGTCACGGCACAATATTTCCCATTATCAGATCAATAATTCATATTATTTGAATAATATTATTAGATAACATTATTAGCAATGTCTAGAAAGTTACATCGAGAAGAGGTTAGGTCATCTAATTCGGCGTAGGAGAAGGAGAAATCCTTATTGGAAGCCCTCTCTTTCCAGGAATGGCACTGGTTGTCATAATTGTGATTACGTAATATTATTTGTGAATAATTAATTATTGATTTATATGATAAGGAAATATTTATTTGATATGGATATAAATGATGAATTTATTTATTTTATGTGGTTATAAAAGAAGGAATTTTAACATGAAATTATTTGTTGAAAGTTTAGCAATTATTTCTCCGATAAAATATATTTCATTCAAAATATTATTATAATTTTTTATAATGGGTTAAATAATATTATTGTTATATATATATATATATATGTATATGTATATTTATGCATGTGATAAAAGGAGCAGAGATTGGCAAATTGTAATCGAATTTTGGTTTTTCAAAGGTAATACAGTAGCTTTGTCCTTTGTTTTCAAAGCTGATTGTTTTTTTTTCTTCCTGCAAAACTTGATTTTTTCAAGTGGGTTAGTGGATGTTTAAAAATTGCCAAATTGTGGGCCTAAGCATGAAAAATGTGAGCTAGGCTTGTTTTCCTGCAAACCATTCTTCAAAGGGATGGCCCCACCCTTATGAAAATATGAAAAGTTAGGCATATTTGACAAATTGAAAAGTTAAAGCGAGAAATTATGGCTCGTGATACATTTCTCTTTCCAAATTGCACTATAAATAGGGGTAACCCTCCTTCCTCATCACACCATCTTCATAATCGTAATTTTTCTATAGTATTGTGAGTATTTTGCTTGAGTATAGGAATACTTCGAGGCGTAGTTTTTTCGCAAGATTTTCTCGTAATAATATCCAGATATTCCGGTCAAATTCGGTTTTACCAAGGTAAAGGATATTATTTTTTCAATACTCATGAGAAATATTATTTCCTTTCATACTCCATATTATGTAAGCAATATTATTTCATCTCGTATTCTTAAATTTGAACTTACTATGGTAAGTATTGCTTCTATAATTCCTGAAATGATTAGAAATTTCGTTTCATCTAATATCATTTCATAGGAATATTGGTCTGAACTTTTTATCAAATTTGGAACTTGTCATTCTTGATCTTTTCATTCGGTCTTGTTCACGAAGATCTTTCATTCATAGGCTTTCGCATTCACAGTGCATTGTTCACTGCATCGCATTCACAAAAAAAAAAAAAAAAATTTCTTCCAAATTATTTGTTGTGACCCTTATTCCTAAAAGTTGAATCCATGTTTTGATTTTTCATCATCCTCAGTCCTAAATGGTGATATAAATGAATATCTTTGGCAGATGGTGCAAAGATGAATGATTAACTAATGAATATCTTTGGCCCGTAGTGCAAAGATGAGCAGTGTTGAGATGAACATGAATTAACATTGGTGATACAAATGAATATCTTTGGCACTGTAGTGCAAAGATGATTAAAGATGTATATTGATTGTTATTACTGAGGATAAAATATTGATGATGGACTTTTAAATCTTAGAAGCAGTAGAATTCTTTCTCTACGTGACTCTTCTAATGGATTCTTCATTCATTTGTATTTGTTGATCTAAAACTTTGTTGTCTATTATATTTTATCGATTATTCCTGTTGAAGACTAACGATAATTTGTTGTATATTATCTTAGTCATAATATTCTTTAGTGGGCTAGTTGAGCTCACCATTTCCTTTTTGTTCCATTTTTCTTCTCAGGAGGTGAGAACATAGCAGGATCGAGTCGGGGTATGGAGTGATGGTTCTAGGAAGAGGTTTTAGCTATCCTCACTATTTCGTAAAATAGTGTATGAATAATTATAATGAGGACTTATTGGGGTGTATATATTCTCAGAAGACAATATTTGTATTTAAACTCACAGTATGTATTGTCGTATTTCACACGACATTTGTATTATTGAAGTTGAAGTTTGCTTTATGTACCATGTATTTGGCGACTCAGAATGGGTGTTGTATACCTGTTTTGGGTGCGTCACAGCTGATACGTATAAAGAAGAAAGTGCAAGAAGGAGCTATTCCAGAAGCGAGAATCGATGAAGAAGGAATACTTAGATTCAACTCCAGACTTTGTGTTCCTAACGATTCTGACTTGAAGCATAGAATCATGATGGAGGCACACAACACCCCGCTTCATAATTCATCTTGGGAGTACCAAAATGTATCATGATATTCGACATACATTTTGGTGGAACAATATGAAGAGAGAGATCATGAGTTTATCTCGAGGTGTTTAACTTGTCAACGTGTAAAGCGAAGCATCAGTGCCAAAGGGTCCATTACAACCACTTGAGATTCGAAATGGAAGTGGGAACACATTACTATGGATTTACATTCTGGTCTTCCCAAAGTTTCTCAAGACATAGATGCGATTTGGGTTATTGTTGATAAATTAACCAAGTCCGCCCATTTCTTACCGATCGTGAGACTTATTCCTCGAACGCGTCTTGCTCGCGCGTATGCGTGAATGAGATTAATGAGATTGCATGGCATGCCAAGATCCATAGTTTCGGATCGTGACCCAAGATTCACTTCACGATTTTGGGTTAGCTTCAGAAAGCTATGGGCGCGGATTTTCTGATTGAGTTCGACATACCATCCTCAAAGCGGACGGACAATCGAGAGAGGACTATTCAAACCCTGAAGATCTATTTAGACTTTGTGTCCTAGATTTTAAAGGAAGTTGGGATAAGTACTTGCCATTGGTGGAATTCTCCTACAACAACAAAGTTATCAAGCAAGTATAGGCATGGCTCCATTTGAGGCGTTGTATGGGACGAAAGTGTCGCTTTCCCAGGTATCTTTGGGGACGAGGTGGGAGAAAGAAGCGTTGTTGGGACCCGGAATTGATGACGCATTGACTACGAGAAAAGATCCAAATGATTCGACAACGATACAAACCAAGCACAAGATCGACAAAAGAGTTATGAAGATCTTCATCGAAAAGACGTGGAATTTAATATTGGGGATCATGTATTGTTACGTATTGCACCGTGGAAGGAGTTACAAGATTTGGGAAGAGAGGAAAGCTAAATCCACGATTTGTTGGTCCATTTGAGATTCTTCGACCGGAATAGGAAATGTGGCCTATAGACTCGCATTACCTCCAAGTATGTCTCGTGTTCATAATGTTTTCACATATCCATGCTTCAGTAAATATGTGAAAGACCGAACTATATTATGCGTTAGAACAGCAGACGAGATAAAGAAGATTTAACGTCACGAAGAAGTACTGTTAAGATCTTGGATAGGAAAGAGCATGTCCTACGCACCAAGGTTATACCATAAGTTAAGGTTTTATGGAGAAACCATGTTATTGAAGAAATGACCTGGGAGTTGGAATCAGAAATGAAAGCGAGGTATCCTCACCTTTTCGAAACACCAGGTACGTAAGTTAATTTCGAGGACGAAATTTCATAAGGAGGGGAGGTTGTAAGACCCCAACTTATTATAAATAAAATCAAATTTCTTCTAATTATATTTGTGAATAATAAGGTATTAATTTGATATAATTCTTTGGTTATGGGTGAAATATGCAAATTTTATAAAATATGCAAGTGGTTATAAAATAATCATTGTTGTCGGGGAATATTCGTTTGGTCGTGGAATATTCTTGTTGTTTGGGAATATTAAATACACAAGTAGCGATCATTTGTGGGCCCATAATGTAATAACCATCGGATGAAGAAACGACAAGTTAGAGTTTTTATAAATAACTACAGTAGTTATTACAATTAACATTTGTTAGAATACCCGGTGGTTAAAATACGTGAATATGCGTGGATGCATGTAGATATTGATGAATTATTGATCCTTACGTAGAAAGGCACTACTCAATAATTGTTACAGATGAATTCTTATTCAATATTTTATTTTATTGATTCAATAATTGTTGCGTTGATATTTTATATTATTGTTATTTCAATAATTGTCATCAAGACAAGATTTCTCATTATCATATCAATAATTCATATTATTTGAATAATATTATTAGATAACATTATTGGCAATGTCTAGAAAGTTACATCAAGGAGAGGTTTGGTCACCTAATCAAGCGCTACCAATAAGGAGAAATTCTTATTGGAAAGCCCCTTCTCGGTAAGCTGATGCGGTTTATCATAAATGTGATTCTGTAATATTATTTGTGAATAATTAATTATTGATTCATATGATAAGGAAAATATTGATTTTATGTGGATATAGATGGAGAAAATTTTTAATGTGACAATTGTTGAAAATTAAAATTTTATCTTTTTCTGATAAAATAATTCATTTAAATATAATATTTTAATAATATAATAATGATGATATTTTTACGATGAATGTGGGATATATGAGTATATGTGGAGGAGGAGTATTTTTGTTACAAAAAATATTTAAAGCATGTTTTATGTGTAAATTGGACCCCATTTCTTGATCGAAATTTGATTATACATTTGTAAAATCATCCGTTTATGGATTTCGGTCAATTTTTGTTTGGAATTTGGAAAAACTTTCTTCTGCAAAGTTGTAGAGAATTGAATTTCCAATAAAAATTCGCAAGATTTGAATTTTCTGACAAAATGGCTATTTATTGTGAATTATTGAAGTTACGAAGCTCCGAAATAATTAATTTTTGGAAGTTTTAATTGTTTTTAATAACAAAAACATTTTTTTTGTTTTTGTCATTTTTGTGGGCAACATTGGTGGCTGAGTTCAGTTGCCAAAACTGGCGTAAGAATTTTGTTTATATATATTAATATTATATTAAATTTTCTGCTTTGGTGTTCTAAGCATTTTCCTATAAATAGGGTGTTTAGGTTAGAATTGAAAATCACACCAGAAACTGAAGTTTTCTCTCTCTATATTATCAAACGTATTCTTGTGAGTATTTTGAGTATTGCTATATGGTACAAGTTCAAGTCATAGCCTATATCTGGTGTTTCACCTAGAAGTACTGATCTTTCGAGGTAAGGGATATTATTTAAAAATGATATTATTTCTTCTAATATCATTATGTCGAAGTATTGATCTGAACTTTTAATCAAATTTGAAACTTTTGGTGTTGGAGTTACTATTCACGTATACGACACTATTCACGAATACGGCATTATTCATCGAAAAATAAAAATTTTCCCTTTTCGTCTAAAATATCTATTGTGGATACTAGCTTTGATTGTATCCATGTTTTGATCATTCTTGAATTTTACACCACTATGATTATTTTTGAGGTATTTTTGGACATGGATAAAACAAAGTACGAATCCTTAATCCTTAATCCTTGTCATTTTGTTTCACTGGATTCGTTTCTTTAAAAATATTTTTCATCATCCTCAGTCCTAAATGATGATATAATTGAATATCTTTGGCCTGTAGTGCAAAGATGAATGATTTCGATGAATATCTTTGGCCCGAAAGTGCAAAGATGAACATGTGTTTAGATGAACATGACCGGTGATGAATATCTTTGGCAGTAGTGCAAAGATGAATATTTGATTTCGGATATATATTGATAGATGTTACAAGGATAAAAGATAGACGATGAACTTTTAAATTCATAATAGAAGATAGTAGTTTGCATTCTCTACTTAACTCTTCTAATGAATTATTATTTCCGCTGCGAATATTGATTTAAAACTCGTTGTCTATTGTATTCTATTAGATTTTTCCTTGTTGAAGACTAACGATAATTTGTTGTATATTATTTTAGTCATAATATTCTTTCTTTGGGCTAGTTGAGCTCACCCTTTTCCTTTTTGTTCCATTTTTCTTCTCGGAGGCGAGAATATAGCGATGTAAGTAATTGGGGTGTGGAATGAAGGTTCTAGAGAGAGTTGTTTAAGTAGTCCTCACCATTTTTGTAAAATAATGTATCAATAAATGTGATGAAGATTTATTTGAGTATAGATATTGTCTAGAAGATAATATTTGTATTCAAACTCACAGTTTACTATTGTAATAAAGTTGTAGTTGTTTCTGTACCGTGTATTGACAACTCAGAATGAGTGATGTATACCTATTTTGGGGGCGTCACATTTATAATCCCATAAATCACTACAAATTTAAATTGTTATGATAATGTTAATTGTTATAATATTATCATTACTAATTTAATTATTATCTCCTAAAATTACTATTTTTTTAATCCCAAATTAATATTTTGAATTTATAATCTCATAAATCACTACAAATCTAAACTGTTTTGGCAATGTCAACTATTATGATATTATCCTTTCTAATTTAATTATTATCTCCTAAAATCACTACTTTATGATATTATTATTCTTGAGCTATTATCATTACTCTCCATTATAAATACAACATAATATTATACTATTTATAATTATAAATACAACATAATATTATACCATTTATAATTATATTACAACATAATATTATACAATTTAAAACATTTAAAATAAAATTAAAATTACAAATAATATCAATCATAATTTACTATGTTGATTTTATGATCCCCAACATCTACTACTTTTCTAAACATAATTATTATATCTTAAAATCACTATTTTTCTAATATTATACATTTCATAATTATAAAATACATTATATCATACATGTATGATATAATATTATAATACATGTATTATATAATATTATAATACATGTATGATATAATATTATAATACACGTATATAACAAAATAACAAAATTACTACCTATCTAAACTATGCGGATATTATGATTACTAATTAAATTATATTACAACATAATATTATACCATTTATAATTATATTACAACATAATATTATACGATTTAAAACACTAAAACAAAATTAAAATAACAAATAATATCAATCATAATTTACTATGTTAATTTTATAATTCCCTAAATCACAACATTTTCAAAATTTGCACGTATAAATTTATGTAACATATGCTATCAAAATTATTTATCGCTTTTTTTTATTATATTTTAATTTATTAATTACACATATAAATTTATTATTAACAAAATTAATAATCTCGCCGTAACACGCGGATTTATATCTAGTAAACTAACTAAATTAGATTAAGTTTTTGAGTTAGTGTTTTTTACTTTTTGGTCGAAGTATATTCACTGTGTAGACATGTATTGTTTATGGTTCAAAAGAAGAAGAAGAAGAAAAAAAGTTACTCCCTCATTTGTTTCAAATCATTTATAGGTAAATTCACCATAAATATCTAGAAATTAAAAGAAATACAGGCCCAAAGAAGAAAATTTCAAAATGCAACATTTAGCCTGCCTGCATTAGATTTATAAAGCAAACCCACCCACCTAAAATGTCCGCAGGCCAAAGTACACCACTTCATGAAAGCAAAATTGAAAAATCCCGGCCACCTACCCAATAAATATATATGTTGGATCACTTTCTTATTTAAAAAATTAACATATTAAGTTAAGATTTTGTCAAATTTATTAACTCCTATAGACTTTAAAAATTTTCAATCATTTCTCACCATCAAAAAAATATAATGTAAACAAAATATATTAGTTATTATTCGTATTTCCACAAGGCCTCATTCACATTACATAAATGTGAGTTATGTGAAAATAGGGTAAATGAACAAAAATAACCCTGACGTTTATTTCGATGTCCCACTTCCACCCTGAACTATTTTTTTTTCAAAAGTACACTTAAGGTTACAAATTTTGGGTCAACTATGCCCCTCCCGTTATAAAAAAATTCAGCTTGACAAACGGATATACTAGGCGACTGACACGTGGCAAGAATAAAATTTAATAAAAAAAATTATTCATTTCTCTCTCTTTCTTCTATGTCTTCCTCATCACTCTCTCCTCTTTCTCACATTTTAGCGTAATTTTCTTCACATTTTCACACTGAAGTTGTGTCACCAGTTAATTTACATTCTCTTCTTTTCTCATAATTTCTTCTCTAACATCTTCAATTTTTGACCTGAATCCCTGCAAATCAATGATAAAGTTGAGATTTTGAAACTAACAAAATATAAATAAAGTAGAACCTTTTGAATCTCTTGGTATGATCTTAAAGAAAAAAGATGAACAATATTCTGTTTTTGAAACTTGATTGATTTTCAAAATCAACAAGGTATTTCAGGAAATCACCACATGTTTCAGCTTGATCTTCAATTCTTGTCGAACTCTCTCCATAAGAGACCTTTCGGATTCTGTTGGAAGAAGCGGACCAAATCCCATCATGTCATGCGCACCACTACCAGTTTGATCCAAAGAGTAATCCATGTGCATCTCATCCTCATCATCAGACAAAATTGCTCCAGTTCCTTCACTTAAAGATACTCCTGAAAAATATATATATTGTTTCGAAATCATAGCTTGCTAATTAGCTGCATTAACATATATGATCAAATACATTACTCTGTTTCTTAATCTATTCTACTATCAATATATTACTCTGTCATTGTGGTTTCAATGATAATTACAGGTGCATCCAACATTTACATGCAGCCACACAGATGCATAATTACTGCCATTGCATGTCTAATACTAATTAAAGTCTATGATTTTCAAACTTTTGTCCTTGTTTTGTTAAGGGGTGTATTCAATTAAAATTTTTAAAGACTTTTAAAGACTTTAAAAGTTTAGTTGTATTCAATCAAGACATTTAAAGAGTTTATAAAAATATTAGTTCAGTTTAAAAAAAAATAACGTTTTTTAAAAAATTAAAAAATTCTGTTTTTATAAAAAAGTAGAGTTTTTTTTAAAAAATTAACGTTTTTTAAAATTAAAAAATTCTGTTATTATGTTTTTGTTATTTTAAATTATTATTACAAAATAATAATAATAATTTCACAATAAAACAGACTTTTATTAAAAAATAGAATTTTAAAAAACATAAAATTTTTAACATAATTTCTTTTTAAAAATTAGTTCAGTTTTAAAAAAAAAATTCTTGAACTAATTAGTTCAGTTTAAGAAATATTTAATTAATTTCTTTAATAATTTCTTAAAAAACGTTAACTAATTCTTAAAAATTAGTTAACATTAATTAATGTTTTTAACATTAAAAAACGTTAAAAACTAATTAAATAAAATACTAATATTCTTTTAGACTGAACTATAATTTTTTTTTAAACTGAACTAATATTTTTTTTTAAACTGAACTAATTTTTTAAAAAACATTAACTAAACGTTATTTAATAATAATAAATAAAATACTAATAATAATAATAATAAAATACTACTACTAATAATAAATTTTAAATTTTTTAAAAAATTATATAAATTATAAAGATATTTTTATATGAATAATTATAAATAATAAAGTATTATTATAAATAAATAAAATTATAAAGTATTTATTTTTCAGTATTCAATTATTATTATTGTATGTGGAAAACCGAAAATGGAAAGAATGATAGATATGGGTCAAAGGTCAAAAAGAAAATCGTCACATCAAAGAAAACTAACCCATTTATGCCTAAGTCAACTTTTTTCTCATCCATTTTTTTTGGATGAAATTGAAAATAATGACCATTTTGTAATATATGAGAAGACTGATTATTCAATCAGTAACAAAAAAGTTTGCAGAAACGTAATGAAAACAGGACTCAAAGACAAAATGATTAAAACGTTATTTATCCCGATCAGATTAAGTCGATCTTTGACAAATTTGATAAGGATGATGGAGGAGAGAGAATGAGTAGGAAGATGGAAGAAAGGGATAGAGAGAAGAAAAGAGAAATGATTAATGTTTTTTATTAAATTTTATTTTTGCCACGTGTCAGTCGCCTAGCACATCCGTTTGTCTAGTTGGATTTTTTTTAACGGGAGGGGCACAGTTGACTCAAAATTTGTAACGTTAAGTTTACTTTTGAAGAAAAAAAAGTTCAAAGTAGAAGTGAGACATCAAGGTACACGCCAGGGGTATTTTTAAATATATACCATGTGAAAATATTAATTTCCAATAAATGATACTAAACTATATATACCCTCGTAAATTGTTACTGTAAGACCCCAACTTATTATAAATAAAATCAAATTTCCTCTAATTATATTTGTGAATAATAAGGTATTAATTTGATACAATTCTCTGGTTATGGGTGAAATATGCAAATTTTGCAAAATATAAAAGTGGTTATAAAATAATCATTGTTGTCGGGGAATATTCGTTTGGTAGTGGAATATTCTTGTTGTCGGGGAATATTAAATGCGATGGCCTTGATCATTTGTGGGTCCCATAATGAATAAGCGTCGGATGAAAAAACGACAAGTTTGAGTTTTTATAAATAACGGCAGAAGTTATTACCAATTAACATTGTTGGAATACCCGGTGGTTTAAATATAAGTAATACGCGTGGATGCATGTATTGATGAATTATTGATCCTTACGTAAGAAGGCACTATTCAATAATTATTCTTTGTAGTTCTTGTTCAATATTTTATTTTATTGATTCAATAATTGTTTGCGTTGATATTTTATATTATTGTTGTTTCAATAATTATCATCGCACAAGATTTCCCATTATCATATCAATAATTCATATTATTTGAATAATATTATTAGATAACATTATTGGCAATGTTTAGAAAGTTACTGTCGAGGAAAGGTTTGGTCACCTAATCATGCGGCCAATAAGGAGAAATTCTTATTGAAAACCCCTCTTTTCCCGGAATGGCTGGTCATCATAAATGTGATTCTCGTAATATTATTTGTGAATAATTAATTATTGATTCATATGATAAGGAAATATTTATTTTATGTGGATATAAATGTTGGATATATTTATTGTGGGTAAAAATGAAGGAGTTAATGTTGAGGTGTTTTATCAAGTATTTTTTTTGGAATGAAGGTATTAAAAATTAAACCAAAGTGTTTTTGAGATATATTGTGTGAGTTATAATTTTAATCCGACCGTTGGATCGTTGTAATTTTTGGATATGTTATACATATATAAGTTGAGTATATGTCCACAAATTTTAAACCGTTAAAATGAACGTATGATTTGTTATGAATTTTAAGAGGTGACTGATTCAAAATTAGGTTTATAAAGGATTATGGTAGAAAATTCTAGAATTGAGTGGGCCCCACTTGTGGTTGGTGAAAAATGTGCTTAATTTATTTCAAATGTGGTGGGTGGGTGGGAATAAGTAGAGTAAATCCATCGTGTCAGTTGCAGTCAAGTCTGCTAACATTTTCCTATAAATAGAGGCTAAGTTAGAATTGAAAATCACACCGTAAACAAGTTTTTTTCTCTTTCTCTCTAGATTATTGAGTGTATTTTGTGAGTATTTAGATACTTTGTGAGTTTTTATTCATCGTTTGCAAGTTTTCTTGACTTATATACCGATATTCGATCGTAAGATCGATATTTTGAGGTAAGGGATGTTATTTTCTTCATATATGATATTATTTTTTCAATATCATTATCAAGTATTGATCGAATTTTTATCAAATTTGGAACTTTTTTTTGTCGGGGGTTCTTATTCACGATATCAAGACTATTCAATAGAAAAATGAAATTTTCTTCTTTTTGTCCAAGATGTCTATTATGGTTACTATCTTTGATTGTATCCATATTTTGATCTTTATTTTGAATTTCGCTTCAAAGTTGGTATTTATGAAGTATTATTGATCTTGGATAAATTGTTATCTAATCCCTACTATTTGTCCTTCCGCTTCTTTGGATTCGCTTTTCTTTAAAATATTTTTCATCATCCTCGACCCTAAATGATGATATTACTAAATATCTTCTACTGTTGCAAAAATAAATGATTAATCGATGAATATCTTTGGCCCGTAGTGCAAAGATGAAGCAGTGTTGAGATGAACATGACCAATTGGTGATACAAATGAATATCTTTGGCCTGTAGTGTAAAGATGAATATTTGATTAAAGATGTATATTGATTGTTGTTATGTAGATAAAATATTGATGATGGACTTTTAAATCTTAGAAGATAGTAGAACTCATTCTCTACTTGACTCTTCTAATGGATTCTTTGCTTCATTGCAATTGTTGATCTAAAACTTGTTGGCTATTATATTTTATCAAATTTTTTATGTTGAAGACTAATGATAATTTGTTGTATATTATCTTAGTCATAATATTCTTTTATTGGGCTAGTTGAGCTCACACCTTTTCCTTTTTGTTCCATTTTTCTCGGGAGGTGAGAACAAAGCAGAACTAAGTGGGAGTGCGGAGTGATGGTTCTAGAAAGATGTTTTAGCAGTCCTCACTATTTCTGTAAAATAGTGTTTGAATAATTTTAACGAGGACTTATTTGAGTGTGGATATTGTTTAGAAGACAATATTTGTATTTAAACTCACAGTATGTGTTGTCGTATTTTGCACGACAATTGTATTATTGAAGTTGTAGTTTGCTTTCTGTACCATGTATTTAGAGACTCAGAATGAGTGTTGTATACTTATTTTGGGGGCGTCACAGTTACAACTAGTGAAGGCTCTGGTTGAAGAGAAAAAAGTCAAAAATTTCCATAGACCTTAAATAAATGAGAGTGAAGTAGTAATTAAATATATATATATATATATATATATATATATATATATATATATATATATATATATATATATTATTATTCATACTACCCGTGGTCGTCTCAAAACTAAATATCACGATAGAATGTAAATTAAATTTACCCAGTTCCTCCCATTGCCACTACCACTACTAGGGGTGAGTATGGTTCAAACCGCACCCGAAACTGTTTAGGTGCGGTTTGAGAAATTTTAAATCGCATACGAAATTGCTTGTGATTGGCGGGGTGCGATTTTAAAGTGTGCGGTGCAATTTTAATTGGTGCGGTTTCGGTTCTAAAATCAATTAAAATAACAAAAAGTCTTTAAGCTTTCAATAAAATTTAACATATAACTTACATGGAGCAATTAACTTAGGGACATAGTTGGCAATGGGAATAGAACAATGATACACGTAAAATTGTTTTAATTTATTATAAAGGAATGATGCTTTAAAACTAAAACATACGTTATATGAAACAACGGAGACCATATATTTGATAACAAGCAATAATGTTTATTTAATAACCCAAAAATTAAAAGTATATACTAAAGATAGAATGAAATTCTATTTTATATATTGCATAGAGGACTTATAAAATATAATCCTAAATATACCTAATTTGAAAAATAATCTATTAGACTATTACTATTATAGCATTGACCTTAACCAATGCATCAAATGCTCGAACCAACGAATTTGGCCCCTCAGCTATAAGCCCCTCCAATAACGCATCAAACAAATTCGAAATTCTAAAACCCAATTGCTTAATTTTTGACTCTATAACCTCTATCAATCTTCTTTCAATTGGTAAAAAAATGACAATGCAAAACTGGGGTTTTCTTTGAGCGTGTTCAAGTGAAAAGTAACTTTAGAATTTACTAGTGATAATACATACATACACACATATGGTGCGGTTTCGATTTTATGCGTGCTATTTTGGCTAGTAACCAAATCGGAACTGTAGATTTAGTTATTCAACCCACCTAAAACCGCCACATATGCCGGAACCGTTGGTGCGATTTTAATTAATACGGTTCGTGCGATTTTTGGTGCGGTTTCGATTTCAATTTGATTACTTGCTCAGCCCTAACCACTACCACTGGGTTAAATGCTTTTTCAGTCATCGTACTATAGGTCAACTTACAGATGGATAACTGAACTTTTTTTTCTTACAGTTAACTCATTGTACTCGATCTTACGCTCTTTCAGGAACCGTTGACTTTGACTTTTCTGGGACAGCTTTTTGAGTCACCATCCCTACTGGGAAAGTTTGCAGGAACGAATGGGAACTCAATTGAGATTGAGTACTACTTATCACCCTCAAACTGACGGGCAGATTGAACGAACCATACAAACGTTGGAGGACATACTGAGGGCTTGCGTGATGGACTTCAAGGGGAATTGGGACGACCGTTTACCATTAGTAGAATTCGCTTACAATAATAGCTATCATGCGAGTATCGCAGATGCCGCCATATGAAGCTCTTTTACGGGAGAAAGTGCGGGACGCCATTATGTTGGGATGAAGTGGGAGAGCGACGACTTTTGGGACCAAAATTAGTCCAAAGAAACTACCGACGTGGTAGCAACAATAAGGGGCAAATTGGTAGCAGCTCAAGATCGCCAAAAGAAGTACGCCGACTTGCATCGTCAAAACCGAGACTTTGAAGTCGGTAGTTGTGTATTTTTAAAGGTATTTCCTTGGAAGGGAAAGATCAGATTCAGAAAGAAAGGAAAATTGAGTCCGAGGATCGTAGGGCCATTCGAGATATTGAAGCGAGTGGGCGAAGTGGCATACAAAGTTGCTTTACCACCCGAATTGGAACACATCCACAACGTGTTTCACATTTTCGTACTACGATCGTACAAGTCTGACTATAAGCACGTAATTTCCTATGAGCCCATTCAAGTAGAGAAGAATCTGGCATATGAAGAAATTCCTGTTCAGATAATAGATAAGAAAGAACAAATGTTAAGAAACAAAGTTATATCTTCTGTTAAGGTTGTTTGGCGAAACCACGATGTCGAAGAGGCCACGTGGGAATTAGAAGATAGGATGAGGAGAGACTATCCCCACCTTTTCGTGTAACCTTGTATCAATTCCAAGGACAGAATTTTATAAGGGGGAGAGGATGTAATACCCGTAACGTTTACGATTTAATATTTAGATTTATAAATAGGGCCGGTGATTATTTATTTTATAAATGCTTACGTGGCATGAGGGGAGTAACTCAATTGTATTAAAATTGAACTCTTAATGATTGCTAGGATGTGGAGAATTATGATAGGTTCATGAAATGTCTTGCGTAAAGACAAGGATGGACTCAAATGAAGGATGATTAAGTATTTGCATGTTTAAAGTCCAAATAATAAATTGGGAGTCTAGCCCAATAAGTTAATTGATGGACTTTTGAGTTAGCCTAATAAACTTGGGATATTTAGAAATCAATTCGGAATCCAACAAAATAGTTAATCGAGAGTACAAGGTATTGGTTAAATTAAAATGTGGCGTGGGGCGATTGGGCACGACCGACTAGCCCCTTGTCTATGTCTCGAGATCTCGTTCTCTTGTCCCCAAATTAGGGTCACCAAGTACAAAGAAAAAGATAGCCTAAACTCTCTTTACGCAAACTTTCAAGCTGCTAATCTTAGGCATGCATGGCTAGCTAAGTGGCTGGTATGGAGTGGTTGAACAACTCCTTAAGTAACCATTGTTCATTTCTATTGCACCATGAATCCCAACATTGGGTAAAGCAAGTGTCTAGGCCATGTTTTCTCTTTAAATACAAGCCACCAGGGCAGTCTGTTTTAGTGATAAGAGTGTTCTTAGTTGCTAAGCATTACCAAATCAGTGTGTGAGATATCAAGGTTAAAGCTCGAGAAGTTATAATTTCTACTCCATTCTTAACTTGAGTCTTGTTGATTCTCGGTTTTTCAGATTAATAGGTCAAGTATGATGAATTAGCAGGATATAGGGTGTTTAGAAAGTTTACCTTCGTGCATGAATACGTTAAAATTGTCTGGAATCAAGTTGTGGCTACTCTGCAAAACAGAGCATGTTCACTGCTTCTGAAATCCATGGGGTGTACCGCACCGCGTGCTTTAGAACCAACTGATGGGTTCGGTCATGTTAGACCCTGTATTAAGAAATTCCCTTAGGTTGTATGCATATAGTAAAGTCTTAATGAAATTAACCCAATGAACTTAAACTTTGTCGAAATAGTGTAGGCAAGTCTCTCGAAAGAATTTGGTTCGGACAAAGCGTGATGTCTTCGAAGACAGAGCGTAATGTCTTTCTTGACGAAGTTAGCGATGTCTTTGGACGAAGCATGTTGTCTTCGATCAAGTCATAATATCTTCTGGACATGGCGAGATGTCACGGGACTCGGAGACAAAGATCATAACTTGATATAAGGATGGATTAATAAATACTCCTATACCGTTATAAACTATTAAAGACACTAATAAGTTCTATGTAGAGAATTTTACTAACTTCGGAAAATAAATCTAATGCTTGCAAACATGCGTAGAAAAAGGTCTGATTGGGATTAATAGGCGTTATGGTCTACTTAAAGCAATGAACCTCTTAGAACTTCGAGGAAGAAAGATTATGAATAAGCTAGAAGTGGTCAACAAAAGATGAGCATGTTAAGTATACAGTTATGAGTTTTGATGGGTGCAATGAGATAGAAAGAAAAATGTGTTATGTGTACATGTTGTTGATATATATCAAGTGTGTTTGGCTAATGAATACCTATACTTTACATGAATAGAAGATGTACATAGTTCGTTGAGGTGATTTTATTATTAGTGGTAATCAACGCTAAAGGCAAGTTTTCTATCCCTAACTTATTGTTATTGTTGGGTAAGTTCCCTAACCTCACTCAAATTTACATTGAGCAAGTATCAAGAACACTATTATTATTGTGTTGCAAGTTCCTTAATTCACACACTTTATATCGTTGAATTGTTGTCATATCAATCATATTTTATCAAGCAAATATCCGCTTCTATTAGAAAATCACTTGTGTACCTTGGACGTTGTTGTAAGCATTGGACTTATCATTCCTAAATGCATGATGAAAAACTATCTAAGCCCTTGATTAATTTAGACTATTATTATGAGTTAAAGAGCTATCCAAACCGATTGATTTGGTGTGGACTATCGTAAATCTATTGAGATGAACAACCCTCATAAAAGGGAAATTATATATTGTTTGGGAACCGACGATGCATTATGAGTATGATTAAATGTTATGCATAACGTAGGGTGCTTTAGGTGATCATCCTATTGTACTTTCGGTTGTATTGGATTACTGGTGAAATATTGTTAATTCTAGTAAGAGTTCTTAGTCCTTAGTGGTCGCTTTCAAGACTCATTCGTGTTGAACCTCGAAATGGATAAATCCTGAGATTTTGTTGATATCCTTCAGTCTATAACGACTCCTATTGAATACTCTTGATATTCTTGATGTCCTTAAACTATCGATTATTATTATACCCTTGAAAGATTCAAATGCTATAACTGCTTGTTCTTCTAGCTATATTACTTACTGGGCAAACTTGTTGCTCATTCTTTCCTCCTAAAACATTACAGTTAAGGCAGAGCATGGCGTTACTTCAGGAAAGGACAAGGAAAAGGGCAAGGCGACAGAATAACTTAGTCCTTAAGACTAGAAGTATTATTATTATTGTTATGATTATTATGATGTATTCAAGAATGTATAAGCTGTTAAGCTAATCACAGAATTGTTGTAGTAATGGTTACGGTACCTTAGGACGTGAATACTTATATTACATCAATTTAATTATTCTATTATTTCCGTTGTTAATGATTTTGTAAGATATTCGTAGTAGCACGTGATGCACCAAAAATTTGAGATATGGGTGTCTGAACTTTGGGGGCGTCACAGGTTGGTATCAAAGCCATAGTTATAAACCTTAGGAGTGAGAGCCCTTGGATTATAACTTAGGAGAACTCAGAAGATAGAAAGGGATGAAACTCATATAGAGTTTTCATAGAGATGGACTTAGCGTGTTACAGAATATAACTTCATTCTATACAATGAACTTATGATTCTAATAGAGTTGTTGGTTGTTTTGTCTTGTGTCGGTGATTGTAGGATGGTGACATGGGAGGACCTAATGAGTAGTAGAAGAGGAGAGTGGTGACATACACGTGGTATATGAGGCACCATTGATAGCAGAGCCTATATCAATCTGTAGTTCCTATCGATGATGATGACGAGGAAGAGGAGATAGAGCCAATACCAAAGAGTGTCGATCCTGAGGAGGAGCGTGATGGTGGATGAGCCCATGGGGACTCCAACGAGGCTACGTTTGAGGATAGAATGTTTGGGGGGAGTATGAGGAGCAGATTTTAGAGTTGGGGGGCAGAGTTGAGGAGTTAGAGGTGAGGCCAAAGACAGAGAGTCCGAATTCCAAAAGCTGAAGGACGAAGACCACCAGAGAAAGTTAGTAATGCAGGAGATGGAAGTAGAGATTGCTCACCGTAAGGAGGCAGGAATCCAGATGGGGGCTTTGTTTCACAAGGCGGTGGCTAGGAATGTAGAACTGGTAGGGAAGTTGGAAGAGATGGAGCAGAGGGAGTTGAGCGAGGGGACAGGGAAGGAAGCTATCCGTACTCAGTTAAGGATGGAAGTAATGGATAGGATCCATTTCGATGAAAAGTGGAAAGGGGCCAATGATAGGGCTAACGATCTAGAAGATGAAATGAGGTGCAAAAGGAGGAAGATGAATAGGATGAGCTATGCATTGCGCACGGCCATGGAGGGACTGATTGATGGGGTAAATCACTACCCGACAGAAAGCAGCGAGGACGGACCCGACACACCATAAGTCGAGATGTGGTGGTGCACATTACTCGGAGGAGTACCAGAGCAATGTGGATGGGAATGATAGATTATGTCTAGGCGTTAAAAGTTATTAGTTGTAGTTCGTTGTGTATTATCTGTTGTTGTAATCTTTATATAGAATGTGAGATGTTGTAAACTCCAAACTTTTGAGTTATGTTAGAGGGGTAGTATGTTAATGGTTGTCCCCATCTTTTGTGATATTAGGGGATAAGTTGTGTCATTTATGTAAGTATACTAGGAGATAATCATGTAATGTAACAATTTGGCATATGAATATAAATGATCTTGTTCTGAAATGTATTCAAATCTTATTCATTTTATGGAGAATTGTTTAAGTAATATAATTAGATAATAAAATGGAAGTTTTATAATGTAGGAAAATGTCACTTGCACGTAGATTAACCGCTCTAGAAGAGTCGGTTAATGATGAGAGAGGACAAGTAGATCCCATTCAGAGGCTTGTAGATTTGTTGGGGAGGCTCTCTGGGGAAGAAATGAACAAGTACCACCCATTCCCCAAGTAGCTCTTGTGAGCAAACTTCAAGGACTTTAAGAGTGTAGGACCTCCGGAATTCATGGGTACTACCGATCCTATCGTAGTAAGCAAACGTGGATCAAGGAAATGGAGAAAGCCTTTGCCATTGCTCGTGTGGGAGAAGACAGTAAAACCGTGTTCGCTACATATATGATGAGGGGTGAAGCAAACTACTGGTGGGAAGCAAATCAACAGAGAGAGGGAGAAGGGACTATAACCTGGGAAAGGTTTAAGACTTTGTTCTTCGAGAATTACTTCCCGAAGAGTATGAAGAATAGGATGGAGGTAAAGTTTCTAGAACTAAAACAAGGGGAGATGACAGTGGCACAGTATGCGGCCAAGTTCAACGAACTCGTACGATTTGCAACACATCAAGTAGACACTGAAGAAAGGAAATCTCGACGCTTCGAACTTGGACTAAAACCTTGGTTGTTCAACAAGGTGTCGGTCCTTCAAATCGACTCTTTTGCTACATTATTGGAGAAGGCGATAATTGCTGAGGGAGGTAGCGAGGCATTGAGCCAATACAACAAGGAGAAGAAGAACAAGAATGCTTGAGGAGAGACTCGTGGAGGGAGTAGCAGTGGTGGAAGTTATTTGGGAAAGAGGAAATGGGATAACCGCAACAACGACAACAACACCAACCACCGAAACATCAACCAGTCAGAAAATTATCAAGGAGGATTCAAGAAAAGAAGTGAAGCTTGCTCGAAATATGGGAAAAACCATCAAGGGGAATGCTGGAAGGGGCGCAGCGTCTGTTACAACTGCGGCCAAGAAGGGCACATTTCACCCAACTTCCCAAAGCCGAAAAAGATCAAGGGATGCTTCTCATGTGGCTCAACTGAGCATCAAATCAAGGATTGCCCAAAGAAGGGGAGCAAAGGAGGAAGCAGCCAGCAAGGAGGGGGCAACAAGATGATGATCGGCGGACCAACGCAATCCAACCGACCGACTGCCCGAACCTTTAACATGACTGTCCAAGACGCAGTGACTGCAAGGGACGTGGTGTCAGGTATTCTCCCAATCAATAATATAAATGCCTATGTATTATTTGATTCGGGTCTTTACCTACCTTTTCAGGTTCAAGAATTTGCTAATCGACTAAACATACCTCCTGAACATTTAGAAAATTCATTGAACGTAGAGATTGCGAATAAGAAAGTAATTTCCATAGAGTTTGTTTACCAAAACTGTTGTGCAAACATTAGAGGTCACGAACTAAACGTGGACTTAATTCCGATTAAACTGGGAGAGTTTGATGTGATATTAGGAATGGATTGGTTATCCGGCCACGCTGCGATAATCGATTGTCGAAGAAGAGTGTGAACCTTCGGACCTCAAATCGATTCTAAGGTAGTGTTTTATGATAGCTCATCGCTCATTTCAATCGTGTCGTTTTTACGATGATGCAGGCCAAGAAATTGTTAAAGAAAGGATGTGTAGGTTATTTAGCCTATATAGTGGACATTCATCAAAAGAGAATAGAAATGAAAGATATATTAGTGGTAAAAGATTTCCAAGACGTGTTTCCAAACGAACTGCCTGGCCTTCCGCCAGACAGAGAAATTGAATTCATAATAGACTTAGCACCGGGAACCGCACCAATTTCGAAAGCCCCATATCGTATGGCGCCAGTAGAAATGAAGGAATTGATGATTCAATTGCAAGAGTTACTAGATAAGGGTTACATTCGGCCAAGTGTGTCTCCTTGGGGAGCACAAAGGTTTTTCAGTAAAGAAAAGGATGGATCGATGAGGCTCAGATCAATTATCGGGAGTTGAACCGAAAGTGACAATTAAGAATAAATATCCATTGCCAAGGATAGATGACATTTTCGATCAACTGAAGGGAGTGAAGTGTTTTTCCAAGATAGATTAACCAAGTTATCATCGGTTGAAAGTGAGAGAGGAGGACATACCAAAGATGGCATTTCAACTCGCTACGGACATTACTTAACTTCTAGTGATGTCATTTGGATTAACCAATGCTCCGACAAAGATTTATGGGCTTGATGAACTGAAGTTTTCCAGTCATACTTAGATAAATTCGTAGTAGTAGTATTTATCGATGACATTTTGATTTATTCAAAGACGAA
The DNA here is from genome assembly GCA_020205605.1 of Panax ginseng. Lineage (NCBI taxonomy): Eukaryota > Viridiplantae > Streptophyta > Magnoliopsida > Apiales > Araliaceae > Panax > Panax ginseng. The sequence goes on along the minus strand of CM035136.1, from coordinate 1,145,091 downwards.
GGAAGAAGACGTAGAACACCGAAAGTGGTATTGGAAGCATTGAGAAGGAGAAGATGTACATAAAATTTTCAAAATGTGAATTTTGGATGGAAAGGTCCATTTCTAGGACACGTGATAGATCAAAATGGAATTTCCGTGGATCCCGCAAAGGTGGAAGCTGGAAGAATCGGGAGCAAACCAAGACGCCAATGAAGTTAGGAGTTTCTTAGGTCTGGTGGGTACTATCAAGATTTATCCAAGATTTTTCTAAGATAGCAACCCGTGACCAATCTAACGAAGAAGACAGAGAAGTTTGTATGGACGGACAAACGCGAGGAGAGTTTCCAAGAATTGAAGAGGAGGTTGAGTGTGAGGCGCTGTATTATCATTACCGGATGATCTGAGGAGGATTTGTGGTGTATAGTGATGCATCGCATAGAGGACTTGGGTGTGTGTTAATGCAACATGACAAGGTCATTGCATATGCCTCACGACAATTGAAAGATTTCGAAAAACGATACCCTACCCATGACTTGGAGTTAGCGGCGGTAGTCTTTGCATTGAAGATTTGGAGGCACTATTTGTATGGAAAAAATGAGAGATATATACGGATCACAAGAGTCTCAAATATATCTTCACACGAAGGAGTTGAACACGCGACAAAGAAGATGGTTGGAACTCGATCAAGGATTGTTGTGAAATTCTTTATCACCCGGGAAAAACAAACGCATGGAAATGACGCTTGAAAGTAGAAAAGGAAGGAGAAGTTATTCAAATTGACAACTCAAGATGATTTAATAAGAGAAATGGAAAGGTTGGAAATAGAGGTGGAGGAACCAAGAGAAAGCGGAAGGAAGATTTCTCATAATGAGAGCTCACCCGACGTTATTGGATAGAATAAAGGAAGACAAGAGAAAGATGAAGAATGTGAGAAGATAAAAAGAGAATAGTAGAAGATAAGGAAGAAAGGTTCAAAGTAGATAAGGATGGTATATTGAGATTCGAGGATCGAGTATGGGTGCGATTTAATCGAATCGAGAGAGGAAATCTATCTGAAGCACAACAATACGACGATTCTGTTTCATCCAGAGGCACAAAATGTCTGGGATCTTGACACCATTTTGGTGGCCTAATTTGAAAAGAGAGGTTGCAGAATGTGTTAGCCAGATGTCTTATTTGTCAAAGAGTCAAAGAGAACACGAGAGGCCAAGTGGACTACTTCAACCATCGGAAATACCAGAATGGAAATGGGAGCACATTACGATGGATTTCGTGGTTGGACTTAGGATTATATGTAAGAAGAGTTATGATGCCATTTGGGTTATTGTGGACCACTAACAAAGGCGACTCATTTTTACCCATCAAGATTCGATTCACTTTGAACCAGTTAGCAAATTTATATGTAAAGGAAATCGTATCGCGACATGGAGTGTCAGTATCGATTGTCTTCGATCGAGATCCGCGTTTCACGTCAAAATTACGTAAAGTTTCGAGAGCGAATGAGAACTCAATTGAGATTGAGTCTCGCTTATCACCCTCAAGCCCGACGCAGAGAGTGAACGAACCATACAAACATTGGAGGACATCTTTGAGGGCTTGCGTGATGGACTTCAAGGGAATTGGGACGACCATTTACCATTAATAGAATTCGCCACAATAATAGTTATCATGCGAGTATCAGATGCCGCCATACGAAGCTCTTTACGGGAGAAAGTGCAGGACGCCATTATGTTGGGATGAAGTCGGAGAACGGCGACTTTTGGGACCGTAATTAGTCCAACAAACTACCGACGTGGTAGCAAAAAATAAGGGCAAATTGGTAGCGACTCAAGATCGCGCTAAAGAAGCACGCCGACTTTGCATCGCCGTAAGAGACTTTGAAAGTCGGAGTTGTGTGTTTTGAAGGTATCTCCTTGGAAGGAAAGGTCGATTCGGAAGAAAGGAAAATTGAGTCCGAGGATCATAGGGTCATTCGAGATATTGAAGCGAGTGGGCGAAGTGGCATACAAAGTTGCTTTGCCACCCGAATTGGAACACATCCACAACGTGTTTAATATTTTCGTACTACGACCGTACAAGTCTGACTATAAGCACGTAATTTCCTATGAGCCCATTCAAGTAGAAAAGAATCTGGCATATGAAGAAATTCCTGTTTAGATAATAGATAAGAAAGAACAAATGTTAAGAAACAAAGTTATATCTTCTGTTAAGGTTGTTTGGCGAAACCACGATGTCGAAGAGGCCACGTGGGAATTAGAAGATAGGATGAGGAGAGACTATCCCCACCTTTTCGTGTAACCTTGTATCAATTCCAAGGACGAAATTTTATAAGGGGGAGAGGATGTAATACCCGTAACTTTTACGATTTAATATTTAGATTTATAAATAGGGCCAGTGATTATTTATTTTATAAATGCTTACGTGGCATGAGGGGAGTAACTCTTTGTATTAAAATTGAACTCTTAATGATTGCTAGGATGTGGAGAATTATGATAGGTTCATGAAATGTCTTGCGTAAGACAAGGATGGACTTAGTGAAGGATGATTAAGTATTTGCATGTTTAAAGTCCAAATAATAAATTAGGAGTCTAGCCCAATAAGTTAATTGATGGACTTTTGAGTTAGCCCAATAAACTTGGGATATTTATAATCCAATTAGGAATCCAACAAAATAGTTAAGCGAAAGTACAAGGTATTGGTTAAATTAAAAAATGTGGCGTGGGGCGGTGGGCACCGAGTAGCTAGCCCCTCATGTATGTCTCGAGATACATTCTCTTGTCCCCAAATTAGGGTCACCAAGTACAAAGAACAAGTAGCCTAAACTCTCTTTACGTAAACTTTCAAGTTGCTAATCCTAGCGTGCATGCTGGCTATAAGTGTGGGTCGGTATGGAGTGGTTGAACAACTCCTTAAGTAACCATTGTTCATTTCTATTGCACCATGAATCCCAACATTGGGTAAAAGCAAGTGTTCAGCCATGTTTTCTCTTTAAATACAAGCCACCGAGGCGATCTGTTTTTAGTGATAAGAGTGTTCTTAGATTCTTAAGCATTACCAAATCGATGTGTGAGATATCAAGGTTAAAGCTCGAGTAAGGTATAATTTCTACTCCATTCTTAACTTGAGTCTTGTTGATTCTCGGTTTTCAGATTAATAGGTCAAGTATGATGAATTAATGAGGATATAGGGTGTTTAGAAAGTTTACCTTCGATGCATGAATACGTTAAAATTGTGCGGAATCAAGTTGTGGCTACTTTCTGCAAAACAGAGCATGTTCATCGCTTCGAAATCCATGGGGTGCGTTGCACTGCGCATTTTTAGAACCAACTAATGGGTTCGGCCATGTTAGACCCTCATTAAGAAATTCCCTTAGGTTGTATGCATATAGTAAAGTCTTAATGAAATTAACCGATTTAACTTAAACTTTGTTAAATAAGTGTAAACCGAAGTCTCTAAAGGATCTGGTTCGGACAAAGCGTGATATCTTCGGACAAAGCGTGATGTCTTCGGACAGAGCGTGATGTCTTCGGACAGAGCGTAATGTCTTCGGACGAAGCGCGATGTCTTTGGACGAAGCATGTTGTCTTCGATCAAGTCATAATATCTTCGGACATGGCGAGATGTCCTGGGACTCGGAGACAACATCATAACTTGATATAAGGATGGATTAATAAATACTCCTATACTGTTATAAACTACTAGTACACGAATAAGTTCTAAGTAGAGAATTTTACTAACTTCGGGAAAATAAATCTAATGCTTGCAAACATGCGTAGAAAAAGGTCGGTGGGATTAATAGACGTTATGGTCTACTTAAAGCAATGAACCTCTTAGAACTTCGAGGAAGAAAGATTATGAATAAGCTAGCAGTGGTCAATAGTATGAGCATGTTAGTGTACAGTTATGAGTTTTGATGGGTACAACAGATAGAAAGAAAAATGTGTTATGTGTACATGTTGTTGATATATATCAAGTGTGTTTGGCTAATGAATACCTATACTTACATGAATAGGACAGACATAGTTCGTTGAGGTGATTTTCGCTATTAGTAGTAATCAACGCTAAAGGCAAGTTTTCTATCCCTAACTTATTGTTATTGTTGGGCAAGTTCCTTAACCTCACTCAAATTTACATTGAGAAAGTATCCGAACACTATTATTATTGTGTTGCAAGTTCCTTAATTCATACACTTTATACGTTGAATTGTTGTCATATCAATCATATTTTATCAAGCAAATGTCTGCTTCTATTCGAAAATCACTTGTGTACCTTGACGTTGTTGTAAGCATTGGACTTATCATTCCTAAATGCATGATGAAAAACCGCTCAAGCCCTTGATTGACTAGACTATTATTATGAGTTAAAGAGCTATCCAAACCGATTGATTTGGTGTGGACTATCGTAAGTCTCGAGAGATGAACAACCCTCATAAAAGTGGAAATTATATATTGTCGAGGAGGCAAGCGTGCATACGTAAAGTATGATTAAATGTTATGCGATAACGTAGGGTGCTTTAGGGTCGATCACCTATTGTACTTTCGGTTGTATTGGATTACGGTGAAATCATCATTAATTCTAGTAAGAGTTCTTAGTCCTTAGTGGTCTTTCGAAGACTCATTCGTGTTGAACCTCGAAATGGATAAATCACGAGATTTTGTTGATATCCTTGATCTATAACGACTCTATTGAATACTCTTGATATTCTTGATGTCCTTAAGTTTATCGATTATTATTATACCTTGAAAGATTCAAATGCTATAACCGCTTGTTGTTCTAGCTATATTACTTCTTTGGGCAAACTTGTTGCTCATTCTTGCTCTCCTAAAACATTCTGAGTTAAAGAGAAGCAAGGCAAGTACTTGAGAAAGGACAAGGAAAAGGAAAAGGCGATGTAATAACTTAGTCCTTAAGACTAGAAGTATTATTATTATTGTTATGATTATTATGATGTATTCAAGAATGTTTAAGCTGTTAAGCTAATCACAGAATTGTTGTAGTAATGGTTACGGTACCTTGGGACGTGAATACTTATATTTCATCAATTTAATTATTCTATTATTTCCGTTGTTAATGATTTTGTAAGATATTCGTAGTAGCACGTGATGCACCAAAAATTTGAGATATGGGTGTCTGAATTTTGGGGCGTCATAGATCCAACTCTTTTGAGCGCTTGGTAGTGACATGTCTGGCAGCGTTCTTATCATTTCCACCCGTATTCTGTACACGAGTCTCCCTGGTCTAGTTTTGCATGAACTGTAAAAAGCTCCTAAACATCCCGTTGTTCATCATCTGCTCAGTGGTGTTGTTTACAGGAGGAATATTGCCTTCCTGTTGCACGTTCCCCTGGGTGGTGATTAAAGGTGTTTCCACGGTCTCATTAACTCCACCGTTAATATTCTCAGCTGCCATTCTTAAATATTGCCATAAAACAAGGCTTAATTAAATAAATTAACATATCACATATTAACCATATACTTCAACTGACCAACAAATAAGCTTAGGTATGACACACTAGCGAAGGATTACTCGTCTCTCCCTCCTAAGATTATTCCCGATCTCCTTGGAGACTATATCCCTAAGCTCGATACTAAAACTGATGATGCCCCAAAAGCAGTATACAACACCCATTCCGAGTCGCCAAATACATGGTACATAAACAACTATAACTTTATTAATACAACATAAAAACTGTGAGTTTAAATACAAATATTGTCATCTAGACAATATCCACACTCAAATAAGTCCTCATTTCAATTATTGATACATTATTTTACAAAATTGGTGAGGACTACTAAAATAACTTCTAGAACCATCATTCCATACCCCGGTTAGTACTCGCTACATTCTCGCCTCCTGAGAAGAAAAATGGAACAACAAGGAAAAGGGTGAGCTCAACTAGCCCAGTAAAGAATATTATGACTAATATAATATAGAACAAATTATCGTTAGTCCTCAACAGGGAACAATCTAATAGAATACAATAGACAACCAGTTTTAAATCAATCTTCGCAGCGGAAATAATAATTCATTAGAAGAGTTAAGTAGAGAATGCAAACTACTATCTTCTATATATGAATTTAAAAGTTCATCGTCGATATTTTATCCCTGTAACATCAATCAATATATATACGGAATCAAATATTCATCTTTGAACTACGAGCCAAAGATATTCATCGATTGGTCATGTTCATTTAAACACTGTTTCATCTTTGCACTACGGGCCAAAGATATTCATCAAGAAATCATTCATCTTTTCGCTACTGTGCCAAAGATATTTAGTAATATCATCATTTAGGGTGAGGATGATGAAAAATATTTTAAAGAAAAGCGAATCCGGTGAAGCGAAAAAGAACAAATATTAAGGATTAGTACTTTAAACAATTCCCATTCAAAATACTTCATAAATAACCAGAGTGGGGTAAAATTCAAGAATGATCAAAACATGGATACAATCAAAGCAAGTATCCGAATAGATATTTTGGACAAAAAGAAGAAATTTCATTTTTTATTGAATAAAGGCCGTATTCGTGAATAGTGCTATATATACGTGAATAGTCTTAGTATATGTGAATAGTAACTCCACACCAAAAGATAAAAATTTTATAAAAATATCATCACGCTTCGTGAATAGTACTCGTGAATAAGAATCGTGAATAAGAACTCATGAATAAGAATCGGCATGAAAAAGTTCTAAATTTGATAAAAAGTTCGAACCAATATTTCAGTATAATGATATTGAATAAATAATATCATTTGAGAAGAAAATAACATCCCTTACCTCGTAAAGACAGACTTTAGTTGAAACACCGGATATAAGCTATGACTTGAACTTACAGTCAGATAAAGAACACTCAAAGTATTAAAATACTCACAAGAATACGCTCGATATATAGAGAAAGAAAGAGAGAGAAATCTGTAGTTTCTGGTGTGATTTTCAATTCTAACCTAAGCACCCTATTTATAGGAAAATGCTTAGAACACCAAAGTAGAAAATTTAATAAATTAATAATATTTTCAAAACTTATTCATACACACACCTTTGAATCTGATTTCAGCCACCAAAATAGTCCACCATAATGACAAAAACGTTTTTCTAAATAAAAATATTTAAAACTTCCAAAATTTAATTATTTCGGAACTCCGAAACTTCAATAATTCACAATAAATAGCTATTTTATCAGAAAATTCGAATCTCGCGAATTTTTATAAGAAATTCAATTCTCTACAACTTTGCAGAAGAAAGTTTTTCCAAATTCCAAACAGAAATTGACCGAACCATAAACGGACGATTTTACAGGCTATAATCAAATTTCAGTCAAGAAATGGGGTCCACCGACACACAAAACATGTGTTAAACAACTTTTGCAACAAAAATATTATTCCTCCTCATATACTCATATATCCCACATTCATTATAAAAATATCATCATTATTATATTATAATAATATAATAAAATATTATTTTATCGTAAAAGATAAAATATTAATTTTCAACAATTGTCACTTTAAAAATTTTCTCCATCTTATATCCACATAAAATTAATATTTTTCTCATCATATAAATCAATAATTAATTATTCACAAATAATATTACGTAATCACAAGATCGGCAATTAAGTGCCGTTCCAGGAAAAGAGGGCTTTCAATAAGAATTTTTCCTTACTAATACGCAATTAGGTGACCAAACCTCTCCTTGATGTAACTTTCTAGACATTGCCAATAATGTTTTCTAATAATATTATTCAGGATAATATGAATTATTGCTTCGATAATGGAAAATATTGTGTAGTGACAATTATTGAAACAACAATAATATAAAATATCAACGCAAAGAATTATTGAATCAATAAAATAAAATATTGAACAAAGAATAATTATTGAGTAAGGCCTTCACGTAAGAATCAATAATTGGTGCAATACCGGTGCCATCATCAAGCAACAACGCCAGATTACTACGTTTTAACCACCAGATTCCAACAAAGATAATCTGTGAATAACTACACCGTTATTTATAAACAACTCATACTTGTCTTTTTTTCATCCAATCGCTTTCACATGGGACCATTAAAAGATCGCTACTGGCCGCATTCTAATATTCCCGACAAAGCAAAGAATATTCCACGACCAAACGAATATTCCCCGACAACAATGAATATTTTATAACCACATGTTTATTTTAAAATATTCACGCATTTTACTCATAACTAACCACATTAATCAATTCAACCCTTACTATTTCAAAATAATAAATAGAGGAAATTAAATTTCATTTATTAATAATTTGGTAATAATAAATTAACCTACCCCCTACCAACCTACCCCCACCTACCCCACCCCACCTACCCCCACCCCACCCAACCCCACCCACCTACCCCACCCCACTTACCCCACCCTACCACCACCCACCCCACCCCACCCACCGATCCACCCACCCCACCCACCCATTCACCACCCCACCCACCACCCCACTCCACCCCACCCCATCTACTCCACCCCACCCACCCCACATATACCCCCACCCAGCCCACCCCAACCCACTTCTACTCTACCTACCAACCCACCCCACCCCACCCCACTCTACTCCCACCCCACTTACTCCCACCCACCACCCCACCCATCCACCCCAACCCACTTACCCTACCTACCAACCCACCCCACCCCACACACCCACCCCAACCTACCCCCACCCCCACCCCACCCCACCCCACCCCACCCCACCCCACCATTTCCCTTTATTTCTAAGAATGAAATATGTGTTAAATTTTTAATATAAATTGAATTTAAGTTAAATTTGAACATTTGAGGGTATTTAGGTCACTTTCTAATTATTTATTTCATTCTTAGATGTATTCCTAACATCAACCAAACATGTACATGGAATATTAAAAAATTATTCAATTCCCTACTCTATTCCATTCCTTCAATCCAAACGTAGCATTACTATTTCAAAATAATAAATAGAGGAAATTCCATTTTATTAAAAAAAATTCGGGGTCTTACACATCCCGCACAAAAAGAATTAAATAAAGGAACAATTACATATTCTATTACATTTTAAAAAATAATTACAACAATAGTTCACTCATAAAATATTTACATAATTAATACACTTTTATATTTATTTACAATATTAGTGCAATTAGGATTCCTTAATTTAGGGAATTAGTATGCAATTAGAATTCCTTAATTTAGGGGATTAATATTGATTTACTTATTAAATTAAGTAATTAATAAATAAATTATATAGCACACCTTTTCTTTCCTTAATAAAAATCACGCTTCCTTCGCCCTTGTCAGTCTTCTCCTCCTCCTCCACCATTAACAGTCCAAACTTGTTAACGCCATCCTCCGCCCTCCTCCACCATTAACTCCCTTCTCCTCCACTATTAACATCCTTCTCCTCCGCCCTCCTCCACCATTAACCTAGACAGTCCCCATCCTCCGCCCTCCTCCACCATTAACGCCATTCTCCTCCACCCTTCTTCTCCGCCCTCCTCCACCATTAACGCCCTTATCCTCCGTCCTTCTCCTCCGCCCTCCTCCTCCATTAACGGACTAAATTGCAAATCTAACCCTCTTATTTGTCATATTTTTGCTAAACTGTTCCCTAAACTTTTTTTTAGCATAACTATTCCTCATAGGTGCGTTAGTCATGCAAATGTGTTCATTCAGTGTTCCATAAACTTTTTTTTTTGAATAACTGTTCCTCATAGATGCGTTAATCATACAAATGTGTTCCTCTAATTTTTTTAACCTATTAAATTTGATTTTCTCTCTCCTCTCTCCTCATTTTTTTTATTTTTTATTTTTAAAATATATGTAAAAAGTATAATCTTCTTCTTCTTTTTATTTATTTATTTTTATATTGACATTTTGAATTCAATATAAAATATCCTTAAATTCAAAATTAGTATAAATTAATTATTTTTAAACAATATAACTACTAAAATTATAAACTTTACTATTTTTTATTTTATCTAAATGACACTAATAAAAAATAGTAAGGTTTATATAAACTAGTATTTATTTTTATTTTTATTAATTATATTTTTTTCATAATTAGTTATTAGTACCATTTATATAAAATAAAAAATAGTAAGGTTTATAATTTTAAAAATTATATTGTCTAAAATTAATTAATTTATACTAATTTTGAATTTAGAGATATTTCATATTAAATTTAAAATGATAATATAAAAATAAGTAATTAAAAAGAATAATAAGAATATACTTTTTACACAAATTTTAAAAATAAAAAATAAAAAAAATGAGGAGAGGAGAGAGAAAATCAATTTTTAATAAGTGAAAAAAATTGAAGGAACACTTTTGCATGATTAACGCATCCATAAGGAACAGTTATGCTAAACAAAGAGTTTAGGGAACAGTTTAGCAAAAACATAACAAATAAGAAGGTCAAATATGCCATTTAGTCCCATAAACGCCATCCTCCACCATTAATCTAGACAGTTTCAACTTGTTAACGCCATCCTCTATCAGCGATTTTTTCATAGTACAGTTGCTGTGATTTTTTTATAGTACAATTGATAGTCAAACATTCATACCAAGGTAACCAATTCAGTGTTATTAGGTTTCTAATTTATTTTAAAAAAATCTATTATAGATTTTTTTATTTAATAGTGAAGTTGGTAGCTAACACTTTATACAAATGTAACCAATTCAGTTTTATTGGGTTAATTAATTAAAAAAAATCTATTGTAGATTTTTTTTATAATGCAAATTAGTAGCGAAACCTTAATACAAAGGTAACCAATTCGCTTTTATTGGGTTACTAATTAATTATAAAAATCTATTATAGATTTTTTTTTATAAAGTCTGATTAGTAATCAAACCTTAATACAAATGTAACCAACAAAAACTAAAATTGTTACATTTAAAAGTTTTGTTACCAACCTGATCGAAATTTCTCTTGGTTATCCACAAAACTAAAATGGTTACCTTTGTATAAATATTTGGATACCAACCGCACTAAAATTTATCTTTTCTCCTTTTAATTTTCGGACTAAATCAACTTTCATCATAATGACAATTTGTGGTCAGTAATGGATTAGGAGATCTACGTCCATGATGTCAAGTTTGCCATGGAAGGGAGGAGGAAGATGACCGGCGAATGGGAGGAGGAAGATGACGTTTCCAAACTTTGAATATTTGAATTTTAATTATTATTTTTGAATTTGAATTTGAATTTGTTGTTAGATCCAAAATATTTGAATTTGAATTATTAATTATTGTAGTTATTTCTCCTTGATTTTAGGTTTTCTTATTATTATGAATTGAATCCTAATTGCATACTAATTCCCTAAATTAAGGAATCCTAATTGCACTAATATTGTAAATAAATATAGAAAGTGTATTAATTGTGTAAATATTTTATGAGTGCACTAATAGTGTAATTACTTTATAAATATTGTATATTATTGTAAAGGACCCTTAAATAAACCATCCATGATGCTTTGGGCCTTTTCTCGGACTATTGAAATTAACAACAAATTCATAGTCTCTTATATAATCTGACTTATTTTGGTCATCAGTGGTGAGGCCCAGAAAGGTGTTGTATAGTAATGGCCCATGAGAAAATATTTGATGAAATTCCAACTACCTAGCAGAAAGAAGGAAACACATGATGATTTTGACATGGATAAATGTTACTCTACAACTCATTATAATTGCATGGTTGGTGAAACATATGATGGCACTTCACTTGTTTCATAAAATTCAATAATAAGTTTTGATTATGTAATACAATCTGAACAAACGAGCTGAATAGAGTTGAAAATTTAAATACATAATGAAATAATATGTTTAAATTTATTATGTAATTATAAATAAATAATGTTATTTAAAAAAAAATTAATTTTAAACTTTTGAACAATCTTTGATGGAGTATAGTATACTATTAGTAGTATAAAGTTCGGAATAAAATACTAAAAAATATGAATAACATTCTATAGTACATAAAATAACAAAAAATTACAACAACATTCATTAAATTGGTTATTGACTAGTTTGTTAAGGAAAAATAAAAAATTAATTTGTGCATAACAAAATTTATTTACAATAATAAACAAGATGAAGAATGAATATAAATTTTAATGGTTTATGAGAGTAGGTAAGTAAAAATATCATTCATCACTACTTGTTACTAATTAAGTCATAATTTTTTGAATGAATCGTTCAGACACATTTAAGCGCATTTAGAGTTTAAAAATTGTTAAACAAACGGTTTAAATAACTTATTCGGTTAAATTCAGACCCATTCACAAGTAAAGACAACCAGACCATAAGTGGTTTCTTCCGAACAAAGAAAAACATTCACCCAAAAGAAAATATTTTTAAAAGGAGAAATTATAAATATGAGCAGTGGCAGCTTTAGTTATAGTGGCAGATCCTCTCATTCTTGTTACTATCATTTTAATTAAGGTATGCCCTACAAAACCCTTCAATCCCTACTAACCATTCTTTAATTGGTAAGACTTTCATTTGAAGAAACTCAAAGTTTTCCCCCCTCTCTCTCCCCTCCCCTCCCCCTGATGTTTAAAGGGCATGGAATTCTGGATTTAGATAGTGACAATTGACCTGGAAATTCCCCACTATTGATAGCTTCATAGAGACAGCATGCTTGACACTTTCACATAGTCTCTTGTCCACTACAATAATACAAACTTAATTACTAGTTAACAATTTGTTTGGACATCAATTTTACCATTTACTTTTTGGAAAAGGGAATTTTTTCCAAAAAAGTTGCTATCTTTATCACTGTTGTATCTTCTTCCCTCACCACTTTGCATATAAAGGAGAACCTAGCATCATGTAGGGTGACACCTTATGGTCTTGCTTAATGCTTATGCATTTATTTAGTACAAAATTCTTTCTTGAATGAATTTCACACCTTCATAGAAGCCAGATAGCTCCAACAAAAACTAAAATAATGAAGCAGATGCTACCTAAAGAATTTTAATTTATATAAATGTGTTTAGGAAATTTCAAGGGGAGAAAAAGACAAAACAGACAAAAACAAATGTGGATATACTTTTCCAGCCCAAGAAGGTGTCATTTAAAAAAAAAGAAAAGAAAGATAGGCCAGGTTCAAAGTGCAATTAACTAGAGAAATTGACGGTGGATGATTGGCTGAGATTAATCTTGGATAACATATTCTTTAAAATAATTTTGAAAGGTTACTTGCTGCAAATTACCATTTCTCTTGCTAGCTAGTAGCTAGTAGCTAGTAAAAGACAATAAAGAGTTTGATCCCGGAGATGTCAAAACAAAAGCATGAACAGAAAATAATGCAAAATACACAGTTCATCTGTAAGAGTAAGACACCTTTTATTTATATATAAATACCATTTTCAAAGAATCTTTTTTAATAATTAAATCAGTCTCAATAAAATAAGAGAAGGCTGCAGACTGCAGTGGAGAAATCTTTTGTTAAACCCCAAAAATGAATTTTTACTAACTACCTCTCATTATATAATTAAATTAATACACCTGAATACTATCCCTTTTCCAATTCACATACTAATTTTAAAAAATTAGGTAGATTTGAATTTTTAATTCCTTCAGATTCATTGGGTCTAGTCATAATCTCACCAGTTGCCAACCTGGGATTCTTATATATGATGCTTTCATTTACTCATAAATTATACCCATATGAATACTTTTTCAACTTTAGTTTTTATTTTTTGGTGGCACAGTAAAAAGGGAACAGAAGCTTCTGTGACTGGGTAATCTGTGAAAGTTATAGGAGCAGAAAATGTGCCAGAAATTAAGGATTAATCGACTCCAGCTCAAGCAATCCGAGTCTTAATCATTCAAATTAGACTTTCATGAGAGTAGAGGAGCCCACTAATACAGCTGGTTAACACATAACTAATGAATCACAAACACTATTAAACAGGATCTTAACACTGCACATTTGAGTCATTTGAATTAAATAATCTTCATCAAATTGATGTAACATTTTCTTAATTGAAAGGAAAGGTACGTACAATGTCCAGAGATTTCTAAAAATGAAAGCCGGTGGAAATATTAGTATTAGTAGTTGCAATACATGTTACATGTGGTTCTAATATTTATACAGATGAGAAAGAAATTACAAACATATTTAACTAGAATAATAAATAATATTTATAATAATACTAAATGGAAAAGAATTTCTAGATTAGTCCTAATGGAGGTTTAGCAGTTCATGCTTGGATGCTCCACTCTGGAATATATACAACAAGCCTCTCTACCTCCCTCCCTTGGGAATTTGAATTCAGGACCATCAGAGCTCAATTTTCATGTGGGATGTCTGGTTTGGGGCTGCATTAAACAAATACCGATCATTAATAAAGGCCATGACAGATCAAATTATGACAAATATTTCAAGAACATTTTTTGGCTTACCAAAACCCATTTGAACAATGCTTTGCAGATCATCCTCCTCAGAGAATGCAGGAAACTTGACATAATAAGTTTAAAAGATGTAATTAGATCATGAAAAGATTGTCCTGCTCAATATGTTTGTAAATAATAGTACGAATCACGAGAGGTTTTTGATGTAATTACCTGAGGAAGACCTTCACCAAATCCATCTAATGGCATGCACAGGTTGCGGCACAATGTGGCATCTAACGGCTCCACTGATTTATGAACCTGTGGGTTTCGGAGGCCCTGGTTGCCATAGTAAGCTGAGGCCGAGGCTGTGGCATCTACCGGGTAAATTTGATGCGGCATAGTGCCATTTGATTGAAATGTCTGATGAACACAGCACAATTTCATTAAGAAAAGATCATTGAAAAGTATAAAGATAGATATTACATAAAAAAAAAATGTTAGTAATTTCTTACATCCTTTGACAGAAGACTGTCCATGTTAACATCCAGTCTAGGATTCACTGTAGCCAACTTCATAGAAAGAAACTGCAAAGAAAATTCAAAATTTTAATAATCAACCAAATTTGATTTTCCATTAGGAGATCGAGTAATTTGTGTAAATTTACCTCGACCTGGCGCTGCAATGACTGTACATAATTTATGATTTCGTCAAGCATAAGTGCTTTTCCGGTCACCTATACTCCAAATTTGTGAATCCCGGGTTAGTAATGGACGTATTAAATGTGCTGCTGTGACTAAAACTTGTAAAGCTTTAATTTTTATGGCATATATATACCTTATTGCAACCTGGTACAAGATCTTGAAGAAGCTTCATTCTTTCACCAATCTTTTCTCTTCGAACCTGATCAAACGGTGAAATATCGATTAGATTATTTAAAATTATGTTAGCATGGCAATTTTTTTTGTTGGATTTTAAGACGCTTACTCTTTCTGCTAAACTATGGCTATCAGTGGCTTGACCTCTTCTTGCTCTGACATGTATATAGTCCTTTGGTGGCTCAGGAGGCTTTTGGTTGTTATTTGCTTGTTTCTGATCCTCATCTGAAGCACCTCTGTTGGTTTCCTCCTCCGTTTTAACTCCACCATTATTGTTTCCACTGCAGCCTGTCATCTTTGATCTCTTTACACTTGAATCATCATCACCTTCTCCTTCCTGAAAATTGAAGTGTCAATCAATTTTATTTTTAAAAAAAAGGAAAAGAAAAAAAGGAAAGGAAAGTACTGATCTTGAACTTAATTGATTTTAAATATATATATATTTACCTTTACTGCAGTTTCCTTAGCTTTTCCTCTTGAAACTACTTTCCTTTTTCTTGAACTTAATTCATTTGGAGTTCTCAATCCATTTTCCCCACTTGGGTTTTGTCCAGAAACAGAGGATTCCTCAGTGGAATTGGCAACAGAGCCTGATAAATTACTGAATTTTCTATCAGAAGCTGAAACAGTGCCATTACTAGACCTCATTTCCATCTGGGTTTGAACAGAATTCTTGTTTTGCTGTATACCCATTGGAGATCCAGCTGCCTTAAGAGAAGGACTACTAGCAACTCTAGTTAAGTTTCCATTTCCCATTAATAAGCCACTAGATCTATATTGAAATTCGGCATTATTCATTCCAATTGGGCTTGTTCTACCTTTAAAACTGCGGCTCCCAAAGCAAGAAAACTTAGCAGCCCTATCGGCAAACCCAGGATCAGTAGAGAGCGCCGGCAAAGCTGAATTCATGGGCATTGGGTTGCCTAAATTGGGTAAGTTTTCTTTCACCAAATGATTCATAATTGGCACTTGTAACTTTGGTGGAGACCCCAAGGGTGTGTTGTAACACGAAGAGGTGTTAGGACTGTTATTGTAAGTAGTCCTCGGCATGAGCTCTGGCGCGATCTCGCCGGCGTTGCAAATGGTGCCCAATTTCCCGATCAATTCCCGGATTGCAAAAGCATCAGTGGCAGAATTGGAGGGTGCAGGGGATGTGACCATTGAGCTCAGAGCTGTCTCGAATTGGGAATAGTGCTCCGTTGACTTTTCAAAATTGGGATTGTGAAAGTTGTTTGGCATTTGTAATGGCGAGAGTGAAGGTTGGAAGTGGAGTGGTGGCGGAATTCCAGCATTGAAAAAATACTCTTTTTCGATGTTGAAAGAAGTGATTTTGTTAACAGGATATTTGAGGTGATGATGGATAATGGAAACCCAGACGCGAATTTCCAATAAAAACTTTGAATTTGGACAGAATTTGAGGTTCTTGACTCTGGTCTGGATATAAATAAACTTGTGGAGAGATAATATTAGGTGGTGTAACAAACAGGGGAAACAGAGGAGTAGTTTGGACGGGGGAATAATGAGTGAAAGTTATGAAATGTGGGCTCAAAATGATTGCAGTCTTTGGGGGATATTACAGGTGAGGTTGGTGAATGAAAGGAGATTTCTGCAGGTACAAAAGAAAAGAAAAGCAGAGGAGAGAGGGGGAAGGTTTTGGTATGGGCAATGAGAAGTTATATAGCCGAGAAGGAAACTGTTTGTTTAAGACCTTTTTCTTATAAATAAATTTGAGTCGTAAAAATTAAATATCAATATTTTACGACTATCAAATTAAATTTTTGTGTACGAGAACTTTTGTATAAAAATATAATTTAAACGAGAGAAAAAGTTAATTCACAATAGTATTACATAAATATATAATATTTGTTTAAAATTATTAATAATATATATTTATTCACCTAATTGACAACAGATGAATAGATAAATTTACAATATATATATATATATATATATATATACTAATATTTCTTTTCTTAGAAATTAGTTTTGTGTGACGTATACCCCGGAAAGTGGAAAGAAAATGGAATGCCGCGCCTTGGACGTCAAAGCTCAAAAAATGGTACGCTCTATTTTTTTGCTGACACTTGTTACTACAATTTTGCTAGTTTCATTCAAGCTCAAAAATTCTGTCTATCGACTCTATTCTATTTTCATCCTTCATCATGTCTTTTGGGGCACACGCATACTTTTTAATGTTAGCTACCTATATATATATATATATATATATATATATATATATATATATATATATATAGGATCATGATAGTAAGGGATCCTTTCTTTTTTTAAAATGGGGACTTTTTTTTTGTTTTTTTAAAACAACTAAAAAAAGTTTAATATTTTATAATCGAAATTTTTCATAATACATGTCGTGTTTTTAGATACGAATAACAAAACATGTATGTACTGCATCTGACAGACATTGTATTCACCACTTTTTAGTATAGGTATTCAAAACACGCCTAAAAACATCAGTATTATGGAAAATTTCAGATTCCATAAAATATTAAACTTTTTTTAGTTGTTTTAAAAAAAAAATAAAAAAAAAAGTCCCTCATTTTAAGAAAGTAAGGATCCCTTACTTGATCATTTCTATATATATATATATATATATATATATATATATATATATATATATATATATATATATTTTGTTAACTAACTCAATCAATTTTAATATTTGAAATAAATAATAAAAATTGAAGCACATTTATAGAGCTTGGTGCAACACTTTAATTTCAGGTCTTGAAATTGAAATTGAGTTGTTCAAAAAAAAAAAATATAGAGATAAAGATTCTGAGTGCCCGTACATAAGTAAATTTTTAATTCATAACTCGATTAATGTTTCACGGCAGTTAAAGTAATTGTATTACTCATAGTATTTTTTATGCCAATTATCCAGAGTAGTAATATTTATCACAGATGATTGGAGGAACGTGGTAGTTTTGAATAAAAAAGCATAAAGTAGATTAAAATAATTAGACGGTTAATTTCCAACTTATTTTTGTGTTTAGTTACTTATTCATGCCAAAACTCTCAAGTCAATACGATAACGTGAGGGAAAATGTTAGCGTGTTTAGTCCGAGATAGACAATCATTGCATGCAAAAAATATTTCGACCTCTCCGGCTTAAATATCGGCTTTGGTCGGATTTACACAACTTAAAAACATGCAATAAGCAGTTAAGTCACACATTATAAATATATCAATATATAGAGTGAAGACGTCTCTTACAATAAGAATTTTTTCAAAAAATTAAAATATTTTTTTTATAAATAATACGAGAAAGAATATATTCAATTACACAAAACAATATCAGTCAATCGTCACACAATTATATAATGTGTCACTCATCTTCCTTTTTGTCTTTTATTTTTTTAAATATTTCCCGTGTAAATTAGTTGAGAGATTTGGTTGTCTCTGATAAAAAAATATAAAGATATATGGAATCCAAAGCATAAGCAGTTAAGTCGGTCCATTATATATATATATATACTTTGAGACAACATGCATGCACGTATCCACTTCAATTAATTAATCAAATCCAAATGTAAAATGTATATTCTTAATTATTTATTTTTATTTTTCAAATTTTCCTTTCGTTGTCGTGTAGGTGTATGCAAGTAACTTGAGATTAAATGGGGTTTTGTTTTAAGTTTTGTCTATTTCGTTGTCCTGTAAGTACGTAACAAAAGACATTTCTTGAAATTAAAAATATAAATAAATTCTCACAAGAAAAAATAAAATAAACAAAATTAAAGCCTTTAAATTTATTTGTAAAAACATGAGTATACGACTGGATCCATCAAGTGATATTTTAGGTCTCTTTTCTTACCCCACAAACTAGGGGGAACAACAAACAAATACTACTACTACTTTATTAATTTTAATTGAAAGTTAATTTATGCTGATGGTGTGTTCTCTGTCTTTTGCCCTTTTCCTTGTTTTATTCATATTAAATAAATATATCCTCCTAACCAAAAACATAATATAATATATACACATATATATATTATACGTAAATATGTTTGCTTTATGGTAGTCCATAATATTCCTTCCTTTCTAAAATATAACTTTTTTTTTGAACACTTTTAAATTAAATTGACATGAATTTCATAGTGTTAGTCAATACAATAATAAAAATTATAAACTATTTTAATTTTAAAAAAATATTATTTATTATAATATTTATTTTTTAATAAATTATTTCAATAATTTGAAATTAACTTTTAAAATTAATAATATTCTTATAAATGGAAAGGAAGATAATATTAATAATTAATGGGTAGATATTAAACTATAACATTATTATAATATAAAACGGTCGGTGTTTGTTTGCAAGATCAAAAGAAGAGGTTTGTGAAACTATGGGCCTTGATTATCTAAAACCGCGGGAATATTGTAGGGAATGGCTGCCTCAGTGGCTCACTAATTTTTAGAACTTCGTGATGATTAAGGTCTAAGCCCAAATTGAATTTTACCAGACAATATTATGCGTCTAGCCAGGCCCAATAGGGGGTTTCGGTTCTACTCCTTTCTTTGGGCCTCTTGTTTATTTTATTATGCAGGCAATCCGAAACCTCCTCTTTTGAATTTGAATATGAATATATATATGGGCCAGTTCTGTATTTCCAAATGAATTATTCCATTCATTCAGCAAAAATAATTTATTTAGTACCAAAAATTAAAAAGAATTTTGCTCGAAAATTTTGAAAATTAATATTATTTTTTTAATATTAATTTAGTAGTGTTAACAAAATATAAAATTATAATAACAAATTTGAGAATATTGCATAAATTTGTATCAATAAAAACAAAGTGCTTTTACAAAATATTTTTCTCTTTCAAGTAAGACCTTTTTTGTAGATACGACAAAATTGATGCGGAAAATCAATTTTATGCTCGAATATTTTTCCTAAAAGCTTTATAACTATTAATGTCGTTTCACTATTATACGTAAATGTTTTTTTTTATCAAACAAGTAAATGTGATTATCGAGCATAAGATATCGTAAACGCGTATCAAATTTATTACTACGGCAATTTTTTTTTTAATTTCTTTTACTGACCAATCACAAGGCAATACTTGATTACCAAGTTTGCGTAATGACCAATCCTAATGAAAAACTTAATTACATATTAAGATCCGGTGACCAAGTCTATCTCCATTGGTAACCAATCAAAATAGTCTAGATAATTAGTTGTTAAAATAATTATTCCAACAAAACTTAATTATTAATTACATAAAATAAAATTAAGGTTTACCAATTTCATTATATCATTGAGAGCTATTAATTATTAGTTCTTGTTTGTGTTTAGACATGGAAAACTAGAAAATTACATTATTCCTAAAGAATAATTTTTTTCCTATTATAATAACACTCGAAAAAGAAAATGAAAATCGAATAATGTCTAAATAAAAGATAATTAAATATGAAGTGTATTATTCGAATTATATATAGAAGGAAAAAGAAATAAAATCGTACTCTAAGAAAAGGAAGGATTAATAAAGGAAAGTACCGAATTAGCGTAGGGTTAAAAAAAGCTCAGTATAAAAACCTTATTTATACGCCTTGGCTACCAAACCTTATTAAGTTGAGCCCTCATCACTAAGTAGTGCACTGCACGCAGAAGAGGGGGGGAAAAGAGAATTTTAGAGAGTGTGTGTGATAATGGTTGGGTTTGTGATTGAAACCCAGAAACATTAGGTTGTGATATTCTGTGTATTGCATCTTATTTTACATTATATCTCTTTTTATTCAAATATGGCTCGTCAAGGTAACCTTTTTGCCGTCTTGGACGGTGAAGAAGACGACCAAGTTTCAATGCTTATTGAGAGCATCGCCGCCAAGGTTGAGGTTTCTTCACGCCCGTCCACGGCGGGGAAGAATGGGAAGAAGTACCCTCCTCTTGACTCCGGTAATATCTCTTTGCCATTGATATATCTTCTGTTTCTTTCTTCTTTTAATATGAATTTGTTGTTTTGAGACTGATTGCTAAAAAAAGATTAATTTTAGTCCTATACGTGGCTGAATTGAATTATCTGTATCTATTTATTTGTGGTGGATGGTTTTACCTAGGGCTTACGTGCTTCGATTATTTCAATATTTCTTCAAATTTTTAGTTTTATTGCTGCATGGTGTAGGGCTTTCGAGATATTTTTTTTAATATTTTGTTTTACAATGTAAGTGATGTTTTATTGGCAAAGGATGATGGATTTGTTTTCAAATATTATGTAACTGTTAATTATTTCCTAAATTGTGCTTGTGCATGTTAGTGTTTTGAAGATTTTTTCTTTATTTATATTTTGTGTTATTACTATTTATTAACATTATAATCTGTTTATAAGTAAATGATAACTAATATGCATATTGGGGCCAACGTGTTAATCTAATAATACCACTCTGAATTTCTTTGTTTATGGAGTATTATTTTAATGAATTTAGGGTTTGGATTTTTTCTATCAATATATTTAATTTGGTCACTGACCTAGTTGACTGTAAAATATAAATATGTAATAAGGTAATAAATATCAAGATGATTGATTTTGTTTTCCCACTGATTTATGATTTTTGTGTTCATAATTCAATACAGTGAGAGGTGGTAGAGGAAGTGGGAATGGGGGTCACGGTTTCTACTCAAAGAGAAACAATGGTATTAATGATGCAGATCAGTTTGGAAATAGGCGTCTCAATGGTTATCCTCCGGAAAACGGACGTGCTGATGGTGATGAAGGGTGGGTGGAGGTTTTCCGGAATAAAGAGGGTCGTCCATTTCAGGATGATGTGCAATTTACAAGCAGGAATCGGAATTATAGGGGTGAGAGGCCAGGGTATGATTATGTGAATAATCGAGTACCAAGATCACAAAGGGGTACTCATGATGCTGATAATAATAACTCTGAGACTAAAGGGTAAGTGGTAGTATTTGTGAAACTATATATCTTATTGATTGATTTACATTGTACATTGAAATTTTTACATCTGCTGATAACCCCCCTGCATAAAATACCTTTATTAATTAATTGTACAATAATTAAAGCAAAACAAAGTGTTGTAGATGTTTTGGAAGATCGACATTGTAGCTAGCCTTCATATGATCAGATAACATGGGAGAATATCTAAATATCTTATTTTTAGAAATACAGGGCAAAACAATAGATGTGTTGAAGAGAAGCAGTATCAAGAGTGAACTAATATCTTATTCATAGGTTCTAGTAGATAGTTGATATAAATTGATGTTACCTATAGTTTAACTATGTGATTTCTATTTCCAATTCAGGTTTTGGTTATCCAGATAAATCCTATTATTCCTTGTTGGTTTATTGAGTATAATAATCAAAACTGCAGAATGTTTTCATTTGATCCTCTCGTTTCATCATCAACTTCTTTTGTTAATTTTCATAGCTTGTGCATCATTATTTTTGGCACAGGAATGGCTCTGCGACCACCAAAGTTTCTGAAGAAGAGAACCAGCAGCAGCAGCGAAAACGTAAGGATGAGGAGGAGCGAAAACTTGAGAAAGAACTGTACGAGGAACGTAAATGGCAAAGAGAGGAGGATGCAAAGGTAGGTAATTTTTCCGAATTCTGGAAGCAATTCATTTTCAACACCAACATAAACATAGTTCTTTGGTGATACTTTTTGGCAGAAAATGACTCTTAAACAATATGCGGAGATGATTGAGAAGAACAAGGCTTTGGGAGTTTCAAAGTCCCATGAGAGGAAAGTAACGCTTGACAAGGATTTTGAGTCGATGCATGTTGTTACCAAAAATAAAGAAGGAGATATTTTCATCAAGTTGGTGAGTTAAATTTTTCTTCTGTTGGGCTTAATTCTATTTTTGTAATGTGTTTTTGTGATTGTTGAAACTGATCTCATTATGTTGTTAATTGTAGAACTCTGATAAGGAAAAACTTAAAAAGAAGGATAGTGTTGTCAAGGATATTAAAATGCGCAAGGTAATGGGAATCTGCTATAAAATACTACTATCGGTGTACGTCTGTTCCTGTATCTCTTTTTTGGTGTGGGGGAAATTTGAATAAAAGTGATCCATTATTACCCAACCAATGTTTTTAACAATTTGCTCGTCATTAGCAGATGATTAGCATCGATGAATGGCAAAAGCGTAGATGGAACGGCAGCCATGACGAGCTAAATTCTCCTCCTCCAACAATCCAAGATCGTCATCTGTTTCCTACACTTTGTAAAGTAGTAGCGAAACCGAGGACTTAATTGAATCACTGTTCCTTTAAATTGCAAGAGGCCGATAAGGTTATTATTATTAGCTATAGATTTTTATAGAATTATGCTTATTCTTTCTTTACCTGGTTGAGAACATTTTGAATTGATATATAAATATATTTGGTTTCACATTGCTTTGATACTCTATTATTAGGGCCGACATCAACTTCAAAACATTGTCTTCATCAAAAAAAAAAAAATATGTAAACATAAATAAATAAACAAACTGTATTTAAAAAATATTATTTTGAAATTTAAAACATAATTATTTAATTACAACAAAATATATGAAAAGTTCAATTATAATAAAATATATTCTCATATATTTTATAGTCATTATGCAGTGTTATTTTGGTTTTGTATCAGGGTTGTCGATATAAAATGTTAAACAAATAATTACATAATTATCAATGACGTGTTTCAATTCAGCTATTTATTATTTTTAATAAAAAAATTATTTATAGTGAAGAACACTGGACGCCAAGGGGAATTATTGTCAATCAAAGTCGAGTCCATTCCACTCGTTGGAAGTCTAAGCAGCAATTAAAATGCGCTTTTATTTGATTTGATTTTTTTATCAAAACTAATTAATATAATTAAATACATTAAATTCATCTTTATTTATAAGAAAAAAAAATTCAGATACTACTATGTAATTCCATAAAAAAGTGGGATAGCAAAAACAATTCAAATGCTAAACTATTTTATAAATAATAGGAAAAATTAAATGAGAGCAAGTCTTATGAATAGTAAAGTGAGATACACAATTAAAAGATCATATTGAAACAGTAGTGAAACAATAAGCAATAATTAATAAATGTAACACATACCATTAGCAAGAGCGCATCACACAAAATGACAACAACAAAAACAGATGAGAAATTATTCAAAATGCATATATTACACATATTCAAAAAAAAAATTAAAAAATTGAATATAAGTAGTGCGGTGCGATTACAGAACTGTAGGAGTCTTTCAAAATCGCACTCAAACCTTATACGCGGTTTTTCAACCATTCTAACGCCACCACATATCGCAAATTCATCGGTACAACTCAATCAATACGATTTGATCAATTTTTGGTGCAATTTTGATTCATTCCTCAACCCTAATTAATGCCAATAATATACTCTATTCATTTCCTAATAATAGTCTTTTTAATTTCATACATATGAATTAAGAAAAATTATTTAATATTATCATTTATCAATTAAATTTTTTATAAAATTTTATTATTATCTTATTATGAGAAGTTGAAAATTACTAGGGAGAAATTTCTTTGTATATAATAAGAGAAGTTAAGTCTCTGGAGACAATAAGAGAAGTTCCACGAAGTTAGATTACGATAATTAAAATATAATAAATTAAAATATTGTGATAATTAAGATATAATAAATTAAAATGAATTTTTTTTTAATTCCTACTTATATCATATATGCACATACGTCATAATCATAATTTAGTTTAAAAAAATTATAATATATACTCCCTCCGTCCTTTAATATAAGACGTTTTAGAGAAAAAAATTTATCCCTTAAATATATGACGTTTTAGAATTCTAAATAAACATTAATTGCTTAGTTTCTAATAATACCCCAATATTAAATATAATTTTGGTTTTCTCATTATTTTTTGTCCAATAAATAACAATCTTTTTTTAATACAATGACAATATAAATATTTGATATTATATAATTATTTTTTTAATACTTATATATAATTTTAAAAAATTTTATATTAAGCGACGGAGTGAGTAATAAGATTCAAAGTCTATTATTATGGAACAACCAGAGATTTTTTTTTATTTTTTTTAATGTTTATCACCTTATTATTACCCTTCGCATACGCCAAGAGCCGCGTAGCCTGCCTCCATAAATAGTGATCAACTTTCTAAGTGACGCCTCTAACCCACGTGTCCAAGTTTATCTGACATTTCCACCACGTGACCAAACCACGTCCCTCCACATCAAAAGAATAAACTCTTTGTACCCATCGGATATGCCCCTCCCCCCTTCCCCCACTCCCTCTCCACCTCCCCACTCGCTAGTCGCTAAGATTGAGACATAGTTCCCCCGCATATTCTCTATATATATCCAACAATAATCTTCCCTCATTTCTTCTTCGTTATTACCCCACCACATGTGAAAAAAAGAAAAGGAAAACTTTGATTAAATTAGTGTTGATTTGGCAGAACCATGCAAAAAACATAAGTAATAAAAAAAATCATTTTGAAAATAAAAATAAAAATTTTTTTGACAAAAACAAAAAATATGTCTTTTACTTTAAAATGAGAGAAGTAATGTATTCACTTAATTATTCTAATTGATTTTTTTAGTTAAATTAATCAATTTTAAGATTAATAATCAAATAAATGTATTAAAAAATTTAATAATAAAAGTCTTTAATAGTGTACTTTTTTATGATAATAATTTTGTGTTTATATTTAAATAAATTTTATTTTAAATATATTCAATTTAATCATAAATAAAAAGTGAATTATAACAAATAAAAAACCGGGGGAAGAGAATAAATATTTTTAATAACAACAAGAAGTGCACTAAAACTCAAATCTTTGATCACTAAAAAGGCTGTTAAGAAAAAAGGTACTCTATAATATGTTTGGTTGCAACCGAATATTCCCAAATAAGTAGTAATTCCCAGCCACTACCAATTTCTTCTACCAAACAACCACTCTTCATTTTTCCTATAAGTATTTACGCAGTTAGCTAGACAAAACCGAGGTTGGAGAGATTAAAGAGACCAAAATTTCTGTTACCTGCAATAAAATGGCTGTCCTTGTCAAGATCAAGAGAGTCACCGACCCGCTCGATGATAAGGCCAAGGCCAGAATATTCGGTCGGGACCGGCTTGATCCGGTTTACGTTAGCAGCGGAAGCGAACACAGCACCAATAACAACGACGACGAATCGTCCTGTCTCTCCAATCTTATCTATGGTTTCGTCGATGAGGACGCTGGGGGAGGTCAATCGCCGCCGGCGGATAATGACTCCGATTCAGAACGCGGTTATTCTGATTATTCAACGGACGGGATTGAAGACCTTCTAAATCCAACGCTACTGAATGACAGTGCAGATGCATTTAGGAATCTGCTTGTACTACAGGTTTCAAAAGCTATGGAAGTTTTTTCCTTCGTCAAATCGAACAAATCGTTCCTCCGGCGACACGTGATGGCGTTTTTACGTAGCTCCGGTTACAATGCCGCGATTTGCAAAACAAAATGGGAGAGCCTCGGCGGACTCACGGCCGGAAGCTACGAGTTCATCGACGTTATCCGATCAGTTCCCGGGAATCGGTACAGTACTCGTTATTTCATCGACCTCGAATTCGCCGGTGAATTCGAGATTGCGAGGCAAACGAAACAGTACGAGCGTCTGTTGAGGACTTTGCCTAGGGTTTTTGTCGGTAGGAGTGAGAATTTGAAGCAGATCGTGAAGGTAGGTAGCGACGCAGCGAGAAGATCGTTGAAAAGCAGAGGATTAGTCCTCCCTCCGTGGAGGAAAAATCGTTTCATGCAGAACAAGTGGTTCGGTCCGTACCGACGGACGGTGAATTTGAACCCGGAAAATTCCTCGTCGTCGTTGTTTACTCCGGCGAAAGAAACGTTTATAGTGAAATGCAGATCGGTTGGATTTGACGCTGTTGATGGCTTTCCCGCGACAACTCGTACAAGATAGATTATTATTATAATCCAACTAAAAATTGGATGTTGAAAAATATTAGTGTTAAAATTTGTCGTTTTTTTGGCTATGGATTTATGTAGATATAATAGTAGTATTGATGTACGCGGCAAATATACATTGCCTAGACTTGAAGGCGATCGGAGGTCACGTTGCAAACAATCCAGGAAATGTGAACCTTTAGATGATTAAATATTTTGCTTTGATTACTAAATCCAACGGATAGCGTTTAAAGTTAATGTCACTGGAATTAGGCTGCTTATATATATATATATATATATATATATATTTACTTATAACGGTGGAAAGAATTAGTATAAAGTTTATTTTGAAGTAAATTAGTCAATTAATCAATTGATTAACTTATCAAAAAGATAATTTTATGTTAATCGAATCCATAACACGTGCATGACATGATAGCGGAAGGAAGAGTGATAATGGAGTATTTATTATTGATAAATAAATGACGAGACAGACAACTACAAGGTCAAAAACTTACTTTTGTCCCTTAGAGGAGGGGCCCTAAGCTAGGTTGCTTAAGCCATGGGAGTTGGGAGTTGGGACGGGACGAGAGGAGGAACCGGAGGGGGAGGAGAGGTCATTTCATTTGTTGATGCTTTTAATAATTTAGTACACCCATGATGTGACGACTGTACGTACTGTTTTTGCATGGACTCACACGTCGCTACCGATCGAGTACCAATTAGCAAGCGCCAAGGCCCAACCCATGCATTGTGGTCCTCGCCTCTCTCTCATCATGATTTCTTTTGGGGTGTTTGTTTAAAATTGAATGACTGAATCGGTTTGTTAATAGTTGAATCGGTAAAATGGACGAGCTGAATGGTTAAGTCAAATTTTTTTTACTGAATGGTTGAATGAACAGCTGAATGAAGTAAAAAAATAAATAAATAAAGTTAAAAAATAAAAAAAATAATTATTATATCATGTTTTTTTTGTGTTGCCAAAAGCAATAATATATCATTAATAACATGTCTTTAATTCCTTAACATACCTAGTTTGGGATTGTAATTATTGTGGAGGGGTGGTAGTATGCAAAGAAAAAGTCATGGCATTTAAGTGAATTTACCTGTATAGTACAGTAGTAAAAACTAAAAAGTTGTAGTATATGTTATACAAGAGTTTATTTTCGTCGGGATTGGTTTAATTATAACAAGTTTAAGATCACATCTAATGCCACACACATAAATGTGCAATTATTTCTCGTACACAATACGGAGTACTTTCTCTATAGCGACGGAACCAAATTCTTGAAGTTAGCCTAGCCCGAGTATTGTCTTTAGAAGTGGGTAAGCACTGCACTATTAGAGGCTTCTCAACTATCTGTGCCCATACACATTAAATGGCTGAAACCAAAGAAATGTGTATTCTAAAGAAATCTCAGGATTATAATTCTTCCTCGCAAATAAACAAAGTCTTAACTCAATCATTTGATATTTAATTGCCTCTACTAAAAGAGTTACATTTGTGCGTATGATATGATTTGTTTTTTATTTAAGTTTATCTTTAAAAATACTAAGTTGTAGTGGTATGCATGATAAAAATTAATGATGTTGAACTAGAGAATATTTTGTCATTTTTATACTAGTATGAATAATAATAATAATAATAAAAATAAAAAGAAGTTATTATATCTTATATCGAATATATTTTTACGTTAGTCAAAATTCAATATGTATGGAGTAATATTTTCCTGTTTTGAGGGAGGGAAGTAAAACGCAGCCGTCGGTCTTTGACAAAAAGAAAATAAATAATTTTACGTATATATAACTATAAGAAGCAAAAATATAGTACGTACAATTATTTATTTATGCATGATAGACAAATTAGTGCAATTAGACTTGTTTAATTATAAAAGAATAATTGAGGTGTGGTGGGTATAGAAATAGTGGCATGCAGCATATTCGTACTAAACGACAAACAGGACGACGTTTCTTTCATTATAGGAGGAGTAGTAGTGTACTGTATACTGGTTTTGTGAGGAAGATGAACAGGAGAACCCCACATCCACCTCATTTCTTCTCTAGAGCCTAGAGCCTAGAGCCTAGAGCCTAGAGAAGGATGGATGGATCCGATATATATATATTGTTAATAATATCCCTATATATATAGCTTATTCTATATACTCCCTCCGTCCCAAATTAACTGTTCAATTTTGACTTTTGTAAGTCAAATTGACTATTTTTAGAATTAATAATTAAACATATATAAATATATTTTTAAAATTATAAAAATTAGGATTAGTAATAAATTGTATATACTTTCTTTTGGTTATAATCTCTTCACCTATATTTTAGCAAAAATAGTAAAAAAATTAATTTTAAAAATGGTCAATTTGATTTTAAAAAATCAAAACTGAACAATTAATTTGGGACGAAGGGAGTATCATTTAACCTCTCCACCCCCTCACCCTCACCCTCACCCTCACCCTCACCCTCTTCCTCTTATCATATTTTCTTTTATGAAATTTAAATAGGTATAATTAATTCAATTTTTGTGTCTCATCTCAATTAAGTGTTAATGACAATAAATAAGTTAATTAATTACGCCAACCAACATATATGAAACAAGACATGACAATAATAAGTCAATAAATTACTCCTTTTGTTCAAGACATGACAATAATAAGCAAGCAGCTACCTAGCTAGTATGTTTTTCATTTGTATTTTTCTTCCCTTTTACTCCTTTTGTTCAAGTTTCATAAATTAATTAAATTCTCTACAACTATAAATAAACAAAGCAAAAACATACTAGCTAAGAAATATATATATATATATATATATATATATATATATATATATATATATATATATATAAACAAATTCCATCAAACTTAGGATTTTTGTGAGGATTGTACCCCTCAACAAATATATTAAGTTTATATATTAATTAAACTTTGATCAATAATTAATTAATGTTCTTCAATCTAGCAAATAAAGTGGTATTGATTCATGATTACACGTCTGACCTACCAATTACAATTATAATAATATTAATTCATACAATCATGAGAACTATTGCCAAAATTAAATATTCGTAATATTTAATTTTGTACTTTACTGTCTTTCAAAATTAAGTGGAAGTAGTAAAATTTTATTTTCCCAATGAAAATTGGTCATTTATCACTCTTTTTTTTTATATATGTAAATATGATCCCCTAGTTGTATTTGAATATCATGTTAGCTTAAATGATCGATCCTTAATTAAACTCTTAATTTGGTAAAATATATAGATAGAATTAGTTCAAAATTGTATAGCTCAATTATGCAGCTGGGTGGAATCATCCAAGGATCATTTCATTTGTGATCCTAACTGACAGCAAATTTGTTTTTATACTAGATTAATTAATATATATATATATATATATTCAATTTTTAATTGATATATAGCTACATGTTTAGAGTTAATAATATCTATTTTTTATTAAAAAAATAAATAAATTAGTATTTCTACTTACGTTATAATCTTAGTCAATTAATTTGAAGTAAAAAAGAAAAATGGTTGGCATACACAAAAAAGAAAAAGTTAAAAGTGTTATCTTCTACTATTTATTAGTGAGGAAGCCTAAGTTCATGCTCAAACTCTGTCGGCAGATGATATATATATATATATATATATATATATATATATATATATATATATATATATATATATATATGTCAATTCAATTGGACTGTGTTCTCAAGTTTCAGTTCCTTACCTAGAAGCAAAGAAGCAAACATAATATATAAATGTCTTGTTTTTTTCAACCTTTTGCTGAACAATAAAGAAATTAAACAAAACAGAAAAAAAAAATGTTTAAAAAATCAACAAGTACGTCAAAAGATATTGCCATATGCCTGCCGGTGAGTGAATATGAGATCCCAACTAACTAAATTGATGTAAAAAAAAATATATTCTTCTTACAATTATTAACTCCAAATTAAGTCAATTAATTTTCAACCATTTTGATCCATAAAAACAGTGTAAAAGAAGAAAAAGTAGTCATACCACTGAAAGAAATTAATTTTGTTTTGGAAAAATTAAAAAGGAATTGAATTCCATTAGGTATATATATATATATATATATATATATATATATATATATATATATCATTCCTCCTAATTGCAGAATTGGTGGATAAAGTTAATAAGGGACAGTAAAAAGCAGATTATCATATCTTTATCTTTAGCCGGGCTTAAAAAAAATTAATTAAAACCTTTTGCATCCAGCTTAATTGTTTTTAATTAACATTTAAAGGGTTATATTAGAGCTTAATTAATTAATTCTCAATTACCAAAAGTACTGGGTTTTGAGCTGTATTAGTGTTAGTAGGAGGGAGGACTAGTAATTCCTTTTCTTTTTGTACAAGTTTTGAATTTTGGTGCTTCCATGAAACATGCATATATCTCTCCAGTCTCCACACCTTGAAACTTAAACCCACACGTTACACTAGGTTGAACTAATATTTATGCCTAACTAAGGCCACTAATTGAGCCATTAATGTTGGACTTTCATTTTTTATTCTTTTATATACTCCACTACTATATTATTACTTGTTATGATTTTTCTTTTCTCCTTTAGGGATTTCGCTCTATGGTGGAATTAATTGTTTGCTATTCAAGTACCCCAACTTGATAATTGGATTTAACCGTAAAGAGGAGATCGAATAAAACAGTGAAGTGGGGTCCATGAAATAAGTCAAATCTACAACAAATACTTTATAAAAAAATAACCCTCTATTTATCTCAATTCACTTGGCTTCACTAAATACATTTTTAATAACATTTTTTCATCATTAATATTATAACTAACAATATTAACAACCAGATAATTTTCAAAAAAGAAGGGGTTTTTCGATAGTACGCAATTAGATGACCAAATTCCTTTTTTCGGCAGAACTTTTTAGACATCGTCAATAATACCAATAATAATATGAATAACTTTGTTGTCTCAATTATTAATTTAATAATATAAAATATTGTGCGAGATGATCTTTGTGACAATAATTGAATCAATAATGTGAGATCTTATCGTAATTCTTCAAGGTAATAATTGAATAAAACCGAGTGACTTCTTACGTAAGCATCAGTAATCAAAGATATTGTGCAATAATATGTGCTACTATGCAACCACATGTATTACTGTAATTCTATCACCGGGTATTTCAATAGTTTAACGTTAAAACTTTTGTCGTTATTTATATAAAAAGTTATTTTTGTCATTTTCTATCTTAGAGCATGAAGAATTCCGTTGTGGGGTCCAATTAATGATTGTCTTGAGTCCGCATG
Organism: Panax ginseng; assembly: GCA_020205605.1. Lineage (NCBI taxonomy): Eukaryota > Viridiplantae > Streptophyta > Magnoliopsida > Apiales > Araliaceae > Panax > Panax ginseng. Next base: position 1,112,671 of record CM035136.1, on the reverse strand, counting down.
CGAATATTCTCTCGATAAAGCGAATATTCTCCCACTAAGCGAATATTTTATGACAACTTGCTTACTTTGCAAAATTTATAAATATTACTCACAACTATAACATTATATCAAATCCACACTTTATTATTCAAAAATAATAATTAAAGAAAATTAAATATTTATTCATAAAAGTTGGGATCTTACAGTTAGCATGAAATTCATTTTTAGATAAGTTAGTCAATTGGTTGTTAGAAAGATCTTATACACGTAGGCGAGACTACATGTGATCAATATTCTATTGATCAATTCATTAAATTATTAAAAAATAAATTTCATGCTAACTAACACTGCATATAATTACCAAAGAAGGTTGTGTAATTGAATATATATAAAAAAGTAAGAGTCTCTCTCCCATGTATATTGTATACAAAAAGATATTTTATATATTTTTTAAATAATGTTATAAGGAATAATTCAAACAAATACGTGAAATGTGTCTCACAAAGTAGGGTATCATTTCTAAATGTCGATATTTTTATTCTTTGATAAATTCCGAGTCACAAATTTATAATGATGAAATTTAAAACTTATTGAAAGAATTATGAATTTTTTTAATATAAAAATGAAAAAGTAAAATATGTGTTTTAAAGGAAAGGCAGCAAAATCTATAAGGAAAGCTAAACAAAAAAGAGTGTCGATGACGAGTCCATAGATAGTCCCTTCCGCGTAGCAGCTGCCAGCTGTTCGGCCGATGGATTCCGTGATTGCGCCCTCACTGGACCGCCATGCGACCCCACCTTCCACATAAACTCACACACTCCCCCCTACCCCCACTGAAATTTTTATGTTAGAAAGAGAGAGACAGAGGAGAGAGGAAGTTGCAGAATTGAATATAAAGTATAAACCAAAAGAAAGATGACCAAATCCCTCCTCTCACACTGCTCTATTTGACCCTTTTTCTTTGATTTTTGTTGAATAATTAATGGCGAAAACAGGGGTTTTTGAGACTGATCCGGCGATGGTAGCCAAGGCAACGGAGCTTAAGAAAGAGTTGCAGAGATTGGTGCGGGCGATTGTGGATGAAGATGAGTATTTTAGTTTAGGAACAATTGATCGAGCCAATCAGACCCTTTGTGCATTGAAGGACTTGAAGGTGAGGCGATCATCACTGTCTTTGAAACTAATGCGTGAAGAAGACGAGTCATTGGGTTTTCCTCAAGAGTTTCGTTGCCCTCTTTCAAAAAAGCTGATGCGTGATCCTGTTATTGTGGCTACTGGGCAGGTCTGTGTACTTTTTTTATTATTATTAGGGTTTCCTTTTTCTTGAGTAAAATGAGTGTATTTGTGCCTTTTTTGTTTTGGTTGATGCTTTGGATATTTTGTTTGGGTTTATCTGATTAAGTATGAATTTTGTTTCTTTGGGCAATTTTAACTGTTCATGTTGAAGTATGTTTTAAATCTGGTGGGTTGGTGGAATTGAAGTTTTCTGGAAGTTTAAACTGTTACTCAATAGTCGAGTGTTATTTGTTGTTTTGCTTATTTATTTTTTCATTTTGGAGTGTTTGTTCTCATATTAGGAGGTTCCTGAATTATTTGATAGATGCATGTTATGAATGCAGATGAGTTTCTTGTATAATCATGTGCTGAGATTGGCAATTGGAAAATAATGCCTTTTCAACCTGGTTAATAATCAGAAATTTCGTATAAATATGCAATTTTATTGGTGGATTTCTTTTGGTGTTTAATTCCTAATTTTGTACTAACTTGTTTATGGCCATCTCTCATAAACCTTACCAAAATTGCTAGCATTGGGTTATGTTTTCCATGAATTTGTGCTGGAAAAATTTATGTTGTTTGGTGAAATAGTTTACCTTACAATTTCCTCTCTGTCCAATTCTTGTTGGATTATTATTACCATGTTTGTGTGTTTTCTTTTTTGATAGGTAACCATGGTTGTGTGTTTATTTGACATTCTTTTGTGTGTAAATTATGCAGACATATGATAGACCTTTTATCATGAAATGGTTAAAATCTGGGAACAGAACATGCCCTCAAACTCAACAAATCCTTTCTCACACTATCCTTACGCCTAATCACTTGATTCGTGATTTGATATCACAATGGTGCAAGAGTCATGGATTTCAGTTGCCAGACTCTCTCCAGTACTCCGATGAGGATGGATTAACAGAATCTGATCGGGATCGTTTCCTCTCTTTGCTTGAGAAGATGTCTTCAACGTTGTCTGATCAAAAGGAAGCTGCAAGGGAATTGCGATTGTTGACCAAGAGGACGCCTTCATTCCGTGCACTTTTTGGCGAATCCCTTGATGCCATACCTCAATTGCTTAATCCACTCTCTCAAAACAAGTCTAGAAGTGAAGTACATCCTGATCTACAAGAAGACTTGATAACCACAGTTTTGAATCTCTCTATCCATGACAACAACAAGAAACTTGTTGCGGAAACACCAATTGTTATTCCTCTCCTTTTGGATGCATTGAGATCAGGAACAATTCAAACAAGGAGCAATGCAGCTGCAACTCTGTTTACATTATCAGCTCTTGATTCTAATAAAACACTTATTGGAAAATCCGGCACTCTAAAACCTCTGATCGACCTTTTAGAAGATGGCCACCCATTAGCTATGAAGGATGTCGCTTCGGCCATTTTCAACCTCTGTATCCTTCATGAAAATAAGTTGAGAGCTGTGAGGGATGGTGCCGTGAGAGTAATCCTGGAAAAATTAATGAACAGAATGCATGTTGATGAGTTATTAGCTATCCTTGCCATGCTTTCAACCAATCAAAAGGCTGTCGAAGAATTGGGAGAGCTTGGAGCTGTTTCGTGCCTGCTTAGTATAATAAGAGAGAGCTCTTGTGCTCGCAACAAGGAAAATTGCATAGCCATCCTCCACACAATATGTTTCAATGACCGGACCAAGTGGAGGGAGATGAGAGAGGAAGAAAATACTTGTGGTACAATCTCGGAGGTTGCTCAAAATGGCACCTCTAGGGCCAAGAGGAAGGCTGGTGGCATTCTTGAGAGACTTAATAGGGCAGTGAATCTCACCCATACTGCATGATACAGCAGTTTGTGATCATAAATCTGTAAATTCTACATTGTCTCACTAGGTTTGGCTCGCAATTACTCTCCGGGTATCTTGTGGTCATTCTCTATTTAAATTTTGTACATTATATTTTTTAAGTTTTGTCAATTTCAGGTTGATTGAGTTGGTCACTGTGAATAACTACCATGGAAGATGGAAGCCTTATCTATAATATTGATTCTGCCTACTCTATTATCCAATAATGCATACACATGGCTATACTATACTTTGTAGTATTGAATAATAGTTTTTGCAATCAACAATTTATAATACAGAAGATTTTCTCAAATTAGCTTGTCCACTGAATTCTGCACATGGCTAACTTGGTTAGATGGCATGAACTTTCAGTTGAAACATCAGTTGGTGAGATTCTTTACTTTGTCTAATTTGAATTCTACTCGTACCATCAAACTAATCATTCTCCTGCATTCTGTTCATAGCAACATCTGCACATTCCACATGGCTTGCATGCTTTTAGATATGTCCTTATAATTTTGCTTGAAGTTGCAGCGCTGGCTATTTTACTTGTTTGTTTGCGATGATCTACCGCTGTGCTTTGGATTTTTCTTACTCAGATATTGGCCCCTTGTGGGAATAAAGACAAAGCTCGTTACCCCTTTGAATAATTCGTAGGGATAATAGAATGAATGGATGAGGATTGGGTTAGGGGAGGGCAATGGGAGGAATGTGCCCTTTTTGAATTATACTGGTGATGTGGTCCATCCATAATTGCTGCCCCATACTTTTTGATCAAGTCCCCCTAGCAAACCAAACTGTTGCTACCACAACCCTTTCTATCCTATCATCGCCATCATCATCATTCATCAGCATCACCATGGTTGTAGTTCTAGTGACCTTGAATTATAACCATTGTGTACTCGGTGAATTTCTATTTACATATGGAAATATACCTAGTTTTGCTCGTAAAATAATATGTGAAATAGTTAAAAGGAAGTATACTATATACATATATTTATATTTTCGAGAGAAAATTCTAATTGTGTTCCATCATAATTGAAGATATATACTCCATATATATATATATATATATATATATATATATATATATATATATATATATATAGAGAGAGAGAGAGAGAGAGAGAGAGAGAGAGAGAGAGAGAGAGAGAGAGAGAGAGAGAGAGAGAGAGAGATGAGATGAGATCCGTAAATAATTCCATAGTTGTTAATAGACAATGGAAATGCAACACAAAGCTCATACCTATTGATCTTGCACATTCCTGTTACTATTATTGGGAGGAGGAGAGGCAGGGCCTGGCCTGGCCTGGCCTGGCCTGAAGTGACGCTGCATAGAAGTGCCTCTGAGATTTCAAATCAGTGGAATTTTTCTCTTGATTCTGATTCTCTCTAGTACGTTGAAACTATGCCAATAGCCAAATTGGGTGCTTGCGATCCACACACGTGCAAGCCCCTAATTCCTTTTCATTCACTGTTTGATATTAACTGAACCTACCTACCTACCTACCTACCTAGCTCGTATATTTCTTTTTCACATGTTGAGCTTTTGTCTGGAACTGGAAGAGTAAACTTATTTATTTTTTCAACTACTAATATCTTATGCTACTGACGAATCAGCCTTGTGCTTCTGGCAGGAAACCTAATAATTATTGCTACCATCGGATTGATTGAATGAATGATTTTTTAACATTCACGTGTATGTTATGTCAAAAACATCCCTCTACAAAAAACTCCACTACTTAGAAAACTCAAGTCTAATCGACTTATTTAGATAAAGGCACCGATATAAAGATTTACAAATATATCACAATATATAATATAATCAAAAGAGTCGAAACAATCAACGAATGTGAATTATGAATTTATTATTATTAGTGAGGTTAGATATAAACAATGAAAACTATTGATCGAACAAGTATAATCAAAAGGATTCTAACAAGATGAATGTTGAATCAAATGTTTTTAAGGTGACAGTTTCATATTGAGCTCAAAAACAAATAGTAAACCGGATAGTACGCACGACACATATGTCACTAATTCGCCAAATAAATTAAATTAAATCAAATCATATCAAATATTGAGTCGATCCATACGTATCCTAAACAAACATATTAAATGGTCAAAACTCACACCCAAAGTATACAAAAGGATACGCCGTGGACTAATCACACCGCTACGGAAAATGCATGTGCCGGTGTTAAAAGGACATGTCTATGATACCCCTACATGCGGTCAACTCAAGTATAACTTCATGATTGAACTATAAAATGTAAGTCAAAAAGGGTTCAAATCACAACACATACATACATGATCGTCCCCAAATGAACTCGCAACGAAAATTAATTCTCAATTTAATAGTAGTACTGTATATAATTTATTTATCACAAATCAGATTACTCACGAGAGTTTAGTTTCTGACGCCTGACGGTACACCGAATTAGTACAATAAACTTTTATAATCATAAAAATAAAAATAGATATTTGATTATAGTAAAATAATAAATTTAATTAGTACATTTTGGAAATACAATCTTGTTGAATATACGTTTCTCGATGTGTCGAAATTATCTCCTCTTTCGTTTGGTGTTTGATTGCATATATTAAGAGTTCACCTCTTAATACCATTTAAGAGGCCATATATTTATATCAAGAGATTATCTGAATAATTAATATATAAATATAAGTCTAAACTATTCAGATAACCATAATCATCACACATATTTGATTATTATTTTTATTTCATTATTATTCGGATATTACCTGTTAAGTTTTTGGTGATGGTGAATGATCTGATGAAAAAATAATCACACCCATTTATTCTAATGAAATGATTTCATTTAACAATCTCTCGCGCAGAATGAATATCAAGGAAATAAAATAAAATTTTATTTTATTCCATGGATATAAACTTAGCATAAAAGATTGGCCATTTCTTACCACGAGCTGCCATTCAAGTAAAGTATAATTATTAGAGGATAATAAGAGATTAATTGAGCAAATAGCAATAATGTGGCCAGTCTCAAAGAAAGTTCCAACTACTATACTACTACGTTAACAGAAGTTCCAATCACATCACCAAGTCAAGGATCACTAGTGAACTGTACAGAGTGCATAAAATGCTTAAATAAATATACAATTCGGGAGCTGACCCATTACCCTTTTCCTCGCCCAAAAAAAAACAAAGAGGGGTCTTAAAGGTGAGAGATACAAATTTCATACCAAGTATATATTCATTCAACTTTGCACCCAAAAAGGTGTTCCAAAAATTATAGGTGCTAAACGTGTCAACCAAGTGCCACACTAAATTTTTTATTTCTGCCACCACCTTGTGTCTATGAAGAATTCAGCATGCTATCGACTCATCCTGATGTCCCATTTAACATCAGAACATTCAATCCATCTGATAAGCCCACCCATGTTTTTGCAAGAAAGCTTGAACAGCTTCTTTTATTGCCAGATTTGGCACTAACTGGTACCCATAAAGCACTTCACGCGTAATTGGATCGAAATTGCCCACCTATAATCCAGTGGTCAACTAGGGTATCAAAGATAACACTAACCAAAATGAAGGCCAATATCTAACAAAAAGATGAAGTAAATATACCTTATGGAGATGATCAAAAATCACCGAACGCTCATACGTAACCCCACTTGGAGTAATGACAGGATCACGGAAGATATCAAGGGTGATTTTACAGCATAGGTAATCTGGCACCTGCAGTCCTCAACCAGAGTCATTGATAAGTAACTTGCATTCCACTAGAAGGGAGAGGGTTTGGTACTGGTTTCCTGACCCACTTTCCTAACATTGACTAGGGTTCAAGTCTCACCCCATCCATTCCCCTTAAATTTGGAAGTCTTTCTTAATGATACAAAAAAGAGTGAGAGAAAAGGTAAAACTGAAGAAAATGAAGTGTGTTCTCACCTCAGTCGGTGTGTCAGTTTCAGATGCTTTGCCAAATACTTGCCCAAGAGCCTCCAACTGTTTTGAATAGGCACTATTAGTAGTGTCATCAACAACCCCTTCAATTTGAGAAAGATCACGCTCATGTTTCTCCTTGAGAGCAATCTCACAAGCTTCTCTGAAACAAAAAGAAAAAAGAAAGATGATGATAATCTAGCAGCATAACTGAAACACCAATGGTAAAAACTTTTAAGACCTTTGCTCTTGCAAACATCAACAACTTAAATGGAGAAAGAGCACGTACTTCAAGTTTCGCAGATCCCACGATCGCTTGGTAGATTCATGCTCCCACTCTAGGTATCTAGCTTTGGCAAGCTCTTGCCATACCTCCTCGACTATGTAACTCTTAGGGTTTGCGCCTCTCCCAAAATCCAAAGCCTACAGTGATGTTGACTTAATATGCTTTCTTGAATACCAACCATATCTTGTCCCGAAAAAGACAATAAGATTCACTTCATTATACCCAGTAGCTCCCATTAGATGGGTATTATAATTGCTCTAGACACACTTATAGATTTGGGGTTAAGCAAAATTTTAAAGAAGGATAAAGTTCGAGGTAAATTTATAAATTTCTCCCAAAGCACTCTAATCTAAAGGATCAAATTAGATCACTACATTCAGTTGGTCCTCCAGTTTGCTATACAAGTAGAAAAGCCTACTTCATTTTTTAGGCTTATTAAGATCATTGTCACTTTGCTAAAATTGTATCATAATTAAAAATATACACATTTATATATCAGCTGTATATGAATGAAAACCATAACTTTGCGTGAGAGTGACAAAAATAATTAAAAAAAGAAAGAAAGAGAAGAAGATAACGCCATACTTTCTCCAATTCCTTGACTCCATCAGCATATTCTTCCCTCTCTAGTAATGCAAGCCCTAGCATATAATGAGCCTGCATTTCACAGCATGCGTCCTCAGATCGTTAGATTAGAAGCAAAAAAGTTATTAAGTAATAAGAATCCAATAAAAAAATTGCCTGTTTATTCTTATTTAGGGAGGTACCCAAAGCCAAATTATTTTTATGTAATATCTGAGACATCCAGAGGCATACTCTAGCTTGTACAATACTCTCTCCATTCCAAAATATAAGATAAATAAGACATTTTCAAATTCAAGATTGATATGAATCCATTTTAGTTTTTGTTAATATTACAAACTAGATAAAAAGTAATACTAATTATGAGATTAATTGTTTTAAAAACTTAAAAGAATCATTTCAATTTTAATTTGAAAATGTCTCAAATTGATTTTTAAAAAGTCGATATGAATCTTATATTTTGAAATGGGTGGAAGTAAAATTAAATTCCAATAAGAAGTGTCAATTTAAGCTAAACAATTCTATCGCATTTTTTCTTTTGACAAGTAAGCTAGAGTTAAAAAATAACTAGGTAATATCAATGAGCCCAACCAATTTATACCACAGACCAACAAAATACAAAAACCAAAGCCCAGAAATGAACTTGGCAAAATGATTGCAATCCAAAATTATCACGAGACTTCCATTACAATCACTCCTCACAGCAAAATAAAAAACTACAACAAGCTGGCCGTGGAAAATGTAAATTCACCAGGTCAATTCAATCACTACTCAATTAAGGCATTTGTAGAAATTTAGAACTCACCAAGCAATTATCTAGAGAAAATTGGTTACCAAACTTTACATTTAACTTAAAGGTCAACTGTACAACTCAAGGGTGACTAGAACGTTAGTGAATATTTGAAATGGTAACAGCAAGAAAAATGAAGAGCCTATAAACATTTGTCAGTTATTTTATTTAGTATCAAATAGAAAGACTGGATTATGAAGAGCCTCTGAAGTGTGGGCAGAGACCAAAAAATGAAGACACAAGTCACATAACATGGAAAAGGGAAATTTGTGAAAGTATTAACAATTAGATTTTTAGTCCCTTTAAGACATCTTGTGAGTCATAAAAAACAATAAGATTTTTTAACGTCAGATTTCTTTTTTGGGTAAATATCACTTAACCACCTGGGGTTTATATGTTTTCTCACGACCACCTAAGTTTTAAAAATCGACACTTAAACACCTATGGTAACGACCACCTAAGTTTTTAACCGTTTTCTACCATAACTCTATTTAACTAAAATGTGTAAGGACATTTTTGCCCCAAACTCTTACCTGTATTCTAAACAGTAAACGCCCAATCTCTAAGCCCTAACCCATATATAAATTCTTTCTTGTAAAACTCACTTGCTTCTATACTCTCTAATCTCTTGGTACCAAGTATTACAATGACTCTTATTAGGGGTATTATTCCTTCATTCTACCAATTTCTCATACCCATTACCATACTTAGTGAGGCAAGCTCTTTCATCTCTCCTACACACCCATCACCATCGGCACCCACACTCTCATCTTTTACTTTAAAATTTCACTAGTTTTAGCAGCATTGCTCATGGTGGGTGAGTGAATAATTCTTAAGTTTCTCTTTAATTTAATGATTTGAGAGTAAATAGAGTCAAATTGGGGTTTTAATTGGTGAGGGGATATCAAATGAATGAGTTGTGCATGTGCAATAATGGTGGAGATGGAGGTGACAATGGTGGTGGTGGGTGAAAATTGTGTAGGATTTTGTTTTTGAGGTCTTAATTTAGGGTTTTCAATTTGTGAGTTGGGAGAAAAAGATTGAGTAAGAAGATGATGTGAAGGGAAAAAATGATGATGATTGAATTGGAAGAAGCATAGTAGATGAAGATAGAGACGGTGAACATCTCTAACAATGGCCCCAAAATTTATTTATTTTTCCCGATAAAAAAATAGACAATTGCTTGTTAAAAAAGTAATTTTTCATGCAAGTATGTTTTGAGTATGTGTTTGTGTGTGTATATATAGAAGATGGTGTCTATAGAGGTTTTGTAATGGAGGTAATGGTCACTCTTTAGGAAGACAATGATTAGACAAGTGAGTTTGGGTAAGGGTATTTGGATATCTTTTTCAAAATTTTATAGTTTTTGTGGTCTTTCACCCACTTTTAGCGAGTGGCAAACACGCACCGTTAAATTGGATATTGCTTACTACAGACAGACTAGATGAAATAGCATAGCCTCAATATCATAGTTGTTTAAATGTCGACTTTTGAAATATAGGTGGTCATGTGAGCAAACGTATAAACCCCTGGAGGTTAAATGAAAATTACCCTTCGTTTTTTTTATAAAAAAAAGCTATACTAACTGAGAAAATGACATCTTTCAAAGATTCATATACTCCCTCTGTGCCAAAATTAGAGGCCGCCTTTAACAGTCAGCATTTTTAATCCATCCAATGACTGAGTGTAATCAAAGGCCAATTCACAACTTATTTTACTATAATCAGACATTGAACATTAATTTGAAAAGTAGTCTCTCATTTTCGAGAAAATGTACCCTCCATTTGGGAAAGAGGGACGGGGGTACACAAAGAAACTAGGTACACATAGTTTACAAAAGAAATAACCTATGCAAGACTACTATCATCTCATATATAAAGAAGCTGCTAAAAGATGGGGAAGCTTCATTTAAGTGATGAATGATGATCTAAGAGTTCTCTCCACTTCATTAGCCACAACGACTCGGTCAAGGAAGAAGATAAATGGAAACTAGTCTGTAGCATGACAACCTGTAACTCAAGATGCATGAAACACAGAATAGTGAAAATCATGTATTGATCCTTCTATAAAGCATTGTCGATTAAAAGCCACAAGAGCCCATTTTTCTTTAGCAATACACAATTTACAGGTTCTACATAGTTACAGTGGTGTCATACTAATTTTAATTTTTAATCAGATTTATACATGGAAACTCCTACTGAGACTGAATTATTAGGCACATCTTATCTGAGAAAAGCAACTGAAACAATATAAAAGGCTATCTTCTACAAATCAAACATGCAGCAAAAATAATAAAAAATAAGCACAAAAATTTGCTACATCATATGATCCAAAGACCTGGAAGCATTGAAGTTCAAAGTGCATTCATTATGCCCCAAGAACTTGCTCAAATAGATAAACCATGAGTGTCAACAAACACCCCCTTGCAACATTTGTAATGAGCTATATACTTTTAGATTCTTTTGATAAAAATGCTCATTTTACATATAAATGGAAAACATGAGAAAACAAAAATTTAGGAAAATTGACCTTAAAAGAGCTGTGATCAAGTTGAATAGCTCTACGACAGTCCTCCTCAACTTTGGTCCAATCACTACAAAACAAAGGCAACAAAAAATTAAAGGAAATAAATGGTCAATGAACTCGAACATCACAAATTCCAGTCTTTCAGTATCCAAAGGGAAAAATAAACATAAATGAATAAGCAAAACCATAAAGGGTACGCGGCCGTACATACTTCCGCTTGCGATGGCATAGAGCTCGGTTAGTCCAATATACAGGAACATTAGGGCACAACGTAATAGCCTGAAAACCCCCAAATAAAATAAATAAAAACGCATGAGAATAAAGCATAACGTTTCTGACACGGAAGATTATACACATAACAGATAAAGAAGAGAAAAAGGAAAAGGTACCTCAGTATAAGCATCGATGGCAGCAGCAAATTTATCTTTGGAGAAGTAGAAGTTGCCATCTTCACGCAGTTGCTCCGCCTGTTTCGTCCCCATTTTCTCTCTCCTTCTTCTTCTTTTTCTCTGTATATATTTGTATGTATATATATAGATAGATACAGATATACCTAAATCGAACCTTCGCCCATTATTGAAGGAAAGAGAGGGAGAAGAAACGAGTCGGAAATTTCAGGTCTGCTGCGCGAACTTGAAACACTAGTGTTTCTCGTCAACTTTTTTTAAAAAAAATAAAGGAAAAATAAATATATTATGAATTACTTGAATAAATATTAATAATATTTTTTTATAAAAAATATGTAACAAATAAGATTTGTTTATAATTTTATATATTAATATACTTAATAAAAATTGTAATAAATAATTTTTTATTTTTAAATTTTATCTAATTTCATATATATATATATATATATATATATATATATAAATATGTTTTATAATGGTAACTCCACATAAATTAATCCACGGGACTTAAAGAGGAAATAGAGTAAAATTTGGGTTGGTGTATAATATAGGTCGTCATTCGTGAATGTTCTATTGGGCAGGCGGATAAAGAAGGGGTTTAATTGAAAATGAGAAACTTACTCTTAATTCGGTCAAGGTGAAAGTTAAACCTCAAATTATTGTTACTTTTTTTTTTGGGGAAATGGCATTTCTTAATATTTTAAATATTAGTAGTAATTTTTTAGTCATCTATTACATCAATAAATATAAGTTATAGTAATTATTTTAAAAGTTACAAATATCTTATAAAAGATATATAAAATAATGTGTTATCTTATAATTATTTGTGTATCGATGTCTTTGACAATACATAATTAAAACTTTTATTTATTTTGAAACGATGCTTGAGCATTGCCTACTTTATGATAAATAGGTGATGTAGGAAATAAAATAGTCTCCGGTTAATTAGCCAATACCGATCATAATTGTCACTTTATTCATTCATATAATTGTCTAGTTAAACTACTGTTAGTGTTAAGTTAATAATTTTTAATTAAGATGACAAAACTTAAATTTAATAATTTTAAATTTAAAATCTTTAAATATAAATTCTCCATTTCATTTAAAATAAAAAATATCCGGATTCAATATATATAGATCAACCATATCTATATCTATATATGTTACACACACAAATAATCCACAAAATTAAACAGTGACTATTTAAGAATCTTAATTGGTACTACTATTTAAAATATTATTCAGTACTAATTATTACTCATTCGCCCATAATTTTTTGGATGAACAGATCCTAAGAGCTCCTAAGAACAAATCCCACCCATAATTTTTTGGATGAATGCTATGTATTGATTCTCACAGCCGACGAGTCTTCCGGCGGCTTCGGTCATCGATCATTATCCGCCGTCATCAACAAAACAATGAAGATGACTGCGGTCTCTAAAATGACCCAATAAGAAGTTGTATCGAAATCTGTCCGGTTGCTCTCTTGATTATCAAACCATGAAAATAAGAGGGTTTGAAAAGCTGGATCGAAAAAGATTAACTGATCCCCTGCCACTCCATCGATAATACTGTGGTCCTTGTCGGTGTAGAGGTTCCAATGATCAGTCATCTTCACCAAGCCACCGTTGTTCTCCTCCGGTCGTCCAGCGCCGCCACGGGTGTCCTTCTCAAGTCCTGCAATAGTGATGATCCAGTCGTCATCGTCGGGGGAGAGGATCAATGCTCTGGCAGAGCAGGAAAAATGGAGAAGGATGAGTGTTAAACAAAGAACAACACTACTATTGCGTCGTCCCATCAATGAATTCACGCCTTTAGCCATGCATTAACTAATTAAGATAAAATTAAAGTAACGTGATCTGGGGTAAGGCCTTAGGGTACCTTAATTTATAGGTAGAGATCAGGACTCAGGAGGGTTAATTCCTTCTCGGATTTGGAATTGGATTTGGGTCACCAACTATTTAGTAGCAGCGAAGGATATAATCATAATTTCCAAGTAATTAATTGTAACTATCCTATCCTTGTAACAAAACACTAGGAAAATTCATGCTAGATTCTAAGATTAATTGTGATCATGGGCGGAACCAGGGGATCTAGGGGTCATATGACCCCTCATTCTGAAATTTTTATGGGTTATTTGTTTTTGTTTTTCTTTTCTTTTTTTTATGTATTTTTTTTTTTTTTTTTACTTTATCATCAAAGTGAGGCATAATTTATAAACTAATTTATCATCAAAGTGAGGCACAAAAAAGTGGTAACAATTCTTTTTATAAACTAATTAAAAATAAAAAGCTAAAGAAATAAAATAATTTTTTTTGGATCCTACTACAGTGATCATAAGTTCACCATAGTTCTATCCTATCAAGATTATTAAATATGTCTTATTCTATTTTTTTTGTTTTTGTTCCTGGAATTCATTATTTCAAACTAATTAATCACATGAACCACAATACATGGTTTTGAATATATAATATTATAATTTGTAATTTATCTATAAAATTAGCTAATTAGTTGACTAAAAATTTCAAAGTATGATTAATGGTCTCAATAGTTCGGGAAAAATCAATAAATAAATATATATATATATATATATATGTATGTATGTATGTATTTAAAGTCATTAGACTCACAATTCAAAAGTTGACGATGGTTGGAATAGGATGTTGTGAAATACTATAATTAGACAAAATGAATTTAAAAAAAACACTCCAAACGTTAATAAATAAATTTTTTATTGATGTATATTGATCCCCTCTATAAATATTTTGGTTACACCACTAATTGTGATAAAGCAAATGATCCACATGTGCTTTTGCTCAGACCATCTATTAGTATTTCGGTTTCCTACTAGAATTTGATCCAACTGAAATAACCTTAAAGCGGCTATAATTATATTAAAAATAACTCTTAAATTAAATATAACATAAAGGAGAATTCACACTATATTTTCATTCTAAATATTTGTTCCATAAAGATGAATGGAATCTTGTTAAATTTGTGAATTTTAATTCGTTCGAGTTTAGTTTAGGTGCAAACCTGCCAGGTTACATCACATCCTATATATATATATATATCCTATTTCGTGGAGCTGTAAAATCATACTTGCTCTGTCTTTCCAAGAATTTGGATCAACTTTATAAGGTATATAATTTTTCATTACCAATACAATTTTAATGTAATGAAAAATTATACTATAACTTACTATTCAAGTTCACCCCCAATTAAATTCACAATTTTCACTTGGTGAAAAGAAAAAAAATGAGAAGAGAGTATATATATATTTTCAATCTACCTTTGTCTTTGAGTATTGTAATGAGTTTATATTTGTATGAATTAATATATTTAATTAGAGAGAGAATTAGTGATATGAGTTGTTAAGTATTTAGGAAAGTAAAATATAAAGAATAAATTTATCCAAATAAATTAATGTGAATTTTTTTATTTAAAGCTAAATTAATCTATATACAAATTTATGTTTTATTTTTACTTTCTGATAAAACTTGTTTTTATCATTTTTTGGTAGGAAATTGATATCTTTACGTAAAAATATTATAATCTCTGAGATCTGCTTACTATTCGTATGCAAAATATCATGTAAAAATTTCATCACGTGTTTGGTTTGAAAATGTGCTGTAATGGCGCTGACCTTTCAACAGTCAAATTAGGCATATACCAATTCCTTGTTCCCACTTTGTTTGGTGTCATTTCTACTCGTCTTGCTCAGCAAGAAAAGTAACTACTGTGTTTCTCTTTCCTGTCTATATATATAAATCCTACCCTCCATTGCAGATTGCACATCCTTACCTCTATATATCACTTCACTTTAATATAAATAATTCCTCCTCAATTAGTACACGGTCATTCCAGCTATGACCAATGGGAACGATCACCGGCAACAACCGCCAGAAATGATTCCGTTTTTAGACCTCCGGCAGTTGAAGGTAATTACGGCGCTCGGCCGCGGTGCCAAAGGCGTAGTATTTTTGGTCCAAACTGAATCATCCAATGGACAATTGCTTGCTTTAAAGACAATCTCAAAAGCTTCGATTGAGAACAGGAGGACGAGCAGTGAAAACAGAGATGGGAGCCAGTACAGACGAATTTCCTTCGAACAGGAGGTTTTAAGCTGCTTTCAATATCCACTCTTACCCAAACTCCGTGGAGTTTTATCAACAGAAAAAATAGTCGGGTATGCTATTGATTATTGTCCGGGACGCGATCTGCATTCTCTCAGAATGAAACAAACGGAGAAAATGTTCTCCGATGATATCATTAGGTATAATCTACTACATATTCTTTAAGTATATGAATGCTCTAAAATAAGATATCAATGCGTGAAAATTAAAGTTCAAACTGACTCGATTTCATGATTAGGTTTTATGCGGCAGAATTGGTACTGGCATTGGGGTATCTACACGAGTTTACAGAGATTTGAAGCCAGACAATGTAATGATACAAGAAAACGGACACTTGATGCTCGTCGATTTCGATCTCTCAACTAAACTCTCTGCCAAAACTGGGGAACCGAGTCCGATCGCAAAATCTGTACCAAAACCTGCGCCGAGGAAGAAAAGATCAGTTCTTGCGTTCTACAGGAGATCCAACTCGGGTATTTCGCCGGTGGATTTGATGAATTCAGATAAACTCGGGATGGAATCCGTAAATTCCGAGTGTAACTCGGTTACCAAGTCGAACTCGTTCGTCGGAACAGAGGAGTACCTGGCACCGGAGGTCATTCAAGGTAATGGCCACGATTTCGCTGTGGATTGGTGGTGCTTAGGTGTCATGTTGTATGAGATGCTGTACGGTGCGACGCCGTTTAAGGGAACAAATAGGAAGGAAACCTTCAACCGGATTCTGTCCAAATCGCCGGACCTCGTAGGCGAGCCGACGCCGTTGAGGGATTTAATCGGAAAACTGCTGGAGAAGGATCCAAAGCAGAGGATATCAATAGAGAAAATCAAAGGCCATGATTTCTTCTCAGGAATGAATTGGGATCTGATTCTGCAAGTCCCGAGGCCACCGTTTATTCCTGTGGGACTACAGGGTGAGGATATGGAAGGAAATAAGAAAATTGATGTGGAGTCATTTGTCCAAGGAGTATTCAAAGTTGAAGGTGATAAAATTGGAATGGCGGAAAAAGATTTTTTGATTTTTTGAATCTTAATTTTGTAACCATTCTTTGGAATTATTGGTTTAAGGAAAAGACTTTTCCATCTTATTGGTTTAAGGAAAAGACTTTCTTCCTTTGAATTCCTGGCCAATTTGTTGGTAACAACAACAGCCCAACTGTGCAGCACCCTATATATATATATATATATATATATATATATATATATATATATATATATATATATCGGTTGGGATCAATTCAGATACCTTTTATCTTATTTATCCGTCTTTCTTGCTTTTTTATGACGGACGTGACGATTCGATCATCAACCGTAAATCTATACTTTTTAGCGACATTATATGTTGTTCGTCGTTAAAAATATAAACAACGGTTGTATGACCAAAGAAATCGTAAATCGTCAGTCCATCATTTAAAAAGTGAGGTGAGGATGAATGAAGTAAAATAAGAGGTATCTGACGATCACTCTTCATATATATATATATATATATATATATATATATATATATATATATATATATGCACAGTAAGTCCTGAAAACATTGAATTTAGTCCAAACTGACAATAGATAAATTCAGCTGTTGTGCATACCCAATTCATGTTGGGCATGAGAATTACTCCACTTTCCTCCTCACACGGGAATCAATACCAATAATTATAGGAGATATTTTTTTTGCTGATATTCTAATTATATTATTTTTTTTTAATTTTATTTTTTTGATTTTTTTTTTGGTAATAGCTCTCAAAAAATGTATAATATTTATTTCAATTGAAATTTTTATAAAAAACAGTATTTTATGTGTAATTTGGATATATACAATAAACAGGGTTGTACAGATCTTATTTTTTGTATGTATCCAAATTACACATAAAATATTATTTTTTAGATAAATTTCAGTTGAAATAAATACTATATATTTTTTGAGAGCTACTACAAAAAAAAAAACCAAAAAATTAAATAAAAAAAATAATATCGTTAGAATGTTAGCAAAAAAATATCCCCTAAAAAGACTCAAATCAATACCCTTGGTCCTACGCCAGTTTTCCTGACACCAGGAATACCTACCTCCATATTCAATAGTACAAAATACATTTATTTATTTATTTTATTTATTTTTTACATAAATTCAATTCCATCCTCCTAGCCACAAAACAAATACTACTACAACTTGAATCCCAAACTCAATTGAATTAAAGTAAGTAGCCATATTTTGCCGAATGTTTCTCCCTTTATTTTTTACAGAACCAACTACATTACTAACTCAGTTGCTTAATATAAGTTATTTTAAAAAAAATATTTTTATTTCTAAATATAAGTCGTTTGAGAATTTTAAGTAAGCATTAATTGCTTAGTTTTCAATATTGCCCCAAGTAATAAATATACTTTTGATTCTCTCACTATTTTTTACCCAATAAATAACACTCTCTTCTTCTAATATAAGGGTAATATAGACAATTGATAGTATATTTAATGTTATACAATCATTTCCTTAATACTTGTGCACAACTCTAAAATGACTTATATTAAGAAATGGAGGGAGTACAATTTACAAATTTCTCCACATGTCTTTTAAAGTAAATAGTAATTTATTACAATATGCTTTGTTCACAAATAATGAGTCTGAATAGAATTTTTTAAATACAATTTGATCCGATTAAGAATTCAAATAACTATTTATTCAGTTAGATTTGTTTATTATACCTCGATAATCAATTAGTATCTATAAATATGTGTTTATCTGAGTGTAACTAGGGGTGATAACCGAGCCAAGTAGTTCGGTACTCGACTCGAAAATATGATCCAAAGCTCGAATTCGAAGTTGATCCGAGTCGAATCTGATCCATACTCGTTTTCTGTTTAATGATACACGAGTCGAACTCGAACAGACCAAACTGTTATGCTTTGTTCCAAAATGTTTTACAATATGCTTTGTTCCAAAATATTTGTCGTTTACAACTTTCAAGAAAAATAAATTATTTACTTTCCTATATTACCCCTACCTTCTCTCATTGTCCCAAGAAATTCTCTCTTGTATTAATAGTTTTCAACTTCCCATAGAGGGGTAGTTTCTTAATCCATAGGATGGTAAATGATACTTTCTTAATCCATGTGTCAAAATCTTAAACGACAATTTTTTAGGAACGGAGGGAGTAATAGGTAGGCGTCCATCATCAATGGACTAGTTAAACCCACTCCGAAAGCAGGCTTTTGATCCAAACAATTAATGTTGAGTAATTGCAAACCCAAGGCCGGCCCATTACTTTTTCTAGTAACGTAAATTGGAACATGATTCCGACGTGATCCCCGCTCCGATTTCTTCTCCCTCCCCCAAAAGATCGTGAAAAACGCTGACTTCCCTAATCAAACTAAAACTGTCCATATACTATTATTCTTAAGACCCACCCCACTCCACTCACGATCCACTATTTTTACGTCTCATTCACAATTACTACTAATTACCCAGCCCACAAATGTCTCAAACTCTATAAATTACTACAACCCTTTTTCACCTTCTCTCTAAAACACAAAATAGTAGTACTACAAACACCAATGGCTGTTGTTCCTCTTCTCCCATACATGCTGCTTCTATTTCTAGCATCATTTTCTCTCTCATCGCATTCTCTTACCTGCACCTCACAGAACTTCAAAAACAACAAATTCTATAAAAACTGCACAGATCTCCCCTCATTAAAATCCTACCTCCATTGGACCTACGACTCCTCCAAATCCTCTCTCTGCATCGCCTTTCTAGCTCCCCCGGCTAAACCAGACGGCTGGATATCCTGGGCCATCAACCCCACCGCCACCGGAATGGCCGGCGCTCAGTCTCTCATCGCCTTCAAGCAATCCGACGGCTCAATGACCGTCAAAACATTTAGCATCAGCTCCTACAGTTCAATCGTACCGTCCAAGCTTTCCTTCGACGTCTCTGATTCGTCGGCCGAGTATTCCGACGGCCTAATGAAGATATTTGCCACGCTGACATTGCCGGAGAATATGACCGTTGTGAATCAGGTGTGGCAGGTCGGTGGTTCGGTTGCCGCCGGCGACATACCTGCGAGACACGACTTTGAGGCGGCGAATTTGAATGCTAGGGGACCGCTAGAGCTGTTGAAGACACAGAATAATAATGGTAGTAATAGCAGCAGCGGTAACGGTAATAGTAATACTACTTCTGGAAATCATAGTAGTAATGATGGTGGAGATTTTAGGATTAGGGAGACCAAAGTTGGCCTTTATGTAATTTTACTGCTTTTTGCAGGCATGCTAGCATTTTGATACATTATAATTGAATTCCAGTTAGTAATTAATTTTAAGCATACATTGAATAATTAATGACTTGTTTTTGAATTTTAAGTATACTCTCAATTTTTGGGTTGTAATAATATTTTGATAGACTAAAGAATGATTAACTAATTACTAGTACTATAATTTAATACATTATTACATCACTAATTATGAATTCCCGTTACTGGGCAAATATTTATTGGATAATTTCCTGATTATTTACTCAAATAATCCATAGTTTAGATAGTAATTTATTATTTTCTGCTAAAGTTTTTTTTTTTTAAAAAAAAATAGTTAGCCCCCACCCCCCACCTAATGAGTAATGGGGGTTGATATAATTCTTCTTGTATATTAGTACCACTTTTTGAGCTTGGTTAATTAGTACTACTTGAAGAGTTTTGATGTGATCACCAACAAATTAATTAAAATTAAATTATGAGCCATCAATTTCCTGCTTTAGGGAAGCATCACAAGTTCACCAAACTTACTAAATTAATGTAATGATACGTAAATTTTTGGTCTGTTTTCAAACTTGAATATTAAATTTTTAAAAAAAGAATAATCACTTAATTAAGAAGAGCATTTTGCATTTAAGGAGCATTGCGTGTGCAATTAATTTATTTTGAATTTAAGAATTTGACGTTTCCCACCGTTATGTCATGGGCCAAACCAGCCCAAAAAGGCCTCACACCAATTACATGTTGCTAGCCATTATGTATTGTTTAGGTCCAATATCATTTGTTTGAATGTGGCCCACGATTGTGATTTTATGATGAAGCAACATTTCCATGTTACTATTTTGGGCCTGGAAATTAGTGATTAATTCAATAAACAACATGTTAGCTCAATTATTTTCCTTTTTGGAGGTGGAGGTTGCAATTTGCAAAACAAAGGGGGAAACGCCAAAACTCAACAATAAAAAATTGGCAGGAGGAATTTCCTGGCGGGGAATACTATAATTTCAAATTATTATTATTTATATAAATAAAAAGAAAAAAAGTATTAAACTTAAATTATGTAAAAGTTTGGGTGTCAAAAATGGTTATAGTAACAAATCTAATAACATACCATTAAAACCAGTTGCATGAGTTCCTATCTATATATATATATATAGGGTCACATGCATGTTTAATTGTTCATGAACTACAAAACAAACACATGGTGGTTAGGGCAGGTGAAGCCACTGTTGGTACACAGATACGAATTAATATAATTAATAATTAATTTAGTTTTGACCAGATATGAATAATTAATTTTCATTTTAATCAAATAAGAATGTGACAAACATTTAATTTTTTCAATTAATACGTATTTACGGCCAAATATATTATCATATATAAAATTAATATTTTAACAAGTATCACTCATAAATATAATTCCCGTTTAGTATTGATGTGAATGGCTTTGTAAAAATATATAAGTGGTATAGCACTAGTACGTTGTTGGGTGTGTGGGGTTCAACCTCTACCTCAACCTCAACCTCAATCAAATTAGGTGGGTGGTACACTTGGGTTGGGTGATTAAAACAGCCATAACTTTATGGAACAAATCAATATATATATATATATATATATATATATATATATATATATATATATGATGAGGTATTGTTGATGATATTATGAGCTCACATATATGCATGCATGCATGCCCCTTTTGTCATTATTGAATTATTATTAATTGATCTTTAATTTTAGGTACCTCCTTCTTTCTGTCTTTGGTCATCACAACATCACTATGACATAACTCTCTTTTTGTTAAATAAACTCATTATGCCATGCTTCCTCTATACTCCATCCAGACCTGGCTTTGGACCGTATTTTTTAAGCCCACGAAAAATTGGGTTATTTTAGCCCGGCCGGATCCGCGGGCGCTCGGCCTGCCCTTGATCTATGATTTTTTTTTTTTAAATAAAATGTTACTGTTTGTGAGTTGTGAGGCTTGAACACATGACTTGTAAGTAAATAAATAAGAGTTCAAACCAATTAAATTACAACAATTATTTGTTTTTAATGCAATCTTCAATATATTTTAACTATAATTGAAAACTATAATTAAGATATGTAGTTAATGTAGGTAATTAATTAATAATACTAATTTATAATACTATTAAAATTTTAATTGATTGAGATATGTAGTCAATGTAGGTAATTAATTAATCGTGTTTGTTTGTATTATTGTTTGTTATTAATTATTTTATTATTTTTAAATTAAGAAATTTTACGGTGTAGTGAAATAGTTTGAAAAAAAAAATTAAAGGAGAATCCATGGTAGAAGCCGACCCATTGGCCGCCACTACCACATGTTTTCGTGTTTCGACCCACCAAAACCCGGGCCTTTTTGGCTGGCAGGCTTCGGCTTACTACCGCCTGTTTACTACAGTCTAACTCCATCCGTCCCTAATTATTTGACGTTTTAGAGGTGGACACAAGAATTAAAATAATAATTGAAAAACATTAAATATAATACTCAATTATCTATAATACCCTTAAATCTTTTGTTGGGTTAAGGAGAGGAAAAGAATTTAAAGTATCAAAAAAATAGACAGAGTAATGAGAAGTAATTTTGAAAAAGAAGAAGAATGAGGAGTAGTAGGTTAATCATTATGTCCTATCTATCCTTTTCTTTTCTTTATTTCCCATTCTTTATTTATGCGTCCAATATATATGATATGATATATTAGGGAATGGTTAGCCGGAAATAAATTTTATAGTAAGTTTATTTTATTTTTAATATAATATTGACACGCATTCAGAACGATTATCCTTGTATCTGTATATGAACATTGTATTAAACCTAAAATAAACTTATCACTTGAGATAACCGAATCTGATATTGTTAAGAAAGTATTACGAATACAGAAAAATAGGACCAAGGATTGACACGGGTAGTCCATGTCCTTAAGGTGTTTATTGCCCTTACACTACTAAGGTTTCTTTAAAGGCTACTAAAGAATATACCTCCGGGATTAATGTCACGACTATTTTTGTTCTAAGTGATAAGAACTCACCATGAACCTCATATATATGCTTCTTGTGTAAAAATGATAGAAGGAAGAAGATGAAGATTATTCGGGCCAGAATATTTGAAATGTGAGTTATGCAATATAAATGATATATTAATCACATATCGGTTTTTGCATCCCATAATGATTAAATAAAAAGCTGTTTAATCATTAATGAAGTTAATTAATCTGGTTCAATGCAAAAAAGAAGCTCTTGGCTCTTAGAAGTGCAAAGTGCGCCTAAAGCGCCAATGCGACTTTGCGACCCGAACCCGCACCACGGCCCCCGGGTCGCGAGTTGTAACCAACTCCAAGCCTTTCCTTTAGTACCAATAGTGAATTAAACTATTCCACATATACTTATAAAGTATTAAATAGCTTTATTCCTACTCAATGCGGGACTTAGAGAAAATAGTTTTCTTAAACAACAATTAACCTTTTCATGTACTCCACTTTGGATACAATTAAAACATAATATATAATTCCTACTTGAATTATATATTACTCTATTTTAATCTCCTTGTAATAGACTATCAAATGCACTTTTAATTTTATATAAATTCAATCAATTAATGGGTCTAAATTAATCCCCAAATTGATCAAAACCCATAAAAGAAAAGGTGCAATTAACAATCCCCCACTTGTTTGAAAAACTACTTTTCTTCAAACAATTCTTTATCTATCAACTCCAAGATTTGTATGCATAATAGAAGGTGTGACGAACATTGAACCTTCTTTTAGTATAAACAACTCAAAGTCATATCAAAATAGATGGTGTCCGTAAATTGAACCTCTATTCCAAATGATATGACCGGAGCTATCATACACACACAAACCTCCCTTTACGGTGAGCATAATAATTACTTTGCGTTATTAAAGCCCTGCGCAACATCCTGTTTCTTGAACCTCTAAGAGAGTAAACCATAACTCTCTATAAGAAGCGGCTTCACTTCTAGTTCATATAGGCAAAATGTTTCTCTAAAGACTCTTGTTCTTTATAAGTGCAACACTTTGTTAAGAAGCATAGCTCATCCTCGGTCATCTGACGAGACGTTCTTATCATATACTACATATGAGACCAAATTGATAGTAACGCCCAACAAAACTGTGACTTGTTTTTCCCATTCAACCTATAAACTAGGGGTAACCTAGTAATAGGTTGGGTTCCCATCACCTTTGGCTCGAATGGTTTAAGTCCCATATCTCGTGTAGTCAAACTTATTAAATCTCTCGTCAGGAGGCTTAGTAAGTGGATCGTGCAAGTTTTTACTTGACTTCACATGAAACAATAGTTATGATACCATCATGTATCAATTGTCTCATAAATTCATGTCTTAGACCAATATGTCTAGACTTACCATTATAAGTACCACTATACGCTCTTGTTAGCGTAACTTCACTATCACAATATAGTGAAATTGGAGGCATTGGATTTGGCCATAGATCTATGTCTAACAAAATATTTCTAATTCAATCAGCCTCTTTTCCTGTTTGAGCCAAAGCTATAAACTCTGACTCCATAGTAGAGTGAGAAATACAAGTCTGTTTCTTGCTTGCCCAAGAAACAGCACCACTGGCAAGAGTGAAAATCCATCCACTTGTAGATTTATTATCTCTCATACTATTAATCCAGCTCGCATCAGAATATCCCTCCAAAACACTAGGGAATTTATAGTAGAACAATCCTATGCCACTGGTTCCTTTTAGATATCCAAGTACCCTTCCAATAGCTTTCCAATGATCAATATTAATACTGCTTGTATATCTACTAAGTTTAGAAACTGCAAAAGAAATATTTGGCCGAGTACAATGCATAGCATACATAAGGCTACCAATAGCACTTGCGTATTCTAGCTGTGTAATAGCTCTACCCTCATTTACTTTGAGTTTAACTCCATTCTCAAAAGGAGTATTCACCTCCTTGAACTCGAGATGACTAAACTTAGTTAATATTTTTTCAATATAGTGAGATTGATTCAATACATAACCCCCACTATGTTTTTTAACTTTGATGCCTAAAATAGTATCTACTTCACCTAAGTCTTTCATAAAAGCACGGAGGATAAATACTTTTTAGTCTCATTTACTCCAACCATATTAAATCGATAATCAACATATCATCTACGTCTAAAATGCATTATCACCATATAATCGAAGTGGTTTTGGAGTATAGGCACCTATCTCGCACTATTATATTTAAAGCCAAAGTTTAAAATAAGCGATGATCAAATCTCTCGTGCCACTGTTTTGGTGCCTGTTTTAGACCATAAAGAGACTTAACTAATTTATATACTTTAGCCTCATTTTCGGGAGCAACAAACCCTTCGGGTTGTTCCATATATACTTCCTCATTCAAATTGCCATTCAAAAATGCAGTCTTTACATCCATTTGATGAACGTAAAGATCAAACAATGAAACTAAGGCAAAAAGAATTCGAATGAAAGTAACTTGTGCTACCGGTGCATAAGTATCAAAATAGTCAATACCCTCTACTTGTCTAAAACCTTTTGCTACTAATCTTGCTTTAAAAGCAGAAATAGTACCATTAGTGTTATACTTTGTTCTAAAAACCCACTTACAACCTATAGGTTTAGAACCTCTAGGTAAATCTGTCAATACCCAAGTATTATTTCCCAAGATTGAATCCATTTCATCATTTACAGCTTCCTTCTAAAAAGTAGCATCCCTAGAAGCCATATCTTCTTTAAATGATTTAGGATCAGTCTCAAGACTAAATACATAGGGTATTTCATTTACCACATCATTATTTTGGTCCTCTTCCACCAAAAATAATAGAGACTGTGATGAAATGAAATCATCATCTAAATCTTTATATTTTCTAGCTCTAGTACTCCTTCTAGCTCCACTTGGTTGAATTAGAACACTGGGTTCTTCAACCTCAACATTAGACATTGTAGGACCTCTAGGCTCATCAAATTTAGGCATTTCCACATTCTCAACATCTTTTGAGAATTTATTTTCAAAAAATTCCACATCACTGGACTCAGTTATTATATTAGACTCTAAATCAAGAAGCCTATATGCTTTAATATTCTCAGCATATCCAACAAATATACTTCTAATAACTCTAGCTCCTAACTTAGTCCTTTTAGGATCAGGAACTCGAAAATAAGCTATACACCCCCACACTTTAATATGTTAGGTTTTCTGCCTTTCCATATTTCATAAGGACTAGTTTTAATTACAGAACTAGGAATCCTATTTAAAATATGACAAGCAATAAGAAGTGCTTCACCCCATAAATTATTTGGCAAACAAGCATGATTTAACATACAATTAATCATATCATGAAACACACGATTTTTTCTTTCTGCTAAACCATTTTGTTGAGGTGTATATGCTGCACTTGTTTGATGTATAATGTCATTTTCTTCATAAAATGCATCAAAAGCATTCAAACAATATTCCATGCCTCTATCAGAACGTAAAATTTTAATCTTCTTCTCAAGTTGATTTTCTACTTCTAATTTGTATTTTTTGAATGAGTTAAATGCCTCATCTTTTGTTCTCAACAAATAAACAAAACAATATCTGCTAGCATCATCTATAAAAGTAATGAAATATCGTTTTCCACCCCTTGTCAATATTCCATTTAACTCATGAGATATCGGTATGTATTAAATCTAACAATTGTGATTCTCTATGTACACTGGAAATGGTTTCCTCACAATTTTGATTTAACACAAATTTCACATTCTCTAGTTCAAGATTGCCAATATCAATCAATTTCATTGCATGCATATTTTTCAAATTCTTTGAATTTATATGTCCTAAACGACTATGCCACAAAGAAATTGCACAAGTGGTATAAGCAGAAATTGAACTGTTCTTATTAATAGATAATTTATACATTCTATTACAAGCATAACCCTTTCCAACAAAAACACCATTCTTTGAAAGAATGACTTTGCCAGACTCAACAGAAATTTTAAAACCTTTCTTATCTAAAAGATCAACAGAAATTAAATTCTTTCTAATTTCTGACACAAACAACACATTCAGCAAGGTTAGCTTCTTCCCAGAGGTGAAATTCACTTCCACAATTCTTTTTCCATTAACTTTAGCCATTAAACTGTTTCCCATCTGAACTTCCTGTCCAATAATTTCTTCAAATGTTTTAAACATTTCTCGATTATTGCAAATACGGACAGTAGCTCTGGAGTCCAACCACCAACCATTTGGCTCATCAACCATGTTAACTTCAGAAATCATAGTCACATCAAGACTAAGATCAGATACCATGGCAACAAGGTTCTCCTCAACCATATTAGCAGAACCGCTTTTGCGTTGTTTACATTCTCTGGCATAGTGTCCAGTTTCTCCACAAACATGACACTTACCCTTTCTTTTATTAAAATCAGAATTTTTATTTTTCTGTCCAGGATGCTTGAACTTAGAATTATCTCTTTTAACACTGGTCCTTTTTCCTTTAAATGATTTTGCCTCCAAATAGTTTTACTTTAGATCATCTTGAATCAAATTCTTAGCATCGCGTTTCGAGAGCTTCTTCCTCAATACGAAAATGCTTCTGAATTTGATCCAAGGAGAAATCCTCAGATTTATGCATCAACTTTTTGGCAAAATCTTTTCAAGATGGAGGTAATTTTGCAATTATTGCTCCAACTTGAAAAGTTTCAGGCAAAACAATTTTAAGAACCCTTAACTTGTTAACAATAACCTGGAGCTCATGCACTTGCTCCAAAATAGGTTTCTTATCAACCATCTTAAAATCAAAATATTTAGATACTAAATATTTATTTGTACCTTCTTCCTCAGCCTTGTATTTGAATTCCAAAGCTTCCCATAACTCCCTTGGTGACTGAATATTGTTGTAGAAGTCATAGAGACGATCCGACAGCGTGTTGAGGATATGTCTACGAGCAAGTTCCTCATCTTCAATCCTTTTCATTCTTCGCTCTTTCAATGCTTCGATGACATCATTATTTGGCTGCTGACCTTCTACTGGTTTGGGATCTTCTGGAATTGGCTGAAGGTTAGGGTCCAAAACATACGTAATCTTCAAAACAGTTAGTAAAAATTTCAGTTTGTCTTGCCAACGACTGAAATTATTTCCATCAAAACGATCGAGCTTGACAAAATCCTGGTTCATCATTTTGAAAGACTCTGTATCCATTTATAAAATAAACACCTTAAGATTGTTAAGAAAGTATTACGAATACAGAAAAATAGGACCAAGGATTGACACGTAGTCCCTGTCCTTAAGGTGTTTATTGCCCCTTACCACTAAAGTTTGCTAAAGGCTACTAGCAATATACCTCCAGGATTAATGTCACAGCCTATTTTTGTTCTAAGTGATAGCAACTCACCATGAACCTCAATATATGTTACTGTGTAAAAATGATAGAAGGAAGAAGATGAAGATTATTCGGCCAGAATCGAAATGTGAGTTATGCAATATAAATGATATATTAATCACATATCAGTTTTGCATCCCATAATGATTAAATAAAAAACTGTTTAATCATTAATGAAGTTAATTAATCTGGTTCAATGCAAAAAAGAAGCTTTTGGCTCTTAGAAGTGCAAAGTCGCTTTAAAGCGCCAATCGCGACTTTTCGACGACGAGAACTCGCCCACACCCCGGGTGGCATGGTGGAGTGGTGGTCTTCACACCACGTCATTGTGACCAACTCCAAGCCTTTCCTTTAGTACCAATAGTGAATTAAACTATTCCACATATACTTATAAAGTATTAAATAGTTTTATTCCTACTCAATGTGGGACTTAAAGAAAATAGTTTTCTTAAACAACAATGAACCTTTTCATGTACTCTACTTTGGATACAATTAAAACATAATATATAATTCCTACTTGAATTATATATTACTCTCTTTTAATCTCCTTGTAATAGACTATCAAATGCACTTTTAATTTTATATAAATTCAATCAATTAATGGGACTAAATTAATTCCCAAATTGATCAAAACCCATAAAAGAAAAGGTGCAATTAACAATCCCCCACTTGTTTGAAAAATTACTTTTCTTCAAACAATTCTTTATCTATTAACTCCAAGATTTTTATGCATAATAGAAGGTGTGACGAACATTGAACCTTCTTTTAGTATAAACAACTCAAAGTCATATCAAAATAGATGGTGTCCGTAGATTGAACCTCTATTCCAAATGATATGACCGGAGCTATCATACACACACAAACCTCCCTTTACGGTAAGTTTATTTTATTTTTAATATAATATTGACACGCATTCAGAAAGATTATCCTTGTATCTGTATATGAACATTGTATTAAACCTAAAATAAACTTATCACTTGAGATAACCGAATCTGATATTGTTAAGAAAGTATTACGAATACAGAAAAATAGGACCAAGGATTGACACGGGTAGTCCCTGTCCTTAAGGTGTTTATTGCCCCTTACCACTAAGGTTTGCTAAAGGCTACTAGCAATATACCTCCAGAATTAATGTCACAGCCTATTTTTGTTCTAAGTGATAGCAACTCATCATGAACCTCAATATATGCTACTATGTAAAAATGATAGGGTTATATGATATGATATGGATCCGGTTAGTATGAAGTTTATTTGTTGATAAGTTGGTCAATTGACTAATAAAATACTGACACATATAGAACCTCATCTGCGTGTCAGTATTATATTAATCAATTGACCAACTTATCAAAAAATAAACTTCATACTAACTATTTTCATATGATATTATCATCTTTCATACAATACAATAATATAGGTAGGAGTAATAAATAAAATTAGGCGGACATGAGATGAGATGACTCATGACAGGACAGAGTGATTAGTAATGTTAAGTAGAAGTTAGGTCATTTCGATCCTTTTCCCTAAAACACTAGTAGTATTATATATATAAAGATTTTCTTTTCATCTACTCAAATCAGGATATAAAGATTTTCTTTTCTTTTCTCGTCCATCTCTTTTTTCCTTTTTATATAATAATTTATATATTATTAAGACTGTAATTTGTATTCTATTATGAAAGAAGAAACAACTATGAAAGTATTATAATTAAAGAATATGTATTATTTCATCATTTCAATACCTTCCCACCTTCTGATTTGTTTATACAATTAATTGTATCACTATAAGAAGTCTATCTATAATGAAACTAAGTAACATATGTTTATGTCATATATATACTCTATGATTTTTTCTCCAGCTAATAAATTAATTTATAGGGTCTATGAAAAATGGTTTTAACAAAAATACTTTTACAAGTTTCAATGATTTATTAATCTCCAAGAAAACTGAGTGAGGGAGTATAGAAAGAGTATGATACCAGTAAAGCTACTGCATTAGAAAATGAAAAAATACTACTAGCTAAAAACAACAAAAGAAAGAATAATGAAAGCGAATTAAAGTAAGTGGGAAGTAAAATACGAAATTTGGGGGACCTGACCATGGCATGTCTCCAAGTCACTCCAACTAATAAAGTCAAAATGTCATTATTATCAAAGAATAATGTTACGCACATAAATTATTTTATAAATATTTTATAAACGGTTGATGTGACATACTCTATTTCAATTTTTTATATGAAACTGAATACTATATTAAAAAATTTTATTGATAAATATGCTAAGGTGGAATATATCTCCTCACCCTTCGATGAAATTCTAGTGACTTTTTCATAACCACTTTGTGCAAAGCTAGTGGACAAGCCAGCCCACCAAACCTAAAATGGAGTATTATTATTCCAATTTCCACACTGGGGTCACTGCTTATGAAATATAGAGGGAAAAGCAGCAAACTTGAAGAAAGGGGGAGTTGGGCTCATCAGCCTCAGGCATGATCCTTTTAAGAATAAACTTGTCTACGCCTCCATCCATCCAATAACATATCATGATTTACTTGGGTACGAGAAACTAGTGGTGCTAAATGCTACTAATCATTACCAAATTACTTACTGTAGTATTACAACAACTGACTACTGATTACTGATAATAATAACTCATCATTCTCTACGCACACTACAATATTGTGATGAGCTCAAGAGCTCCTCCATTCCAACATGCTCCATCAAGTGTAACAAGAAATCCAGAAACAACCAAACTGTAAACTCAAACGGATAGTAACATAATCCAAAACTGCAACAGCTGTGTAAAAATATATCCTATATATAGAAATTTAGATAACTTTACACAAGATGATTCAAAAATTAAAAGAAACTCTTAACATCATCTAAACAGTGAGGGGAGGGGTTTAAAAGGGATAATACAGAATCAGCAATTCCCCAATTATGCAATTACTGGGCCAATGGCTGTTGCCTGCCATCTCCGTTGTGGTAACCATCATAGGGTTTAGTAGAGTTACCCGACTTCCTCCTCAAAACTACTATCCAAGTGATTACTTCTAAAAGTAGAGCAACAGCACCCAAAGCAGCTACCACACATATGTAAGTTGATTTCCACTTCTTTTCAGGATCCAAGATATCTAGGCCTTTAAACACATTAATGACTCCAAGGATAACGATGGCATATCCAATTCCATGGTGGTAGATGTTCCAGTAAAATCGGTACTTGTGGTCTTTCTTTGGTCTCAAGAACAATGCAAAGATCTATATAAAAGCCAAAAAATGAAAGCACATCAGAAGCAAATACCCATATATAGTCATGTCACTGTCATATGCAACTTGCAATATTTTAACTTTGTACTTCTACAGTGTGCCTTCTAACTATAAAGAGATAAAAAGTGTTACAAAATTATGTTTTTCATTACTAGTAAGAGGTCTGATGGCTTATAGCATGAACGACTTGATTGTTAAAAAATGATGTTCGTCCTGTTGAAGTTCAATTAAACTTGTTGAGTTCTGCTAAAGATACAAACATTTAAGAATTTTAGCTAATTTCTCTGAATGCTGAAGTGATCAAACTTTGCTTGGAGTTCCAACTGCAAAGAATGCCCTAGGCTAGAAAAAATGACCAATATATGCCTGGCAGAACTATGCATAAAGAAATAACAGAAGAATTTGCAAAATTGACTGTAATATTGCTCATACAAGATCAAGAGATTCAAATTAGCAGTGGAAGAGAGATCTACCTGCACTGTGGCGATAGCAAAGAGTGCAATCCCGATATTCCGGTGACTAGTGTACTCGACCCCCTTAGATTGACTACCAAGCTTAAGACCAGTTGCCCAGCCAGCAACCCCAATAGCATATGACGAGGTCTGGCAGAACGCATGGAGATAAAACCATGCAGGATCTGCCCCTGGGAATACTCTAACATACCTCGCGATGATGATTCCAAGTGGAAACAAAGTCCCCCAACTCACAGCATTCAGAATTCCATGAATCTGAACCAAACAAACAAATTTCTTAGATTTATCAAACACCAATTTAGATTTTCTTCTTTCCAGCTAGCTCTTCATTATCACTACAATTTGATGAACAGTGTCCACATCAATTACCAACTTTGGAAATTTAGCTGCAAAATGATAAAGTCAGCAATAAATCCCAGTATTCTACTTCTGATACCAGTTTTCAAGATTCCTTTGGAACATTTAACAAATACTATATATACCTTTCAGATGCAACTTTCATATTCTAAAATCTAAACCCCTGAATAAGAACTTTTAAATGTATGTACAATTACTGCGCTATCTGGCATTCACATAATTATACTTTAGCAAACACATCAAAATTTCAACTTTTTTTTGTCTCCTTTAGCCCCAAACACACACGCTCAGATATGGAAACACCAAAATCAGAAATATACCATATTACTTGTATAAATATACCATATTCAGTTTCTGTTTATAATATAATAGCATTACAAGTAAATAAATACAAAGGTGAGTTAGTGAAGTAATAATAGATACTTCCTCCATTCACAAAAAGAATACTCATTTGATTATATTTTTTTAGAATTAAATACATTTTATGATTAATAGTTTTTGTTCGTACAAATTAAAATTAAAAAAATTCACATTAATTTGAAGTTTCTGTAATTTTGGAACTGATGGAGTATTACCAAGTACAAAATTTGTTATTTTAAAAATTAAAATTTCGTAAATTAAGTAAAGGTCCAAGACAGCTTTTTATTTTTATTTTGAACGGAGGGAGTAATTGAGACTGCAGTAACGTACATTTTTCTTGGTGAGCCTGGAATCACCGCCGGTGGCACCGTTGCTCTGTCCACTCAACAAATCTAGGGTTCCTTTAGAGTTCAAATTCGCCGGCTGAAACGCATGCTTATCCGGCACACCACCGGTCACAGACGCCCCAACCTGCCACACCTGATTCACCGTCGTACTATTCCCCTTCTCCGGCAACACCACCGTCGCAAATATCTTTATCAATCCCCCGGAATACTCCACACTCATTTTGCTCACCTCAAAAGCCAGCTTCGACTCAACTAACGCAGCGTAAGAGCTTATATTGTATGTTTTCACAGTCATCGACCCATCTGAGTTTTTGAACCCGATTAGCGCCTGCGAACCGATCATTCCGGTGCCGGTTGGGTTAATGGCCCAAGCGACCCAACCGTCGGGCTTGGCCAGAGAAGCGAGGAAGGCGACGGAGAGAGAATATTTATCGGAGTCATAGGTATAGTGGAGGTAAGAGTTTAGCTGCGGTAAATCGTTGCAGTGAGCGTAGAGCTTATTGTTTGTGAACTTCTGGGACGTGCAGGTGAGTGAATTTGAGGGTGATATTAGTAAAGTCACCAACAGAGAAAATATTAGGAGGAGAGAGACTCTGAGCGACGCCATAGGTATCGGTGAGTGTATGGTTTTAGACAGAAAATATAGAGAGACGGAAGTAAGGGATTCCGATTTACGGAGATTCCGCCGCTTATACTAATATTCATATATATATATATATATATATATATATATATATATATATATGGTCAGGATCAGGTATGGGTTTCTTTTTTTAAAATGAGAATTTTTTTTTTTTTTTTTAAAAACAACTAAAAAAAGTTTAATATTTTATGGAATCGAAATTTTTTATAATACAATGTTTTTAGGTGTGATTTGAGTGCGTATAACAAAATATGTATGTATACGATGCATGCAGCAGACTGTACTACTATTTTTTGATATAGGTATTCAAAACACGCCCAAAATATTGTATTATAAAAAAATTTCAGTTCCATAAAATATAAAAAAAAAAATTAGTTATTTTTAAAAAAATAAAATAAAAAAATCCCTCATTTAAACAAAATAAAAGATCCGTTATTTGATCATTTCTGTATATATCTATATATATATATGGAGGACAGAGAGATTTGTGCTACCGTTATTTATTAATTGTGCTCGATTCTTTTTCACTGTCACAGCCTCACGGGGTCCATTCTCCATTGTTAGGAGTCCAATTACGGTGTAACATTGTGCGTTCCCACCCTTATTTATTTCTAATATTATTTAATTAAGTATTTATATTTTTATCTGTAATTATTTTTTAAAAATTAAATAAAAACATTTTAAATTTTAAAGTAATAAAAGTTATTTACAATATATATATATACATATATATAAAAGATGAAAAAAATGAGAAAAATATTTAAGTTAAAGGGGACCCTTTAAGTGAATATGTGGTGTGTTAAGATGATCTAAAAAAATATTATTAAGGAAGAGGTTTATGACATTATTTGAATGAATTTAATTATCAAAATAAATTTTGGAACACGAAATTTGACATGAGTTGTTAGAGTGAAGATGGTGGATAACAGGTGAAGGTTATGATTTTGTTTTTTTCTTGTGCAAAAATTATAGTATCAAGTTATTTTTGGTTATTTGATCAATATAATATCGACACACATGTGAGAGATAGTCTTTCTTTGCGTATCAACATTGTATTGATCAATTGACCAACTTATTATGAAGTTAATTTCATGGTAACCGAATGTAGAAAAAAAAAATTCTTTGATGTTTGTGAATATTTTAATAGGGAAAGTTGACTTTTTATAATATCGAAAAATAACTATTCAAAATAAATCAACTGAATAATACTATGTGCACAAAAAATTGAGCAACTCATATATTGCTTACCAATAAAAACGTGTAAAACATTCAATTATAGGTTTCATTTCTTATTTTCTCTCATTTTTTATATTGTTTGTGCACAATTTTTGTGTGTATAATTTAACATTACTCATTTTAATTTACCCCCAATATAGTAGAGTAATATATTGCTTAAACTAATAAAATTTTGTACCTTTCCATTTCTTTTTTCAGCTCACAAACATAACATAAACATGACTAACTATTCTTATAACCTTTTCCCTCACGTCTCATTCCCTCCAAATTCACAAACTCAATATTACATTGAAAATAAGTATTCATTAATTCAATATTATGCCATAAAAGTATATATTGTCTATTTGTCTTTGATCAATTGTTAGTGTTTAAAATATTAATTTTAATATATTAAACAATTATATGATGAATCAAACAGAACTCTTGTTACCCCCCCACCCCCCCACCCCACCCCACGCCACCCCCTAGTGGCTGTAATATAAAGTCTTCATATGGGTTGGGTGAGGAGAAATCATTTGGACGTTATTGGATGAAGTGGGCTTGTCTTGTTGGAGTAGTATAAGCTGGGCTTATAGTACACATGGAGCTAGCGGATCCACACCATGTTAAGTGTAACAGTAATGCCAAGACACAACTAAAAATCCACACCATCCCACCATACCATGGGTATGGGTATGGTACATTCAGGCCCCAAAAAATCAAAAATAAGAGCCCAATGGGGGTTGCCAATATTGTTGGTTGGTAAATGGTAATGGTTCCTATCTATCCCAGCCCCAGGGTAGAGCTATTCAACTTATTCGGCTACACGCTTAATATCTTCGTCCTACATTCACACCTATAGCCTATACGGTCGGTTACTACTAGTGTCCTACTATTTATAAGACATGTACCCCACAAAGGAAAGATACATCAGACATAAAAAATAGAGAGACTTAAGTTAAGAGAAAATCTCCTAATAAAATAAAATACTACTCCGTAGTAAGTGATTATAACTTGTATTATCAAATAGTACTAATTTATAGCATAATTCAAAAAAAAATTTAATTCGGATTTTTCACATAAATTTCTTTCTTGTGTGCAACCATATTTTATATAGTAAATATAAAGTCTTTCATTGCAACTCTTAACCTTTAATTGCAGAGTATTGAGAAAGTAATATTAAGCGGCAAATTATCAGAGAAAAGAGTGCAAATGATGTTTCACTCTTGCTAGATAATTTATTTGCTCTCATAAAAAATATGCTGATTTATTTGAATTAATTTTATATACTGTTTTTTTGTTATTTTTTAAAAATATAATCTAAATATATATTCTACTCCATTTGGTTACTACTACGATAATACTATAAAGCAACATGATATATTTTATTTAAAACGATATTATTATTATTATTATTATTATTATTATTATTATTAGTAATTTAAACTGCAAATACGTACGGCCCGCGCGCAAGTAGTGATTCTTGGGTATATATATCTATTTGCTTCAATCGCAATTCAATTCTTATGTTTTGTACCCAAACTCAAATCACAATCCACAAACAACCACCCGTCGTCAAATATTTAACCCTCATCGATCAAATTAGGGCTAGGTTTCGCTGTGGTCAGTTGAATGCAGGGAAAATGGAGTCTCTGCACCAGAGAGTGGAGTCGTGGATAAGAGACCAGAGAACGAAGATCTTGAAGGTCTCGTGGCCCCAGAAATGGCCGCTGGTGATTAATTGGCCGTGGACTAACGGCCGAGAACAAAGGAAGCGAATCAAGGAAGAGTACCAGCGAAGAACGAAACAACTTCACGATCTTTGCCACGCCATTAAAGCCGAGTCCGTCTCTGATTTGCAGGATATTCTGTGCTGTATGGTTCTTTCTGAGTGTGTTTATAAGGTTCGCGCCTCTTTTCAAATTAGAATGTAATGATATAAATGTGTTGTGTAGATTCAGATTTTTAATTCTTGTGTATGTTTAGGATTTCAATTAAGCTGCTTGTATTAGTTTTGCAATGTAGCTAAGTTTATGAAATTGTAGTTGTGATTTACTTGAAAATTACTATGGGATATAATCACAAACTATTCGTATCACTATACACCTTCCATATATTTGACAAAAATTTAGGCTCTGGTTCAAAATAAAAATGCCAGCTTGTGTGTCAGTGTGTGTGTGTATATAGTTGAAAGTGAATCAGATGAGATACTCAGAGCCACATTATAGAAAATAAAGATTTTGTGGTTCTTTTTTTTACTACTATGGTTTGGTTAGTCAAGTAATTTGATCTCATGTACTAAGCTATGGAAAAAAAATAGAACATGCAGTTGCTTGTTATATGACCTATTTGGCACTTCTACAAATCATACACTATTTTTGATACTTAAGAGAACACCTAGGGGGATAACATACTTTCATGCACTCCCTGCCTCCCCCAACCTGCCCTAACAAAAAATAAAATATAATTTAAAATAAATAAAATAGTAAACCATATATAAAAAATCCTACAAAGCTTAGAAGCACCCAGGAATATATCTACAATTAACTTCTACAACCAGGTCCCAAAAAGATGAACAAAAGTAGTGGGCTCTCTTGGGATGCTTTCTTTAAGCAAAAAAAAAAGGTAGGATAAACATTGTATTATGATTAGAGCTTCAGTCCATTCAACTCCTATTGACTTTTTCTTTTCAAATAGTCATCATCGAACATGAAGGGGCTGTTATCCAATGCTTTGTGTCCTTTTGTTGTACAAGTCCCAGACCAAGCTCTAATGACCAAGTCAACTGATTTTTGGCATTACACTTCGCAAAACAAAGGAAACAACCCCCCCCCACCACCCACCCCCCACCCCCCCACCCCCACCCCCCACCCAACATTTCCTTCTCTACCTCGCAGTGGAATAGTCATTGATTCCTCATCGTGCCTGCACAGGCAACAAACCATCTATTATATTTATCCGCTTTGAAGGTTATCATACTTAAAACTAGGCTTTTCAGTCTAAGTCTTGAAAATAAGAAAAGGAATATAGTTCAAATTGACTAATATAGAGGTAAATGTGTGGAGGTGAATGTGCAACCTGGCAATTTTAAAAGAACAGGGATGGAACATTGGCAAGCTGCAGATATTATAATCATTTTCCAGTTCTCTTTTAGTGTTTTAAAAATTGATGGGTGGGACCTAGGCGGTGGAGGGGGCGCCGCGCCTAGTGCCTAAGCGGTGCCTAGACGCTTTCTTAAGCAGTCTCATTTATTTATTTTTCTTTTTATATATATTTTTATACTATACAAAGCATATAGTATGTGTAATTTTTATATTACTAAAAAGGATCTTTTAAGACTTAATAAATTCTTTTAAAGTATTGTAGAATTTTGAAGTCTAAATTAAAGCAATGCCGTAGAGGTCTGATTCCACCTAGGAGTCCAGAACCGCCTAGTGCCTAGGCGGGAATTAAGCGGACCTATGTTCTGTCCTCTATACCAATCTTAACATTTTCTCTCTCTCTATATATATATATTTGTGTATATATTTTGCAATATCAGGATGTCTCATCGTAAGGTTTTGTAAACTTGATATTTCCGTTATTGTGCATAAATGTAGTAAAATATTTTCTTTTGACTTGACTAATATTTGGACAGAGAGATAGAATTTCAATTTGCTTATGATATTATTGTTTTGTTGCATGATAGAGACCAGACGATGAATTGGTTCGAGCTGTGAACAAATTTAAGGCCGACTTTGGGAGTCATGTTGTTTCTCTAGAGCGTGTTCAACCTTCTTCAGATCATGTTCCTCACAGGTGTTTTGATAAATATCATTTTAGCATCAAATTTTGATGCCTGCCTAGTTTTTTTTTTGCTTCTTAATCCTGTAAATTTATACTCAGTAGGCAGATATATTATTGGATATAAACTTTGACTCATTTCTAGAATTCTATTTAGTTTGTCTATAAGGGGATTTGATAATTGATGTGGAGATAGAACGGGCGGCACATGTGATACATGTGCCCATTTTTTCTTTCATTTCCATTGTTTCTCATACTTTTTGGTGTTGCATTGTTTATTTAATTTAAATATCTGAACATGCTATGAAATTTTAGATGTTTTGACGTTTAAGGAGTTATGGGTATTAAGTAGCAACCTTTAATGAACTTCACGTGGCATCTAAAAATGGTAATGCTGGCGTATTTTCACTTAATCAAATGTTTCACTGTTATGGTATTTTGTTGCCTGTGCAAGGTTATCATGTTGTAGGGAAAAAATAAATAACAAGAAGATTTAATTTACTTTCTAGAAGATATATATTAGTTACTGTATTCTTTTGTTCTTTGCTTTTAGGTATCTACTGGCAGAAGCAGGGGACACATTATTTGCTTCTTTCATTGGAACCAAGCAGTACAAGTAAGCATGAAATGTAATAGCTTTTATTAGCTCTTCATCCTTTTTTGCTTTCTAAATTTCATCCCTTATTTGTTTTGAAATATTAAGGGATGTCATGGCTGATGCAAATATACTTCAAGGTGCCATATTTCACGAGGATGCTATAGAAGATCCTTACGGCTCTGGACTTACTGAATCTGTCGAAGTTGAAAGTCAAAAGGAAAATGCTGGGGATCTTCCAAAGATCCTCGAAGCAAAACAAGTAAAATCTTCTGCTAAACCTGCTGCTCATCGGGTAATAATCATTATATTATTTTCATGTTTCACTTGAATATAGTTATTATGCATTCTAGAAGGTCTGGATTCTTTGCTTTAGAATCTCTCCATCTTCAGCTAACACAAAGGCCAGAATACATCTTTTTGGGCTAAGTTACACAATTATGCTGATTTTCCCTAGGGATTCATGGCTCGTGCTAAAGGGATACCTGCATTGGAGTTGTACAGGCTTGCTCAGAAAAAGAAACGAAAGCTTGTGCTGTGTGGACATTCGCTTGGTGGAGCTGTAAGTTTGAATGATCTGCATTCTCATTTTACCAGTGATTTGCTTTTTCTTTGGTTTTTATCTTTAATAGTAATTGTTTTCATTTTCTAGGTCGCTGTCTTGGCTACACTAGCCATTTTAAGGGTCATTCCAGCTTCCTCTTCATCAAAAGAATATGAAAAAGTTCAAGTCAAGTGTATTACATTCTCCCAACCTCCAGTAGGAAATGCTGCTTTACGAGAGTAGGGTTTTTTTTCTTTTCCTTTTTTCATATAATGGTTAAATATGTATACAAAATTTATAATGTCATTTTTTCCCCTTTCAGCTATGTTAATAGAAAAGGTTGGCAACATTATTTTAAGACTTATTGCATTCCAGAAGATCTCGTGCCCCGTATTTTGTCACCTGCATATTTTCATCATTACAATGCACAACCACCATCTGTTCTTGTTGATGATGATGTTGAAACTTCTAGTTTTCCTATGTTAAAACGTGAAGACAAATTGGATAAACGGATAGCAGAAAAACTGAAAGAAAATGAAGGAGAGCAGTTAGTATTGGGTTTGGGCCCTATTCAGAGCTCCTTCTGGAGACTTTCGAGGCTTGTCCCATTAGAAGCTGTTAAAAGACAAATTAATAAATACAAGGAAAAACAAGCTGATCCATTGGAAATGTCTTCTACTTGTGATCCTGATGTAATATCTTCTGTTGAAGATGTGGTAGCTGCACCACAGTCTCTTGAGATCCAAGAAGGCTCTGATAGCATTTCTCTAAAACCAATTTCTGGCACAGATAAAAGACCTCTAAGTGATAATAGAAATGACAAGTTATCCGGAAAAACTAATACTACTGTTGGGGACAACGGGGCATGGCGTAGAATGCCGTATCTACCTTCATATGTGCCTTTTGGGCAGGTAGGTGCTCTGTGCTGCTACTCTTTTCTATCTTGCTTTGTGGTATATCTTAGAGCTTTTACACTTGCTGACATGTTTATTGATGACAACATGGATGAAACCTGGAAGGTTTTGAAACTGCAAATGCTTCAATAGCAAGCGCACTTTCACTATTGGCTATTCTTTTATTTGTCTTTTCGAATTTCATTTGCTCCATACTTTTTTTGATGAGTTGATTCAGATTATGTGTCTAGTTGTGGATCTTGCGTATTGAATTTATGTAATTGCCTATATTGAGCTTTATGTTATTATGATTTTTAAAATCCATCCTTTGAGAGGACTCTTAACTTATATGCTTGACTTCTGGCCTTTCTGTTCCACCCCACCCCCCAACCGTGGGCGCATCTTTATCCCAACTTTCCTCTAGTTCCCTCTAATAGCACAAAAAATGTTTTTTGATGTGCGAAGGAACACCAGCTCGTGTTCTCTAACCCTATGGAACATCTTTCAATTTCATTCATAGCATCATCATGTGTTTGTGTTTTGCTTCCAGTCTTATAAACAAATCTGCAATATGGTTTCAAGGGTTGAAGTTCATTATATTCGTATGTTTTTATTCTCCATGTGCTTCATGAGGATTCAGTTATGTATATTTGTTATTTAGCAATGAAACTGAAATATTTTGCTTATAACAGCTTTACCTTTTGGGGAGTTCGTCTGTGGAATCACTATCTGGTGCAGAGTATTCAAAGTTGACATCGGTATGCCTTTTGTTTGCTTCTTCATCTATGATTATGAGTTTCATTTTTCTTATAGGATCATGTGTTTGGGACAGATATAAGCTGTTTCTTCTATGATTAAGACTTTTACTTTTTTACTACCTTTTAAAACCTCTCATGTAGTTTGCTTTCTTCTGGCAAAGACATATTCAGGTTAGATCCGTGATATCCGAATTAAGAGAACGACTTCAGTCACATTCAATGAGGTCATACAGATCCAGATTCCAAAGGTACTCACCATATTTTATAGCTTTTCTTTTCATTTGTTTGCCCGGCAGTGTTGTAAAAGTAAAGATATGCGGATAGTATCTTGTGGTCTGAGTTTCCTTTTCTTACACTTGTTCTTTCATGTTCTACTATCCTCACCTTTTCAACTTCATTGTTTGTCAATCTTATTTCATATAAACCACTAAGCCACATGCTTACATTCTGTTGTACTTACTTTTTCTGTTAGTTGATATTGAAATGCTAACGTGTTGGTTTTGTGGTTGAATAACCTAACAGTTTCAATGCTGATATAACTTTACTTTTTTGACATATTATAGTCCTTCAAAATTAAAATTTTGATAATCTTTCAACATTTTGATGGATGTTATTTGACCTTGGGTGAAATTAAAATTGACATTCTATGATGTAAAAGTTTGTCAATCTTTCTTCATAAAAACAATATGCTTACTATCTGTTGTGTACTTAATTATGTTTTTGTTGATGTAGAAATGCTGACGTATAGGTGTGTGGTTGAATAACCTAACAGTTTCACTGTTGATATTGTTTAGACATATGATTATCCTTAAAAACTATTTTTTTTTGATAATATAACTTGTGGATGGTTGTAAATTGACCTTGGGGGAAGTTGAAATAGCTACTCTATGCCAACATTTTTAGATTGTCAGCCTTGTCAACTTTTTTTTCATATTAAATGTGTAGAAATTGAGAAGCTGATTAATTCTTTCTATTACATAGATTGATATATATACACAAACATCCTAATTACAGTTATGGTAATTCCTAAATTAAGGTAATGTGTACACACTGATTAAGGAAGCTACAATTATGGTATATCTCTGTCATATCTTCTAACACTCCTCCTCAAGTTGGAGTTGGTGTATAGATGTCTCGCATACCCAACTTGAAACATAGTGGATGAAACATTTTACTACTAAAACCCTTAGTTAAAACATCAGCAAGCTGATTTTCTGTTTTGACAAAAGGTAAGCAAATAAGATCATAAGTTAATTTTTCTTTGATGAAGTTCCTGTCAATCTCAATGTGCTTCGTTCTATCGTGTTGCACGGGTCGTTTGCAATACTAATGGATGCCTTAATATCACAAAATATCTGCCTAGGCCTTTGGGTTGTAACACCCAAATTTTCTAGTAAGGTTCGAAGCCACATTAGTTCACATATACCCAAGGCGATAGCTTGATATTCCGCCTCATCACTAGATCTTGCTACCACGGACTGTTTCTTACTACGCTAAGTAACAAGATTACCTCCAACAAATAAAAAATAACATGATGTAGAACGACGATCCTATATAGAGCCAACCCAATCTGAGTCGGAAAAAGCTTCGACTCTCATATGACCATGTGGTGCAAACAATAACCCTTTTCCAGAAGCAGACTTCAGATACCTCAGGATTTTGTAAACAGTTTCCATGTGACAATGTCGAGTTTCATGCATATACTGACTCACTATTCCCACAACATAAGATATATCAGGTCTAGTATGAGAAAGATATATCAATCGTCCCACCAAACGTTGATATCTTTTTCTATCAACTGTAGGTCATGTGCCACCTACTAGATGATGATTAACTTCAAAAGGGGAATCAACTGGCTTACATCCCAACATGCCAGTTTCTGTTAAAAGATCAATAACATGCTTCCTTTGAGATAGAAAAATCCCACTGGGAGATCTTGCAACTTCAATACCAAGGAATATTTCAAAGGACCAAGATCTTTGTTCTCAAACTCTTTGGCTAAACTTGCTTTGAGATCAACTATTTATTCTTTATTATCCCCTGTTACCACAATGTCATCAACATAAACAATAAGAATGGTAGTCTTACCGTTTATCTATTTGACAAATAGAGTATGATCTGCTCGACTCTGCTTGTATCCAAATCTTATCATTTGCTTTGTGGAATCTACTAAACCAGGTTCTGGGAGATTGCTTCAAACTATATAAAGCCTTTCTCAGTTTACAAACCTTACCCTAGGTGCTAGATGAAGCAAAACCAGAGGGTATTTCTATATATACTTCTTCCAAGTCGCCATGAAGAAATGCATTTTTCACATCCAACTGTTGAATATCCTAGTCGAAGCTTGCTGCACATGAGATTATGGTACGAATATAGTTCATCTTCGCCACAGGAGCAAATGTCTCATGGTAATCAATTCCATGGGTTTGAGTATACCCTTTTGCAACTAGCCTGGCTTTGAGTCTCTCAACTGTCCCATCTGGCTTCTGCTTGACTGTATATACCCATTTACAACCAGCTGATTTTTTCTTGTAAGGAAGAGTAACTAGTTCTCATATATAATTCTTTTTCAGGGTATTCATCTCCTCAATCATAGCATGTTTTCAATTCTCATCACTAATTGCTTCTCTCCATCCCTAAGGAACAAATATTGAAGACAAGGAAGAAACAAAGGAATGGTAGGATGCAAATAATTTATTATAGGCTACGAAATTAGAGATAGGATGTTGAGTACAAGATCTCACCCATTTTCTAAGAGCAATAGGAATGTTAAAATCATCAAGAACCAATAGGAGAAGGATTCTCACCATTAGCATTATCAGGACTAGGTTCGGAGCACGGTTGGTGTAGTGGTGGAGCAATGGTGACCTTATTCTTGCCCCTTCGAACATAGGTCCTCGTGCTCGGAGCTCGGGAGTGCTCGGGCTCGGGGCTCAAAGCTCAGGCTCGGGCTCGTTCATGCAGACATGTCTCTTCTAACTGTAACTCCCTCTGTGTAGAATTATCAGGAATAACAACAGGAACAAGAGACGATGATATAATAGAACTTGTAATACTAGCCTCCGGAGGAAGCTTCTCCTATATAGCATTATCCCCCTGAGGAGAAGGTGAATAAGAATAAA
Organism: Panax ginseng; assembly: GCA_020205605.1. Taxonomy (NCBI): domain Eukaryota; kingdom Viridiplantae; phylum Streptophyta; class Magnoliopsida; order Apiales; family Araliaceae; genus Panax; species Panax ginseng. The sequence goes on along the minus strand of CM035136.1, from coordinate 1,067,985 downwards.
AAGGTTTCAATTCCCAAAAAGTTGCATCCCGAGTGACAAATACTTTGTGAGAAGGAGGATGATAATATTTATAACTTTTTTGGGTTGAAGAATAACCAATGAAAACACAGCTAAGAGCCTTGGGTTCTAATTTTCTTCGAGTGAGAGATTTGTCATGAACATAACACACACAATCAAAAACGTGAGGCGAGGGAGAAGGACTGGTCGTGTGTTGGAGAAAAGAGATGGGACTTTTGTTCCCAAGAATGCGAGAAGGAAGGCGATTTATAAGAAATGCAGCAGTCAGAATTGCATCTCCCCATAGAAATTTAGGAGTGTTCATGGTGAACATCAGAGTGCAGGCTACCTCGAGTAAGTGGCGGTTTTTCCTTTCCGTCACTCCATTTTGTTCTGGAGTTTTGACACAAGAGGTTTGAAGAATGATGTCATGCTGAGAAAGATAAGATGCAAAAGCATTGTTGTTACTGTATTCACGACCATTATCACTATGGTGAATTTTGACTTTAGCTTCAAATTGTGTTCGAATCATTTTATGAAATTCCTGAAAACAACCAAACACTTCATCTTTGGAACGAAGAAGACAAATCCAAGTGACACGAGAATGACAATCAATAAAGCTAACAAACCATCTATAACCAGAACGAGAAATAACTCGAGAGGGTCCCCACACATCAGTATGTATAATAGCAAAAGAGTCAGAATGTCGACTGTTAATAGTAGAATAAGTAGAATGTTTGTGTTTCCCCAATTCACATGGTTCACACAAAAACTGAGTTTTATTACATTGTTTAACTAAAGATGGAAATAAAGACTCTAATACTGAAAAAGAAAGATGTCCCAAACGTCGATGCCATTGATGGAGAGATGTCAGGCAGGATTCAGAAGTAGAGTGAAAAGCCTGAGTAGGGAACATATTAGATGAGGAAACATCTAAATAATAGATACCACCAACTACACTACCACTGCAAATCTTCTGCCCCGTCACCAAGTCCTGAAAAACACAATGAGATGGGAAAAAGGTTATTGAACAATGTAAGGATTCAGAAAGATGTTGAACATATAACAAATTTACAGTAAAAGAGGTAATATGGAGAACATATGAGAGTGTCAATAAAGAAGTACAAACTACAAAGCCTCTCCCAGAGATATAAGAGAGGGAACCATCAGTTACGCGAACTTTGTCTTTTCCAGAACAAGGCGTGTATGAAGTAAAGAGGGTAGAGGACCCAGTCATATGCTCAGAGGCACTGCGTCAATGATCCAACTAGAGCAAGTTGATGAAACATAAAGAGCACAAGACTGTATACCTGACTGGGCATAATGAGAAGAAGTAGATTTTGAATAGAGTTTTCTGAAAGCTGAGATTTCCTCAGGAGTGAGTGCAGAAGTAGTGTCTGAAGCACTGGATGTCTCAGCAGGAGGTGTCGTAGTTGTCACATAGGCCTAAGATCCACGACCACTACCAAACCTACCCCCTCGTCGAATAGGACGTCCATGAAGCTTGAAGTAGCAATCCCTGGTATGGTTCTTACCTCCACAGTAATCACATTCACGGGATTCCCTCTCAACAGAAGACTGAATAATGGAGCCAAACTTAGAAAACGAAGCAACCATGGGTGAACGGTCAACAGGATTTAGAACCATCACACGACGTCGGCTTTCCTCTTGTTGGACTCTAGCATGAGCCTCTCTCAGTGATGGAAAAGGTGTCTGACCAATCAACTGTGCTTGAATTTGATCAAATTCTATATCCAGATTGGCCAAAAAATCCACAACTCTATCTTCACTCACAAACTTTTGATAAGCAGCATCATCTTCTTTACATTTAGCTGAAAAAACCCGATAATGATCAAGTTCCTGTCAGAGTGCATTAATTTTTGCAAAATACTTTGCCACAGACTTCTCCCCTTGACCCAACTCACGGATTCGTTTACGAATATCATAGGCTTTAGACATATCACCAGAAACAGAAAAGGTTTGAGAAATAGCCTCCCAAAGTTCATATGCAGTGTCTAAGAACATGTAACTACTCTGCATACTGGGTTCCATTGAGTTAAAAATCCAAGTTTTCACCATGGAGTTATCAGATTTCCATTCTTCTTGGGCCACACCTGCTTGTGTAGGCATGGTTGTTGTACCATTGATGAAATGTTGCATCCGGTTAGCTTCGATTGACATACGACATGCTTGAGACCAAGCTAGATAATTGGTTCCATCCATCTTAAACGGACCAAGACTTAAAGGCAGAGTTGAGATGATGATTTCTACTCAACTGTCCTGTAGTTGTTTCAGTAGTACCAACACTAAACATGGAACTAAAGTTTGCCATATTGATGTAATATGAGCAACAAAAAATACCCAAGGAAATATTAACAAGGATAAAGGCTCAAAATATAGCAGAGTAATTCCAAAACCAACGTAGTGCAATCAATTTGTACTGTTAGAACCCAATCTTATGTTATCCCAATTCAAACAGCAAAAATGAAAGACAGCAACCAACACAAGGCCAACACGAATAGAATACTACGGAATAAACCTGAATTTCACTTGACAAGACCACTGTATATCGAAAGAGGAGAGAGAGTCGATTGCATTGGAACAAACCTCGCCGGAAAAAACTCGTTGGAAACTGTTTCACGCGCCGACAGAGAATGGCGCGTGGCTTTGGCGACCGACAAGTATGGAGGTGCGTGCGGTGGCGGGTGATGAGTCTGACACTTCTGTGTTGATCAACTGACAATGAGTAAACCAATTATATTCTTAATTTCTCCAACTGAATTGATTTGACTAATTTTCTAAGGAGATTTAAGAACGACAGCGAACAGATGGAGGAAAAAAGTGAAGACCAATGGGTTTTAAGAATCAGGCTTTGATACCATGTAAAAATTGAGAAGCTGATTAATTCTTTTTATTACATAGATTGATATATATACACAAACATCCTAATTATAGTTATGGTAATTTCTAAATTAAGGTAATGTGTACACACTGATTAATGAAGCTACAATTATGGTATATCTCTGTCATATCTTCTAACAAAATGGCTCCTTCCCTGGGCACAACTTGAACAAGCTAGCATATTTTAAATAAGAAGATCATAATTAACTTCTACGCCTTTCAAAAATTATTTACACATTTAAAATGCTAGTCATGTTTTAATCACCTTTAACAGCTCATAGTTTTCTTAAAAATTTCCAACCGATTGGTTTGTGATTGGGAGCCTTTTCATTAGCCGTGGAATTTATTTGCATGTTCTTTGTACTTTTTGTGGGCCTGGGTTTTTTTCACTAGTTATATCACGCTGTGAGTCTGAACCTCATGGATTTTTTCCCTCATCTTTTCAGAATCTATGATGTGTGCATGAATGACAATGCTTCAACATTTTTGGGGATGGACCAGCTACAGCAATTTCCACAGCTACAAAAATGGCTTGGCATTTCAGTTGCTGGTACTGTTGAACTTGGGCATATTGTAGAGTCTCCTGTTATTCGCACAGCTACTTCAGTTGCTCCACTTGGATGGAATGGTGTTCCTGGTGAGAAGAATGCTGAGCCTTTGAAAGTGGATATTTCTGGTATTGGGTTACATCTTTGTACACTAGTTCAAGCTCGAGTGAATGGTAACTGGTACTCTCGTTTATCCTTTTCTTTCATTGTTCATAAGCTAATATGAAGCTTATTTTGCATGAGTGTATTGGAGAGATGAAATAAATTAAGTAATTTTAGAAGTATATCTTGATTTTCACCACTTAGATAAACCCAAGTCAAAGTTGCTGCACATTACATGTGTACCCCTTGCTTTGTCTAATTGAGGGTCACTTAATCACTTCAGACTGATTTGGTTTTGTTAGGGTTTTACTAATTTTAAGATTTTGCATCCAAAAATTCTTTTATACTACATATAGGATTAAATATACCTAGTTATATAATTTATTTTATTGGTATACAAATTTATGTTTTAGATCTACCGTACCAAGGTAATAGCATGAGTCTAGAACTCTAGAGCAATGGAGTTTTGTAAATTGTAATTCTATCTAAAATGAAGGCAGTCAAGTGAGTGACATTGACATTTGTTGTTTAAATTGGTTGATGTTAAAAAATGGCTTTACTTACTTTATCGACGATGTTAGCTTTAGTACGAGTTTGTAATTTTTTTTTCCCGAGCTGGCTTAAAGTAATGGAAGTCGAAAGATCTAAATTAAGGAAGAGGTCAAATGCCAGAAAAATGTAAAAAGGTTATTTTGTGTAAATCTAACTAAACTGGGATATCCATGACTGAATAATTTAATCTTAATTCTCAGTGTTCTAAAAATCTCCGCCTAGGTAGACACTCCTTGGCGCCTACCTAGGCGCTAGGCCCCCCTAGCGCCTCACCTAGGCTTAAGGCGGCAAAAAAATCTCTCCAGGAAATTAGGCGGGGCTTAGACAGGATATATGCGAAGAGGTTTTTTATTATTTTAATAACTACCAAAATCATATTTTGATATATTTATTTTTTTAATGATTTATCATATTTATAATACATGTTGTAGCATATCAAATCACAACAAGAAGTGAACAATATCAAGTCAAAATGGATAATTTTATTATAGTTGAAATTTTTTAACTTGTACAAATTTCAAATTATATAAATGATGATACATTTGTAATATTTAGTTTAATTCAATATAATTCTTAAATTTATTATGTTTAGTTTCTTAAGTTTTAATATTGGATTAAATTCTTGAAATTTTAAATTTTATTATTTAATAGCAATCTTGTTTATGAATAAAATTAATGCGTTAAAAATATGTTTAAACTTTGAACAATTGCATGTTTGTGTTTGAATTTTGACATTAACAATATGAATATGTGTTTGAACTTTAAGTAAAGGCCTTTATTATCTTTATTATAGATTGTTTTGTTTTATATTATTGTTTTGTTTGGATAAATTTAAGATAAAATATTAAAATTGACTTAAAATAAAAAATAATGCCTAGGCCCCGCCTAGGCCCCCGCCCGCCTCCCGCCTTCTAGAAAATAATTCCTAAACTAAATCAACCTATCCTTTTGTCTGCTTATGAGTAATATTAGTTTCTTTGAATTTCTAGTCCTAACGCATGTGGACTTGCTCACATGAGCCTTACTTCTAGATCACTCCTCATCCTCAGACGTGATTTTATTATCTGATTATGATTTTATTCTTGAGGCGTGGATGGAAATCTAATATTTGCTCTAATATCTGCAAACCAGAAGTTTATTTTTGCATAGGGGTGAGCTTGTTCCACCTTTTTGTACAAGATCTGAGAAACTTTTTTGTTTGTTCTTTTTATGTGCGTTTTTGTTTGTTTGTGAAGATCCAGCAAAATGTGCTAGTGGGAGCACCGAAAAAAAGAAAGGGGAGAGAGAGTGAAAAGAAAGATACAATGAACATTCTTAATCATTTTTATACTATATTTTAGCATTGTTCTTAATATTAGAATTTTAAAAGAATTAGATCTTATTAGATTTTAATTGTCTTAATCAGGTGCTCAACCACTGTGGAATCCTTCCCTTCTGAACCAACTTGTACTTCAAATCATCATGAACTGCAGCCAGATATACAAAATATACGAGTATTAGTAGGATCTCCAATGAAACGGCCTCCAAAGCACCAAATGCTGACTGAGTCATTATTGTCCGGGTTTCCTTCCATTGATTCGTCTATTGATCTCAGTAGTGAGCAGAACATCTGTGCATTTCATTCAGAAAAATTCATTCGCCCCGAAGGCTTAAGTGATTTTGTTGTCTTTTGTACAACCGATTTTTCGACAATCTTCAAAGAGGTTCATGTTAGAACTCGTAGGGTGCAATTGGTTGGCCTTGAGGTATTCATATTCAGCAATTAGTTACATCATCTAAATATGTATTTCGTTTCTATTATATGTATGAAAGGCATGATTTATGGGTTTTTGTAGGGCTCTGGCAAAACTTCTCTTCTTAAGGCAATCTTGGGTAAAGGCAGGCTTACTGCCTCTACCATTGATGATGATTTGCCTGTGGATTTTGATGTTCAAGAAGGTATCTCTGGTGGTTTGTGCTACTCAGATTCAGCAGGAGTAAATTTGCAGGTTCTTTTTATCTAATAAAGGTCTCCTGTTCTTTCTGCGTTTCTCCAGTTTTATCAGTTTCAACATTTATGTACAGGATTTTCTGAAAGTTTTTGTTTTTTAAGTAACTAAACTTGAGTTCACAGTTCTTGTTACCTATCCTCCCTGCAATTTATGTAGCTTAAGATTGTCTTAAATTTGTTGTGATACCTTCCTAGTATTTTCATAGATCCATATTCCCATGCCCTCTTTTGTGCATTATATCACTTTAAAGTATTTTTCCAAGACATTTGAAAATCTTTAAGCTTTGTTAATGCATATAAAGTTGATGCTCAAAAGTATAGTCTAATCTGGAGGGTTTGTAATCTTTTACAAGTCTTTACTTTATTTCCCCCCATTTACATAACTTATTCAAATGGTGTATAGTCACTGTCATTATACTCTAATCCTTCTTTACATTTCTTAATTTCTCTCTCGCTCTCTCTCACTCTCTACTATGTATCAGAAAGTGAGTTGTGCTTTCTTTTTCATTTTGGTTGTAAGAGAAATATTTTTTCCTTTCTAAAATATTAATGAAGGCAAGTGATGGTATATTAATTGAGCTAGTATTATAGATGTACTAGTGGAACTCTAATTTTGTAGAGAATAAGTAGTTAATAATAGTCCCTTTGGTACATCCAATAAAATAGTAGCTTGCTTTGAGGCTTCTTGTCTGAAAACTTTGGAAGTCTCTGCAGTCTAGGTTGAATAAGTTGATACTCTCCTCATTATACTGCAATATGCACGATTATTAGTCAACTGAAAGTTTGACAGTAAACCACGCCATTTGTGGGAGTACTTCAATTGGCCAGCTTTTGACCACTATATTTATGTTCACTACAGCAAACTTGCAAATCATCTTGGTTGCTTATGTGTGCGTATGAGCTGCTGATTTTTTCTTTTATTCTTTTATTGAGTTGCTTTCTCATACTTAATATTTTACTGCTTGTTTATGTATGGAATGCAGGATCTGAACAAGGAGGTCTCATGTTTCAGGGATGAATTGTGGATGGGAGTTCGTGATCTTAGTAGAAAAACAGATTTGATTGTTCTTGTGCATAACTTGTCTCACAGAATACCTCGATACAGTCGTACAAATGCACCAGAATTACCGGCCCTCTCGCTTCTGCTAGATGAGGCAAAAGCACTTGGAATCCCTTGGGTTCTCGCGATAACAAACAAATATTCTGTAAGTGCGCATCAACAAAAAGCAGCAATTGATGCTATTCTGCAGGCATACCAAGCATCTCCTAATACAACTGAAGTTATCAATTCATGCCCATATGTTATTCCCAGTGTTGCAAGTGCTACTCCATCACTACTTTCCAGTGAAAAAGATTCCGACGGGAAAAAGGGTACTCATAAACTTATTTTTTCTCCAATGAATCTGGTTCGTAGACCTTTCCAAAAGAAAACTCCAATTCTTCCTGTAGAGGGTGTAACTGCTCTTTGTCAGCTTGTTCACCGTCTCCTTCAGAACAATGAGGAAGCTGTTTTGCAGGTGCACATGAATAGTATACTTCTACAATCGTGTTAAATTATTGCATAAAAAGTGAAAAGATCTGTAGCAGATAAGATGACAAATACTGAAGGAGTTGAGAGGTTTATGTATGTGAAAATTTAAAATAAACTTCTTGTTTAGGAGAAAGATGAAGATATCCTGCAGGCTTCCAATATATTTATTACTCAATGTGCATGACAGTAAATTTTGAAATTAGGTATTTTATAAATGACTACTTGGTATCCTAACCACATCGAAAATAGTTTATTCATCAGCTACCTATCTTATATAAGTTGAATAGCTGCCGAGGCTTTGCAGTATTGTGATTCATGAGTATTTTTTTAAATCTTGATATCTTATTCGACAAAAGGAAGGTTTCAAACTTCACACGTCCCTTATATTTGAATTTCTCTGATTTTTTTGTTTGATTCTCTTACCCAAGTCTTTTAGATACTTAAACCTCTATATCTCTAGTGTGCCTTTTGTTGTAATGTGTTTAGTATTCTGTTCTTCTCTGGTGTTTATTTTATTGAGGACAAAATTTGAAGTTCTTGCTTCATTGTTTATTCTTTTTTGAAGGAGTTTGCTAGAGATAGACTTCTGTTGGAGTCTGCTCGAGAACATGCAGTCGCTGCAGATGCAATTCGAGAAGCTCAGGCCAGGGCCAACTCTTTGACTGCTGCAGCTGTGGGTGCTTCTCTGGGAGCTGGTATTGGCATTGTTATGGCTGTTGTTATGGGTGCTGCATCTGCCTTGAGGAAACCATGAAAACTTGGTTTCTGAATTAAAAATCACACTTTTGACTGCTAGATATATACCTATATACCAGACTGGCTTGAGTCATGGTTATTATTTATGTTAATAGTTGATAACTTACATTTATTCATTTGATTATTGGAACGTAACTTTGAACAAGTATAATTTAGTCCACTTTACTATAGTTCTCCACTTGGTTTTTTAAAGCATCCATGTACGAAGAAGGTATTGTATTGTTAATGTGGAGGCATATAGGAGTCTTTTGCTACCAACCAAACTGGCCGTACTGAAAAGGTAACAACAGTTGAACTGATCAAATATTATTGAAATTGAAAAGGTTACAACAATTGAACTCTTGTTGTTGTTGGAGTGATTGTCCAACATGAATGCCAGTACGGGTACAACAGCTAGGCAGCTGGAAGAAGAAATTAAATTTTCATCTTGAACAGCAAGCACTCCTCCGATTCAATCCGATTGGCAGATAGATAATCCATGCACTATGCTGCTAATGAGGTTTTCCATTTTATTTTCCTGTTCCAAAACCAAAAGGGCTAGCTGGACCCCTGGACAGAGATGCCTGCCACCTGCAACATTTTGTATAGTAGTAGTAGTAAAAGCCAAAGAACGTACTATAATATGTCTGTCAATTGTCATTATTAAGGCATCAAAAAGAAAAGATGTCTATTAGTCAGTCCCTCCATCCGTTATAAACACAATTGCCGTCCAAGATGTACATTAGTAATTAGCTTCTTCCAAAAATATTAAATGAGTCTAGTCTGTCTGTCTGTCTGTCCAGTCCATTATCTGAAAAAACGAATAACAAATGGTGATAGACCTGGCAAACGGCCGGGCCGGTCAACGGCGGGTCGGGTCAAAAAGACCTGAATTTTGACTGGTCAGATTTCTTAATCCCGTGGCCTGGGTTGAGCGGGCCGGTCCGCGGGCTTTTTCTATTTTTTTCTAAAATCTTGATACACCAAAAATAGTAATAATAATAAATATTAAAAATAATAAAATAATTTATAATTTATAATAAACAATAATTCTAATTACTTAAATTAACTACATATCTCAATCAATTAAAATTTTAATAGTATTATAATTTTAGATATTATTCTAAAGGCATGATTTGGGATAATGATTGATTTACTTTCCAAATAAGTAGAGGGAATGCATAATTAAGGGATAATGATTGATTTACTTTCCAAATTTACTACAACTGTTATTTGTTAGTTTAATAGTTTTATACTTTGAAATTATTAACTACATATCTCAATCAATTAAAATTTTAATAGTATTATAAATTAGTATTATTAATTAATTACATATCTTAATTATAATTTTTAATTATAGTTAAAATATATTAAAGATTGTATTAAAAATAAATAGTTTTTGTAGCTTAGTTGGTTTGAAGTCCGCTGGCCTGGGCCATCTTTGCCGGGTCTAAACGGTGGGGTCTCAAACCACCAACCGCTGCGTCACTATGTATCTATCAAATCAAGTGTACGTTGGAGTTCGGATTCGCTTTCTCAGGGAGGAAACTCTAAATTTTAAAAATAAAACTCCAATTGCTATTTTTCCGACCCTCTCTCTGACGAGTTGGGAGCATGGACAGAAATGATTAATTTTCATAAAATGAATGTCCCTTAAAAAAGAACAAAACAAAGGGGGGTAGTTTGGTAATTCGAAGTCCCCATGAGTTCAAGCAAGCATGAGGTATATGGAATGGACGTGGTCTGTCTGTCTGTCTAAGGAGTATATAATTAATTCAACCTACACTTCACTACTCTTTGCCTCTCCCATTCTATCAAACCTATCACAATACCAAAGGCCAAGAATGGCCAACACTAAAAACCCCAACTTACTACTCTTTGTATTCTTCTGTTTAATTTGGGCACCACAAATTATACAAGGTCATACATATATATTTACAATAAATTGGTCTTTCTTTCATTAAATATTAATTCCACATCTGACAAATATATACCATATATATTTTCATTCTAATTGCTTCTTGTTTGATGCTCCTTCCTTTTTCTTAATTAGTCTTGATCAATTACATTAAACTATCTTATTAGCTTCTTCTTTTTTGGCATTAAAGTTTTCTTAGCTTTTACAATGTACTTATATCATCATGTCACTAGCTAGTCCTAATTAAGCTTCATGTAAAGTTTTCATCTTTTTTTAGTTTGTTCAGCTTATCCTTGAAACAAACAATATATATATTTGTCAAGTTTAATTAATTATGCATTTTAATCTTATGATGGATCTAGTATTTTGGGCAGGGTTGCAGGATCAAGAATTCAAATATTAAAGCCTTGTTCTCATCAGAGACAGAGACAGAGGGTGTATCATAATTATGCATCACAAAAACAAGAGTTGAGGGTGAGAGCTAGCTAGATAGCTAGTTGTCAATTAATTCTCAATCTTATTTTTGGAGTTTGTTGTTATACATAATCTTTTTGGATATATATATAGGGCCAGGGGGGTGGTACGTACTGGTAGGAAAGAGTGGATAGACGGCGGCAACGCTAGAAGATTGATGATAGGATCAGTAGCCCCAACTTGCAGTTATAATGAATGCAGAGGGTGCAAGTTCAAGTGTAGGGCTGTGCAAGTTCCGGTCCCCCATCAACAGCGCCTACCACTACAAATGCATCTGCCATAGCCCATAGGCCATAGGTAGTTAAACTTAAATGAGAAATTATATATATATGTGCTGAAATTAATAGAAATTATGTCTCTCTTAAGAATGCTACATATGCATGCCAGGCTGAAATGTATGTATGAATTTTTAGCCTTGCATGGGTTACTGCTTGCTCGCTTATGATCTATCTATTCTTGAAAACAGATTCCTAATTATTTATGCATATAAGCCACCAATGGGAAATCTTGCATAATTTGATTAGTTTTATTAATAATAATTAGGAGGAAGAAAGGAAAGGTCCCAATTTGATTTGGGTTGGGTTGGGTCATGGGTGTGCAAAAAGTAAAGTAAAGAATATGCCAGCCAGTGGCATGGTGGAAGTTATAATATCATTCATACTCTTGCACTCCTTTTTCTTTGTCTTTGTTGTAGTATGCGTATGGCGTATGGACTCAAGTACATTCCATGACCATTGATTATTGAATAGGTTTTGGCCCCTCTGAAATCACTTTGCTGGATTATTGTTTTTTATATTAGTGGTAATTAATATTTTTAAAGAAATATATAATTAATATTTTTTTAAAAAACATATAATAGACGAGTCTCTCTTATAATTCTATCTAATCCCTCGTATATTTCACAATTATAATTTAATATAAATGTACTCTTGGTACAAGTGTCTGATTACTAATTAGAAACCCAGCAGCACAAACTCATAATTTAAAAAGTTTGGTAATAAGAAAGATTATCATTTGTATTAAAATAATTAAATATGTAATTAGTGGATTCCTATGTTTAATTTAAAAGAATTAAAGTCATAAATACTCTTCTTCTTTTTTATCTTATCTAAAGTATGTCTAGATGCTGGCCGGTGAACATGCCTCCAACAATTAGTAGTTGTAGCCTAGTAGGCAAATGGCTTAAAAAATGAAATCTCCAATAACCATAATTTTAGTGTCGGTCCACGTACGGATGAAAATGTCGAATTAATTAATATAAATCGTACTATTACATATGATATGATATGATATGATATGGGCCGAAAGACACTTGAATGTTTTTTTAAATTCTCATTCATTTTTAATTTTTTATCAATTAGATTTTTTAAGTTATATTTTTTTACGTTTTGGTTCTTTCTATTCGATTTGACCTCAATTCAGTTTATTTTGACCAAATACGACCCAGTTTGTCTCCGTCTTAATTTTTAATATTTTAAAATAAAATACTTTTTAGAGGGTGAAAAGAAGGATAAACAAGAAAATTATAAAACTCCTCGTGCTCAGCCTTCAATTTATAGTCAAAACTTAATTAACCAACATATACTATACATCAATTATCCACACTTTTCAAATTTTAAGATTATCTTTAATTTATATCATTCATCAATTATACACATTTTTCACATGAAATATTGTGACAATTATAATATGAAATATTGCGCATTTGCTATTGTGACAATTATTGGTTTAATAATATGAAAAATTGTGCATTTGCTCATGTCAACTACCGTGTGCCACTATTCTTTTATCACCAGATATTTTAACAATTAAATGCAACAGCCCCGCCGATAATTTTTTTTTTTTATAAATATTATCTCTACATACAATTATTTTATTTGTGAAGTCCATCAATGATTGGTTATTTCGACGACATCGTACTTTACAGAATATTCTCCAACATTATTTTTGTTTCTTATATCGAATATTTTTTGACATTATTTTTATTTTTTATAGTTTACATATATCATCTTTAACTTTAACCTTTTTATTAATGTAACACATTACTATTTAGAATAATATTTATAAAAAAAATTAAATTTCATTTATTAAAAATTGGAGTCTTATAAAAATTATTAGTCATAATAATTTTAAAGGTTAATATGTCGTGGTTTGACATAAAAAGTTTTTAATTTTGAAAGTGACAGTATATTTTATTATTGTTAATTTGAATGCTATCCCATAAAGATTACATAAAAAAATTGGACCGGAAGAACAAAATAAATTTATTCACGCAAATAAATAAATTGTGGTGTTTATTTATTTGCGGGAATAAATTTATTTTGTTCTTTCGGTCTAATTTTCGTGTCGCCATAGAACCTGCTTTGAAGATTATCACCAAAACCAGAAAAGAGAAAAATAAAAGTATTGCGACTTGGTCACGGCAAGTAAAATTTAATAATTTTTCGGTCCAATTTTTCTGTTCTTACATTTTCTTTACCAAAGAAGACAAGACCAGCCCCCTCCCTTGGTTTCTGGTCTCCCCCGTCACAAATTCTTGGAAACTTCTACTAGTACTACGTATACTATTATTATAAGATTGGTGGTCGGAATAATTTCTTAAGTAGTACTAAAATTACTACTACTTGTTTATAAATTACTAGTAATTTATTTTGTGGGAAGAGGGAAGAGGGAAGAGGGATGACTACTAGTAGTACTGGAGGTGTTTCACTGGATGACCTTAAGAAGAAAATGGCTGAGTTTGCTAAGGAGAGAGACTGGGAACGTTTTCACACACCCAGAAACCTCCTCTTAGCTCTGGTATTTAATTAATTAATTAATGCACTCCTTCTTCACTTCATATATATATATAATTTTCTCTCTCTTCTTTTGTATAGCACTAGCACTTGAGTAGCATGATCATGTCAACTCGATCGATCACTGAAAATTATTAGTATTTGGTTAAAGCTGCTGGGAGCAACTAACATTTAAACGTATGCGTATGCAGGTGGGTGAGGTGGGAGAGCTGTCTGAGATATTTCAATGGAAAGGAGAGGTACCCAAGGGACTGCCTGATTGGAAAGAGAGAGAGAAAGAACATCTGGGGGAAGAACTTTCAGATGTTTTGCTATACCTTGTCAGGCTTTCTGACATATGTGGGATTGATCTAGGCAAAGCTGCTCTTCGTAAGGTGGAGCTTAATGCCATTAGATACCCAATTGCTTCCAACAACGACCAGCATGATCAAACGCCAAGCTAGAGATACAAGCAAGTACTAGTAGTAATTGTGATTGATTGCATGGGCATGGGCTAGCTAGCTAGTATGATGGGTGGGTGTCGGGTGATCACTAGCTATATTAATATGGTTTTGCTTCAATTCTTGCTTTTCACTAGCCAACTTGCTGTCGGTGTTTTTTTATAACTAATTCACAAGATCTTGTGTGTAATCTATATATATATATTTATATACACTTTGAACCAAAGGCTAAAGCTGGTTAAAGCAAAGCACATGCACGTCTCATTTAATGATTACCCCCACAGGCCACACCTCTAAAGATGTACTACTACTACTACTACTACTACTACTTATAAAGGGATTATATTGATTCTTAAACACATGCAATACTTTACTAATTACTAGTAATTTACATCCCCTAAACATAACTATATATTGTTATCATTGATGTTATAATGACTATCATCATGATTAATAGCAAAGCTAGACTTCCATTATACTACATATATATATTGTTACTACTACTACTACTACTACTATATAAGGAGGGAAACAATGAAAGCAACAAATTAGTAATTAACAGAAGCAAGCACAAACAATAGTTAAGTTGCAATTACTAATGGTTAAGAGGAGAAGGGGTATTACTATCTCTCTAGTATTTTCCAACAACTCCACCGTGGTGGTTGGATGGTGGCGGAGAGGGAGAGGGAGAGGGAGGCGAAAGGGTAACATCATTCGGCTGGGAAATAAAGGTGGTCGGGTTTTTTACTTTGGGTCGCGTCGTGGGGACATGGACATGGTTGATCGAAGCTTGTTATAAGTCTTTAGTCTTCCTTCGTCCTCAACTTTTTCCTCTTTGTTGACAAGATCAATTAAAGTAATGTACCGTACGTAATTATTCATTCAAGATAAGATTGGGAAGAAAATACGTACTACAGTAATTATCTTTGTTTTTATTTGGAAATTAAGACCATCTATATGGAGTATTATTGATCCAAAATGAAGCAATTTAGTAATTTTCTTTCTTTTATTAACAAGTGACACAAACTTCTTCATTTCATCAAAAATAACAATTCAATTAAGAAAAAAAATTAAAAATCCTCGGATTGTTCATGACTTGATTTAGAATATACATATGATGACCCATTTCAGTGTTGTGAAAAAATACTAATAAATTACTTTTATAGTATTTTGTATTGTTCCAACTATTTTTTGAGGTAATATCATTATTATTATTATTATTATTCCAAACTACTTTAATCTAAGCAACCAATTAACCTTTAAAAAAACAGTAAGAGTAGACCGTATCTGATAAATATAAATCTACAATCATCCAAAAGTAATAACAACATGAATTAATATCTTCGTTATAAAAAAAAGTTTTATTATGATTTTTAAAAATGAATTTTCAATACATTTTAATTTAATTTTAAAATTATTTTAGTTTTTTATAATCGATACAATCAAAAATATTTCAAACTATTTAGACAATATTATTAATTAAAAACTTGTTAGTAGTATTATTTTCATAATTTAAACAACTTTACATCAATTTTATTTTTTTTAGGATTTCGCTAATAATTAGTATTTGAGTCCTTCCTCTTCTTCTCTACGCTTCGAGGGACTGTGAGTGAGTGAGTGAGTGAGTGAGTGAGTTCGGTCACATCCTCTTTTCGATATGCTCTCTTTTGCGAGCGAGGAGGCTTCAGAGGTCTCACCCGTGCGTCCAGCGAGCCATTAGCCGGTACCGAACCGACGCCGGTTCATCTCCGCCAACCCGGAGGCGGTCCAAGTTGGCTGCGGCGACGATGAGGAAGACAGACGATAAGTCGGAGTGGTGGGTGGTCGACGGTGAAATGCACGAGATTGGGGAGAACGTGCCTCCGAGAGAGAGGTTCGTGATACCTAGAGATAACATCCCTAATAAGCGCCGCAAGCAGCTACGAGATCAGTTCATGCGCCGTACTCGCCTCGTTCTCAAAGAATCTGTCAGTCCCCTCTCTATTCTTCTCTTCTAGGGTTTTGTAATTTGGTGATATACTTTTCGTTAGTGTATGTATTATTTTTTATTTTTTAATGCTCCGATAAGTTAATAATGATAAAAAGGCTGTAAAAATAGAAGGCTTGAATCTTTTATATGAGTTATACATATATTGGACTGCTGACCTGAAAATCCAAATGAATACCTGAAAAGTTTGGGCTGAGTGCGAATTAAACCAATTTATGAATTTTTAATTCTTGCAATTTGCATATTGTTGTTACTTTTGCTATGATAAATTAATTTATCATCTCCTCCATAATATTCATCTATAACTAGAGGGAGTTCAATGAATACTTTTTCATTTCAGCTGGGCTTTAGTGATAAGATTTCTTCTCTTGTTTGTTAACAATTTTGGAGGTGCACTTCAACTATATTTTGAGGTTCATTTATATAGCGTTTCTAGTTTCAATAAGGAGATTGATGAGTATCTAAATTTAGCTTCTCCTAAAGGTGTGACTGAACCAAAAATTTGTCACTTTGCTAGCTTACCAAACATTCCTAAAACCTCTTGTTCAACTCTGTATTCCTGCTTTACCTTTTGTTATTTAAGTCTGTCTGTTTGGTAGTTGTGCTTTTGGATTTAGTTTTCATCAATTTGTACTTATCTACTCTTTGGTTTCTATTTGAAAGGAACATGAGCCCTGGTGCAAAAGATACATGGAATTATATCAAGAACTTAGAGAGAATTGGGAGAGGCTGTACTGGGATAAAGGCTACTCTAAGAAACTTGGTCAAGATCATGCGAACTATGACTCTGCTGAAGATGATGATCGAGATTTTTCACCATACAGGTTCCTCTACTTTCAAAATTCATTTTCTTTGTACAACTCTTTTGAGTTAATTTTTTAACATATAGATAACTTGATTTGATATGATTATCTATTCAATTATCTAACTCAAATTAAGTCAATGATGGAATTATAGAATATTGATTAAAAGTTAAGAAAATTTTATTTACTGTGTTTATATTTTCTATTAAGCAGCCTTTATTAATCAAGTTTCCTCATAATTGATAAAATTCACTTGTTATGTACTCCCTCCGTCCCCAAAATAATGACTCAAGTGGTAAAAAGTCTTGTCCTTAAAAGCATGACAAAAGTACTACATAAATTTTTATTTGGTCAAATTTACCCTCGACTTACTATCATATTTTACTTACCTCAAAACCACTCGTATCACCAATTTTCTCCTTACCCAAAACCCAATTAAATATATTAACCCATACAAATATCAACTCATCACAATACTCGAGGACAAGGGTTGATTGGGTAAAAATATATATTCTCTCTTAATTTTTTCACTACCTTAATTTGTGTGAAAATTGTACCTCCATCATCCTTTTGGGGACGGAGGGAATAATAATCATTAATTTTTTTAAGGAATAAAGTTATGTGATTATTTGCTGATGGTGAATTTTACTTTCTTTCTCTTGTTTTCCAGGAAAAGGTTACCCCATGCTGACCAAATGAAGGTAACAATTTCAACTGCCTGCAGATCTATAATTGATCCTATATTCTAATAAAATAAATATTGTAAAAGGCTTTAGCTGTGGGTATGTGTGAAAATAGTTTTTCTTCCTCCTTCCCCCATTTGTTGGTTATTGTTTCTGTCTAATTTGCTCCTATTTCTCTTCTGGAAAACACCATGCTACAATGCTGCAACGCTACAAGCTTCAATCTCCATATAGTTAAGCTCTATGTACCCTAACAAACCTACTTATCAAAAAAAGAAAAAAAATACCCTCACAAACATAACTGCCAAAAGCCAAAGTCAGTTGTCCCCAGTTGTGGTATAATTTTAGTTAGGTATTGGAGTGTGCTGAATTATCCAAAAAAAAGAAGAAGTACTACAGTGTGCTGATCTTGTATCTTGAATGTAGTATTATTATATGCATTTTTAAGTTCCTCACATGCTTATTCAAATGCTTGGTATAACAATATTTAGCACATCATGACAGGGATTGAACATTTAATTTAACTATTTAAAACGTTGGAAAATAATGAAAGTCATCTAATTTTTTTTGAGGAAGGAATTTCTACCTTTTGATCAGTTTGGATTGAACCATAAAGAACAGAGTGACATTAATTTGATCTTTCTGGACACTCATCCCCCTATTTTCAATCGATTCTTAGTAGTTTTTGCGAGAACCAAAGAAAAAAATTTCCATCCTTGACCTTGGGAAGTCCGAAAATGTAAAAAAAAAAAAGCTTAAAAGTTTTTGAGACAGGTCCACATTTTATTTTTTGGTCTCTGTTGCTTACCTATATGCAATATTTTTTTTCTTTTTTTACATTAAAATTTGCAACATTAGGAATCATACAAACTGTTGAAATTATTATCATGTATTGATATAAGGACCTTTTGGCGTACAATGACATGAATGTATAATAGCCCCCCTTCCCCCCCTCCCCACCCAAAAAAAAAAAAAAAAAATTAAAAAAAATAATTTATTCAACCACCTACACCTCCCTTGTTATGAACCGGCATTGTTGGTTGTGCTTGTCAGTGTTGAAGCATATCCCTACTTTCCTGCTTTGACTTAATTTTTTGTGTGTACTAAGAAAGTCAGCATTTTTTTCTAGCCGTGAAGTAGAATATTTAACATAAAAATAAGTCTTTTTCTAATAATGGGTCTAAAAAAAAATTTATCTAGTTACTTTTACATGGATCCATGCGCTTTAGATGTTTAACTTGTGTACTTCAGCCATTCTTCTGAGGTCAATACTTTTTATTTGTTCACTTTGGCCTATTCTATTGAGGACGTAGGTAGTATCATACAGAAGATGTTATTTCCCTTATACATAGGAGTTGATGAATCCTATCCAATAAAAAGAGAAGGATGCGATGAATACCTCAACATGACTTCTTTTTTTCCCTGATGCAGGACCAAGCTTTCATGAGAAATAGGCAAGGCGATAGTTGGGAAAAGGCTGGCCAAATCCGGGATAAGTTTGAATTCGACAGAGAAAGAAGAATGAGGGAAAAAGGTTAGTCTATTTAACTTTAAATAGATTTAAAATGTTTCTTACACATTAAATTTGTTTTTGATTTTTTGACTTTAACCTCTGACATTGTTGGAATCTATCAAGTAAAAGAATATTGAATAATAAGCAGCTTGAGTTCAAAAAGTTGCTTGGTGCTTGGCTTTTCTCAAAAATGTAATTCAACTTGAGGTTTAAGTCGAGTCTGCGCTTACTTTTTGACTGTATGATTCTAGCTCAAGTATGAAACTATTACTGCATATGACTACTCTGGAGCCTTCCTGTGCAACAAGTTCAAACCATAGACATGTGGGGAGTATATGAAGGATTTGGTACAGGCTTAATCCTTAAGTTACACCCAGAGTAATTGATTCTTTATTGAAAAAGTTAACTCAGGGATGAATTGGCAAATTCATATTGATCAAAATTTCTTTTATCTTCCCATTTTACTAAACTTACATGAGTGTTCTTCAGCAACTATTTAACCAATTGGATATATGATTCTCAAAATGTAACTTCTATCTGGTTAGTTGCTGTTAGCCTGTTACAAAAACTGCAATTAAAGTGTTTTGGACCTTTTGGTCGCCTTTACTTCAAATGTGTTTACGAGGACAGGGTTTTTTTCATTTCCTTTCTTTCTCGAAGTCTACGTTGTTAGTTGCTGTACTTTGGTCTAATTTCTTGTGTTTTGCAGCCTTTGCCCCTATGAATTATGGAGGAGATGGTTTTGTTAGAGATGATTTACGCTCAAAAAATCAGCCTTTGGACGCTCAAAGATACTTCTCTGAGGCTGATAGCAGTGACTGAGAAGGGCCAAAGGTTTATTGTGGAAAAAACTGTCCGTTGTGTACATTTTAATTCTTAGGCACCTTAATGGCTTAATCTTTAGCAGGGAATACCTTGGCGAAAATCTGTTAAGGTCCTCTCATTGGTCACTGGCTTGGCAGCTTGGTGGTTTCAGCCTCCTGTTTTTCTTTTCTGATGTGAACACTTGTTTTGACATATTTCAAGAACATGAATGGGTTGTAAAGGGCTGTTGATTTGGTTAAAATTATTGTAAAATCCTCCATTATGAATGCTTGTGTAATTCTTTTGTTTCATTTCTTGTCTTAAAATTTAAGCATCCTTCAATGAATAAGATATCGGATGATCCCACTACTGATTTTTGGCATTTTGCACTCTCTTTTGTATTAGGTTCTTATTTCTCTTTAATTAATACTTTAATTACTCTCTTGATTTTTAAAATTAAAATTCTTTTTTTTTATAACAAAAAAAGCAGACCCTTTTGTATATCAAAGTCTAGTTATTTTGGACTCAGAATAGTCAATGAGATAAACTAAATATGTTGCTGCTTATATAAAAAAGGATATTTAAACTTTTTATTTTTGGGATTGGTTATCTTGTAAGTTACTACTGCAGTGAAATACTGAAATGATCATCCTAAACATTTATTTAAATTAAATCCGTTAAAATATTGGTTGGCCTACATTTTAAATTTCCAATTCCACCTAAAAGGTTTCTGAAACTCGGCCGGCGCCAAAGGCCTTTCTCTCTCTCTCTCTGAAAATGGAAAATAGGTTCCGATAGTAGTCACTTGACTTTCCATCGTTTTAGTTCGGATCTGAGCAGCGATGAGTGGAGCGAGACTGTGTGGGTTATTGGGGGAATTGGGGTGCGAAGGCCACGATTCATTGGACCCAGACAGCTTCGAATGGCCTTTCCAATACGAAGAAGCTCGTCCCATTCTCGATTGGCTCTGCTCCAGCCTCCGTCCTTCCAATGTTCTTTCCCCCTCTGAGCTTTCTCAGTTAAGTCTTTCCGACCGTATCCACAATTGTGAACTAATCTAATTTATGAACTGGGTTTTGAATTTTTGGTCGTGGGTTGCAAGTGGTTTTAGGGCTTGTTTTAATTGTTGAATGGGTGATTCACTTACGAAGCTTTTGAAATGGTTTAGTCTGTCGACCAAGTTTGGTGAATTTGAATTTTGGAGTGGGAGTGTAATCTAAATTGGTTCCACGGTGTTTAAAATGTCCCCATATTGACCACTATTTTGTACTTGCTTATGTATTTGATTTTGATAGGTAGTTAGGGAATCATATTTGGAATTTGCTTACACGGATATTCTTTTATGTTCTCTGCATTTATAGTGTGACAAAATTATTATGCTTGCCTATCTACAGCTATATCTAAAGACTGCCATGTTTACATCAAGCAGAAATGCCTGAAGGTTTCTCTTTAAGTTGATGGAACACTGTGGTCATGAAATTGATTATGTTTGATTATAGTGCACCTTGTATAGTTGTGTCTGGGACATGCTGAACTTCATGCACAGAAATATTTTTGTTGTTTATTAAGTTATTATTTACTCTAAAAGCTTAGGCTGGTAGAGAATGGACCCTACAGTGTATATTAGCCACAGCCCCCCTACCTATAATCCTTGTTTGCAAATGGAGATGTTAATTATGGTGCAATGAACAGATTAGACCAGTAAAACAACATGACAACATAAGGGGGAATCAGATGTAAGAGGAAAGACGAACAAAGACCTTGTGAGACTAGAGTTCTGATAACATCATAAGTTACCAATTACTTTTAAGATTAGGCTGTTAGAGAATGGACCCAACACTGCATAATAGGCTCAAACATTATTGTGAGGGACTGTGGAGGGTGGGTTTGAGGAACTCTTTGTTCAGATTTTTACTTTGCAAAATCCAGTGGTTTCCTTGTTAATAGTTCTGTCCTGTTTGTTTCCAGGTATGAGCAATTTCTACAAGAAGGGAAACTGTTGGAGGTATGCATCTTTCGGGCATATATAATTTCTTCACAGTTTCATGAAGTTTGATGCTTCTCTGAGAGTGCATGCTTTTTTAGTAGGTTCAGAGGATATGCCCATGAATATCCCAAGTCTGTGGAGAAATATGAAAATGTTGTTTGTTAAGGATCGTTGTACTATCATTAGACAATCCTCTGTGTGTGTGTGTGTGGTGAGTGTGTGAAGCAACTTGTAAGCTTTGGTGGCAAAAATATAATTTTTAGATCATTCGAGTTATCCTTGCCCTTATGGAGGTAGTCTGGATAAGCCTGCATTGTGCGTAAGAGTGAGAGTGCTTGCAACATTGAGATTTTCAGAGTGTCTCAAGCATTTGAGACGCTTGAACATAAGATTGTAAGAATATCTGAGAATATGATGATATGTAATCAATGCATAGAATTAACTTTTTTTTTGAAATTTGAAGTTGAAAATAGATTGTAAAAGGGGAATCCCAGATTTGTTGGTTATTTTCTTGTTCCTAGCATGACAGTTGAATCCTATTCTTGCTGTTGTGTGCAATTTTCTATTTAAATGCTTATTCCATTACTACTGTTGTAATCAATTTGCTGTGGCGTATTTATTGATAAATACACTCTGCATATCCAATTCCAGTTTCACAGATTTTTTCTTTTATCACACTTAGTCTCATCCATTGATTTATTGACTTAATAGGGGGAAGACTTGGATTTTGCCTATGATAGTATTTCAGCATTTTCTACTAGGAGAGACAATCAGGAGGCAGTTTTTGGTGCTGAAGAAGGTCTGAAAGAAATAAGGTAAATGCTCATTCTTGACAATTTTTGTTTTTCTTTTGCTCGTTCTTTTAGGGTCAGCGGTCAGCCTATCAGGTGATAGCAATGATGGGTAGCTCAATCATAAAATCCAATCCAACAACTCATGTTCATTCTAAAAATGTTTCACTGCGGCTAAGAATTTAAACTTCCGAAATTACTTCAATCTCATGACAAGAAAGGGGTAGATATGCTTTATCCCCGTAGTCGTAAAGGACTTTGGAGTTCCACCACTCCATCATCCAAAACTGGTGACACTGTTCCCTGTATGTAATTACACATAAAATTGCACTATACTTATTCTAATAACTTCAGTCTTGCTTTGCTTTTCTAAAGTAATATTTATGATGCGATTTACATTCCTGTAAGAGTTAACCACTTTATGGAGATTCCACATAACAGTCCCCTCCCTATTGTACATTGCCCCAAGCTGTCCTTTTCAATTACAAAGCTTTTCCTCGTCTCAGATTTTCATCTTGCCATCCTTTTATCCAATCCTTTCATGTCTCCCTCGACTCATTTATTTGTTAATATGTTCCATAAAATTTCTTTATTTCACATTTTGATATCTTTTCAGCCATCTTTAGACTTTAGTTATACTGCAAGTTGACACTAGGCAGAACCTCCACTTCTATTCTCTGAACATGCTTGCACATGTTCAAAAGTACATCCTGTAACTACATGTTCTCAAACCGAAAGGTACTTTTGTTCCCAAGGATATCTTCATTTCAACATCATTGGTTATAATCTTGAGCTTGCCCTTGGAAGCTATGACGGTGCAGTGTTAAAGATCACCTCTCATTCAGTTAAGTTTAAGTATTTGTCTAAATGCGAGATTGTATACCACTTGAATTAGGCGAGCCTTCTTCCATCCAAAGGGAAATCTATTAACTACATCTTATTCTTTTTTCCTCCTTTTAAAAGGTCAAACCCATTTTATTAATGAAGTTTGAGGATCACTGTATTGCGATTGAGGTACTTTTACATCTTGCTCTCACTTGCCATTAAAATGTATGGAATAAATATGGTGTTACCTTAAGTAGGGTTTTGAAATATACTATGTTGAGACACGTCCTTTATATGATTAGCGAAAAAATTTGGCACTTTTTTATAAACATATCTAAACTAATACTTTTAAGTAAATTATTAGTAGATATTTTAGAGAATTCTAGGATATTATTCTAATAGCATGATTTGGGTGATTGCATGATTAGAGGGAGATTGCATAATTAAGGGATGATTAATTTACTTTCCAAATGTACAACAAATCTAAGGCTCTCTATTGTACATTGTGAAATATATAATAGAAAAAAAATATTCCCTTCTCAATTCTTCACATGGTATTTGAGCTAGATTGATTTTGGCAATCAAATTAAATCAAAAAGATCTTATTTTTGTTGGCAGCGGCACATAGCTGGCGGCCGGTATCGTTCTTCTTATTCTTTTTATTAAATAAGTAGTAATATATATTAATATCAACCTATTTTCCAAATCAATAGTTCAGTACATTAACAAATGATTAACAATACATCTAACTAGTTAATTATATAATTAATTGAAATAAGAACTTCCTATGAACTTGATTAAAATGTGAACCTTCTAAAAGCTTTGCACAACCTACTTCTTGTTAGTATTCTTAAGACAAAGTTTCATGTGCTATTGTTAACCTCTTCATCCATCTCGTCATCCCTTTTGACTTATCACCCAACTACTTTGCTTTCTTCCTCACATACTCCCCTTCTTTTTCCACATCCATTTCTTTGATTACACATGTCACATTTTCTCTATCAAGACTCCCATTCTTGTCTCTCGAGACTTCGATCCTCGTGCCGACGTCCACCACGAGTCAAGCATTAATTGGCTGGTCTAGATGCATGGGCATGGAAATAATTGGTACACCAAAACTCATGCTCTCAATCATAAAATTTCATTGACAATGACTAACAAAGCCACCAATGCTTACTTGTCCCAAAATCTTAGCCTGTGGAGCCCACCTCTCCAAAACCAAACCCATATCCTCAACCCAACACTCTAATATTCTCCTCGAAAGGAAACCTCACAACTCATATGAAATTAACATTATCAACAAGCATTAGCCCATGGGCTATCTTCATAAACTCCTCGAAAAGAAAATACTCTCCCAAAAGAAACAAACACTGTTAATCCCTTTTTTTAAAATTTTTTTTTTACGCCATTGGATAATCTTCAAATCTTCATCATGACATCATCATTAACAGGCCCTTGAACCAAAGGCCCAACAAGCACAATTTTTTTCCTAATCAAAACAGAGTGATAATCACTATACTTTTCATCAATTTCCTTAACACCCTTGACCAAAACTATATCGTTCGACCTTTTGATACTTTTAGTCATAGGATTCTTCCCTTCTCAATGATCATCAACAGATTCCCTTAAACAAATCACATGGTCATCCTCATCATCATGAAAAGAAATATTGGAAAACGGAAAATCAATACAAGGATAATAGGTAGCATGAAATAGTAGACGTCATCATAGTGCTACTGGTGACAACTTGGACGGTTAGGATATTAACATCGTTGCCACCTCCTCTTTGTGTGCCCATGGTTGAAGGCAATCATGTAATATTCCGAATACAAGACTTGTAATGTAACCTTATATGATTAATAAATGATGTTATGTGATTGAATGTGTATGGTTTCATTATAAGTATAAGTATATAATATTTTTTTAAAAAACTTAACTAGGAAATCACTATTCATAAAAACGTAAAGTCAACTTTGGGAAAGCCTCATCTTTCCTTGGAACTGACTAATTGCTAATATTGAAAGTCTAGGATATATAAATGGTGTTGAAGTTGAGAATAAGGGTTTAGCGTTGGATCGGAGTCTATGAAATACTTAGAAGAATGTAGTGGTAATAGAAGATTGTAAAGTTTACGATTCTGGAATAAAGATTGTGTTATAAGTTTTAAATAAACGAGTTTTTACCAAGTGTTGGTGGTGAATGGAACGCACAAGATCCGCTGTGGAAAGCACTCGGATTTTGGAGGAGTTACAAATCATATATGAGCAAATCAGATTTTAAGGTTTTGAGGATGTTCGAAAAGTTCGGCTTTGACATGTCAAACGCTTGAAAGTTTGGTATGGTAGTGAGGAGGAAGATCCGGCAAGGTTGGAAGATTGAGTTCAACTAGTTGGATTGGAAAAATATGGCCATCAATTTTTCTCCTAATGGAACCAAGATTAGTCTAGGTGGAACACAAGTAAATATTGAAGTTTGTGGTCGAGTTTTTTAGCTAGTTCTAGGAAGGGAGATATGAGATATGGAAACATTACAACACATATTTCTCTACATGGACTCGATGAAAATTGAAACAAAAGCTTACTCTTTTTCTCCATTTTGATATCTTACCAGTTGTAATGTTTCTCAATTTCTCCACATGGTATCTTAGTTAGGTTGATTTTGACAATTAAATCAAAAGGTTTTACTTCTGCCGCCAGTCACATAGTTGGTGGTAGGTATCGTTTCTTTTTATTGTTTAACTTGAGCTTAAAGAAAAATTAGGTGGTTAGAGTTATGTTTTGGTTCTTTTGTTGGAGTTGTAATATATTTTATTTTTCATTTTCAAAAAGGTGACATGTCCATAGGAGTTAATTTCTCGAGTTGAAATATGTAAATGGATTGTTTATCGGAGAGCAATGATTTTCATGGGGAAGAGGTTTGAGGAAGGCGTATGTCCTTTAATTTGTTAGGAGACTTACTTAAGAATCCTTCGTTATTGAGGAAGGCAAGGAATCATTCATTGTTTTTGTTGGAGACAAGTGTTTTTCGTTATTGATTGCACATAATATCCTTGGAAAGTGGATGTGAAGTTATATATTGAAGGTGAGAATGAACTTGGACGTACACATCATTTTTTTTCCTTTAGTTTTATTTTATTCGTGCAAATTGAAGAGGACCTCAATTTGAGGGGGAATATTAGAGATAAAACTTTGGAAGTCATAATATAAGACTTTCAATTTGAGTGCGAGTGTTAGTAGATATTCTAGAGGATTCTAGGGTCTAATAACATGATTTGGGGGATTGCATGATTAGAGGGAGATTGCTTGATTAAGGGATGATTGATTTACTTTTCAAATGTATTGCAGTTCTAAGCCTGTATAACGACTCTCTATTGTACATTATAAGATATATAATAGAAAACATCTTCCCTTTTCTATTTCTCCACACAAATGATAAAGCTTTGGAGTACCTTGCTTTGGGTCTTGATGAATTATTTGTGTTTTAGGGATACTACTTCGGCATTCAAAGCTGAAGCGTTGGAGTTGCAGAGACAACTTAAGCATCTGCAATCTCAATATGATATGCTTACTGGGCAGGCTTCAGTTTTAATTCAAGGAAGAAGGGCACGAGTTGCAGCAACATCTATCGTCAATGGACAACTTACTAACATTGATGATAGCCTTTCTGCAAGAAATTTAGAGGTACCATTATGTAGTTAGAATATTCTCTACACAAATATGATTTTCCTGTGTGTTTACCCTTCACTCTTCTGTCCAAGGTCATGAAAGCAAGTAATGGAGCCTTAAGCCTAAGTGTGCATGTACTCCAAGCTCATTGTATGTTGAGTTTATTTGTGTAATTTTTCTGACTTGATTTTGCTCTTGAATAGGAAACAGATATACCGAGGCTGGGTAGATGTGGACTATGTTTGTATTTAAGCTATATTCAATATAAAGCAGAGACTGATTCTGATATAAAACGAATCACTGTCGCTACTAATCAATGTCACATGCATAACCATCTATTAAAAATGAGAATTGTGACTTTCTAATGTTTATGGATTTTTATAGCAAAACACATGCATAGTTTTGATTCAGGACACATATCAGATGTATACAATATATTGAAAAAGGAGTCCAGCTCATACTAACTCTCCATGCTCATATTGGATAGGACTACACGGATAGCATTTAATTTGGATACTGGTCAATACCGTTGGGTTCATTACTAAGTGCTTTCCATTGAATAACAAGCTTTGAGATCTTTTTAGTTCTACTGATTCTCCTGTTGTATTATGACGAGTTCATGATTGTAGCTGTTACATGACACTGTATTCTTGTTCCCACCATATCAATATTGTTGCTTTACATAATTGCTAGTTTTTTTTGTTTTTTTTAAATTTCTTTGCACACACACCCCCCCCCCCCCCCATATATATATATATATATATATATATATATATTTGTATATGTATATATATTTGTGGAGACCGGTTGAAACAACTTATTTGGTTATTACGATTTTCATAAGACCTTATTTTCTTTCACTGTAACGTAGATGAATGCAGTTCTTGGGAGGATTGCTTCAACAGCTCAAGAGTTGTCTCATTATCATTCGGGAGATGGTATTGTTTTTATTCCATTATTTGGTCTAGAAATCATTGTTATATTCACTAAAATATGTTTTAAATATTAATAGGTCTGCAGATATTTAATATATTTATATGTATTGTTTTGTTTTCTTTGTAATAATTCCTTCTATAGATTGCTTTTATTTTTTTTATGAAGATGCTTTGTCCCTTTGAAAGGAAGTGAGCTGCTTTACTGTTCCTATAAGTAAAATGAAGTGAAGTTAACATTTGTCTTTGGCTTCAGAATGATGTAACCTTGACTTATTTTCTGAAACTACATGAAATGATGGATCTGGATGAACTCTCAAATCTGGCAGAAGCTTGAATCGTTCTTGTTTATATCCCGAATTATGCACTTTCTAGCAACATGATGACTTGAATCCCCAAATCATGGTAGAATAAGGGGAAAAGAATAAAGAAAAATATGATTATAATTTTTTCTCTTTCTTTCACTAAAGCACTAAAGTTGATTGCCAGCAATGGCTCCCAAATTTCGTTAAAGAGTACTTGTGAACAAAACAAACAAGACACATTCTTTTCTGATCGGAGTAAACACTTGGACTCAATTTAAGATTAAATACAAGTTATCTCTATTAGGATTGCAAACCCTATAAGGATCTATTGCTGAACATTGGTGTTATGTGCCGGCAGAGTAACGAGATGGAAATTCATCTGTTTTTTCTTAGTTATATTGCTTAGGGTTTGTGCGGCTCTTTCTTTGGAGTGTTTTCTGTTATAGGAAAAGTGAGTGTACCTTGCTTTAGGGGAATATATGTCTTTAACTCTCTTTTGAGGGTTTGGAAGTAAGAAGAATGTGAAAATTGTATTGTACTGTGCTTTCTTCTAGTTTTATGGGAATTTTGAATGAAGACTGTTTAGAGAGAGCTACTTACCTTTTATATTATTGAGAGAGAGGGTTGTTTTTCATCATCCCTCTTGGGCTTCTACACTGGGGGATTTTAGGGGTAATTCTGTGATCCATCTGTGTAGAGAGATTAGAGGGTGGCACTTTTCTAAAGTGCTGTTTTTGTCTTGTTTTCCACTAGTTTGGTGTGGGACCTATTGTGTTATATCATCCCTTTTATATCTATACAATTTCTTCTTTTATCAAAAGAAAAATGGGGTGTCTTTGTATGACTTACGTAGAGAATGGAGGGTTGTTCTCCATTGAGGCTGTTCGGGTTTTTTCCACTTGTTTTGTCCTTGTTATTTTCTTTTGGTGGACTCCTTGTCTGCCTTTGCATTGTATCCTCTTTCTTTATCACTAATTGGATCTTCTTTTATCAATAAAATAAAATAGTACAAGATATTTGATGGTACAATATTTTTTCTTATTATTATCGCAATTAATTGGCTAGAATGGTCTTAATAAATTGAGCACATAAGCTATTTTTTATGTTAAATTTTCCTCTGATTATAAGTTGGCTGGCTTCAGATCAGCTGTTGCTGATTGGCGTAGATAATGTTGTCAACTCGTTATTGTTTGTCATACAGTTCTTGTTTCCATATTAATTACTATTAGGTGTTAATGTTCTGTAGTTTAATTAGGAGATTTATGGTGCAAGTTCAACTAAAAACGAACAAAATGGATGACAAATTCACCAACATATCATTCGATGGTTTTCACTAAAACTGCCGCGTCTGTCTAATGAGTTTTCGGATGCTTTATGCAGAAAATGGCATATACTTGGCTTATTCTGACTTTCATCCGTACTTGCTTGTGGATGCATCTTTTATGAAAGAGCTGAATCAGTGGTTTACCAAGAAACTAGATACGGTATGCAGATACTAAACTGTCCTTTTCTTTCTTTTGCATGTTGTTTGCTTGGTTCAACAAACATAAAAATTTTATTGATGACTTTTAAAGTTTAACCTGGAAACGAAATGAAACCCCTTTTAAACTTTTGCCGAGTTTCCTTGATGCTGTTTGAACAAACTATGTGTCTGTGATGTAGAACAATAGAATCTGCCCTTAGATTATACTGTCCATCATTTGTTTTTCTTTATTTTCTCACTTATTTTCTTTTCCGGAATCAATGTCTTCCCTTTCTGTACTCTCTCTTCTATTTAATAAAATTCTTTCGTCTTTTATCAAATGGTTAATGAATCAATGTACTCTAGGTCGAAATGCACCACATATCAATTAAACTTGTGGTTCGAAATGTTTTGTCACGTTCTTCGTCTTTGATGAAGCGGAAATCTTTAAAGGGATGTAAATCAAATATGACTTGAACATGCACCACATATCATTTGGAGTGAGGTGCCCTACTTTTGAGCTGCGGATTCCGTGACATCCAAGCACTTTATTCCATTGAGCCTCTCTAAGTTTGGTGGTGCACGGGTTTACCTTTTTGCATTGTTTTTTGCAATCAAATCAGAAATCTAATGATTATGATGGTGTTCATAATCTTTTGTTTCAGTCAATCGACTCAATCATGGCGTTGGGCTGCAATGTCCGTGGTTTTATCCTGTGTGTGTGCTCTTTATGACTTTTTTTGTTCCTTATCAAAGCTTACACGTATTTTTTGGACAGTTAATCATTGCTTTGCACAATTTACATGTGATAATATATTTCTATTTTATAGATCTTTTTTGGTTTCATGAAACTTGATTCAGGGTCCTTTCCGTTTAGTGGCTGAAGAGGGTAAATCTAAATGTTCAAGGGTGAGCCTTGATGACATCTCGAATATTTTAGTACGAGGTATTCCTTTTTTCTCTTGTATATAGATTACTTTTTCTACTTCTCTCTTTCCTCTCCACAAACATTGTATTTTTTATATCGTTATCAGAAGACAAACCTTGTGTACGTGGAATTGGATGGCCAAATTTATCGATGAACCTGGCTGGAATCCACTCCTTTCTGTGCGATGAAGTGCAGCAATTTGCTTTTTCCAGTATTATTTTTTTTATGTTTAAAACCTGTTTCATAGTTCAAGATTAATTTATGCAAGATTTATTCTTATCTTTGTCTAGAGTTAAGGCGTAACTACTTTCCATTTGTTTCCTTTGGAGATTCTATACATATTTGAAAGGGTCCCTTTAAATCTATATATTCAATTTCTGCTTTTGTTGTCGGTCTTGTTCTTGAAATAAATACGTTATCTATTGTTTTACAACCAACATTAATACAATACTTGAATGAAAGAATATTTTTCATTATTGATTTTTAAGCCACAATATTATGTATCCAATTATTTCTTCTTAGAATTGTGTAAAAAGACCTTGATTTGTCCTTTCCTCTTTCTTTGAGCTAGAGATTAGGAGATATTCCTATTATCAATATGTTTGCATTAGAATAGTCTCACAGACAAAATGATTTAGAGACACACAAACACATCCACACAACATTTACACGAGTTTCTTACCTATATTATTTAAATGAGGCATGATTTTACTTATACTATTGTCCTATTACTGATGTAGCAGACTTGGAAAAATCCCATCATCAGCGTGTATCTGAATTGCAAAGACTTCGCTCTATGTATGTACTTTTTATTTTTGCAGTTGTATATGTGGTTTTGCTTTTACATTTGTGTGCTTATTGCTGTCCAAGATCCTGACAGATTTGGAACGAGTGAAAGACAGTGGGTGGAAGCTCAAGTTCAGAATGCTAAGCAGCAAGCTATTCTTATGGCTCTAAAAGCTCAAGTAACATCCGATGAAGCTCACATTCATCTTGATCTTCATTCTCTTAGGTAGTGGTTCTTTGTTTCATCTATAATTCTACGAGCGATAACTGCTAAGTTGTCCAAAAATTACATACATTAGTATTGGTGTTTCACTGTTATGTTGGCAAATGGCATCCCATGGGTAAAGGCGAAATATGTTTTGCCCCAGTACTGAAACATTTTCATCACAGTGATTTATGCTGGCATACATAAGGAAGGTTGGGTTGGCAATTGGGATTTGATTCCAGTCACTATAAATAGGAAAAAATCAATAAAATCTTAATGATGAAGAATGTTGCTCTAGATTTAATTATTTATTCTGTAGAATTTTCAAGTGGGAAGAAATTGATGTAATTAGATATTCTATTAAAATAATTGGGGATTTAGGGTACTTTATAGTGATTAGGTGATATTAATATTTGGTTAGGATATTTTAGTCTTTTAGTACTTTTATTGTTGCCTAAGTAGAATTGGGGTTTGGTTTATCGTTGAATAGTGATATAATCTGCACAAGTTCATTAGACTATTGCAGTGTTTTAAAAATTCCACTTTGAGTCCGCTTAGGCCCCCTTGGCGCCCGCTTTAGTAGTGTTATGCCCCCTCTTGGCGCCTCGCCTAGACGCTAGGCCCCCCTAGCCTAGCGCCTCTTCTAGGCCCAAGACGGAAAAAAAATTCCTCCAGGAAATTAAGCGGGGTCTACGCGGAGAGTTTTTTTTTAAATTTTAATAACTACCCAAACCACCATATCTTGATATATTTATTTTTCTAATGTACAGGTTGTAGCATGTCAAATCACAATAAGAAGTGAATAATATCAAGTCAAAATGGATAATTTTATTATAGTTGTAATTTTTTGAACTTATACCAACTTCAAATTATATAAATGATGATACATTTGTAATATTTAGTTTAATTCAATATAATTCTTAAATTTATGTTTAGTTTCTTAAGTTTTAATATTGAATTAAATTCTTGAAATTTTAAATTTTATTATTTAATAGCAATCTTGTTTATGAATAAAACTAATACGTTAAAAATATGTTTGAACTTTGAACAATTGTATGTTTGTGTTTGAACTTTGACATTAACAATATGGATATGTGTTTGAACTTTAAGCAAAGACCTTTATTATCTTTATTATATATTATTTTGTTTGGATAAATGTAAGAAAATATTAAAATTGGTTTAAATTAAAATTTCTGGTTAGGCCCTGCCCAAGCCCCGCCTAAGTCCCCAGGCCGCCCGCCTCCCGCCTCCCGCTTATCGCCTTTTAGAACATTGGACTATTGATATTGAGAATTTTTAAAATGAAGTGTTAAGTTGCAATCGAACAAAACATCCAGTGGGGAATGATTTCTCTGTGGGGATAGGCAACTCATCTTGGTTGCGACCAAGAGACCATGCGTTATGGTGCGGAGCTTAAATCCTTGTTAATTTTTTGTTGTCCTGCATTAGGGCTTTGACCATGTGAAGATGCTTGTGGAATCAATTTAGAAAAATCAGTTTAGAGAGAGAATGATGTAAAACAATAAGATCAGATGGCTTTCTTGTCCTGCATCACTTAGTGTTTTTTTTGTTTGTATGGTAGAATAAATAAAGATGTCATTGATTCTATCATTTGGGAGTGACTCCCTTAATCTATATCATCGTCAAGTTTAAATGCAATAAATATCAAAGATTATTTCTTTCAATCCCTATATGGAAAGAAAAACTTTTCTTGTCAAGTTTCTTTGGAAATTCCAGATTCTGTTGTGAAATTAGGTCCTAGAATTGCTATATGATGGTTATTTTCTCAATAAGAGAACTTCAAGGCAACATATTAAGCTATATAGTTTGATTGAAGTCGTAGAAATTCTGTTTTTCCATTACGTGCTATGCACACTCTTTAGTATTCAGACTGTAAACAATGCATCTGATGGGTTGTTGACTTTTTGTCAGCAAATTTCTTAAATTCCATATAATAATATAATAACAAGTCAATACATATCTGCTCAATGCAACTTGTCATCATTCATTGTAAAATGTATGGCTATTAACTATGAAGGTTTTTTTATTTAAACTGAATAGGAGAAAGCATGCTGAATTGGCAGGAGAACTTACAAATCTTTACCACAAAGAAGAGAAGTTGTTGTCTGAGGTTTGTACCTGCATCTAGTAAGTTAGTAACAACCTTGTCATGATCTGCTCGACCTGTACTGAAGTACTGAAAACAAAGTATTTTCTCTTCAAACAGTAATGATATACAGTCCTACTTTTCAGCCCCACTTTCTAGTACTACACTCGCATAAAACACAATGCCCTTGGAGTTGTAATTCTTTACAACACATGTGGCATGCCATTGTGTGGCAGTAACACTCACTATGCAAAACAAGGCTTGAAACTTGCAACTCTCCTTTGGAGTAAGAGTTATAAGTCAAGGTGACAACTGATGGTAATCCATTGATAATTATAGAGTAGGAATAGTTTCTAAAATGTTGATATACTTCCCCTTATAAGAGTTTTACTTCTCTTAGCATTTGCTCAATAATTTGGTTGTATTTATCGGTGAGAGAACAACACCACTTCTCTTTAGTAGAGGTCTATCATAGTTTTTCATATCTATTTATCACAGTAAGTTACTAAAAACATCTTCAGTTACTATCATCAAGTTTGTGCATGTATCTCCAGCAATCAAAAGATTTTCCAGCTTTTGGTTACACAAAGAGTGCATTTGATACTTGTTACTGGGATCTGTAGCAATGACATGTATACATTACAAAACCTGCTCTTTTTTCCTTTTCCGTTAAGCAGTCAGCAGTTGGTAACTATTAACACTCATGATCCTTCCTTGTACTAGTTTTTCAGCTGTTTTTTATTTAAATCCCTCCTCATCCCCGACACAATGCAACCACACATTGTTTAAGTTTGCCAATCAGTGTAAATATATTGAGCTAAATAACTATCACAAAAGCATTATATGTTCTCGATTTTATAAGAAGCCCTACTTCCCAATGTCTTATAGTTTTTGTGTTACCTTTTCCTCTTTGGCAATGGTGTGCTATTGATTTTCTTGATATGCTTAGTGTATATACATTCCTTTTTCCAGACTATCCCTGATCTTTGTTGTGAGCTGGCTCAGCTGCAAGACACATATATCCTGCAAGGTATATATAATTTTTTTTATAATGTGATTAGAAGTATAGAGGATTGATTTATAATAGCCTTCACCTTCTTCTCTTAGAATGATCTGCAAAGTTCTTTTGGTATTTTTAACCAACGAGAATATAATTATTACTCTTTGAGCATGCAGGTGATTACGATTTAAAGGTCATGCGCCAAGAATACTATATTAATCGGCAAAAAGCGGTATATGTCACTACATTATAATGCCATTTTGTCATATTTAAGATTCCTCTTTGAGAGACATTGATAAAAGCTAAAGCACATGCTGATTAAACGGTGTTCATATTAAGTTCAACACCGGCTAAGCAATTAAAGGTTGTTCTTCGTTATTATATTGTAGATGAGGTTGTGCAAGCTTTGGTTTCAAACTTGCTCGTGGAATATGTATTTTATTGAAATTGAATAAAGGAAAAAGAGTGTTTGGTTTGTTTATTGCCATGTATCCTGCATTCCTGTGTGGTACTTTATGAAGAAACTTTGCTAGAACAAACTGACAAAAAGAGTGAGAGACAACTTACTCCATGAATGCGGTATTGAGTTTACTCTGATGAAACCCAAAATTACTGGTTTTGATGGTTCAAGAAGTTATGTTGCCCAAATATGAAAACAGATGTCACTGTTTCAGACATTGCCATTCCCTGCCACATGTTGCAGACAATTGTTTACAACATATGAAACAATTAAGGACCCCAACGTGTGGGAGAAATGGCAGAGACCTTGAGTAATAACCTCAAGGTTACTGGTTCCAATCCTCATACTTGGTGTGAAAACAATATATATATAAAAAAACAATTAGAGATGCAGATCGTTTGTCTCACCTAGCATTACCACCTTTGCTGCAAATATCTACTGCTTGTCAAGTTCTAATCATAAACATAACTACATTTATGCATTTTACATTCTTTGTCTCTTCTTCCATCCCCTTTCCTGATCTTAAGTTTTTCTATGGCAGTACATAGGTCATTTGATTAATCAGCTCGCAAGACATCAGTTTTTAAAAATAGCTTGTCAGTTGGAAAAGAAAACCATGCTTGGTGCTTATTCACTGCTTAAAGTTATTGAGTCGGAGCTGCAAGGATACCTGTCAGCAACAAATGGCCGAGTGGTATGTAAGCATTTATTCAATACTATCTTATGTCTTACAAAATGTGAATATACTGAATCCCGTGTTCATTAATACGTTGTATCCTTTTCCTATCCGTACATTTCTTAACGGGTTGATTGCTTTTTCTCCGCAATACTCCATGTGCCAAGTGTTAATCTTGTCAGACAGCACCTGTTGATACCGTTCTCTGTTAGACCAACTGTAGTGTTGGTCTAGTATGATAGAGTAGCTTTAAATATTCAATTTCAGAAAAAACTAATATTTGATATTTATAGTGAAATTTATATTATGTATTCTCTTTCTTTCTTTCTTTTATATATACTATAAATGTCTGTAGGGTCGTTGTGTGGCATTGATTCAAGCAGCATCTGATGTACAAGAACAAGGAGCTGTGGATGATCGAGATACTTTTCTGCATGGTGTCAGAGATCTTTTAAGTATTCATTCAAGTAATGACCATGTGTACTTTAACCAGTATACATAATGTATTTTATTTATAAAAATTATTGTTTACGCTTCGTACCATTTTCTTAGATGCTCAAGCTGGTCTATCAACATATGTATCGGCTCCTGGCATTGTTCAGCAGATATCTGGCCTTCACTCAGACCTGATGACCCTACAATCTGACCTAGAGCATGCCCTTCCTGAGGACAGAAACAGATGTATTAATGAGCTGTAAGTTATCCTTTTGAGCTAAGATTCCTAATGTCTCTCTTCTAATGATAAGATATTGAAGGATGTAGTAACTTTAAAATAAAGTAAAAAATCAAAATGGCCACAAACCTCCTTGCCATGCACATAGGTATCACATGCTTGAATTCAGTGCAAACTGATATAACTGGGAGAAGGTTGCACCATTGTGTAAATATTATTGATTTGATAATTAAAAACTGAAGTAAAGATAATAAGGCCATTGGTAACTCAAGAATGTTAAAAGTAAATATAATAAATGAGGATTATTATTTTGTTATCCATAGAATCAACTTAATTTTGTTGGAAATTCACTCCTGTCATTTATATTTACGTCAATAATTTTTAAGATCCACGTATCCTTTGTTGTTTGTTAATGGAAGTAAAAGGACGAGCAAGCTCAAATTCAAACGTGTTTGAGATTATACTACTTAAGGCTGTAAAATGAGCAAACAGTTCCGGGCTCGACTAAAAGTTCGAGATTCGAGCTCGACTCGAAATATAAATGAGTCAAATATGAGCACATTTTAAAGTTCGATAAATTACTCGAACCTCCTCAAATTATAATTTTCTATTGATATTCAGTTCATATTCGTTGGAAAAGTCCAAACTGCTTGGGCTCGATTCGGAATCGTGCTCAACTCGGTAGCTAAATGAGCTTCAATCAAACCTTATTTTATATAAATTTGTGAACCAAATCTGAGCAACTCAATACTCGGATCGACTCGGTTCGTTTACACCCTTAAAGCTACTACGGTTCTGGTCAAGGTTTAATGAATAAATGTACAGTATGGGTTGCTGGATCTCATATTTAGTTATTTACATCATCTTGTTGCATTGAAACATTTTCTTGACCATTGATCACGCTTATTTTAAATCTGGATCCAACTCACTAGTGATGCATAACTAAATGCCAAGAACTCGTAACTGTCACGACAACAACCTGTTTATCTACCCTGTGTGGGCCTATGTCCAAGGAAAATGAATGAGAGGTGATTACAGACAAGATATTTTTTGATACTTTTACTATAACCAACTTCGCCCTGTTCTCATGCTTACGTGAAATAATGTGAAATCTCAGTTTGAGAGGAGATACAGGATTTTGGGTGCTTTCTAGATGAAATTTTTGGAGTAGGTTTAGATGCTTCTAGCCTTCGTTGAGTATAGCAGAGTCTACTACAATTTTTAAAGACTTTTACTTCAGTGACCTTGTCATTAATAGTTGTTGTTGTTTGTCCTTTTACGAGTGACTAGATTTTCTCATGGCGTGTGTGCTGCTAATATTATTACAACCTCATCCTTTTGTTTTGATAATATTATAGGTGCACTCTTATTCAAAGTTTGCAGCAACTGCTATTTGCATCATCAACAACAGCACAACCAATTCTGACACCCCGGGTATATAACTCTTTGTTATGCTCTTAGTTTTCGTCTTTTCATTACACAGCTTTACTTATTTGTTTTGTTAAGTATTTAATTTTCTTATATATTTAATCTTATTATGTAGTCGCTGATATTAATATATTATGGACATTATAGAAGATAAATTCTAATAAATTCTGCAGACCCACCTAAATTTGCAGAAGCAACCAGTCAACTAATATCTCTATTATCTTTGGAATTTCCTTTACCTGGCATCCCCTCTAATCTGAGTTGATATTTTAATGACTGATTGACTTAAACAGGCAATAGAAGACCTCCTTCATTAAGTTGATACAGACAGAGAGAAACTAATCTGGAAATAAAAAGGAAAGGAGGTGGTGAAAAATATTGTTTATTTTCACTTTCCTCTAAACAGTTAGTATTACCTGGGAGGAGATTTTTCATTTGTTAGAAAGAATATATAAGTAAAGAAAATAAAACAGAATCAATTTCTGAGCTTGGGGCCATCTTGATATTATTTGTGCTGCTCTCTGTTAAATTTGGGCAACGGTAACGTACATACTTATAATTATTAATTTATATGCCTTCCTCAGCTAGCCAAGACTCTTGTTACTTGATCTTATTACTTTTTATTGAGGCACATTATGATGCTGTTCTATTCTCCTTATAAGAATAGAAGTCCAACGACCTAACTTGAACAGGATATGTTCTACAGGCTTGTGCCTCTGCATCCTTGATAAACAGCTCAATGGTCCTGCACCATTTGAGCAGTAGAGGAACAATCTCAGCCAATGCTCTGGCTGGGGTAGTCATGCGGTTCTGTTCACTTATGTTTTTTTTTAAAATTTTACCTCGACATCAATTTTGATAATATGGCAGACATTCATTTCATCCTCTATGCGCAATATTAATTTGCAGCCTCCTTTGTGTTTTCTTAGAAGTGATATCATTGATCGAGTGCCATTTGACCTTTTTTTAGACATTAATGAAAGAGCTCGATGAAATGGAAAAGGTAAATGCAAAACTGTCTGTTTCTGTAGAGGAAGTGACACTTGAGCATTGCAAGAAGAATGAGGTAAAACTCTCTTGGATGAATGTCGATATTATCTGTTACATAGTTATTGATTATTTATATCATTGGATGATTGTCAGACCACAATGTAGATTATCTTTCAGTATTTTCTTGCAAGTTTCTTTAACCTGGTGAAGTCAGTTGGTAAACTCTTATCTTCGTTTTTGCCAAGTTTCTTTTAGTTCTGAAATATAGTAACATAATTAGATTATTTGTGAATGTTGATGTAATGTGAATACTCGATCTTTATGATGCTGTAATTACTTGACGGTAATATTTTGCTATCGGTCACCCACGGCCACGAGTATTTAGCCTAAAAAAAGATCAATACCCCAAAGTACCAAGATTTATTAGATATGTTGCTAAAATATGAGGAAGACTTGATGTAATGTCTGAGGATGATTTGAAGTTTTTAATTAGATTTATGAATTATAAAGCATGTGCGCACATAATTAAGATTTGCCATACTTACATAAGGTGTCCCAATTGAAGTAGGGGCAGTGTGATCCTTGTAGCTATAGTTATTGAATGTTGACCCGTGTTTTTGTTTTTGTGTATTTCTACATAAAACCAAATTCTCATCCACATTTTATTTCATTTTTTGGGAATCTAGATAGTAAAGCATCATTCGCAAGAAATGGCACTTCAGAGGCGTGTTTTTGTTGATTTCTTCTGCAATCCTGAGCGTTTGAGGAATCAAGTTGGAGAACTTACTGCAAGAGTCAGGGCCTTGCAAGCATCATGATTTACTCATATATATCCAGGCTTGTTTTATTTTTTCTAATTTTGTGCAAGATATCATTCCTTGTAAATGTTAAATTTCCGAATTGTATGGGAAGCCAAAGTGTGGTAGTCTTCCAATATAGCAAAACTGCAAAATCATTTTGTTTTTCTTCATTAAAGAGAGGATTCCACTTGCTACTATTGGAGTCTTCGTGTTAAACCAAGGTTTTTGGTTATAATTAACATGTAACAGGCGCATTTTTTTTCTAGTATAATTTCTATTTTGCAGTTAACTGGCAACAGCATTCATTTGCTCTAATTTTTAATCACAGTAGTCCGCATGCAATGAAGAACATTTTTATAAATAAAATATAAAAAATCATCCCTGTTATTTATACATATCATAGTTCATATTATTTTTAATAAAGAAACGAAAAGAAAAGAAAAAAAGTGAAGCTCTAGAGAATTCACATGTACTGTTAAAAACTTGTATGTATATATACATATTGGGACGTGAAAATGAAGAAAGAGGTTAAAAGGATGGAGTAAACTATTGAGTACTCTGCTATTCGTATATGGAGTAAACTATTGAGTACTCTGCAAGTGCGGAAGGAGGAAGGAGGAAGGAGGAAGGCATTGCATGCGTGCCTACCAAAAAGCAAATTAAGTTGACCAATTTTTTCTTTACAATTTATTATTCCAACCCCTCCTTTTATTTTATTCATCCATCCACCCCCTCCTACATTTTCGAAAATTTACTCCTAGTTCTCCACTTTTCACAAAGCACCGTCACTATCTTTGTCTTGCCTAACTCACCCCCCACCCCAAAAAAAATTAAATTCTTCTTTAGGGACAGTCGACAAATAACTAAAGAAGAAAAAATTACAACGCAAAAGTTTCCAAAAGAGTCATGCACTACTACGCTATCTGAAGGGGAAAAAAATAGTAACTCATTTTCTTAATTTTAATAAAAAACAAATTAGACAAAGGAAATACAATAATTGTCGTTTATATAGACAAACTAAATTATGCGTTGATTACTAGCATTAATTAGAGCATGCATTTGTTTAATTGACACGGCCTTAAAGGGTGGCACGGCCCGGATAGAGGGAATGAAGACGTAACGCCATTATCATACAATACCCATGAATGAGATAGCCTTTACTATTACTTCTACTCCCTAGCTAGAGCTCAAGTCCCATTACATTTGTTCCCTCTCTAGCTTTGAAAACTGGAATATGAAACTACTCCCATGCTAGTACTCAAAACAAGAAATTAAACCCCCAAAAGATCGACATACAAAAGGAAATAAAGATAAGAAAATGCCTCCATCATCATCATCATCATCATCATCATCATCATCATCATCACCACCACCATATGATAATAATGGTGGAAGATTATCTTTCTTGAGCCAACACAAAAGAGTACTTAGCATTTTCCACCACACACATATATGTATATATATATATATATATATATATATACTACTAGTATCTTCTTTGTCCTCATTTCTTTTCTTCCATATATGCATTGCATGCTAATACCAGTCTCCTTCTAAATTCACAAGCCACAAGTGGGGCGGAGGCAGCATGAGAACAAGCCAAATCCCCTCTTCTGAAAAACAAATAAAATTCTCATTAATAAAAATATTGATCGAATTTGACTTTCATGGGTTACCTAGAAATTTGTTACTACATTCTTTATTTGACCAGGCCCACCCCTTTACTCATTTCAAGAACTACTACCTACTAGTAGTAATGTAGTATTATTACTCCACTACACTAAAATCCATGGAAATTAACAAATTCAAGTGGAGTATGAAAGAAAGCTTAAAGCTACATTGAAAAATGTGATCAACTAACGTGTAATAACTTGTTTTGACCAGAAGAAACTGTTTGAGAAAGCAAAAGGCATACATACCCTTTTTGATTTGGCAAAGAGGAGGTCAGGAGAAATCTTGTACAAATCCTCATCCACAGCCTTGGGTGCCATTCTTGGTGGAGCAACAGGGCTTGGTGGCTCTTTCACATCATACTCGCACTCACAAACCATCCATCCCTCCTTTTTGCCTTCTTTCATTTGCGGGTAACGTGCTTTAGCCTGAACCATCGCATTCATACCATTAATTATCATTTATCATCATACATTTACATTAATCTTTAACCAAAATATATTTGTAATTCACTCTCCTACCTACATGCACAAATTCAAGAATTAAAAACAACTTTTGGAGTTACTGTTTGAATTCAAGAAGAGCAGCATTTTCTTGTTAATACTCATTTGAGAAATTGTAACAAGTTTAAATTTTGATGTATATATAGCAAAAAGTAACCAAATTATGGAGAGACAGAATTTTATGGGTTACCCTTCTGCGGGGAACAACGATCATGGCCGGAGTGACAACATCATTTTGGTACAGATCACCGGCGACGTACAAATCACGATCTTCAGAGTAACTGTAGCGAAGCAACCCAGCTTGCCTGGCTGATTCAAAGCACTGGGTGAAAGGGAGATCATCGTTGCAATCCCAGCTACCAAAAGCTGGCACATGACTTTTTCTGAATTCCTGCATATTTCCAAGAACCATCAACAATAAATTTGGATCAAGAATAAATAGGCTGAAATTGTAACAAAAGATATTGCGCAAGAACATTGGTAGAAATTAAGAGCTTACAACCTCCATTTGAGTTGTTTCAAGAAAGAGAGTAGTTTTGTTGGAACGAATCCTGGAGAATGTTGACCTCTTAGTAGTTTAAAATTGAAAATGGGGTTTCTTTTCTTTGTTTGTTACTTTCTTGGTTAAGACTCCGGGCGTGGGTGGGTTTTATAAGGGAATTACAAGGGAAGAAAAAGCTGAAAAGGGAATTAAATGAGCTTGCTTTTCTTTGTTTCTACCTCTGTTCTTGGTGGGGTTTGTTTAAAAGGTTAAAGACTATTTATGAGAAGAAAAAAAAAAAAAAAAAAAGAGTATGGGATTAAAGAAAGAAGAAAGAATCCGAAGAAGAGAGAGAAAATGGAAATTCGAGTAGAGAGTCAGTAAGAATCAAAAAGAAAGCCCAGCCCAGCCCAGATATCCAAGTTTTGGCAGTAGCAGACAGAAAAACAGAGAGGCAAGGGGAATAGGGGGTGGGGTTGGGTTATGACTTTTACTTTATTTGGGGGATTTCTTTATGACTTTAATCAGCAGGTCTATAGCTTTGCTCTGTTTGTCTGTGGGGCCTGGTATCAGCAGTAGTAGTAGTAGTAGTGTATATTCCAATGTTATACCGATAAAAAGATGTGGCAACAAAAAAAGGTAGAAAGTTGAAAATGGCTTTTGAACCCCACGACGCTGTCTTATTGAATGACCTGCTGCTGCTCTGTGCTATTGCGCAAGGAGATACCACATTATTTAATTGATTATTTTTTTTATTTATATACTAGTAAACAAGTCAGACTTAAACTCAGTTTGATTTAACTTGTTTGAAGCCTACTTAAACTCGACTAGAACTATAAAAGAATAAGATACTCAGCTCGATTAATTCTATTTAAATTTATTAAATGAGTCTAGCTCAAACATATTTATTCAAACATATATATATATATATATGTGTGTGTGTGTGAACTGTGAAGTTAACACCTATTTACAAGTATTTATATGTGAGAAAACAAATACTCCACTACTAAAATACTTGTATCCAAAAACTCTCTCCAATACCCAAGAAGGTTGAAAAAGAAACAGTGAAGACAGATGTGAGGCAGGACTTGACTAGTGCCTATTTTAGGCATCACCCCCACAACCCTTCGAAAATTGTACAACTATAGTTTGCAGTTTCAACGACTGTTCATATACAGTAGTACTCCGTAAACAAGATCTGAAACTGACCACAAAAATGCTCCTCCTCCTAATAATAATCTGTTTTTTTTATAAAAAAAATATATTATATGGGTCGAATTTATATGGGCAGGT
The DNA here is from genome assembly GCA_020205605.1 of Panax ginseng. Taxonomy (NCBI): domain Eukaryota; kingdom Viridiplantae; phylum Streptophyta; class Magnoliopsida; order Apiales; family Araliaceae; genus Panax; species Panax ginseng. The sequence goes on along the minus strand of CM035136.1, from coordinate 1,024,244 downwards.
GAAGGAACTCTTAAATTAATCCAAAAGTCAAGGAATTCACCCAAATTCATGGAGATTCTATCATTCTATCCCATCACTCTTCTCCTGTCCTTCTTCCTCTTAAGACGTTCAAAGAGAAAGAGACTAAAAATTACTACTCGGTTCTTAAAAGTATATTTTACACGTACATTAAAAAAATAAAAATCGTTTTAAATAAAGTGATGAGTCTTTTTTTTTTAATATTAATGAATCATATTAAGAGAGTGTTTGATAAAAACTGAATGAATCTGAATATGAATTTGAATGTGAATGAGCTGAATCTGAATCTGAATGAGTTGAATCTGAATATGAATGAAAAAAATTATTTGATAATTAACATGTCTGAAACATATGAATGACAAAACTTTATTATTTTATCACTCTAAAAAAATTCAAAATTATTGTAAATTTGTTTAATATTATTTAATACAATAAACAAACACCCAATAAATTACATATTTATCATTTACCCTGTCTATAATGGTTATTCTTTTGAGAACAAAAAAATATACTAGTTTAAACCATTTTTTTCAGGACAAAACGAGTACTACAAAAGATTAGATTTGATTGTTATTAGAAGCTACAAGCAAAATCTTAAGGAATTATGTTAAATAATCAAGTTAAAAAAATGAATTCATTTAAATATTGAAACCTCAATTCATCTAAATTTTGAAGGGGGGGAGAAGTAGTGTAGTAGTAATAGATAAAATTTTATGTCACGTGGTATTCGTAGAAGAGTAAATACATAAAACAATTGAGGGTCCGGTCCGGTCCGGTCCGTTAAATGCGCAACTACTGAACTTGTTGGTTGGTTGCGTAAAGAGTGTTCACTGTTTCAATAAGTGATACTACTTACTTACTCCAGTAGTAGTAAAAGCAAAACAGAGCAACCTACGCTAACTTCACCTGTTTTCCTTTCCTCTTTTACAGTATATATATATATATATATATATATATATAGGGTCAGGATCAGGTAAGGGATCCCTTATTTTCTTAAAATAAGGGACTTTTTTTTTTTGCTTTTTTTTTGCTTTTTTTTTTAAAACAACTAAAAAAAAAGTTTAATATTTTATGGAACTGAAATTTTTTCATAATACAATGTTTTGGGTGTGATTTGGGTACGTATAACAAAACATGTATGTACAGTCTGGGCAGACTGTACCACCACTTTTTGGTATAGGTATTCAAAACACGCCCAAAACATTGTATTATGAAAAAATTCAGTTCCATAAAATATTAAACTTTTTTTTTAGTTGTTTTAAAAAAAAAGCAAAAAAAAAAAAAAAAATCCTCATTTTAATAAAATAAGAGATCCCTTACTTGATCATTTTCAGATATATATATATATATATATATATATATATATATATATATAGAGAGAGAGAGAGAGAGAGAGAGTACGGATCTTGTTTTATTTTTTATTCAACGCACTGAAAGCTCACCCTTTAGCGACGGACTGGCGACTGATTGGGTTATCAACTGCTGTAAATACTATACTTTTAGCGACGGACAACGATATGGCGTAAAAGTATAAAAGTATAGACGACGATTGTATGTATGACCGAACTGTTAATTTCAAGTTCGTCACTAAACGGAAGTGATTTCGGGTGAGTTGAATAAGGGGTAAGTTTAAGATCCGGACCGTATATATATAACAAAATACAAATAATTTTGAATTTTCCGTTCATCGTAATAAATCATCTTGATCGTCCAAAATTTGAGATAAATTTCACCGTCCATAATGTCAGAGGTACGGCACTGTTGCTAGTATATATATATTACCTCGGAAATATATACTACTACTATTACTAGTATATTTTAAGTTACTTACATATCTCTCACCTTAACACCTTGTTTGTGAGTACGAAAGAGTCCTATTATACATTTTATCAAAATTTTCAGTTGAAATATAATTGCCAATTAGTATATCTATATACGAGATAGATAACAATTAAAAAAAATCATTTTAATTTAATTTATCTTATTTCATATACTAAAACTTTAATCACAATCTAACTTGGACAAATGTTTAATGACATATATATCATTTTTTAAGAATGCATTTACTTTAATACCCATCTTTGAAACTAAAACTACTTGTATACCAATAAGCCAAAATTTGAAACTAAAACTATTTGTATACCGACTAGCGATAACCCATGCCTAAAAGCACGCTGTAACGAAAAATTAAATTAAAATTTAAAAATATTACATTATCTAAAGACACATATCACCACAACAATTAATACATACTCAATCATCAATACATATTCAACCACCAAAACATCGAGTTAGTCGGTACTAATTTCAAAAAATTTCGGCAGAGTTTCAACTCGAGAATACATGTAGCCAATCATATCCAACTCGAGAATTTCGGTAAAAGAAAAAGAGGCATCAAAGCAAAAAACATTTCACTAAACAAATTTGAATTCATAGAAATTAATTATAGGTGCTACCGTTTTAACTAAACTTGATTGCCAAATGAATTCTCATTATGTTATGTATCCTCTAAGCCCTTTGTAGCCCAATCAGGAATTTGACATTTTGTCAATCTATTCTGTGACTGAGTGCATGCTTTTCACTTGTTAATATTTAATTCATTCTTTGTTAATTTATACACCAGCACACACATTACTTGTGATTTTAATGTAAAAAGATAAGAAAGTGAGAGAGTAATAAGGATAAAAGAGTTGGAGAGAGAGTAGGAATAAAAAACTAAGCATCTGTGATCTGTCTGTTTGGGAGAATTAATGGGTGGGAAGTGGGATGGATAGATAGAAAGGGAAACAAAGAAAAGGCTTTAAAATTTTGTTTACACCATAGTCAGGCTCAGACTTTATATATAAGAATTAAGATAGATAGATTAATAAACTTCTTCAATCCCATCAGCAAGAGATATACTAGCTAGTTGTATAAAACATGTAGTACGTTACGTACTACTAGTATAAGTAAAGAAATGGCCCAAAGGCTCCCATACCACACAAAATCAAATCACCTAAACACCACCCGTGACACGTACCTTAATTAGAATCATTCCAATTTTAATTCACGGGATCCTATTATATGCTACTTTCTTGTTTTTAGCCACCTCTCCTCTCTCTCTCTCTCTCTCTCTCTCTCAATCTACATATATACTGGCCTTGGTATTGCTACTTCATAGTAATAAATTACCTAGTGATCTCCCGTGACCAGTTGATCAATATGATAATGGGAATTTTGAAGTTGGGTGTAGTGATGATGGTGATGATTGGAGGGACGACGACGGAGGCAATGGAATTGTGTAAAATGAGTGAGGACGGTTTGATGGCATGCAAGTCCGCCGTGACACTGCCCAACCCGGTGGATCCACCGTCTGCCGAGTGTTGCGAGGCTCTGTCCTCGGCAGACTTGGCATGTTTGTGTTCTTATAGGAACTCATTTGTGTTGCCTTCTCTTGGTATTGATCCTGACCTTGCCATGGCACTCCCTACCAAGTGCAACCTCACCCCTCCAACCACCTGCTAATTAATGAATTCATTTATGACAAAAACTTATGTATAATTTGTGCTTGCTTGTAATCTTCTTTTTTCCAGATGAGCCGATTGCTTTATCTTTGTGACGGAGGACGGAAATAATTGTTTGTGCTATTGATTGTTCCTTCTGTTGTCATGATCTGTCGACCATTTTAACTTCAAAATGAGCATTATATTATTACTACTATTATTTAGTCCTTATCACTTCTCAGTTGGTGCACCAAGTGAATTTGAATGTAAATTTATATTTTCATACTAGTCATTATTTTACTTGACAATTTGAATGTATTAATTAAGCCTTCACTCAAAAGACATTCATTTGCAAGTGCTGGTACATGAATTCCCTTTAATTTCTAGGCATTAACGAGGAGGCCACACACAGGGTACGAGTGACCTGACATTGTTTAATTAGCTGAAAATCTGACAATGTTTTTACCCAAAAGCAAACTGCGCCTACCTACCAACCAACCTAATAAATAGTAGTAGTACATCACTTTAATACTACCAAGCAAAGTGGGAGGGCACGAGAGTAACTTTGTATTATCTTCTCTATAGTTGGTCCTAGCCCAGTCTGGTGATCAATTCATCAAAGAGGCCTCAAAATTCTAATGGGAATAAAAAGGGATATGATGGAAGTGGGCTTTGTTTTTGATCCACCCCAATTAGTAGATACATTGGACTGCCATCAATGGCAAAAAAAATCTCTCAACATCAATTAAACCAATCCAAAATACTCTGTACAACAATTGCATGCATCAACCAGAATAACAACTAGCACAAGGATTGGTACATAATCAATAACTTATGTATACATTTGATCTTTCTGGCCCTCCCATGTTTTGCACGATGGGTCACCTCCTACATATAGCTAATTTGCAATCAATAAATCAATCAAATTTACTATCTTCTTCATCGAATTGAGTCAAACATTGACCTGACAAACTTGAACCAGTTATAATATATATATATATATATATATATATATATATATATATATATATATATATATCAATCAATTTTATTTGGTGGCATAGCTCCACAAATTCAAATTATTTTCCAAAAACTCCACATCGAAACACGGCAATGAAAGTCTAAATGATCAAAATCTACTAAAAGAAGGGGGATTTGGCTCGCTCATTCATTAATTAGAAATGAACCACATTCATAGTCATCAAGATAAAAAGTATCAATCCTGCCCATGAACTAGTAGTAATCAGGCAAACGACTTATATGGAAAAAATTTACGTGTGTAAAGCTGAGCAAGAAATTATTTTTTAACCTAGTGAACTGCTGCCCTACTACCGTGCCATAAAACACGCATCATTCAGCTGGGACACTCCAAACCCAACTGATCGGTGGAGATATGGGGAATGGGAGAAGTACTATTTTGGACACGTGTACTACTAAATCGCTGTGGCACTAACAGCTTCAAACGTACTCCAATTTCTTATTTCCTCCGTTCCTTAATATAGGTTGTTTTAGGGTTGTCAAGACAAAGATTAAAAGAATGGCATTAACTATAATATCAATTTATACATATCGCTTCTCAGTATTGGAAGAAGAGATTGTTATTTATTGGACAAAAAATAATGAGAGAACCAAAATTACATTTAATATTTCGGATAATATTAAAAAATAAATAATTAATGTTTACTTGAAATTCTAAAATAACTTATATTAAAGAACAAAAAAATTTCTTTAAAACGACTTATATTAAAGAACGGGAGTACACGTTTACAGTCTTTTCAGTTCATCCAAGACTATAACCACATCCTCTTAACTAGTAATATCTTATTTGGTCCAAAAAGTCTCGGAAAGGTACCGGTCTAGCGATGGTTTTTTTTTTCTTTTTGATTTTATAATAACTGTGCACATAAATTAAAAAAATTATTTAATATTATCATTTAAAAAATAAAATTTATATAAATTTTATCACTAATTCTTTATAAAAATTAAAACTATTAATACAAAATAAAAAACTTATTTAAAAGAATAAGAGAAATTAAAAGTAATATCAAAAAATAAATAATTTATTCTTTTAAAAAATTATAAACGACAAATAAATTAAAATAAATTTTTTCTTCTAAAAAACAATTATTATGAAACCGAGAGAACAATATTTATTCCAACTGAAATTTTTACAAATTTTTTTTTTTTATGCATAATTTGAATACATACAAAAAACAAAAATGCACAATTTATACAACCATATTTTTGTATGTATCCAAATTATACCTAAAACACTTCTTTTTATAAAAATTCCAATTAAAATAAATACTATACATTTTTTAAAAATTATTAAAATTATATATAAAAAAACGATCACAAAACCAATGTCCACGTAGGACTATATTTGGTCACACAAGAAACAATATACTAATAAGAAAACCACTTTATCCTAAAGAAACATACTAAACCACCACCACAATAAACTTTAGTAGTATCTAATATCGAGACACAACAATAAACAACCACCTGCACATAAGACACATCCCTATCCTCCAAAGGTTTGTAAAAGTCCAAATATCCTCCAAAGGTTTGTAAAAGTCCAAATAACCCTTTACAAGGATAAAGTTGGGCCAACTAAAAACACAAACGAGATCATGAAATCAAGCAACCACGAGCAAATCCACTGTAAAAAAACAAAGCTTGCAAGCACGAAATCAGTAAAACTTTACAGCAAAGTAAAACGCCAGCTGCCTGTCCATTTCAAATTCGCCAACTACATTCAAGATACTGAATTCTCCCCACCTAAAAGAGTATTCAAATTCATCTACTACTATTCATGATTCAGTTCATCAGATTAGAGAAAAACAAAAGACTTAAAAGCAGAAATAGATCAGATCCGACGAGTTTTATGCCTCCACATCACCACACTTCTTAGCAGGAGAGCAAATCATCCAGATGTTACCGTAGGGGTCCTTCACTTTTCCTACGCGTCCGCCACAGCACGCGCCTTCAACTTCAGCTATTTCGCCTTCAGAAATGGCACCGGCCTTCACAGCCTTCTCCACAGCAGCGTCTATCTCCTGGGTCTCCAGGCAGAACACGAATCCAGTCCCAACAGTCTTCATCCTGCCAAAAATATAAGAGGTTTTGGCATTAACAGCCATTCAACGTTTCAGCAAAAGAGATTTATGCGCTGCGAACTGCTAAAATATCGACTAAAAACCACCGAAGCCGTGAAAACGACCGGAAAATAGCATGGAAAATCGTCAACACAAACAGAAGCCGTGAAAACTAAACCATACCAAGCCGGAAATAAACGGACAAGCCATAAATTTCCAAAGAGAAAACCAGAAAGTGTAACCAAGACGTGAAGATCAAACAAAAAACTAACCGAAAATCAAATTTTATCAGCTGCATTAAAGTTGAAATAACAAAAATATGAATAACAAAATCGTAAATGAGTTCAAAAATCACTATACAATTCGTCTCAGCAATTATATATTGTTTTATATCTAAGCAAGAAACAAGGAGATCATACTATGAATCATTAGAATGACTAAGAAATGGCTTCCAATCAACAAATAAGTACAGGTTAAAATTCAGAGAAAGAGTAAAAAAAAACGTTTTAGGCACTTTATAATCGCAGATCTAGCAAAAACAAAACGGCTTACATAAGATCTTATAAGAGAAGTTAAGAGTTAGAAGCTTACGGAGTAGAACAATCATCGTTAAGGTCAGAGACGATAATAGTAGAAGAACCGAGTTTGAGTTCAGCAGAGATAACTAGAGGGAGCTCCTGATCAGCCTTCCTTTTGGGATGCGTGACGCGGTTCACCTCCTCGGCTCCAAACGCTTCCTTGTAGAATAGTACGGCGTCGGTTGCTTTTGGAGCCTCCACGAACAGCTGAGGCTTCAACGCCGAGAATGTCACCACCTTGGAGTTTCCGTTCTGCGACTCGCCGTTATTAACAACCTCCTGCGCCATCGTCAACTGTTTGAAGAGAGAGAATAACCCTAGGAAAGAGAAGGTAGATGAAGAAAATAGGAAAAGCAGGCACTGGTCCTACTGGATAAATGAAGGTTGGATGAGTGCAGGTACGTGGATATTTATAGCAACGGAGAAGCGGAACCGTTTTAGCTTTTACAGGGTCAAAATTGGTATTAAAATAATGGTACTTGCAAGATGCCTCTCCCTTTGTCTTTTATTTCCAAATTAGCCACTGGGTGTGGATTAAATGGGCGCTATTTAAATAGAGTAAACGCAAATTCTCGTCAAATAATTTGCTTGAGTGGCCTAAATATGCATATTTATTGAGCATCCTTAGAAATTTTTAAAAAAGTATACAATTAAATACAATTTATTATTCGTAATTAACAACTAAAAAATGAACATAAACATTTAACCCACACCGGTTTGAGACAGAAATGGATTGGAGATTCTTGAACCCACCCAGACCATTGTTGTCGAGTGGATATAAAACTATTTGGCACGGGCTTTTGGTGTTAACATGTAAGGTTATGTTTATTTGTAAGGATGATATTTGAGATAGAATTATTAATTTTAAGTGTTATTTTTTTTTTAATTTAGATTTATAATTATTAGTATTGAAATTATAAAATGACTTAATAGTCTTGAAATTATAATACATCTCGCTATTACAAATATAGCCCAAGTCTTTTAATACTCATTAGTATCCCTGTACTCTGTTGATTAAAAAATTGGATGGGGGTATCCCTCTTCATTAAAAAATTGTATGGGTTGTTTTCAGAATTTTTATATATATATTTACACACCACTAGACACTAGTGATAGATAATATTTTTTATTACCGAGATTTGTCAATTAAAATAAATTATATTTACTATTTTTTCTTCTAAGAATATCATATATACTATGGTGATATTTTCTTTTTGATACTCGTTGATTTTAAAGGAGAAGGAATTAAATTTATCTCCTTAATGTTACAAGTCCTTTTTTAAGTTTTAACTCACATGGATAACTCCTCTACAAAAATTATTGATGAAAATTCAAATGACTTGTGTTTATTTTTATAATTTATTTTATTATTATTATATTAAATTTATTTTATTGCTGAGTTTTGCACTTCAAATCATAAAAACGTGTCTATGGCAGATGCTTATCATTTCTTTAATTAGAGTGGGTAACTTCGGGTTAGATTTTTAGTAACCAACGGCTTGGCGTAGGCGGTGGAAGGAGAGGAGGATTTGATGTCAGTTTTGGGTTTAGAAATGCAAGGGTCTTGTTTGTAGTATTATATTTGGTGTTTTTTTATAATTATATTATTAATATTTTTTGTTTAGTTTATCTTAATATGTGTTATTTATTTTTAATATATTCACTCACATGTACCTAAATTAACCTCCCAAGATTTGGTTTACAAGTATAACCACCGCCTACTTTTGACCGGTTAAAACTAAAAAATATATGTCCTTGTCTCCATGTTTATATTCAATTGATTTTGCATAATATTAGTTTTGGGTTATATTTGTTTGTAAAAATTATGCTTGGATAAGATTATTAATTTCAAGTATTTTAATTGTTATTTAATTTAAGCTTAAGACTATTAGTTCTGAGATTATAAAATAACTTAATATGTGGGATTACATAATACCATGTTCTACCTTGTATTATAAACCCTACCATTTGGGATTAAAATTTATTAGACAAAATTAACCTCAATTTTTTTTTTAAATAACCATAATATTCTGTAATTTTTGGTATTATTACCGACAACTTAAAATTTACTAATACAAAGACTAAATATTATTATTTTTTTGAAAAGGAGAGAGGGGGGAGGAGGGGTGAGAGAGGAGGGGTATATATAATTACTGAATATTATCTTTTTGGGAAAGAGTGGGTGGTGGGTGGTGGGCGAGTAAGGTTATATACATAATCAGTAAATAATTTTTTTTTTGGTAGGGGTAGGGGCTGGGCGGGAGTGGGGTGGGTGTATACATAATAAATAAATATCATATTTAAAGTTTGGGGGTGGGGTTGTATATATAATCAATAAATATTTTTTTTTGTGGGCGAGATAGAAGTGTATACATAATCAGTAAAATATTATTTTTTGGAGGGTGAGGGTGAGGGTGAGGGTGAGCGAGGTGGGCGACCGAGAGGGTGGGGTGGGGTGGGGTGGGGTGGGGTGGGGTGGAGTGGGTTGGAAATATATACATAATCAATAAATATTATTTTTAAGATTTTGGGATGAGGGTAGGGGAGGATAGGGTAGGGTAGGGTAGGATATGATAGGATAGGGTAGGGTGAGAGTGTATACATAATCAGAAAAATATATTTTTTTGGGGTTTGGGTTTAGGGCGGGGTGGAAGCGGGAGTGTATATATAATCAATAAATATTATTTTTTCTTGATATATAAATAAATTTAAAATATATTATTATTGATAAAGGTTTAATAATTCAAACAATATTTTTTAATCTAATACTTTAATTAATCTTAAAAAAACAAAAACATTACATGATATCATCCATTTTTTTATCTCTCATCCTCCCTCTTCTTCTCTATCCCTCTTTGCAACTCTGGATCTTTTCCCTCCCTTTTCAATGTTCTCTCTCTCATCCTGTAATTTTCTCTTTCTTCCTTCTCTTTTTATCACTACAAAGCGGCATACCTCTTCGCCATTCCAATTTCAACGCCAGCTGAAGCAAAAGAAGCAACACTTTTTGGGTCTGTGTACCAGTTATGAGGTTGGTGGAGGCTATTCACAAGAGGAATTGGATGCAATAGATAGAAATAGGAAGCAAAAACATGGGGACCAATCAACTGACTCCTCCCACTATGAAGCTCTCCTTAAAGGTGGTGAGCAGGTCACCTCTGTTCTTGAAGAAATGGCCAAGCTGGTAAGTTTTTCACTCTTCAAATTCCTCTTTTACATTCTATGGTTTCCTTACTTTAATATTTCTGTTAAATTCCAAGTACCCAACATGCTTATCTTGAAATTTGAAGGTTTTTGATTGAGAAATCCATGCATATGAACCTTATTTCAATTCTGTAATTGGGTCTAATCTTTAAAACTTCAGACTTCAGTTGCTCTTGATTGTGCATATAGACATTTATTCTCGATTTGAAGCCTAATATTATATGCTTTAACATAGTTTATTAGCTCCACACTTGCTTTGTATGAGAATTTTGGGAATTTTGTTTGACAACTGGGTTTGTACGTAACACAATTACACATAATCATACAAAGGTTAAATCCTACTCCCTCCGTTCCTAAAAAAAGATCCCATTTGCCTTTTTTTTGTTCCAAAAAAAGAGTTCGATTTGTTTTCATTGTAGTATTAACAAACATGCACAAACATCCTTAAGTTTACCACCACAATGCACAATTTTATTAAAATGCTATCACTACTAAACTAGATACGCAATAGATTTAGAAGTAAGAATGGAACTCCTAGAATTTTAAAATTTTGAAAATAACTCTTTTTTTGAAGAGGTAGTAAATCTTAAACTTTAAACTGAACTAGTACCGATACAAACAATTCAGGTCTTCTTATTAGATACTCCTAAATCCCAACATTTGAAGATGAATAATATAGGGCAAATAAAACCTAATCACAACGTGAAAACCATAACCAGTAATCTTTAACTGTTACTCAACCTCCTTATATCAGAATTACGTAACGTTTATTGAATACACTGATAATTATCGATTTGTAAAAGTTTAGAGAATCTAAGTTACACAAATCAGTAAATCACAGTTCGTAGGCATATTATATTATTTGTTGACATCCCCTCCAGAAGGTAACATATATCACATTTGAGAAACTAACTTTCATATCGTGGGACAGAACAAGTTGTAGCTGTAGACCTGTAGTCTTGTAGACTTGTGGTAATGCTGTTGTTGCATGAGTGTATAAAGTTTTGTGCTTTTCTATAACCAAATTCTGATCGTGCCTCTTTATATGGTTTCCTTATGTTAGTGAAGAAATTAACTTGCTTGTTTTCCGTTTCAGCTGAATGAAAATAATACAGTATATTTTTCCATAATGTATTTGATAGGTGATATATATATATATATATATATATATATATATATATATATATGAAGAAATGGAGTATGAGTCCTGGATACAAACAAGCTTGTGTGTTTCTTAAATTCCAAAACCAATGTACTCTGGGAGATTTCATTAATGGCAATTTTGTCATATTTTTGCCAGTTATTTGTTTAACATGTACAAACTTACACAGTTGGAAGACGATAACATGGATGAAGCATCTGCGGAGATGGCAGTGCAGTTGGCTGCACAAGGAGTGATAGGGAAGAGAGTTGATCAGATGGAATCAGGATTTATGATGGCCCTAGATTACATGATCCAACTTGCTGAAAATGACCAGGATGATAAGGTGACAAGTTCAAATTTCTATTCAAACTTTCACTTTTGTGCCATCTATATTTATTAGCTTAATTTTGATGAAGACAGGGTTTTAAAAACATTGGAAATAGCTAATCAGTAAAACTGCCAACACAAATTTTGTTTACATTTTTCAAATTGAGTGTTTCATTGCTACAAAGCTTGGTGGTCCAAATGGGTTAAGTAGTTGGGAAAATCCTGACTGTGGTAACAATTTGATTGAAAATTTATCTCAAAACATAGTGGTGACATAAGCTTTTGTTTTTGATTTGATTTGTTAATCAATTCTATGCTATGCATAACTCCATTTGGTCATTCTCATAGTTACACTAATACACTGCCAAGATATCACATGTTTGTGAGTCTTGTGACACTCCTTTATTGTTGCTTTATATGGAGCTCATTGCTATTATGAGATAATGTTCCTTTGATAGTATACATTTTGGGCTTCAGCAATTGAGTTTAATCATTGTCAACGGTTTGTGTTCAGCGCAAGGCACTCTTAGAGGTGATCAAGGAGACTGTATTATCACATCTTACAAAGAAATGCCCCTCACATGTAACGACTTGCCATCACTCAAATTCTTTCAGTATTTGGTTGTCAAACAGTATCAACTTTGTACTAATGCTGAATAGATCTCCATTGTATACATTTCTAGGTTCAAGTGATTGGCCTGCTCTGTAGAACTCCCCAGAAAGAAAGCAGGCATGAGTTACTTAGACGAGTTGCTGCAGGTGGTGGTGCATTCAAAAGTGAGAACGGCACTAAAGTTCATCTCCCTGGAGCGAACTTGAATGACATAGCTAACCAGGCTGATGATTTACTGGAGGTATTAGCTAAATAACATTTGCATACATTGCTTCAAAATATCTTTATCTAAAATCGGCAATTGAAATTATGATCTCTATAAAAAAATATATATATACGAATGAACTATAAGTTAGATACTTGTAGAAAGAATGAGATCGAGATCAAGTTAAGTAGTCTGTAATAGACTAATTCAACCAATATGATTATGAGATCATTGGTTAATTTACCAAAGAACCCTTGTTCGGGCGGTCAACATCCGGATTTGGAGGCGTTACACACAATGATTTGCAACTATTCTACTCTAACCTTGATCAATGAATCATATTTAATGTACCACTACCTTGGTGCTTGTTTTAGGCCGTATAAACTTTTCTTTAATTTGCAAATCAAGTATTATTTTCCTTTAACTTCAAATCCCTCTGCTGCTCCATGTAGATTTCCTTCTTCAAATCACCACCATTGCGTATCTTTTGAAGAGGCTATCCAGGATTGAATTTTCGAACCACCATCGCGTGTCTTTTGACGAGGCTCTCCGGGATTTAATTTCCGAACCACCATCGTGTATCTTTTGAAGAAGCTCACCAGCTCGGGATCAATCTTCCGTAGCTCTAATATCAGTTATCGGGGGAGAACTGGGGAGCCCGCGACTCGTGTGTGCATACACAAGGCACTAACACACATGTTTGGAATCCAACTTGACCAAAAAACTTAAGTCATTAGGTTTTGAGCCCATTTATATATATTAATTCTTCACACTTTTATAATTTTTTCGACGTGGGGCTCCAACATCACTTGTGATATGATATATTAACAATATCCTGTGATCTAAATGGAGATGTATTGTTCACAAATCGCAATCCATGACCAGGGAAGATATGGACTATACAAGCTGAGATTTGTCTTGATTTCTTCTGGGTGTTCTCTCTCTTTTTCTTTTAGGCCTCAGGATCATTTTGCTGGAGATTATTAAGTTCTTATCACTTATATATTAATTTTTTGGGCTTGCTGAAGAAATTGAATTGCTTAGCTTCGTGTATCTCATATGCAAAATTTTCAATAATATTGGTTGCAAGTGTAAAATGTAATGATTGTAACCTTAATAGTTATACCTTATCCGAGTAGCTTTTCTCTTAATTTCTTTGCCTATATTAGACAATTCACAAATGAACCATCCCATTCATGACATTTAGGTAGTCACTTGCATTCAAATCATCACTTAATCTACTAAATGAGCCTTAGCTAATTCCTTTGGTGTGCATATTAATCTTAAAGCAATATTACTTTTCTTTTTCATTTTCCTATTTAAGGCATTCTGGAACAGTCATTGATTGGGCTCATAGTAACCAAGATTCACTGTTTCAATATATATCAACAGAGCTTGTTTTCTTTCATTGTTGTTATTAGAAATACTGCAGCTGTTATTTTTAAATCATGGGTATAAAAAAGTTGAATGCATGCGGTCATCTAGAAGTGTCCTTTAGTTAATTCTAAACTTTAAAGTATCTCTCTCCGTGCCTCTGCCTGCATCAACCGCCCCTAACCCCCCCAATTTTTTTAGTATGCATATTCTGATCCTAAATGATCATTTGCAGACAATGGAAACCCGACCTGTTGTTCCTGATCGAAAGCTGCTTGCAAGGCTTGTTTTGATCAGAGAAGAAGCTCGGAATATGATGGGAGGTGGAATACTAGATGAAAGAAATGATCGTGGTTTCAATACTCTCCCTGAATCAGAGGTGTCTAATTCTCTGAACATTAAATACCCTGCATAAGATAAGATGTTAGTTGATTTTCATTTACCAGTATATTTGTTATGTCTAAAAGATTTACCTAACCAAAAAAGTTCCATAGTATACAATCCACATCAACTTGCACACTATTCTCTTTACCAATATTGATTCAATTTTGCCACATTCAGGTCAACTTTTTAACTAAACTTGTTGGTCTTAAACCTGGGAAAACTGTACGTGAAATGATAAAAAATGTCATGCAAGGAAAAGAAGAAGGTGCGGATGAGTCTGATACTGACGAGACAAGCACAAATGGAAGAAGAGTTTCAAGTGGAATTGCAGGAAGGGTGAGTTTTTCTTACGCTATTATAATATTGTATTTTCACTAGATTTTTTTTAAAAAAGAGAAAAAAAGAAGATGGTCTAGTTTTGCATGTGCTTGACACTCTTGTCATGTCTCCAGGGTAGTGTTACTGGAATCAAACCATTACCTGTTCGTCCTGGCATGTTTCTTGAGACTGTGTCCAAGGTACAGAGTACACTTCCATTTATGATTGTGGTTTCTTTACAAGCTCCTCTGCTCATATAAGCTTCAAAAATGTGTGTTTGTCATTTATTTTTGGAGCTAGGTCCAGCAATAAGAGCTCTTACTAAATGTTTACTTGAAATATCTTCCTACTACACACTTGTTGATCGGTTTTTATTTTGATTCACTCTTGATTCTTGATCTCCCTCCTGTTGGATTTTCTTAGGTGCTAGGTGGCATCTATGCAGGAAATGTCCCCGGCATTACAGCACAGCATCTTGAATGGGTAATTTTGTTTCTGCCTCACCATTTTCTCTCCTCACTAGAGAGCGTGCAAACACACACACACACACACACTTATATAACATATATATTGAAAACATGGGATAACAAACGTATTTCCCTGAAGGTGTACACTTTTTATTTCATGATCAATGACATATTTCTGTGCAATTCTGATTTACTTCATTTAGATGAAGACTTTATTTCTGTTTTATTGGGGTTTCATATAATTGATTATTGGAGCTAGCTAGTCTATCAAAATTTACTATTGCTGCATTAATCTTCCTGGATTCAATGATTTTGTAGACACAGCTCTATTGCTCATAATGTGGGTGTATATTTCTCAAATTACTAGTACTAATTGCATTGACAAAATCTACCTCTACCCTCATGCTGCAAAAGATGCATCATCAATTTGCCCATAAATCTCTAACATCAATCTTTAATCTGATTTTCAGGTTCATCATAATACACTTGAAGTTCTTCAAGAAATTGCTTTCTAGCTACTTGATTTGAAAAGTGTGTGATTTCACAAAGTAGAGAGAAGGTATATGGGAGCAAGTGCATGTATGGAAATGGAACAACAACCAGTATTCAATTTGGATATAAAGCTAACCCTTTTTTGATATGTCATTTTCACATTAATAAGTTGTGAAAATAAAAATTGAAGAATAACAAGCCGGCCACTGACCCTGACCGAGAAAAATAAAATAAAATATAATAAAATACTAAACATCTTACAACTAAGAACTCAACTGAGCATAAAATATTTATAATAAATTGACGGTAACTTCAAACTTGTATATTATATTATGTGAAAATCTTGATCTAGAAAGAAAGAAATACATTTTTCGTATAATTCATTAATTATTGAAAATATGGTAAACAAATACTAATATATACGTTTTCAGAGAATTAGCTGTTTCATGATAAAGCAAATCAAGATCCAAATTGTATGAGTCGAATTAATGCTTTTGGCAATGCCCAAGCACTAGCACTAGCACTAGCAATGATGAATGGAATAATATCAAGAATTGAAACCCCTCCTTGCCTTGGTCCAGCATTACACTTGCACCGCCCTACTTTTTTGTTGTCTCAAGACCCACGTGATGACGTGACGTGACGTGACCATTATATTTTGATATAACAACCATAAGTTATAGTATAGTATAGTATAGTATAGTATAGTATGAGTACAATGTGATCCAATAGCAACACGCATGTTAATTACCATTATTAATTCACATCTCATTTTATTATATTATTACTCCTCCTCCTCCCTCCCTCCCTCCCTCATTTTATTATATTATTATTACATGGTGTCTGTCTCCCCCCTCCCCAACCCCCTCCCCCTCCCCCTCGCCCTCGCCCTCATCGAATAGGCCCATCCCCTCCTCCCCAAGCCCAACACAGGCATCACAATATATATAATTGCTTATATATTAGAATCATGAAGACCATATCAAGATTTCAAATTTAGTAGTAGTTGAAAGTTCAAACTCAAGGCCAAGGCTATTAGGCTAGGGCCAGCTTTCCATCTACCTACTTTTTCCAAAAGCAACCCCCATCCCTTCGAAATGACTAATTTCCCCAATTTCTCATCAACAACTTTTACACCAATATTTCCATTTAAACTGTTTTATTTTTATTTTTCAAGCTAGTCGCTTACACACACACACACACACACACATATATATATATATATGGCCCATGGCTTAAAATTACTTGTAAAACTCAAAATTAAGACGACCACCACAAATGTTAGTTAACTTTTAGATACACAAACAAACAAGTGAGTTTTGAAGTAGTAATAATCGAGTCAAATGTACCTAAAACATTAATGAAATCAAGCTTTAGCAAGGCTATAATGTGAAAAGTCATTAAATTAGGCCACTTAAATTAAGCTAATTCATTCCTATCCACACAATATATGATATGAAAAATAATATATTTACAACTTTATATATTAATTTTTTTTTATTATCAATTACGTAATTGATAATTTTTTTAACGATTATACTTGATATATAGTGGGCTAATTGAAAACTTTAATCATACGTCATGGCGGGTGAGAAAATGGATAAATTCACGTGTTACATTGATTTTATTAGGAAAATAAGATTAGTTAAATATGGAAAAATTAATAAAATAATACTAGACACAAATTATTTTATAAATATTTTATAAATTATTGATGTGACATACTCCATTTCATTATATTGTGCGAAGCCGAAGACTATATTAAAATAATTTATTGATTAATATAATAAAATAAAATAGGCCATATTAATAACTTTTAAAATATTTATAGAATAATTTATGTATGTCAGTCAAATTAATAATCTATCTAACAGTTGGCGTTATATTAATGTACTGTAATGTAATTTGATGATTCAAAAAAGGAAAGGCTACTGTTTCTGTTTGGCATTATAAGTCGTAGTAGCGGTTGATGAATAGAAAGGGGACAAAATGGTCATATTTTGAATTGTGAAGATCACTTTGAACTCCGTCACAGCTCTGCTCCGTCCCCAGTGTGTTTAGTGTTAGGCCGGTGCCTATCTACTCAACTTCGGAGTGAAGTGTAGAGAACGTGACTCATAACTGTTAGAGAGAGAAAATCTGTTAGAGCATTTCTTTTTCTTCCTCTCGCTCTTCCTTCACT
Source organism: Panax ginseng (assembly GCA_020205605.1). Taxonomy (NCBI): domain Eukaryota; kingdom Viridiplantae; phylum Streptophyta; class Magnoliopsida; order Apiales; family Araliaceae; genus Panax; species Panax ginseng. The sequence continues at coordinate 1,006,358 of CM035136.1, read as the reverse complement.
GCAAGGATATATTTTCATGGTTGAGACCGAAATCTAAAGAGTAGAAGCTTAATTTTGCCAGTTATTGGAAAAATGGCAGGTTATTCCGGAGTGCTGGTATCGGATCCATGGCTCCAAAATCAGTTCACTCAGGTGGAACTTCGAAGCTTGAAATCCCACGTAAGTTAATAATCTTAATTTCGTGATCTAATTCATTGATTGCATTGGCATATATAATCGCGATCGATCTATTACACTCACTGGTAATAATTCGATTTATATTTTTCAGTTCTCAAGGATGAGGAGAGAGAATGGCGGTCTCACGCTTGCGGACTTGCCGTCCAAAATGTCGACTCTGAAACAAGTCGGAGAAAATCTAACGGACCAAGACAGAGCTTCATTTATTAAGGATTCTTATCAGAACTTGAATGATGACGTTGATTTCGAACTCTTTCTACGGGTAATTACACAACTTTTATACATATACATGTTATGTGATGTTTCAAACCAAGTTCTTATTACATTTGAATCTCTTTGGTAAGTCAAAAAGGGTAGGAAACTAGGAAAATCTTAAATATTCAAATCTCAGTTTGAATTTTTCGAGATTTGTTCTCATTCTAAATTAAACTTATTTGAGGTTTGGAAAATTCTCAGTCAGCTTTAAAATTTTCAAAATCTAATCAGTCTGTTTGGTGCTTAAAATTTTCAAAATCCAAAGCACATCATAATCTGCTTTATATATAAAATTTTCAAATTCCAAAGTCACTAAGTCAGTTCAATAACTTTTGATTCATTCTCTCCCTTTCTATTTTGCCATTTTAGTTATATTGGATTCATTAGTTCCTGTTTTGTTGGAGGTGATGGACTTCAAAAATAAGAATTTGTTTATTTAATATCAGGTTTATTTGAAGCTCCAATCGCATGCAACTACAAAAATGGGAAGTGGTGCAAAAAACTCATCAGCATTCCTAACGTCTCCAACTTCTACACTGCTTCACACAATTAGCGAATCTGAGAAATCGTCTTATGTTGCACATATTAACCACTACCTTGCGGAGGATGAGTTTCTAAAGAAGTACCTTCCAATAGATCCATCAACTAATGATCTCTTCGAGATTGCAAAGGATGGAGTTCTTATATGGTGATCATCAGTCATAAATTGCTCTTTTTTTGCTGTACTTATTTTTTGATACTCTAGGTTATTTGACAATACTTCTTGTGTTGAATCACTCTTCTTTGATGCAGTAAGCTTATAAATATGGCTGTACCCGGCACAATTGATGACAGAGCAATCAATACTAAGAGAGTCCTCAATCCATGGGAAAGGAATGAAAATCACACCCTATGCCTCAATTCTGCCAAGGCAATTGGTTGTACTCTAGTCAACATAGGGACTCAAGACTTTATTGAAGGAAGGGTATGAAATATGTATGCATGCTTTATTATACCTTGAAACTTTTTATATATATGGGTTCAATCTAGCAAGAAAAAAATGTAAACTTCTATTGCACAGAAATAATAACAACTATGCATTTTGATTTACAAATTAGGGGCATCATCATATGGACGGCTAGGATCAAGTATTCATAACCATCCTCCAAAATTTTGAGGATATTTACAAGCATAATTATTACTGTTTATGCTGAGCTAGCCCAAATTAGTCACAAGCAACTTAATCCAAATTCTTTAATGTCCCTGATATTGATGTGTTTTCCTCTTCATGGCTTGATTATGTTGAGTTTAATTAATATTAGCTCATGGCTGCGGTAGTTCTGGACGCTAAGTAATATAAGTCTACTTTGTTTCATTTTCAGAGACATCTTGTATTTGGAGTGATATCTCAAATCATTAAGGTAAGTGTCTTTTCACTTACATACTCCATGGTTTTAAAATTATAATAGATACTGCTACTATTTATGATATGTAAACAGTATAGATAAACTTGAACTATGGGTGCTCAGTGAGAGCATTATGGACTTTGAATTCATCGGCAGATTAGAATGCTGCCTACAAGAGTATTTTTGCATTCATAAATCTGACCATCTTTATGTTTGTTGTTTTAGATACAATTATTGGCAGATCTCAATTTAAAGAAAACTCCTCAATTGGTGGAGTTAGTCGATGATAGTAAGGTGAAGACACATTCTGTCTTTGAAGCTTTACTTCTTGAAAGAATCAGTGTGATTATTCTAATTTAACCATTAAAAATTATTACATGCCAAATGTAAACTATCAGGATATGGAGGAGCTGATGAGTCTACCACCAGAGAAGATCTTGCTTAGGTGGATGAATTTTCAGCTGAAAAAAACAGGATACAAGAAAATAGTCACAAACTTCTCCTCTGATGTTAAGGTGACAAGATATAATGCATAGCGCCTCAAATTGAGTTATTTTTGTAAGATGATCCTATTTTTATTGTGATTGAACTTGATTTGGTATTCATATTATGTTGGCACCTGGCAAATTCCAATGCCATGACTGTGGAGCCTTTTGAGAGCTTAAGGCGTGTGAAAAGATGTTGACTTCTTCCTACTTTTCGTTTGTTCTTTGTATATTCTTGTATCTGGTGGAAAACTTATAACTATGATCAACACACTAGCACATGATTTGACTTGAAACAAGATAATGAATACATTGTGGCGTGAGTTATGATTGAACTTTTCCCTTTCAAAAAGGTAAAAATGTTGCATAAGGACATTCTAATTATGTGGCAAGATTAAAGATCATGTATTCGATTTAGGGTTCTCACTGAAAGAACTCCCTAGTCAAAAAGAAATTTTCTTACCAAAATTAGACAAGCATACTGCATCAAATGGGCAATTTGGAAAGTTAATTTTCTAAGCATAATAGCTTGGATAGGTAGTAATCCCTTGTCTTGCACTGAGTACATGTTCAAACATTCATTAAACTCACAGTCTGCATATAGTTTGTTTCTTTTTTACTTTTATTTTAACACAAAGTTATATGAGATTCTGGATACCTTTTCTTGCATTAGGCCATGTTATGTTTTTTTCTGCAGTGTCCTTGCAACAGTCAACAGTTAATACTTGTTTGTCTCATAGATGCTCCTCTATAATGATTAAGGTTTATGTGGAAGTACTCTGTTTGGTTCTATGTGCAAAACTGAATATCTAGAGTAGACGTTTTCTTTATTCATATATGCTTATAATGAAGAACAAAAATATGTTTCTACAATGTAGTTTTATTTAATTCAATCTAGATTTAAATATTGTGATGGTTCAAATAATGCCAACATTTGATAGTAATATAATTCACCTGCAGGATGGAGAAGCCTATGCTCACTTGTTAAATGTTCTTGCTCCTGAGCACAGTAATCCATCTACTTTGGCTGTAAAAGATCATTTACAAAGAGCTAAGTTAGTTCTTGAACACGCTGATAGGATGGGTTGCAAGAGATACTTAACAGCAAAAGATATTGTTGAAGGTTCTCCTAATCTTAACCTAGCCTTCGTTGCACATATATTCCAACACCGGTGAGTATCAACAACTTGTTTGGAAAGTAAATGAACCTTAACTGGTTATCTATGAATTTTTAGTGTTTATTAACCTTATGAAGTTACACAATCCTGTACTGCAGTATTTTCTAAACTTGGTGTTAAAGATAATAGGTATACTTTTTCAACAAACAAATTTGTAAAGCATTTTGACATACCTCTCCCTGTCAGAAAGTTCTTAAATATTCAAGCTTCGAACTAAAATTTGGACATTAATTGTTTTAAAAACAGTAGATTTTATATATTATTCTTAACAACTACATCAATCAAATCCCTTGCAACATTATTTCATTCATCACCTACTTCATGTATATTAGATTGGGAATGTCAAGTTTTTCACCTTCAATTTCAAATATAGGCTATATAGCAAATGCCTCAAGTCTGATCCCATATATATCTTTAGAGTGGTTACAGTTACACTGTCGATATCTAGAAAGAACTATTATATCTTTTTCCCATAACTTTTTGTGAAGTTTCAAAGTTGTTAAAATTGCCAAACATTAATAGCTTTTGTTTGGGTTATTGGAGTTGAGGTATATTGGTTCAATGCCTTTCAATTAATGTTTCTATTTCTTGATAAGACAGGTGTTAACTTGTGTTTATAGTCATAGGCACTTGCCAAGAACCTACAAGCATATCAAGTTTATGTGATTCATAATCGCTTCTCTATTTGGTTCAGCTAAAAAACCCTTTTAACATAGATAAGAATGTGCTCAATGAATTTCTTATTACAAAAACCATACGACCCTGTTTGTTTGATTGTTCGATTCATGATTGACTCAAATGGAAACATAATTGTAAGTTTGATGTGTTTGTAATTTTATACTATGTCACTTCTGTATCTTCACTTTCTCAAAACATTTATATTGACATATTCTTTTCCATTTACTGTACATGTTTCACCTTCTAGTTGATGCATAACTATGAGTACTTGTGTAGGAATGGGCTCTCAACCCAAGTAAAACAGATATCTTTTCTTGAGGTTTCAGCAGATGACACCCAAATTTCTAGAGAAGAGAGTGCATTTCGCTTTTGGATAAATAGTTTTGGACATTCAACCTATATCAACAATGTCTTTGAAGACGTTAGAAATGGGTGAGTATTATCCTAATTGCATGATGTACACATTTACTCCAATAACCATTTATGATTTGTACCTTGATGCTTTCTGTAGTTTATATATATATATATATAGAGGCCGGATCAGGTCCGGACTCCCGGACCGGACCAAAATCCGGACCTTTTTTTTTTTTTGCTTTTTTTTTTAAAACTAAAAAAAAATAAATAAAAAATTATGGAATTGAAATTTTTTCATAATACAGTGTTTTGGATGTGATTTGGGTACGTATAACAAAACATGTATGTAGTCTGTGCAAACTGTACCACCATTTTTTGGTATAGGTATTCAAATCACGCCCAAAACATTGTATTATGGAAAAATTTCAGTTCCATAAAATATAAAATATTTTTTTTTAGTTTTAAAAAAAAAAGCAATAAAAATAAAATAAAATTTGGTCCGTTTTTTATCAGGTCCGGACTTCCGGACCTGATCCATTATGTATATATATATATATATATATATATATATATATATTGATATAGACTGAGAAAATAAAACAGTGAATTTGTAACACCCCAGTCCCACATCGAAAGATAGGGGGAAAATTTGTCCGCATATAAGTAAATAAATTACTACCAATAGTACCTTCAAGTCATGACCTTTTGGGAGCCTGTGGTGGACTAAGATGACCCAAGAAAATACTATTGGGCCAGTAGTTTGAAGCCTTATTTTGATGGATTTGATTCGATTCGGACTTGGAATTTGACCCGAGATTTGTTCCGGATTCGGGATTTGACCTGGGTTGTTTCAGAATTCCTTTGCAATCGCACCTCTGGTTTAGAATTTTGTGGACCAATGTTTAGCAAAATTATCTTGATGAACTCAAGAAAAATTGTTTTTAAATTCTGGAAATCAAGAATTCTGAAACGATAGATTTCTCCAAATTAAAAAGCTGATCATAACTGAACAACCTAAATTTTATTTATTGTCTTCATGATTTACATGGATTTCTGTTCCTCTATAGGTGGGTACTTTTAGAGACCCTTGACAAGGTGTCACCAGGGATAGTTAATTGGAAGGCAGCAACTAAGCCTCCAATCAAGTTGTTATTCAGAAAAGTAGAAAACTGTAACCAAGTTGTCAAGATTGGGAAACAACTGAAGTTTTCACTGGTTAATATTGCCGGAAATGATATTGTACAGGGAAATAAGAAATTGATATTGGGTAAGTTCTCTATCATATTTTCTCTTTCTACATTTGATGTCATTGACAAAACTATGATTTTCTTATTGTACATCAAACTTCCACTTAAATATGTTGATAAGGAAAATTTAGTTATACGCATTTGAAAGTGAAGGATATTGTATCCCTTTTTCAGCTTACTTGTGGCAGCTAATGCGATGTAACATGCTTCAACTGCTAAAGAACTTGAGATTCCATTCGCATGGGAAGGAAATCACTGATGCCGACATTTTAGAGTGGGCTAACACCGGAGTGAGAAATTCAGGAAGCCAGAGTTGCATGAAGAGCTTTAAGGTATCATATCTGAAGCTTTTCATCTTTAATATTCAATTATTGTTTCTGTATTGCAGCCACGTTTACGTTTATGTAAATTGAAAGCCGATTAGGTCTGAGACTATATTTCAAGTAGTGGCTTGCATTGGATCTAAATAGCACTTACTCAGCTAGTGCTTTTGAGTGAAGCAAGCCCCTGTGGGGGGGAGCAATCCCACTAGTAGAGGACCTACCCACACTCTCAATGGGAGTTTATATGTTGATTCAGTGTTTCATATCTGAACACGCCAGGTCCAGATGGGTTAAGTTTCATCAACTACTGGGTTACATAGTAGCATCAAGAACTTAATTATGTACACCTGAGTTTGTTTGCAAGATATGTTCATATCTGATTCACCTTTTATGCCCCCCCCCCCCCCCCCAAGAATACTTATTTTGTGCACATACCTTTTGTCTAGGGTATGCAATGCTTTCTCAATTGAACACCACCTCCAATTAGTCATGTTGGACTATAGTTTGGTTCCAAAATTTTCTGATTGATAGAAACTTTGTTTTTATTGTTTGCTTAATGAGTGATTTTGCTATTACAGGATAAGAGTTTGTCAGATGGTATTTTCTTCCTTGAGCTCCTTAGTTCTGTACAACCTCGAGTTGTTAATTGGAGTCTTGTTACAAAAGGAGAAACTGGTATAACTCCCTCTGAACTTGTGATGGAATTTATTTACCTAGCTTTCTAAATTATTATGCTAGATGTAACTTCTTTTTTTAACTTTCTAAAAGTTTGGGAATCTGATCCTTCTAGATTATTAAAATTTGGGTTCATGTAGAGGAGGAGAAAAAGATGAATGCAACCTACATCATCAGCGTGGCAAGGAAACTTGGATGTTCTATATTTTTGCTTCCTGAAGACATTATTGAGGTAAGGCTCTAATATTTCAATACTTGTGTTTCTACCTCTGATTTTTTTGCTTCACCAAAAAAAAAGGTTTCCTCTTGGTCGCATATGTTGCCACCTTTCCCTTCCTAACTGATATCTGTGATGTGAAGTGATAATTTTGCATGAAACACCTGGTATCAAGTAGTACTCTTATATTGACTTTTCAAAAGTAAATTTCAAATGTTTTCTATTCATTTAAGTTTTGAAAACAATAACTAATAGTACTTTATAGGCAATTTATGACATAAACTACATGAATTTTGAAAAGTTAATATTGATGTTATAATTTGGAACGGAAGTAGTATAATAAGTATATTTTCTTTCCCATCTCCCTCTAGCTCATAATTATATGATGTTATGTTTTTAATTATCAGGTAAATCAAAAGATGATCCTTACACTTGCAGCCAGTATTATGTATTGGTTCATGAAACAATCAGTGGAAGAAAGATCATGTGTGTCTTCTGATAGTGAGAGCGGAAGCCTATCAGAGACGATCTCAAACTCGACAATGGATGACACTGCTTCAGAGTCATCAATAGATTAATTTTAAGAAGAAGAAAAAAATACGTGGATTGATTTTTGTGTAATTGTTGCACTTCTATACATTCTTTTTGTGCATTATATTTCACACTTTATCTAGCCTATTAGTACTTTAAGAGGAAGTGATTCATTTTGAATGCAATTTTGCTCTAGCAAATGTGTATGTGAATAATTACAGAGATGTAATCAAACTTATAAAGTAACTAAATTAGGTTGTTTTTTTATAATTTAAAATTTGTACTTTATTTGAATTTGTTGTTGGTTAAGAACTTGAGGTTAAACCCAATTCAATTTATTTGATGTATTTGTTATATTTTGGACTTAAGAGGTAATTAATTAGGGCCTTTTTTTGTTTAATAGTTTATTTGCATTTTTTGTGGCCTTGTGGGTTGGTGACTTCGGATGAGTACAACTGTTGTTGTTAATATTAGATGAATATGTAGTTTTAGTTGTAAGACCCCGAATTTTATGAAATAAAAGTATTCAATTTTTTTTATAATTACTATTCAGTAAATGGTTAAATTGATAAAAGTTAAAGTTAAGGGTGATATATGAATTTTTTTTCAAAATATGCAAGTGGTTATAAAATACTCATTTCTATCGGGGAATATTCGTTTGGTCGTGGAATATTCTTTACGCTTCGGAAATATTCGCATAATCACCTTGTACCATTGGTGGGCCCCATAATGTAATAAACGTCGGATGAAGAAAGCGTATAAAAGGGAGTTTTTATAAATAACGGCAGTAGTTATTACTGAATTAACACCGTTGGAATACCGTTATGGTTAAAACACGATGAATACGCGTTATTATCGCACAAGAAGACACTCAGTATTGCACCAATTATTGATTCTTACGTAAGAAGACAATACTCAATAATTGTTACAGAATTAATTCTTAAATATTTTATTGATTCAATAATTCTTTGCGTTGATATTTTATATTATCGTTGTTTTAATAATTGTCACTACTACAAGATTTTCTATTATCGAAGCTAATAATTCATATTATCTTAATAATATTATTAGATAACATTATTGACAATGTCTAGAAAGTTCTGTCTAAGGAGAGGTTTGGTCACCTAATTGCGTGCCAGTAAGGAGAAATTTTATTGGAAAGCCTCCTCTTTCCTGAGAACTGTCTGGTTGTCATTATTGTGATTCTGTAATATTATATGTGAATAATTAATTATTGATTTATATGATGAGAAAAATATTCATTTTATGTGGATATAGATGGAGAAAATTTTTAAAGTGACAATTGTTGAAAATCGATATTTTATCTTTTCTCATAAAATAATATTTTATTATATTATTATAATATAATAATGATGATATTTTTACAATGAATATGGTATATATGAGTAAATGAGGAGGAGGAGTGTTTTTGTTGCAATAAATACTAAAAACATGTTAAACATGTTGGTGGACCCCATTTCTTGACTGAAATTTGATTATAGCCTGTAAAATCGTCCGTTTGTGGATTTCGGTCAATTTCTGTTTGGAATTTGGAAAACCTTTCTTCTCAAAGTTGTAGATAATGGAATTTCCTATAAAAAAAAGCGAGATTCGAATTTTCTGACAAAAGGGTTATTTATTATGAATTACTGAAGTTCCGAAGTTCCGAAATAATTGATTTTTGAAAGTTTTAATTATTTTTTAAAAGAAAAATGTTTTTTTGTTATTTGGTGGGCTCCAATGGTGTTGCAAACATTTGAATTCGGTTATCGAAAGAGGTTGGCGTGAAAATTTAATATAAATAATATTATTTCAATAAATTTTACGCTTTTTGGTGTTAAGCAATTTCTATAAATAGTGCTTGGGTTAGAATTGAAAATCACAATTTAAACTGAAGTTTTCTCTATTTCTCTCTATATTATCGAGTGTATTCTTGTGAGTATTTTGATATCTTGAGTGTTCTTTATCTGATTGCAAGTTCGATTCAAATCGTTATTCAATCAAGATCGCTCTTTTGAGGTAAGGGATAATAAGGGATAGTAAGAGATTTTAAGGGATTGTAAGGGATAGTAAGGGATAGTAAGAGATTTTAAGGGATTGTAAGGGATGTTATTTTATTCGAAAATGATATTATTTCTTCAATATCATTATGCCGAAATATTGGTTGGAATTTTTTATCAAATTTGGAACTTTTTCACGTATCGGGTTAGTTATTTATTAAAGATTCTTATTCACGAGTTACTATTTACGACGGAGTTACTTATTCATGTGTTACTATTCACGACCAAGTTACTATTCATGAGTTCTTATTCACGGTACTATTCACTACAAAATTGGTTTCTTTTTCTAACCAAATTATAGTTGATTTATAAATATTACTCGGAGATTAAAACTATATATTGATTATATTGATTTTATTATCATATATAACATTTTATAACCACGATGTTGAAATTCTCTTTCACTTTGAAGTGTAAAGATGGGTAGATTATTGGTATGATCATAACTAGGGTTCTCTTTGGCGAAGAGTGAAAAGTTGAATTAGAATCGGTATGATCGTGACCATTGAATTTATAATTGAATATCTTTAGCTTAAGTGCAAAGGTGAATTGATCAACATGGTTATAATTATTGTTTATATAAATTCTGAAATGATTATATATTTCTTTGAGATATGAATATCTTTGGTAAAGATGATTTATTGATGAATATCTTTGGCCCGTAGTGCAAAGATGAATGATTTCTAATGAATATCTTTGGCATGTAGTGCAAAGATGGTCTGTTGATGAATATCTTTGGCCCGTAGTGAAGAGATGAATTTATTAGTATGATTATGAACACGAACTGTGATTTGGTATAACCATGATCTTTGATGTTTCAGGTGATAAAAATTATCTTTGTCCTGGATGAGAAAAGGAATTTAGAACAACAATTACGATTATGAGTTATACATGTGATTGTGGACATGAATTATTGATTGATGTTACATGGATAAAACATTGTTGGTGGACTTTTAACATGGAGAAGATAATAGACTTTATGGTCTATTTGACTCTTCTAATGGATTGCTCGTTCCGCTGCAACTATGGTTGAAAAGTTTTATCATCTACCATATGTTCTAAATCTCTGATTTATTATTGTTGAAGGCTATTGATAATTTATTTATATTTAGTCATGATCTTGGAGTCTATCTACCAGCACTACCTATATGATCTTGGAGTCTATTTGAAATATAATACCCAATTAGAGACAGTGAAGATAATGATATGTCAAGAGAAGACTCACCATTGGGAAGAATATGATAGTAATCTTCTCGTTTTTCTTGGGGGTCTATTAGATCAACCAAGGATAATTGCGTGGCCATATGATATCTATCATAACCTGTAAGCATGGCCTCCCATGCACGAAGGTTTCCTTGAGCACTTCCCAAAGATTCTAATTTCTAAAACAGTTTTTGACTATACCTTTATGTAAGGTGTCATTATGAGGTGTTGTCCACGGTTGAGACATGAGTCACAGTTGATATATATTTGTATCCAAACTCACAGCATATGTGTTGTTGTATTTTGCACGATAATTGTTGTAATAAAGTTGTAGTTGTTTTCTGTACCATGTATTTGGCGACTCAGAATGGGTTGGATGGAATGGACTTATTTTGGGGTCGTTACATTAGTGTTCAAATGAAATGATGTGTCAAGAATTGGATTTGTGTCAAATTATTTTTATATGTAGTTCTGCCTCTTTCCTTTATGTGAGTTTCAATGAGAGTTGTGTTCTCTAAAAAAATAAAGATATGACACTGAAATAAAAAATCAGAATTGTAAGTAAAATTGGATCAGTGCTATTTTTTTTAAGTTAGGAACAATTAATTTCTTAAGCAACAACTATGTACTAATATATAACTGACTAATATAAATTTATTAACTGACGTGAAACTCCCGCAAGACAGTCTACATAAAAGAGGCATCGCATCTGCAGCATCTTGGTGAAACATACGCATCTTATCGGGAGGTGCATTAGACAGATAACGTGTAAAGTGTGGTTAGCGACCGGGTCTAGTATACTACAGTAAAATATAACAATATGTGTTACATTAATTGTGTCATGCAATAAGTTATATAGATTTCAAAGTGTTACTACAACGATGGATTAACACTTACTGTCCAGACTCGATATTTACCGGGACTGTAAGTAGAATTGCTAGCGGCCGATCAAAGATATAGAGGTTAGTCCCTCACTATTGTCGACGAGTCACATATGTAATTATTAAAAAAATCGAGTCAATAAACAGAAACTAATGCGGGTTGAGATATATTTAAATCCTAGTTCAGACAACTTACTAGCTCTTGAAGACGAGCCTTTATCATGGCTAGTGTCTTCCAATCCGGATCGTCCACCACCGTGGCGATCCATAAATACGCTACTGGAATAACCAAAATAACGCATATGAATTTGAATGTAAATTATTTAAATATATTAATATGTATATTACTCTTGCATTATTTACTAATTTGAAATAAATTTAGATTATGTATGTCATCAAACCCGTCAGATTCAACATCGATATCATTCTCAGATTCTGTATCTTCCTCATCATCAGTTTCGATAACAGTTTTGTCGTCGTTATCATCCTCACATTCTTGACTTCTTCTGCAAACTGTGAAATTTTTTTCATCAAATCTCCTTCATTCATCTCCATTCGTAGGGTGAGTCAGTTGACGAGGCACGCCGTGTAACGACCCCAAAATAGGTCCATTCCATCCAACCCATTCTGAGTCTCCAAATACATGGTACAGAAAATAACTACAACTTTATTACAACAATTGTCGTGTAAAATACAACAACACATATGTTGTGAGTTTTGATACTAAAATATACCAACTTTGACTCTGGACACCAACTTGGATAGCACGTCACCATGACACCTTACATAAAGGTACAGTCAAAAACTGTTTTAGAAATTAAAACCTTTTGGGAAGTGCTCAAGGAAACCTTCGTACATGGGAGGCCATGCGTCCAGGTTATTATAGATATCATATGCCCACAAAATTAACCTTGGTTGACCGAATAGATCCCAAAGAAAAACGAGAAGATTATTATCATATTCTTCCCAATGGTGTGTCTTCTCTTGACATATCATTATCTCCACCGTCTCTAATTGAGAATTATACTTCAACCAAAGTCCAAGATTATATAGGTAGTGCTCGTATATATACTCAGCAAGTGGATGAGCACATCCATGTCTTATGATAATACGAGGTTGTATATCATTAGACATCTTGTATGATAATGGCAAAACACCCTTCCAACGTTGGGTTCGCTTCACCCTATTTGATTCAACAAATATAACTACTAAATGATGACCACCGATTCTATTCCCCTCATTACTTCGGCGTCGACCCCAAATTTACACTCGTATTACTCCGAAAGGAATTGTGAAGCAAAAGGGTGAGCACAACTAGCTTCAAGAAGAATATTATGACTAAAGATAAATAAATTATCAATAGTCTTCATTAGTAATAAATCGTAGATTTAGAACATATGGTAGATGATAAAACTTTTCAACCATAGTTCAAAATGAACGAAGCAATCCATTAGAAGAGTCAAATAGACCATAAAATCTATTATCTTCTCCATGTTAAAAGTCCATCAACAATGTTTTATCCTCGTAACATTAATCAACAATTCTCGCCCACAATCACGTGTATAACTCATAATCGTAATTGTAGTTCTAAATTCCTTTCTTCATCCAGACAAAGTTAATTTTCATCACCTGAAACATCAAAGATCATGGTTATACTAAATCACAATTCATATTCATAATCCTACTAATAAATTCATCTGCACTACTACGGCCAAAGATATTCATCAATAGACCATCTTTGCACTACAGCCAAAGATATTCAACAACAGTCATCTTTGCACTACGGGCCAAAGATATTCATCAACAATTCATCTTGCGCTATGTGCCAAAGATATTCAACAACAGTCGTCATTTGCACTACTGGCCAAAGATATTAATCAACAATTCATCTTTGCACTACTACATGCCAAAGATATTCTTATCTCAAAGAAATATATAATCATTTCAGAATTTATATAAATCATAATTATAACCATGTTGATCGATTCACCTTGCACTCAAGCTAAAAATATTTCATTGTAAATTCAATGGTCATGATCATACTAGTCAACAATTCAACTTTGCACTACTGGCCAAAGAGAACCCATAGTCACGATCATACCAATAATCTACCCATCTTTACACTCCAATGAAAGAGAATTTCAACATGAGGGTTATAAAAATGTTATATATGATAATAAAATCAATATAATCAATACATAGTTTTAATCTCCAGAGTAATATTCATAAATCAACTATAATTTGTTGTAAAAAAAGAAACCAATTTTGTAGTGAATAGTACCGTGAATAGTAACTCATGAATAAGAACTTCGTGAATAAGAACTCATGAATAAGAACTCCGTCAGTAAATAGTAACTCGTGAATAGTAAATCGTGAATAGTAACTCATGAATAGTAACTCGACATGAAAAAGTTCCAAATTTGATAAAAATTTTAAACGAATATTTCAACATAATGATATTGAAGAAATAATATCACTTACGAAGAAAATAACATCCCTTACAATCCCTTAAAATCACTTACCATCCATTACCTCAAAAGAGCAGTACTTCTGACTGGAATAACGCTGAACGAACTTGCACCGTATAGCAACACTCAAGATATTAAAATACTCACAAGAATACACTCGATAATATAGAGAGAGAAAACTTCAGTTTCTTGTGTGATTTTTAATTCTAACCTAAGCACCCAATTAATAGGAAAATGCTTAGAACACCAAAGCAGAAAATTTAATAAAATATTAATATATTTATATAAATTTCTACGTACACCAAGAATCTGAATTCAAAGATGCATTCAACACCGATTGGGGCCCACCAACAATATAAAACGTTTTTCTTAATAAAAATTATTAAAACTTCAAAATCAATTATTCGGAACTTCAATAATTCATAATAAATAGCCCTTTTATCGTAAAATTGAATCTCACGATTATTTATAGGAAATTCAATTTCTACAACTTTGCAGTAAGAAAGTTTTTCCAAATTCCAAATGTAAATTGACCGAAAATTCACAAACGGACGATTTTACAGGCTATAATCAAATTTCAGTCAAGAAATGGGGTCCACCAACATGTTTAACATGTTTTTAGTATTTATTGCAACAAAAACACTCCTCCTCCTCATTTACTCATATATACCACATTCATTGTAAAAATATCATCATTATTATATTATAATAATATAATAAAATATTATTTTATGAGAAAAGATAAAATATCGATTTTCAACAATTGTCACTTTAAAAAATTTTTCCATCTATATCCACATAAAATGAATATTTTCTCATCATATAAATCAATAATTAATTATTCACATATAATATTACAGTAATCACAATAATGACAACAGTGCAGTTTCGTGAGAAAGAGGAGGCTTTCCAATAAAATTTCTCCTTACTGGCACGCAATTAGGTGACCAAACCTCTCCTTAGACAGAACTTTCTAGACATTGTCAATAATGTTATCTAATAATATTATTAAGATAATATGAATTATTGCTTCGATAATAAAAAAATCGTGTGTAGTGACAATTATTAAAACAACAAAGAATATAAAATATCAACGCATCAATTATTGAATCAAAAATAAAATATTGAGCAAGAATTACCGTAATAATTATTGAGTAGTGCATTCTTACGTAAGAATCAATAATTAGTGCAATACCGTAGTGTCATCTTGGCAACAACGCCAGACATCGTGTGTTTTAACCATCGGGTATTCCAACGGTATATAATTGAGAATAACTACGCCGTTATTTGTAAACAACTTATACTTGTCGTTTTCTTCATCCAATCGCTTTTTAGTTATGGAGCCCACAAAAGGTCACTGCCGTCGCATTTAATATTTCCCGACGGAAGAATATTCCACGACCAAACGAATATTCCCCGACAACAATGAGTATAACCACTTGTTTATTTAAAATATTTACATATATCACCCTTAACTTTAACCTTTTATCAATTTAACTATTTACTAAATAGAAAAATTGAATACTTTTATTTCATAAAATTCTGGGTCTTACACGCCGTCCCTTGTTCTATGCCAACTCATATGCTGAGTTGTATGAGCTGACATGAATAGCCATTGAAGCCTCAGTGCAAGAGAAAAGTACCGTAAGATCTAATTGGGCACATGTTTCTTCTTCCCGAGGAAACGGTGATGGTAGAGAGGCGGCATGCAGTTAGCTGAGGTCATGGCAGGTCGGCGACATGCAAGACGAAAAAATGAGTATATGAGAACAGGACACAACACAATGAAGGTAACTGATATTTTTATTATCGAAACACTAGAGCTTATCACCTCCATTATTAACCTTGGGTTCGCCAGAGATCGACTTTACGCCGAGCTATCCTCCAAACGGTCCAAGCCGTCAAGCAAGCTCGTAGCTGTCTTGAGGATTGGACGCGTTTTTCGATGATTGAGGCGCGTAGAAAGATCTTGACGTTAACAATAGTATTTCTTTAAGTTAGATTTTTAATTTTATATATTTATTTTGACATATTTAGGTAGAATGTAAGAGCATTGATTAATCCTATACTTCATTTGAAAACTTTTTTTTAAAAAAAGAAAAAATCATAGTAAACTTATAATATATATATATATATATATATATATATATATATACATATTTCGTATAAATATTAAGAGGCATTATATAGCTACATTTAATCTTAATTATGACTATATGTAGATTATTATAAACAACTAAAACATTGTTTTTGCTTTGAGATTTTACTGATTTTTCATTCTCGATTTCAAACTTCAAATCGATACATGGTACCCGTGCAAGGGTTAAATATTTCCCATTATACAAATTACAAATGAATTTACATTTTCAGACTGAGAACAATTAATGATATCGATATATAGATCTGACGATATAGTTGGTTAACTGTCGGGTCAACCCATATTAACTGGAACCAAATGGGTTGGTTAACTGTTTTTATTTATTTGGGTTGGTTAAAGTTTAGAACTATATTTTTAAAAAGAAATATAGTTCCAATCCGGTTAACCATTTTTCGACCCATATTTTATTCTAAATCCAAATCAAAAGTTTTTTCACCCATATTTACATACTAGCTTAGTCCCGTGTCTCCGGCACTGTATGGACGGTGAGATTTATCTCAAACTTTAAATGGCCCAGATGATTTATTGAATGAGCGAAAAATTCAAAATCATTTATATTTTATTAGATAGATTCAATAAGCTCAACCACCCACTCCACCCCCCCCCCCCACCCCCACCCCATACCCCGCCCCCACCCCGCCCAAAAAAAATATTATGTGATTATGTATACACCCCTTACCACCCCACCCCCACCCACCACCACAAAAAAATATTATGAGATTATGTATACACCCCTACACCCCACTCCCACCCACCCCACCCCTACCCACCCCTACCAACCCCTACCCCTACCCACCCCTATCCCACCCCCACCAAAAAAAAATATTTTGTGATTATGTATACATCCCTTATCCCCACCCACCCCTACCCCATCCACTCCACCCACCCTACCCCACCCCCACCCCCCTATAAAAAATATATTATGTGATTTACACACCCCACCCCCACCCACCCACCCACCCACCCCACCCTACCCCACCTCCATAAAAAATATATTATGTGATTATGTATATACCTCACCCACCCCACCCCCCACCCCCATCCCCCATCCCCCATCCCCTATCCCACCCCACATCCCCTATCCCACCCCACCCAACCCCACCCCCACCAAAAAATTATTATGTGATTATGTGTACATCCCTTACCCCCCCACCCCACCCCACCCCACCCCACCCCACCCCACCCCATCCACCCCACCCACCCCACCCCCACCCCCACCCCCACCCCCACCTCCACCTCCATAAAAATTATATTATGTGATTATGTATACACCCCATCCATTCACCCACCCCACCCCACCCCACCCCACCCCACCCCATCCCATCCCATCCCATCCCATCCCATCCCATCCCACCCAACCCCCCTCCACCTCCATAAAAATTATATTATGTGATTATGTATACACCCCTTACCCCCACCTCACCCCACCCCCACTCCCTCCCTACCCCTACTCCACTCCACCCACCCCTTACCCCACCCACCCCACCCCCACCTCCACCTCCACAAAAAAAATAATATTATGTAATTATGTATACACTCCACCCACCCCTATCCCCTACCCCCTACCCCCAACACATCTCACCTGTGACGCCCCCAAAATTAGGTATACATCACCCATCTTGGGTCGCCAGATACATGGTACAAAATTCAAATACAACTTACTAATACAACCTGTCAGTGTACAATACGACAAAACATAAACTCGTGAGTTTGAATACAAATATTGTCTACTTAGAGATTATACAAACTCAAAAGGAGTCCTCATTACAATTATTATCACACTATTTCACGTAATAGTGAGGGACTATTAATGCTATCCTACGGACTATCACTCCATTCCCCGACTCGTCTCAAATTTATATTTTCATTTTCAAGAAAGCAAAAAAGAAAGGATGAGCTCAACTAGCCCAGTAAAAAATATTATGACTAAAATAATGCAAAATAAATATCACTATGAAAGTTTAAGTTATATCACTGTACCGTGAAATTTTCATTTTCCTTCTCTTATCAACCTTTAAGTTAATTACCAGAGTTAAGAATTTCATTTTACTTCTCTTATCAACCTTTAAGTTAATTACCAGAGTTACGAATTTTATCAATATGAAAGTTTGATTAGTACTGTTCTAGAGAAGGGATTGCTATTATATAACATATATATACATAGAGAATTGTTAAATCCACAACACTTTTTGTTATTTTCACAATAAAAGTGTCGCTGTAGATGTATAGCGACGGTGAAAACCGTCGCTATAGGATCTATAGCTACACTTTTGTTGTAGAAATAACATTTTCTGTTGTGAATTTAACAATTCCCATATACATATTGTATAATCATTTCGCTAAACCTTCCTCTCTCTCTCTTTCTCTTTTTCTTTCTCTTAGCCGATCCTCTCCCTCTCGGCTCTCAGCCAAACCTTCCTCCCTCTCCGTGCCACCCCTTACCGTGCCACCACCACACACGGCGAGCTCCCCAATGGGCTTTGAAACAAGCAGCAGGTTGCATCACTAGCTGGGTTTATAAGAATTCATCACATTGACCTGTTTACTCTGGTAGTCTCAAACACAAATAGCTACTAAAAATATAGTAATAAACTACCATTTTTTGAAAAATGGAATGGAGGACAACGGAAAGTTTATGTTACTTTCGTAGCCCCACCTTTACGTGAGGAAAAGTAGTTTAAGAAATACTCCAACATGTTTGAATTTGCTGAAATATTATAGTGTTTCCTAAAACAAACTAACCCTAATAGTTAAGTTATTTAATCTGTATTTACCTTTTCTTTTCACATTTGGTCTTTAACCATTTACATTGTATTTACCACTCTGAACAACAACTTAACACTCAAGTTTAGCCCATTGAACATCTCACGCTAATTGCAAGCTCAGCATTTTTTGGCTTAAACTAGGCTAGTTGATCATCTCTTCATGAACAAAAAATGCTGAATAAGAGAGAGAAATGCTATGATGTATATATATACACCACAGGCTCTATACATGAATATAGGTGTAGCTGATAATAAGAATAATAAATAATAATAATAATATAAAAAAAAAGACTTGTAAGTTGTGTAACTGTACAAGCACCCATCCACTTACAGGCACTATTCACTTGATATCCTCTTGATCAGTGTCTGTCAACCTGTGTATGTGCGTAGACGGCCTGATCAAAGCCATGCTTCGAGTGCATTCTATAAATATTTCAACTCCTTTTTGTTGTATTAACTTGATCATTAACTAAACCATACAAAAATTGCTGCTTTATTATGCTTCGGCAGCAGAGCCAGTGTGCTGGTTGAGAAGAGATGGTAGGTCTCTAATTCGAAGTCCACTACCCCAAAAGGAGGCTAGACAAAGGCCCATGATAGCCATGGCAACTACTGAGCATGCTGGGGGAACTGCTTGACTGCTTCCCAGAAACTGGGTTGCAAGAAGCCCAGCCAGCGTGGAACTTTGCATCCCTGTGCACAGAGATATTGTCCTGCAAACTTCTTCCTCTTGCCTGCCACAATACCAAATTTATTACCAGAGAAATCTCAACAGTACACAGGTGTAATAGAATGTCAATAAATCATACACAAACAATAGCCACGCAATTGTAATAGTTGATATAAATTCAGAAGAACAGTAGTTTGTTGGATGAGGATGAGAGACCAAAGATTTGATGGTAAGGATGGTCAGTAGCCTTATAAAGGTAAGATATTAAGAGGGAAACCTATAAATACACAGCTGAAGTTCTCAGACTTCATAATCCAATTCTCAAACAACCGTTTTATATTTTGGCCTACAAACCTCCTTTCCCTCTTCAAACCACAAAAAGATGGAGAAAAAGGCTTGGAGAAAGAAGTTTGATGCAATACCATTGGTTCTCTAAATGACAAAAGTCCAAACAAAGGTATGAAAATCATATGGTGAATTTTAAGACTCCAAAATAAAATGTTTGAAAGCTTTCAGGACTTGTGATCAAACTTAAAAGGAAGACTCAACTTAGGACTTGAGACTTTCACCTAGAAGAATGCTAATGGCTCAGGCCCAGCACATGATGCTAATTAATCTATGCAAGAATACACATAATCCTCTCAACGGACTTCTCCTTTTCTATAGCACGCATCTGTCCCAACAAATATATCAATCATATTCACCAATAGGCAGTATGACATAAAACAGGCTTTAGCTTCTCTGCAACACATTTTGAGCAAAAGCACCCCTCTGCACCATGTAACACACTAAGTAGGGTGGCAAGTCCGGAATTACAAATATCTTAGGTAAAAAGTTGCACAATGGCAAGTATATATGAAACAATGAAAGCACAAGGGGTGCATCCATCACTCAAGTTTGGTCCAACTAAAGAAACATGGCATGGAAGGAAGGAAGAAATTACCTCAAAAGAGGAATTTTGGAGATCCAGTAACCCAAAGTGAAGGCTACAGCATGGAATGCCAATACAGGGCAAACTAGTCTTAGACCCTCTGCAGAAAGAATTGTCCCCCGATTAATTGCAAGGGGGCTTCCAATACAAAGTGAAGTACAAAACATTGCAACTATTGGCATCACAGGCTGAAGAACAGATACAACTGGTTTTGCATAAGTGTTGAGTACTAGGCCAAGAGTGATTGGAAGAAGAACAACCTGAAAGTGCAAGAAATCCTCAACTCAAAACTAAACAAAAAATATGAACGCGAGACCATGTAGAATATTTTCCTCTTTAGAAGGCATGCGTTACCTGCAAAATTGACTTCGACATGGCTATTGCATCAACTGGAACAACAGAACCAATGAGAAGGCCTGTCAAAAGAGGAGTAACAAGAACTGAGGCAATGGTGCTTGAGCTGGTCAAGAGAATACTCAAGGCGACATCCCCTTTGCTCAAAAAGCTGGCATAACTAGATAGCTGAGCCCCTGCAACACAAGACATGAGGACAAAACCAGCATAGAACATTGGAGACATCCCGAAAGCCCGTGCTACAAACACCCCTAGAGCTGGTTTCAGTACATACTGAGCGATAAACCCAACAGATAGTGGTAAAGGCCTGCAAAATATGAAAATTTAAAGTTTTAGAAACAAAACCAAAAATATCAGTGACAATGTCAAATACACTGATCAAGGATAAGATATTATAACCTTTTAAGAGCAAGCGCGAAATCTTCAACAGAGAGTTTTATTCCAATCGACAACATGATCCCTCCAAGAGCAGGGGCATACAATTCTCGCGACACCCTGCAATTTACTACATTATTCAAGTAAACCAAGACAAATTTTATCTTCTCAAAGTAAAATACTTATAAAGAGTTTATGCGTAACAATGAGAAGACGTGAATATCTAGTGAACTCGAACAAAAAACTGTCTAAGTTAAACAAATATGGATCCAGAATATGACACTATAATACTTGGATCAATCCTATAAAATAATATGTTGCCACTTCACATTCTAAATAAACTTCATTTTCTCTTCATTAATAAGATTATAAGTATTCCAACAATAGTTAACCCCCATAAGGTCTTGGAATAACAAACTTAATTAATACAAATAAAGAGAACAACAAACATACTTATATTTTATTAGCAAGAAAGCTGATACATAGTTTTAAATATAAAGTTTTGAGCACAACTTTGTATTTGCATGGAATAAAGAAAGTTATATAACCTTAAGAATTCCAACCGAACAAGTTAGTAAATTTTCACTAAAGCTGAACACAAGATAAATGTCACAATCTCAATTTCAATTTATTCCTCTTCATTTCATAAGTTTTCAAGTTTTAAAATTAATAAATCAAGTTTTGAAAAAATGGCTTGGTAAAATAATGGTTAATCTGTCATATAATTAAATCACTCAAATACAGCAATCTTCAAAATTTAATAGCCAATAAATATTATAGAATGTTAAAAAAAAAAAAGCAAACTTTTAGCGTAGGCGTAGCTCTTACCAAGTGAAAGTTGCAGGCTGAATGAGAGCCGCGATTGCAGTGAGAGCCACAACAAACGGAAGCATTGCCGATAAAATTTGGGAAGAATCGCCCTTTACTACCACTTCTGACAAATTATTAGGGTTCGTACCGAAGGACAGTAACGTAAAGTTACCTTCTCTGCGGTGTAAACCCACTTTTCCGATTAACGGCGACGAAGTCGAGCAGGCGAATGCCGATATTCCGCCATTAAAGCTCTTCGAAAGTTTGGGAAAATGGGAAATCTTTTTCAGATCAAAGGAGAGAGAATTGGAGTTTAGGTGTGAACTGCAAGTAGAATTGGAAAGAGAGGGAGTTGGTTTGGAGGCGTTTGGAAGGAACTTTTTATTGATTGGTTGCGTGAGGGTAATGAAGGGATTTGATGCCATTCTATTTGGAGAGGTAAAATTGGGTTTGGAATGAAAGAGAAAGTAGGGCGGTGGCCGGTGGAAAAGTTCGCGCGCCGGGGGCGGAGGGTTTTGATTTCCCGGGGAAACGAAGCAGAGGACCAGAGTGAAGAGGGAAAAAGGCGAAGCGATAAAAAGGATTTTTTTAAAAAAAATAATAATTTTAATTCTAGTTTATTGGAAAGGGGTTGTTTGGGTGTGGTATTTTGTTGGTTCATTATTGGAAGAAGGTTTTGGGGCATGTTTGATTTATTTTTAACGGTTGTGATTGTTGAAGATGGTGGACAGGACATGATGACGATGGTACAGAATCATCTAGCATTTTTTCTACCCGCAACTCTTTCCGTTTTGCATTCACTCTCTATTATCCGCGGCGGACAAAGATGCTCTCCATTTTAAATAAAATAATTTTTTTTATTTTTTATATATTTATCACATTTCAACATATTTTAAATTAAGATATCAAAATAAATATGACATTGTGTTTTATTATTAACATTTCATACTGGAGTAGTATTTTAGGCTATGAATATCAAAATGAATGTTGTATTTGTGATGGTAATAACTAGGAATGAGCAAAAAACAGATAAAATCGAATTACCAAACACAGTCAAATTTTTTTAACCTAATTATTTTGATTTTTCGGTTTTTTTCCTATTTTCGGTTATATCCGATTTAATTTTCAGTATTCGATTTCGGATATGATTTTAAAAAATAGTCTATTCGGATACCCGTATAACCGAATATCACAGTAACTCCTCAACCCACTACTCAAAACCTTAAGTCCTTAACCGCATAATCATATTCATCTGCCGCACAAGTGGGACCCCAACCACTCGTCTTCATCAACCCATAATCCTGATTCAGAGTAACTAATCCCTTCCCATCACAGGTAATCACACCTTCCCCTTCCAAACCACAAATCAAACTGTCAAAGTGTCAATATACAACAAAGTTCTGTACCAATATTTTGATCGGTGGCAATGAGGTCGAATTAACGAGACGGGAAAAGATTTTGAAGAGAGAGTCGGCGGCGGCGACGACGACGACTTGGATTGCTTGGATATGTGGATTGTTGGATTTGTTGACTGGCGCATAGATTCGCCACCACGCTCCACCCAATCGAAAAACCCTTGTCAAAAATCCCCGAATTATTATTGGTTAGCTCCTTCTGAATCTTTCTAGCTCGTCTTATCTTCCTTTTCTTTTCTATACTTCTAGGCTTCTAGCTTCCTCTATCTTGAATGGGTAGTAAGGCCCGTACTAGTTAGAACGGCGCGAGTGTTGTAACAAGTGTTGAGATCTTGGATCTTTTGAGAGTCGTCGTCGGTGGATCTATGGCTTGGTTGAGCTTGGGCCCTTTTGGGTTTTGGACAGCTTGGATCTGTTGGACGGCTTGGATTGAAAAGGGTTTTGTATTCGGCCTTCTTAGTAGGTACTTTCTCGGCCATGGTGGTCTTCTTCTCCTCCGTTGGCTTCTTCTCGGCGTGCTTCTTCTCTCAAGTTCGGTTATTACTAGGACTGAGCATTCGGTTATAACCGAACCGAATAGCTTATTCGGTTATAACCGAATACCGAACCGAACTTATTTTTGCTATCCGAAAGATTACCCGAAATGATAAATAACCGAATAACCGAAAATCGAATATCCGAATAACTTATTCGGTTATTTTGGTTAATAACCGAAATTGCTTTTCATATTATTAAACAAAAACAGATTCATTTCAAACTTTCAATAGTACTAGTACAAATAGACTCAGCAAAATCAGCCAGGGCCATTGGCGGTGCCAACCGCCTGTTAAAAAAGAAATTTATGGGCTTCATTTTTTCAAATTTGGTGAAATCTGGGCCTTTTTGGCCCGGCCCAATGATAGCCCGCCCGTGGGCGCCGACCCGCCCGGTCATTTTAAAAAACGCTTAATTCTAATTTCTGGCTTCCCTTACCTTTACGCCTTATGCCCTTATTCTAGTCTCTAGATCTCAATTTTTAGATCTGAGAAAGTGACTAGTGAGAGACATACCGAGAGGCGAGATCGGAGACGACTCAGACGACTACGAGAGTCCTCAAGTTCAAGTGTTCAACAAAGAGAGTGAGAGACAACGAATCAACGATCCACAGTTCCATACTTCGATCGATCTCCCGTGCCGAGTCGCCGACTGACGAGTCACGACTCACGAGTGACGTCTGTGTTACTGTGTAGCTTCTTCTTCGGTTCTTCCCTACAGGCTACAGCCTACAGGTAGCTTCGTCTTCTCTACACTTCGATCGATCGACACTGCTATGTTCTATTTTTGTTTTTACTTTTTAGTTTGTTTCTGGCTTTATGCTACACCTCTATTTTTGTTTTTAGTTTGTTTTCACTTTTCAGTTTGTTTTCAGTTTGGGGTTACTAAATTTCTTCAATTTTAGTAAAACCCTGCAATTTCGGCAAAGAAGAGAAGCAATTTCTGCAATTTCTTTTGTTGATAAAACCTAAAATCTTTTGTTGGGGTTACTAAATTTCTGCAATTTCTTAATTTGTTGATAAATTTATGCAATTTCTTAATCTGATAAAACCATATTTTTTATGGACTATTTCTTTGATTTTTCAAGTACTAAGAAAAGGTAATCTTGTGTTTGTCATGCTTGTACTGTTTTTAACTTTTTTAATTTTTATATTCGTGGTTTTTCACCCCTGTTGAGGAACATCTTGTACACTGCACATAATTTAGTTGTGTTACTAAATTATATAAACTATTTAAATGACATTGTATTACCCTGTTTACCCTGTTTATCTATAAAGTGAAACATGATGAGTTAATGATCAAGCAACCATATATTTACTCTTGATCATCATTGTGCAGGTACTAATCATGGATAGAATTACTGTGAAAGTCATGTCTTGCTCTTGCAAAATGGCAGATATAACAGATGAAGGAATTTCATGTAAGCCTTTACAGATTTCACTTATTATTTGGACTTATGTTTTCCTTATTGTGATATATTTCAATATCGACTGCAATCAGAGAATAAGACTTTTTCTACATTTTTGGTCTCCCAATTTTCAAAGTCACAAAATCTAGTTTAAATGCAAAAGATAATCTCCAGATTTTGTCAATTGATGCTCTAGTTTTTTAGGGTGGTTTGTCACTTGTCCTGATGCAGTTGTAAGCTTTTGTTATCATATGTTAGTTCCTAGGATTGCAATTATGCATTATGCAAAGATGATACTTGTTGTCTTGTTGAGTTGCTGTCTGTTGATGAGATTTTGTTGTTGCAGAGTGCAGAACTGCAGATGGTAATTCAGTAATTCTTTTGCTGCAGATGGGATTGCAATTTGCAAGTATGCATTTGGATGGTGATATGTCAACACTCAACAGTCAAATGAAATGCAGAAATGGATAGTTTTTGTTTGAATTTGTAATTCTGTATTTGGATTTTGGAGCTTATTTCTGTAATTTTGTATTTGCATTTGGATGATACTTGTTGACTTGTTATAATTGCTGCAGAGCTTGTTGTATTTGGATTGTTTTTTGTTTGATTTTTTTGTGATTAACAGATTTAAAAAATAAATAAATAAATGAAAAAGCCCGCGGGCCGGGCTGGGCCGGGCCACGGGCCGCTTAGTTTCAGCCCACCAAAATCCGGGCCTTTTTGGCCCGACCCGTTAATGGCCCAGCCCGTTTGGGCCAGCCCGACCCGTTTTCCAGGTCTATGTACAAACAGATTCATTTCAAATCTTCAAGAGTGTATTTTACATACAAAAGTCCTTTAGTACAAACTTTGAATCATAATATTTTCTCAGCTAAAAACAGAAGGGGATGAACCTCAAATCACGCTAGGAATCCGAGTCTCTCTCCATTCTTCTTTGTGAATCGAGTTAGCCCTTGTCAACGTTGTCGTTGTTTTGAATCTGCCCCTGCCCCTGCCCCTGTCCCCTATCGTCCTATTGACTTGCGGAAATCAGAAATCGTTAATTGCCGAAAAGGAGGCGGAGTCGCGAGTCGAGATTTATGCGAGTCGGAGTCGCGAGTTGAGACTTGTAGAAATCATAACTCTGAATTCGTTTAGTTTCAGAACTCTGAATTTGTAGAAGAACTCTGAATTCGTTTGATTTGTAGGCCCGTCGAGATTTGGGTTTTGGTTTGGTTTTAAAATTCGTTGTTGTTGTTTTGATTTTGAGAAAGGCAAGTCTCTTTGGTTTTGGTTTGGGTTACAGAGTAGAGAGATAAGATAGATGTGATGAGATAAGATAGATGAGTGAGAGTGAGATATATCAGAAAGACAAAGAGTGAGATAAGATCAGAGAGTGGGATAAGATAATAAAGAAGAATCGAGAAGATAATAGATTAATAAATAAAAGAAATGAATGCAGGTTGTTGTAGTGAGAGTTAATGTTTTGTTCGGTTATTCGGGTAAACCGAATAACTCAAAAATAATACCCGTATAAACTAATCAAAAACCGTATATAATTTCGGATATAACCGAAATGTTAAAAATAACCGAATTATTAGAAAATTTCGGTTAATTTATTTCGGTTCAGTTCGATAATTCGGTTATATCCGTATTTTGCTCAGTCCTAGTTATTACCCGAATACTTGAATGTACAATTAGATAATTCGGTATTCGGTTAGTTCCAAATTTTGGTTAGTATTTCGGATAATAAAATTATGGATAATTCGATATTTGATTATAAGCGAATGAACACTTTTAGTGATAAGGAGTCATTCTAACATAACAATTACATTTCCAAAAATAATTATGTGAATGTTTAGAGAGAGTATGTATATATGCTGCCACTATGATAATCAAAGAAGACTAAAAGACAATTTGCACCCCAAACTTTACACCCATGTTGACTTTTGAACCCCAAACTGAAAAAAGTGTCTAAGTACACCCCAAACTTCAATTATACGTAACAAAAAACACATTTTCTTCATTTAACCGGTCAAAATTGACCGGCTAAGACACACGTGTGGATTTGAAGGGTGTTTAAGTCTTTTCCTTCTTATCTTCTCTAACATTTTGCCAATCTTATTTATACTCATCATTCAAGCTGAGACACAGTAAAAATGGAGAAACCTCGCAATTTCTCTCTCCACTTTACTCCTTAGCTTTCTTAATTTCACCGGCCTGACAATCGTCGGATACGTCGTCGTTTTCCTTGGTATAATCTCTCTCCTCCCCTTTATCGTCATGTCCCTCGTAGCAATCCCCAATATTCATCCCAAAAAATGGCGGATTTTGAGATTTTTGCCTAAATTTTCGCCAAAAAATTTGGGTATGGCGGATTTGGGATTCTTTTGGAAGGATTCTTATTAGAGAAAAAGATCATCATCTATTACTTTGATTAAT
This sequence comes from Panax ginseng, assembly GCA_020205605.1. Taxonomy (NCBI): domain Eukaryota; kingdom Viridiplantae; phylum Streptophyta; class Magnoliopsida; order Apiales; family Araliaceae; genus Panax; species Panax ginseng. The sequence goes on along the minus strand of CM035136.1, from coordinate 978,400 downwards.
CATTTCAATAAGAGAAATAGTGTCAACCCAGTTCTGATTCCTCTCGAAAAAAGGAGAATTCAAGTAAGGAAGGTCGTGAGAACAATTCCAGTAGCAACTATTAGCAATAATTTTTTTAGATTCGTCCCCGAAGAGGCTGTCCAAATCAAGGTAAGAGCTGTGGTGACTGTTAGGAACAAGAATAAGGAGGATTTCAAGGAGACGATTGTGAAGCAATTAGATGCTTTTACCGACAAAATTGGAAGGAATGTTGTTCTACAACTTATTAGCACCGAAATTGATCCAAGTATGCCATTCTCTCTCTCTCTCTCTGGGTTGGGTTGGGTTTTTACTAATTGTTGCTGATCTTGCTTTTAAGCATTTGTTTTAGGCAATTATTTGGGTTTTCTTATATGGGTGATGGGTCTCTTGTTAGTTTTGATAAATGCTACTTTTACTATGTTATGATCAATTTTTTTATATATATATAAAAAGTTGAAATTGTGATTGATTTTGCATTATATTTGATTGTTGAAGAAACTAAAACTCCAAAGAAAAACAAGGAGGCTGTGTTAAAGGATTGGTCACAGAAATCGAATGTGAAAGCATAGATGGTCAATTTCACCACGGATTTCATGGTGGACTCAAATTTTGCGGTGCCAGGAGCGATCACTGTGAGCAACAAGTACCAGAAGGAGTTGTTCCTGGAGAATATCACGCTCGAAGGATTTGCATGTGGTCCAGTTCATTTCCCCTGTAATTCATGGGTTCAATCTAATAAGAAAGATCATCCTTCCAAAAGAATCTTTTTCTTTAATACTCCATGGGTCGGGATATTATTAGCTACTGTGATCACATTGGGGGTTTCCTATATGGAATTTACTGATATCATTGGTGCAACTAATTTTTTGTATAGTTTGGATATGTTGTTGGAATTTGCATCTTTTGTTTGGTTGAAGAAAAAGTTTACAACTTCCCGTATCGAGTTCCGATGAGGACTGGTGATTATGTGCTTGACAGAGAGGGAGAAAGGGGTTTAACAAAGAGAGAGAGAAGGGTGATTGTGTGAAATAAATGTAAAGTACCAAGTTTATCCCTTTGTAATAAACATTACAACCTTAGCCGGTCACTTTTGACCGGTTAAGTGAAGAAAATGTATTTTTTGTTACGTGTAATTGAAGTTTGGGATGTACTTAGACACCTTTTTCGATTTGGGATGCAAAAGTCAACATAGATGTAAAGTTTAGGATACAAATTGTCTTTTAGTCATCAAAGAATTACATAAATTGTTGGGGTGCGTGGGGGGTGAATGGGAAGCAGCATTATTGGTTTAAATTTGTTGACAGAAATCCAAGGTAATTAAGGTGCTGCTGGTTCACATTTGTCCACACACTTGGCACTTGCTTATTTATCCACGACACACAATATTACTTACTATCATACGATTAAGGCCATGTTTAATTGCATGATCCGTCTACGTAGTCTTCATTCATCATGGTAGTAACTAAAGTAAAAACTTATTATGAGATGAGATGAGATGAGATGAGATGCTGCTCGTATAACTAACTAACAAAGTGTACCATCATCATCTTCATCAAACTGCAATTGGATAAATTCTCTGCACTAAAAAGTAGAAAGCTACCATGCATGTAACTCCCACCCCATACAATATTACGTCACATTGATATTTACACTACTTTTTCTAGCAAATGATCCATGAATTAGCCTAATCACTCTACAACTCAAGCTGCTGATTGTTTACCCAATAACACCAAATCACTACCTAAACTTGAATATAAAAAGCCTTTACTAAATTTAAAATCATTTTCAATATTTTCACAATTTTTTTTTTATATTTTCACATGAAAATCGTCACTATAGCGACAGTTTTCATGTAAAAATATCATTTTCTGCATTTTATATTTACGACATCAAATTATTCACACAATTTGGTCATTGTTAAAATATTATATAATTTTCTAAACGTGTTATAACTAGGTCATTGATTTAGTCCATAATTTGATCATTCTTGTTAGAATTGTATTCCATTGTATTGCCAATAAAAGCCAACTTATTAGATTAAAGAAAGGCCCAAGGAGAAATTCCTAAAAACTTCTATCAAAAATCAGATCTGAACCCGCGAGATTGCATCACTCACACTCCTTCGGGCATATTTCATCGACTCCTCAAAGTGAGTTGGCTTAATTTTGAAAATATCATCCATATCATCTTCTTCCATAGCTTAAGGATTCTCAGTCGGAGACGAGAGCGAGACAAGTTCTGACCATGAGTTTTGATTTAGGATAAAGGCAGAACTCTTGAGTTTTGATTTGGGATAAAGGCATAAAGCTTACAATTAGAAAATATAAACTTAATTCAATTAACCGGTACACCAATTATGGTACATATACCGAACCCACAAAAAACTTCTCGAACCTAATCCCAAATAACCAATATATACAATTTCGCTTTGTGCCGAACTGGTCGGTTCAAACCGGTTCGGTTATTGAAAAAACGAATTAAATGTTCACCTCTAGATCAAACACATTTGAGATACCTCCGTGAAAATATAGATCATGGGTTATTTTATTTAATAGATTTAACGTCGCAATTGATTAGATATATCGATGCAAGATATTTATCAAATCCACACAACGGGAGATCACAAATAGGTTATATATTTACATATTGTGACACGGTAATATCTTGAAAATACATAAAGCAAATCATGACAACTACATCTTCAAATCACTCGAAAATTCTCGCAATACACGAAGCAAGTAGAGAGTGTGTTTGGTTGAGATCAATTGTTCAACATATTCAAGAGTCATGCAGATTACTATTAATCAAAGACATTCCTACAATTATGTATGAGGATAACGCTGCATACATTGCTCAATTTAGAAGATGATACATCAAGAGAGAGAGAACAAAACACATTTCACCTAAATTATTTTACACACGAGCTGCAAAAGAAGGGTGATATAGACATGTATCAAATTTGATCATATAATAATCTAACCGACTTATTTACAAAATCACTACCAAATGCAATGTTTGCAAAACTTCGTAACAAGATCGGAATGCGTCGATTGAAAGACTTATCACAACATTTCATCAAGGAGTAATAAATTCCTTTTGAAGGGGAGACCGTAATCTTTTTCCTTGGTCATAATTTTTTTTATCCCAATAGATTTTTCATGACGAGGTTTTAATGAGACAGTCAATGAAAGTATAATATATTTATGTAAAAGTTATGTACATGCAACTTATTAAATGAAAGAAAGGTCTAAGAAAAAATTCCTAAAAACTACTATCTTGCATCTTTTTATTGCTTTCCCTTTTTCAAGCCAAGCTTCACTTTGCTTGTGCGACCAGAAAATCTGCAGTAATAAGTTTGTTTTCTTATATAAATACAACACAGAAGAACAGTAACCAAATATCTGGTAGATTCCTTTACATAATATAAAATTTTATTCTATTTAGAAATCAAATTGGACCAGCCTGTCTGACCACTGGCAACCACAGCTTCCAACAGATTTAGCTGACAAATCTTTTTCTACAGTTGTTTTTTTCATGTTGAGTATCAAATTTGGTTATCATAGCTGTCTAATAATTGATACGAGCCGTATAAAGAGGTTTACTTCTAAGTATGAATGTAACATTATACCTGTCAACGAAAGTAACAAATACTAACTCTAATAACAAAAATTCCAATCGACTTCTTCCAGCACCTGCCTAAATAAAAAAACAAACTGGTGATAACTTGAAGCAAAGAAAAGGAAAGAGCACCACCACCTTTATAGATGCAAAATCCAAAAAAAGTTCATTCTATTTATTATTTCTTCCACCAGGGAATTATGTATGTCTCATCAACTAAAAATTATACTACAAAAAGAGATTTGATTCAAGTAAATGTTTACGTCTATATTCATAATGAATTCAACACAGAAAACAAACTTTAGCAGGCTCATCACCTGATCATAACCTTGACCTGATGCTCCCATAAGTATTCTTCCCTTCTTTAAACTTTACAAGACACCCATGATTTGCATATTTTGCCTGACTACCTTTCTCTCGGCCAAATTCACCAGTAATTGCTGAAGCAACAGGAGCTGGCGTGACTAGTTTGCAGACTCTGCACTATACAAAAAACAGCAAGCAAGCACACTAGAATGAAGCATAGGACCTGCTAAACCAGACTTTCTGAAGACCATGTACATACAAGGAATGGAATACCCATGACTTGACTGAGCTATCGTGCAACCCCCACCTGAAAACTCACAAAATAGCCCTTGCTAAATCTTTATGATCAAGTTGGTATCTGAAATTTCCTGTTGAACCCTGCAAATGAAATCTGAATAGATTAGCCCACTTGTATCTACCAATAACACCATATAATTGGAATACTACAACACAAGCTCAATCAAGCATGGGATGAACACTCGTAACCAAGACTTAAAAGCATAAAGGCTCATAATTTCTTGAAACTAATAGATAACAGGCTTATTTAAGTTGCTTCATTATAATTTTTAATTTGAGGGGAAAAACAAACAAGACTAACTCTTATTTCACATTGTCAACCAATATAATCTTGAGTAAAAATCATAGAAAAGTCTAGGTAATTTAACAAACTTGATCAGAATCATCTTTTTTTTAAAATAATTGTAAATTCCCCAACCTTAATTTGATACAAACAGATAAACTTCTTGAGAATTCTCTAGTATTTCATACTCGTATGCGTAGCAGAATCACAAGCCTAAATTTAATTAGAAAACATGACCCCTATTTCTTGAGAATTCTCTAATTATTCATAATAATGTATAACAGAATAACAAGCTTAAATTTCAATGGAAAACATGACCCTGCATTTGGAAGCATTAAACTGGAATCAGAGTCCATAAAAATGTTAACACAACATGACTTCCCTGCTCCCAAAGTGTGCCTAAAAACTTTTGTCATTAATTGCCTGGTCAAAATCAACAATTCCAATAAACCCGAACACATACGTACTTCGGTACTTTCTAAAATCTAAAACCCTGAATTGACTGACCAACGAAAGAAGGGAAAAAGAAAGAAAACCTTATAAGCAGCTTGTTTAATGAGGCTCCTCCCACCCTGAACCTGCAGATCCGGTAACTGAACAGCCAAACACTCCCTTGGAGTTTCAAAGGAAGAGAGAGAAAATTGCTTAGAAACAACACCAACATCAAAGTATATCAACCCAGAACTGGGAACGTCAACCCGAATTTCCTTCACCGGGAACCACAAAAATAAATCTTGGGCAGAAATACCCGACAAGGCATCGATCTGGCCGTAAGTCAAAGTACCCGAAACGTTTTGATCATAGTGCAATTCATTTTCAAACTTGGCATTGCAAGCTTGAACCAAATGAACTTCGAATCTCCCAGAATCATCAACGCTGAAGTCCGTAACACCCTTTGGGAGCAACCCCATGGGCAAACCGTGAGATTTAAGTACATCGTATATAGATGCAGATTCAGAACTTGAGACCCATAAAAGGGTTGAAAATGATAGAATTGAGAAGACCATAAGACAGAGTTGAGGAATCATGGTGTTTTAATTTGCTGTTTTTTGGGTTGTGTTAGAGCATAAGGGTTTTTTTGGTGGGTGGGCTTGAGCTTTTTATGAGAGAGGAGAGAGAGAGAGGGGGCGATACATATATAAGGGTGAGGGTTTAAGAAGAAGAATGGAGGAGAGAGAATTGAAGGACTGGAGGAGGAGGAAGAAGAAGTAGAAGTAGAAGTAGAAGTAGAAGGTTGCCAGCAAGAATACAGAGCGGATTAGGAGAATGATCAATTATTGGTAGTGAATGTGGGGTCCTTTCTTTTGGCAAAGAGCTGGGATCCTCTGTGTTTCAAATCTTAGGTGTTTGTTTGTGTTTAGTTGAATGAACAAATGAAGAAGAATATATCGTGTTGACCCTCTAAGAAGGGCATCATTGGAATTAGTCCTTCATTTCTTTTTTATTTGTGTTTTAAGAGAGAAAAAATTGTTATATTTAATCTGTCGTTTATAAATTTTAAGAAAAAATTAATAACTTAATTTTAAGCAGTGATTTGTTTCTCATTTGTTAAAAAAATAAAAGAGAAACAAAATCATATTTAATATTTATAAATTAAGTCACTAATATTTTTTTTAAAGTTACAAACAACATATAAAAACAAAAAAAATCTCACTAAAAATTAAAGGAATGGAGGGATGAAAATTACAACTCCCTCCCTCCCTCCGTTCATATATAGTAATAGTACATGATGTTTTAGACTTATGTATAATAATTAAAGTGTAAAAATTGTCTAATATATCCTTAAAACTTTCATTGGAATAATTGAAGAGCATAGAAAAAGAAACAAGATATTTACATATATGGTGTAATTGCGCTTTCGTTGGAATAATATTTATTACTACACTATTTTAGGAAAGGGAGAGTTATTATTTCACAATAATAATATAGGGATAGTTTAGGAAAAGTAATTAAGTTATTTAAAAAAAAAAAAGTAAAACGTCATGTAAATGAGAGCAAAAAAAGGGTACTACAGTTGTCAAGCTACATGTAAAGTACTACTACTATCTAAGTGAAAAAATAAATTATTTTCTATTAAATATCTACTTTTATATAATAAGTAAGAGAAACGAGATACCTTCCATAAGTTGAGATTTATTTATGATCAAATAAGAAATGAAGACAACTAATTTAGGAGGAAATAATAAAATCTTTAATACCAAATAGAATATTATATCCCCTCCATTATACTTTCTATTCAATTATACATCACACTTTTTTTAAAAATTTTAGATAGTGTAATTGGAATCAAGACTAATCAACTAATTTATAATATTGAGTAGTACACTTGTTCTAAAAATAAAAATAATCTGATATTTTTTCACTAGTTGATAAACATGTAGATTTTTTATTAAAAATTCAGTGATTGAAAATTCTTTTAGACTTTTAACGATAATAATATTTTTAATAATTTTATTGATCTTAATATTGTCAACTATCTATTAACGCATTTTAATAATTACTATCAAAATTATTAAAATCAAATAATTAAAATATTGAATGAAATTAGAGGTTAAGTATAATCGAGGCCAGCCAAATCCCATAATTTTGTAGGGATTTAGCAGAATTGGGTTACAATTGGATAGCCAGTTTTTTAATATAACCAAACAGTAAAGTTTTGGAGACGAGCTCATATGTTATTAAGAACCAAATTCTATACGCCATTAGGATTGTTCTATTATTTCTTTACGTTCTGTTTCTGAGTTTTAAAATTGACAAAAAAAAAATGAAATGAACAAAAAATTTAAGTTTTTTTTTTTTCAATTCTTATGTTTATGAGTTTTTTAATAAACGGAAAAGAAAAGAAATTGATAGAAAACTTGGCCTGTCAAAGTTTTCCGTCCAAAATTGATCTGATTTGGACGGAAAAGAAATTAGAATAAGTAATATTTTTATAATTCCCATATTATCCTCAACTTTTAATATAATAAATTTTAAATTACAACTTATGTCTTCAATTTTAAACTTTCTATTCTTTTTTATTAAAAACTCAGAAACAACTCAAATGAAAACTTCGAGTTTTCTATTTTTTTTTTTCTGTTCTAATTTAAGTTTTCTATTCTTTTTTTTTCTGTTCAAAACTCAGAAACAGAGTGTTAAAGTTTAATTTTCAAGGTAAATTTGAGATATATTTTTTAAATATTAAATAATAAATCAATTAATATTATTAAATAATAAATTTGTATTTTAATAATTATTAAATAAATTTATATTACTTTTATTAACTTAATTTATTATGCCGTCCGAAATAAAGTTAAAGCCTGGTGTCAAATGATAAGTACGACTTGAAAGAGAGATAAGAAAAGGACGTGGAAAGCGTGGCACATTTTAAGAATGTCAGGGTGTAAATTAATAATTTATATAATAAAACAGAATCCATTTAATCCATTTTGAATTTTTCATTTGACAAAGCACAAGGACGGTTCAGATTTATTCTAACTTAATTTTTCTAACTTAATCTAAAGACTCATATTTCTTCCCGCCCAAATCAAATTCACTCATACACCATACTCTCTCTCATGTTCACACACAAAATCTTTCTCTCTCTTCTCTTCTTCACACACACACACAAAAATAAATAATAATAGTACTAAAAATAAATATAATAATAATAATAATAAAAGATTAATAATAATTATAATAGTACTAATAATAGTAATAATAATAATAATAATAATAATAATAATAATTATAATAGTAATAGTAATAGTAATAGAAATAATAATTATAATTATAATTATAATAATAATAATAATAATAATAGTAATCTATATAATAAAGATTCTGATTCATTCTAATTGATTTGAACGGGAAAACACAAGTATGCGGTTTGATTCATTCTAATTTTAATTCAAAATAATAATAATTATAATATAATAATAATATTATTATAATAGTAATAATAATAATAATTATAATAAAATTAATATTAATATTAATATTAATAATTATAATTAAAATTATAATAATAATAGTAACAACAACAACAACAACAACAATAACAATAACAATAATAATAACAATAATAATAATTATTGTGGTGGTGTGGTGAATTATGATAATTTTTATTGATAATTGTAAGTTTTGTAGACAAGTTTAATTTTTTCTGAATATCTATTTTTAAAGAAAAATTAATTATTGTGGTAGTGTGGTAAATTATGATAATTATTATGTCTGATTTTAAGTTGCAAAGAATCTTTAGGTAATAAAGTATTTTTCGAATTTTAATCTAATTTTTCGTTACGCCGTGCCTTTAGGCACGGACAATTACTAGTATGTAATAAGATATAATAAATTAAAATAGAATTATTTTTAATTCTTACGTATTTTATGTAGTTGCAATTATAAGTTGACTGAAATTTTTTATGTGTCTTGGCTTCAATTAAAAATGTCATATTTAAAAAATTATAAATATTAAAATTACATGTGTTTTATATATATTTTAAATGATACATGGTAGATTCAATTCCGATGACATAATAATAATAATAAAAAAAAAAACAATGATAAACTTAAATTCATGCTAAAATTATTATCAATCACTGCGTACGTATATGCGTTATGTAAATTATGTGATTTAAAATAAAAAATTTAACGATTTTAGATTATTTTTAGTATTTTTGATATAATTTTTAATATTAAAATTAACTATTTTTAATACTATTGTAATACAAATTCATTATATTTAGTTTGTCAAAACAAGATATTTTAAAATTTTATTAGTTATTAATAATAATATATATATATATATATATATATATATATATATATATTTATGACATTGTCGATTTAATAATGATTTAATTATTGATTGTATCGATCTCGATAATTTTTTTAGTTCGATAACCTATCCAAGTTTGAAAAGATTGTATGGATGTTCTATCAAGTGTTATATTCTAACTAGTTGTACAAGTTTGTGCTTTATTTGTCATTATTTATTTATATTATATGTCTTATTTCTTTCTTCATTAAAACTTTTTATCCCTTTTACTGTGGGATTTCTTTATTAATCATTGTTAGGATTTCTTTCCTCCTTATTTTTCCTTTTATTGTGAACTTTCTTTCTTCTTCTTTGCGAGAATTTATTTCCTCCTAATCATAAATCCTAGCTCACTGGTATAGTGAAGGAAAATTAAAATATATAAAAATAATAAAATAAATAAATAAATATAAATAAGGAAAGCTATATATTTGCCAGATTGAGGATTTTAAAATTTTTAAAAAATGTATTTAATAAATAAAGACTCTTCCTCTAAAACGTATTTATTTATTCATTCCTGCAAATTATGAGATCCTTTATCCAATATAAAATATTGGATAATTTTTAACATATATATATATATATATATATATATAGAGAGAGAGAGAGAGAGAGAGTATTCGAAGGACATAGAATTAGAAAAGAGTAATGATACTGTGACAAAATATGACTATAAAAATTGGATACAAAATGATACGTTGAATTAAAATAAATGAATATTATCATACATAAGTGGATTCAATGGTTATAACTAATAATTATCATCTATATTAGTTTATAGGAAATTGTTAAATCCACAACAGAAAAAATTATTTTTATAACAAAAGTATCGTTATAAATCCTATAGTGACAGTTTTCACCGTTGCTATATATTTACAACGATACTTTTGTTATGAAAATAACAAAAATTATTGTGAATTAACAAAAGAATGTTTCTAACTTGTGCATGTAATAATTGAAGAAAAAAATGTGTGTGTATATTACATATATGATTAGGGGTGACAATCGTGTTGTGTTAGGCAAATTCGTGTTCGTGTAAGGTGATAAAAATTGCCACCCTTATATACATGGGAGAGAGAACATGCATGTGAAGATGAGGCTGGCTTGATGATATTTTAGAGGTTATGTCTTGACATGTTGCGTACTAGTAGTATACTTAATTGAGACGGAAAAATGTTGTCAATAATAATAATAATTATTATTCTTTGAAACATGTTGAATGTCTTTTCCTTGGGGGCCGGCCTATGGATTTATATATATGCGGACTGTCTGTCTGTCTGTCTGTTAACAAATTAGACATTGCAATGCAAGTGTCTATGTATGTATATCTGGTCAAAAATAGCCAACTAGACCATGTTAATCTTGCTTGCCAGCCAGCCTAAATAATTAATTAAACGTTAGTTTGTATATTATGTATTATTATTATTAATTAATTAGAAACCCATCAATCAGATTCCATATATATCTTTAGCTTAAGGTTGACAAACTAGAACTAGTAGTAGTGTGAGCGGGGTAGCTAGCTGGTGAGCTAAAAAAGTTTAAAAATAAAAATAAATAAATTATTTTTTTATACTAATACTACATAATAATAATAATGTTTCATTCTGCTTAGCATGCAACGTGCATCATGCCAAAATAAACTCATGAAAACGTAAAATTTGTTTTGTTGGAGTAATTAGTTAAAGCTACCATCCATATATCGCATGCTTAGATAGGGCATATATGGAAATTAAATTCATGATTAAGTACTTAATTACAACCCACCACATGCAACCATTTTAATAATAATTATACATGATTAAGCAGCCTCCATTCATTTTTCAAATTGTCTGCTTGTTTTTTGTTGTTATATATACTATATTACTACATAATAATAATTTTATTATTATTTTCCAATAATAATTCTTAATTTCAAAATATAAGATCAAATTTGAATTTTCGTTTGATTTTGAAAATAACTAATCATATAGTAGTATTTTACATAATATACAATTATTATTATTATTATTATTATATTCTCTAAAATTAAAAGAATTTGTATTAATATTAAATATGAAATATCTGATATTAACTTCTAAAATATATTATTAATTAATTCTATATTTTGAAATATGAGAATGATCATATATATTGGTTTCTAATTTTTAACATTAAAAAGAACATATATAAAGTTATTCAAAGTTTAGTAAACGTGGTGTTGTAACTGAGCATAGAAAATATCTTATAATCTTCCAAACAAATCTGGAAAAGTCTATCATCCATGCATTCTGTGGCAAAGGAATAACTTAATTATTGTGAATGCTCTTAATTTATATTGTAATATCTACAAGCTAACACTTCCTCTACCATTTACAAAGTTAAATAATTAATATAAAATTTAAATTTATTTCAAAAATTATTACGACTCTTAATTTTAGAAAAAGGAATTAATATAAAAATACAGTTTTAGTTAATTTATTAAAATTTGATGCAGTACAAAAAAAGTTTTCTAAAGTGGTTTTTTAAATGTGTTTTCAAAAAAAGGTTTTTCTAAAGTGTTTTTTACAAAGTGTTTTCTCAGAAAGTTATTTTTTAAAGTGTGATTTTCAAAAGAGATTTTTCAAAGAGTGTTTTAAGATGAGTACTTTTAGTTTTAAAGTATTTATTTTTATCCTTTGATTTACTTCATTCTAGAAAGTCTTTAGTTTTAAAAAAACTATTTTTTTTTTGTTACTCAAAGCAAGTAAATGGGGTAGGGTCTACCTTACCTTAGGCTATGACACCTATCACATTTGTCCCATTACCAAATTATTCTAAAATTTACTATCTCGTAATTTAAACTCACATTAAGAGATAAAAATGATAGAATTAGGATCACGCACCGGACAATAAAAAAAATTAATACAGAGATTTACATAATTTTTTAATTTGAATACTCTATAAATGATTTGTTATTTTTATTGATGATTTCAGTTATATAAAAATTTATAATAGAATGTATTTATAATTATTAATTATATTCTAACTTTACTTCATATTATGACTCAAATATTTATAATGTCCTTCCAACAAACGAACCAATAAAACTATGTCCGTCGAATCGTAGGTGCTCCCCCTCACCCTTCCTTCTTCCGAGACGCTACCACGCCACACATGCAAAACTTGCACCCTGCGGCCTGCGCCACTCCTAACTTTAATTTGACTCGGCACTACCATCGCTTCTTTAGCCTTGCGAAACTTCTGTCTGCATCTTGATAAGAGGTTTTATTCCTACTTATCGGGTATCTATTACTTGAATTATTTACTTAATCTCATGTTTCGTAGTTACTTTTCATACATTTTATGTTATTTTGTAGGCGATGACACGGCATTGGCATGAAGAAGCAAGGGAAAAAATTCGTACATCTTTTGGACTAAAATACGCAAGCAAAGGCAAGAAAGGAATATTGAAGGACTTTTAACATCAAGTTGGATGCATGTTCTTAGCTTGGAACTTGGATTGTATGGTAGCTCTACTTCTTAGCTTTCCGGAACATCTTGAATCGTCCCAATCGGAGTTCGGATGCGATAGTTATGACCTTTTTATCAACGAAGATCAAAGCTAAGAGTTGTCATGCTTGCCATTTACACAGCATCTACTTCAAGCTTGATTTCCGCCTCGATCCGGACGGAATCTGTCAATCCTCAAAGACTAAAAGCTGTAGATCTCGTCGATATCTTCGATTTGATAGGTGGCAGGCCCCGTAACTCCAAGCGGATCAAAAGTTATTCATGTTTTACCAAAGGACGTCGCATAGACAGAAAAAGCAGTAATAATGCGGACCGCGCTAGAAGCGCTTATTAGGCCACCAGATTTTTCGACCGACCAGAGTGTGGAGCGCCCAGAAAAACTTGAAGAAGAATTGTTGAAAAGTGCTTTAGGCGGGAGGAGAGTGAAATTAATGTTATTTGATGCCCAATTTAAGCTAGAATATGATTCTTAGTTGCTTAACTTGCTAGGATATCCATTAGAACTCTAAATACTTGAGTTTAACTTGGATTGGGAGGCTAGTTCTAAGAGTCTATTAAATCCCTCTTGGGATAGATTTATAGGAACTAATACTTTACTTTCTTCCTTAGATTAGGAACTCTAGATTAGATTAGAAGGGAGATTGAAGCAACTTGGAGGTTATGAAGATCAAGAGTTAGGAGCTTGAGGAAGATGGAGATTTCTTGACAAATGATTTATTCTTTACTCTACTCTTATTCTTATCTTTTAATGTGTTTTCAATTGTGGATTCTTAGTTTTAATTCAATGAACTAATTCTTTGTTTAAGATTACAATGGATCTTATTGTGTAGTTTATTTTAATATGCTTCGCTATCAATTATTATGTTCTATCGTGAGGATTGTCTATTTTGATTTAGACTTAATTATTTAATTGATTGGCCATCAATTACCGTGATAATCTATATGAACTCGAGAGATGAAGTTTAGATTTAGATTTAATCATAATAGCATGTGATTGTGTTTTCTGCATGGTGTTGGAATACATAATGTCAGGAATAAACATGTGAATGATATTCCTATTTAATATATGATTTGATTATGATATATATATGAATGAATATGCAAGTATGCTTGCATGAAGAAAAGCTATAAAGTCCTTTGATAGATAATAGAAATATATGTACAAGGACTTAGAATGAATTGATCAAATATGTTAGGTTGATCCTATATAAGCAAAACAGCTTTGTGAAGTCCTTAAAAAGAAATGATGTACAAGGACTATAAATATAGAAAGATCAGCATGTTAGGTTGATCTTATGTTGTAATAGATAAGCTTGTTCGATCGTCGAAGCCTTTCGCACTAAAAGTCGTGATCCGCCGGAGAGTCGAGTCAACTTGGAAGCTATCGAGGCGGAATAGGAGTATGCAAGATAGTGAGATCTCGGAGTTCGTAGACTTCGTGGGAAGCGAAGGATCGTAGCAGTGTCGAGAAGAGCTTCCTCGGGATCGTAGTGTGTTGAGGAAGTCATGTTCGAATCGTAGAGATGACTGTCTACAAGCCGAGACGCGACCATCTGCCAAGAAAAAGAAGTATGAACGTAGACTACACTCGAGTCGTAGAGTCTAGCGATGCCAAAGCCAAGACAAGGATCGTAGGCTACACTCTGAGATCGTAGAGTCCACTGAATGAATGAAGAGATCGTAGTCGGACAAGATCAGATGAAGACAACAAGCATAAGGCAGAAATCGTAGAGTGTTAAGATCTGATCTCGGGATTGTAGTGTCTGCACAACCGAAGCTGAATCGTAGAGTGCAGAACTACGACTCCAAAAGAAGTGCTCACAATGCTAAGTCAGGATCGTAGAAGCGGAATACGGTTCTCAACGAATGAGCACTCCCAAAATATCCAAAGGTACGAAGCCTCTCGGGTTGGCGGCGCAAAGATGCAATCCGAGTAAAGGGAACCAGAGAGCACTCAACGAATGACATGTAGGCTAGCAGGAGAACTAAACAACAATCCAATCAGCATCAAGATTGAGTTGAAAGGCCATTCGTGATGAAGTCTTCCACAAGATGATTCAAAGAAGACTTCAGCAGCTGACTAAGGAAAAGTCAGCTAATGCAGTTGCTGACAAGAGAACAGAAGACAACGACCTTGGAAGTAACCAAGATCGTAGTGTTTGCCAAACAAAGAAGGGACTGATGGAAAGTGAACCGAGATACTGGTCAGCCTCTGAAAAGCAAGGCTAAAGTGATTAAGTGCCGTGTCAGATCATTGATTATAAGTGAGCGGAGATCACTGAGGAGAAAGTAAAATTTGGACTTTTCACAAATCAAGTGTCTTAATATTCAGAAGGGGACCAGGACAAGGAATCAGGCCATCAGTATCTGAGAACTGTCAAAGCAAACAGAAGTATTGAAGCACTGCATAATACAAGGAAGGGGTGTTCTACATTGAAGATCCAATCAACACTCTTCCAGATCGTAGTGTTAACTCTACCAACCAACGAGCAACACTCAACAAGACACTACGATCAGGTCCTTGAAGACATGCATCAGAATCGTAGAGTTCGAATACTCAAGGATGAAGCATTGACAACGGTTCAATCGAAGAGTAATATTCAACAAGCGCTTATATGAGAGCATCAATGCAAAAGGACAACCTCTAATCTAGAAATCAGAAGAGATAAAGTCTTCAACCTGCCCAAGACAGTAAAGTGATACATCGGCGAGGCGGGTGAAACAAATAGAGCTGCAGATGTCGGAAAAAGTATGACATGTCACATCAAGCGATCTACCTCAAGCAATAGAGATCTGCGAAGACATTTGAATAGCTTCCAAAGACTACTTTCCAACGGAAGAATTGGGAAGATGTATAAATGTAGAAGAGTTTCAAAGATCAAAAGTTCTTTGGAGTTTTGAGTTTTGGAGAGAAGGTGGGTGATCGAATCAAGTGATAGTGAGTCCAGAGGCTCACTCTACGATCCACCAAGAACACTCAAAAGTCGGATCAAGAAGTAGAAGTGTGAGTTCTACTATGTAGAAGTGAGAGCTCTACTACATGAAGAGTGTTACGAAGCTGAGAGAAAGAAGAGCATCATGCCATCCGGATGTCCATTATGGGAAGACTAAGAAAGTACTGACGAGAAGAAGAGCTTACGGTCAACTTAGCAAGTCCATCATGGGAAGGCATCGAGTAGCGAAGGGAGATCACAAAAGCCATATTGGTGTCAAGCATGAGAAAGCTTTTAAGTACCTTGCGGAAGAGCTTACGGTCATCTTAGAAGCCTCTCATACGCGACCATCAAGTACCAAAGAGAATGATCTTTGGCGGTTCATCAAGGGTCATCCAAGGAGTATTTGAGCAACCTAAGAAGTCGATCATCATGCAACACTCAAGCGCTTTCTTCAAGGATGTTTAAGCCAATTTGCTAGGGATAGAAGTTGTTGAGCATGAAGACATCTTAGCACAAAGATCGACTCCAATAACAACAAACAAATAACTCAACGAAGCGAGAATTCGAGGGTCCTTGTCCGGAGGGACTAAACAAAGCAGGCCAAAGGGTCCTTGTCGGAGGACTAAGCGAAGTTCCAAGCCTCATTGGGCTTGAAGAGTTCCTAGGAACTAGAAGAGTCCCAAATGTCAGGCACTTTGAAAAGTTAGTAGTGAATGAAGTCCCAAGTGGCATGGCCTTGAAGGAATCGTAGAGATTTGAGTCTTGCCGCCTTCCTTGGTGGAAATCCTGCTAGTTGAAAGCGGAAGAGTGGATTAGGAGCTTGAGTCTACGAACCACTTAAAGCCTCTTGTGTCTTTTTACATTATGTCATTTACATTATGTCTATAATCGCTTATAAGCTGCTATGTATGTTTTAGCTGCTATAACTAAACTAAGCCGATGAACATTGTGACGTATAATTATGAATATATCAATGAAGGGAATCTTTTACTTATTCCGCTGTGCTTGAAAAGATTCTTATGTTTGTCATATACTCTAATATGAACAATACATCATAAACCAGAAAAGTATTTGAAATAAAAAAGATCTATTCAACCCCACCCCCTTCTAGATCTATTGTGCCCTCTGGGAACTAACACATAATTTATGTCTAGGATAGAGATATACCTAACATCGCATGTAATCTTATAGAGAACTTGTGCTTTAAATTCTTTTTAATTGTAATTCACATAGAGATATAGTGAATTAGTTAATTAGGGTGTCTTACTTAATTCTATCATCTGTGGATTTAAGTGAGTATGGGTATTATGCATCGAGAGGTGGTTTTATCTGCTTAGTGTTCTTGATTAACAATTCAAGAGAGAGAATAATTGATGAGAAGTGTGTTAACTTAAATGAAGCAATAAGTGAAGTTGTGATCTTAAATATCTGTAATCTTAATTTAACTAGTGGTAATTAGAATTAGTTTACTTATAAATTGAAATTCATTCGTTTAAATAAGATTGAGTTGGTTACGGGTTAGTACTTAGTGATTTTTATTAAACAATTCCTTGTGAGAACGATACTCTACTTTCACTTTATTACTTGTTGACCATGTATACTTGCGTGTTGTGCGTAATTAGATTTTACCCAACACGTCTCTGCAGGTTAAAATCCTCTGCACCCATGACTTTCGATTCAAACCCATTCTCTCGGCGAAATGACACGACTAATCATATATTCAGTAACTTCTAAGTTATGAGCCCTGGCGACCAAGAAGACCTACCTGGCTAAAGCCCAAAAAGTTCACAGCTTTAGGCCCAAAATTTTTTAGGGCCCCTTTTTCTTATATCATACAATCAGTGCATGGCTAGTTTTATTCTAATGGATGAGTATAATTGATTATGTAGAATCATTCTCTAAAATATTTAAAATTTTGACAAATAAAATTATTACATAAGTAAAACTAGATCCAACACTATTAAAAATTCTAATATGTACATTTAAAAAAAAATACCAACCAGTTCACATAAATTAAAAACAATTACTTCAATATGTCTCAATTAATTTCAATCTTTGTTAGTACATGTGGCGCCCCAAAATAGGTATACATCACCCATCTTGAAGTCGCCAGATACACAGATGTAATTTAAATACAACTTAATAATACAAGCGTAGGTGTACAATACGACAAAACATAAAGCTGTGAGTTTGAATACAAATATTGTCTCTTAGAGAGTATACAAACTCAAAAGGAGTCCTCATTACAATTATTATCACACTATTTCACGAATAGTGAGGACTACTAATGCACCATCTAGGACCATCACACCGTTTCAGGCTCGTTCAAATTTATATTCTCATTTCACCAAGAGAATAGTGAAAAAAAGGTGAGCTCAACTAGCCTAGTAAAAATATTATGACTAAGATAATGTAGAATAAATTATCATTAGCTTTGAAAGCGATGTTAAACCGATACAATATGACAAACATTAAGTTTAAGCTGCGGTGAACAAGCGATCCATTAAAAGAGTCAGTAGAGAATAAAATCTACTATCTTTTATGATTTAAAAGGTTTTTCATCACTTTTATCATTTGAGACTCAAATTTTAATAAATAATCCACATCATCAAATCACCCCCGCGCACTACGGCCGATGATATTCTTTAGTATCACGACCACAATTATCCATACTACTACTGGCCAAGAATATTTGTGTATTCATTAATGGTTATGATCATGCCAACAATCATGTCCATCAATGCACTACGGGCCAATGAGGACTTTTTCCACATCATTTGTAACATTACGGTCATGATTACACCGAATAATCCCTGGTTATAATCATACCAAGTCTATCTATGAATTATAGGCCACATATGACTTTCAATAACATATAAACATGAGGATGATGACAATGATATAAGAATTCAATAAAACAAGTTCAAGAATTAATTTATCCAAGAACCAATAACATCCAAATTGTCAACATGACATTACTTTGTAGAGTAAAATTCAAGAATGCTCAGAAGAATATTTTCATGAAAAGATACTGGATGAAGCGCAATTATCAAGGATATTCCACTAATTTCATGGAGTATAGAAGTCAAAACTTTAACCAGCTGAGTATAATAAAAATGGAATAAGAAAAGAAATCACCGTGCATGCGGTACTTGGCATGAAAAGTTATTCTAACATAATACTAAATAACGGAACGGATCAAAGTGAAATTAAATTCGCAACCGATGGGATGTTCCAATAGAATAATAAAGAATGGAATAACAAACAGAAATCACCGTGCATGCAGACTTGGCGATAAAACAAAGTTATTCCAATGAGAATACTAATAAGGGCGGAATCGGTCCCACAGAAACGCATGTATGTGATATTCCAAGAGAATAGTAAAAGGCGGAATATTAGAAGAATATCACCAAGTATAGGGTAGTCGCGCGATATCTTTGGTTATTCAATGAGAATAATAAAGAATGGAGTAATGAAGTTCTCTTCATGAATACAAAAGAATAACACCCTTACGAAAGTACAACAAATAATATTTTATACCTTAAGAAGAAAATCTTTGGATATATAAGTAGTGAAGTAGTTAGAATACTTTCTTCTTTCTCTCTATAGTTTATCTCTCAGAGTTTGGTGAATTAAGTAAAAAAATAATGAAGGAATGAGCTTCATTTATAGAAAAATGGATTGCGATAGTAACTAACTCATGAAGCGGTCCAGATTGATTTACTTTAAATCGACGGTCCATATTTAAAAGCAAAATCTTTTAAATAAAATATAATATATTCTATTTATAATCTAATAAAACGAATAACTTTATAAAAGATTTTACTATCTGCAAAACCTTATGCAAACACTATGCATAATAAAATATAATATATTCTAATTATTGTCTAATAAAGCAGATAACTTTATAAAAGTATTACATTTTTATATAAAAAAAGATTTTACTATGTAAAACACTACGCAGAACCTTATCATAATATAATATAATATATTCTATTTATAGAATAACTTTATAAAAGTATTACATTTTATATAAAAAGATTTTACGTATTATTACATTAATAATACCAACAAAAGCTCGAGTGACTTATCACGTAAGCATCAATAATTATCTAGTGCTTACTACGCAACGACCGCCAGACATTTATCTTTTAACACCGGGTGTTTCAACGATTAAGTAAAACTTCCGCCGTTATTTTCATAAAGTATTTTTGTCGTTTTTCTCAATCAAACAATAATTCCGTCATGAGGTCCACCAATGATTGTCTTGGTTATACGAATATTCCCGTTAAAAGCGAATATTATTCTCGACCAATCGAATATTATATAACAACTTGTGTACTTTGCAAAATTTATAAATATTACCCACAACTATAACATTATATCAATTTCACTCCATAATATTCAAAAATAATATTTATAGAAAATTTATCTTTATTCAAAAAGTTGGGATTTTACGGTCTATGCATTTGTCCATCATAATTATGTCTTTACTCATTCTTGTGTTTCTTTGCAAATATGTATAATCCCATTTTTTTCTCTTAATCTGCTAATCTGACTTTTACGATTATCTCTATTAATAGACTATGGGTCATTAAAATGATACTTTACTTATTGGTATTTAAATTTGTGATTAAAAGGCGAGGTCATAATATAGCCAATATAATACAAAAGAAAATAGGTAAACTCTCTTTGGGAAGATTTTGAGTTTTACATTATCTACCATGGGTACTATTTGAAGAATAACCAAACAGGTTAACTCTTGTCATAGTTTGGATATATCACCCCCTGATTGATCTCTGTGAAACTATTTAAAATTCAATAAGGTTACATTCCATTACCTGAACTATAAAATTTTATGCTTCTTTATTTATAATTTGCCCATTATAAGTGAGTGTTATTCAAGAGAGAATTCATTGATGATATCATCCACCTCTCTCGTTGATGATATTATGTCTTTGAGGCGATTACTTTTTGAATTAATGATAATGTGATATCCGAATGATGCTTTGAAAATATTGAAATAGTCGGTTATTATATTTGGTATTCTTTTGTATTTATGCTCTTTTGTTCAGAGAAAGTTTTTAATTTTTTTTTATACCTATTTTAATAGTAATTCGCAAAGGATTAAATTTTTTTTTTTTTTTTAACTTTGAAGTACTTGAAAAAAGCTGGCCTACGCCATACCTGCCACAAGTTTCAAAAAAAAACAACCAAATTGATTCTTATTAATAGATTAGATGTTGAAGAAGAGACGAATGAGTTGAGATTTAATTGTATTTTCTCTCACCAAATTATCTTAGCGCTCTCTCTCCTGTAAAGAATGAAGAAACAAAGAATAAATAATGCTACAAGGGTTGAGTCGCTGGTGCCTTGAGCTGCTGCTGGTATAGCTGCGACTTTGCCCCTGTGTCAGTTGGGAGACCCTTTTCTCTCTCCTTCCCCTCAGTTTTCCTATTTCTTTTACTTTGGACCCCAAAGTGCTATACTTCACGAATTTCTATTCCTTATTTTTTAAGCCAAAGTGGGTATCTACAATGTTTAAATCAACGTTTTCATTTCACGAAACCATATATATATATATATATATATATATATATATATATATACACGTACGTCTTACAAACCAAAAGTAGATAGACTGCTAGTGGAATCACGAAACCATATCATCATGATTCATGGTGACAATCTATTGGATTCCACTGCATTTGTTTCTATCAGGCGCTGCTCTATTTAGTTTGGCAGGAAATTTGCCAGTGATACACTTAGAGAATTATGGAAAGATTTTAGATATTTCAGTTTATATTGAGGAACCTATTATTTCTCCAATTATTGTAATTAATGTATGGTATTATTGTGTCATAAATAGATTAATATTATGACTCTAAATGTGTGATTAATTATTGTGTATATATATATATATATTATTGTGTGATTTATTAACGTATATGGACAAATTTGAAAGAATTTTATTTTTATTGTAATTAATGTATGTTCATCATAATTAGATTAATATTAGTACACTAACTGTGTGATTATACCGACAAAATTGAAAGAATACATAACGAATAGAAAAATTAAACTTAAATTTATGTTAACATATTATTTTTCAACGAAATTTATAACTCTAGTATTGATTTTTATCGGAATTTATTGTGGCTTATAATATTTTTTTATTGCGATCCTAAGACTACAAAAGCAGTAAGTTTTTTTAAAAAAAAAAGAAAACAAAGAAAGAAGGAAGAAAGAAGGACACAGTAGTAGTAGACGACTAGCAGGAAAAGTGGAAAACTGACAGAGCGAGCTTAAGACAGCTCTAATTTCTAGAAATGGGCCCAAAAGCAGGGTCTTCCGGCGTCCTCCCTGTCTCCACTCCAATCCACCGACTTCTTAAGTCACTACTGAAACAATTTAGCAGAGATCCCAATGCTTTGCCTACCAAGACTCCTCAGCGTCGGCGTGTAGGGAGTATAGAGAGAAACAAGAACGTTTAACAAAAGGGGTGTCCGCAATTCCAATGTGGCTACCAAATTCTTGGGCTTTTTTATGCTTCAATTTTCTTATAGGATGGTTTGTAAGTGTTGTTTTGGCAGGCGACCCATTTGTTTCCTATGATTGGGATGTTTCTTACATTACAGTCTCCCCTCTTGGTGTTAAACAACAGGTTCTTCCCCTTTTCTTCTTCAATTTTAGCTTAGATCTTAACTTCCCTTTATGTTTGTATATATATTTGTACATAATTTTGAATTTCTGTTCCGGGTATTTTAATTTGCTAGAGTTGTCTCAATAATGATTGTTTACTGCTTGCTGTAGATATAAAGTTTCTCTCTCTCTCTCTCTCACTCTCTTGTGCAAAGGGTAAATTATCCTGCTCAATCAACCCCAGTGTAATAGTAATAAGTAATAACTAGTATCTTTTTTGTTGTGAAAATAGTAATAACTTAGTACTTGGTATCAAATGATTAGTGGCTTAATTGGGTGTTTCCAAGAATTGGGTCTTTAGGGTGCTTAATCATTTCCTTGAATTGATTTCCTTTTGGGAATCCACGACCCTGAAAAGGTTTAAATTGGAGTCCTAGTAATGGGTATTTTCTTTTTCGTTGGTTTAGTAAGAGTTCCATGGCAAAGTAAATTCCGAAGCAGGGTTGTGCTGTGAAAAATCGATGTTGTTGTATTTCTTTCCTATGGACATCCAAGAAAAAGAATGCAGTCGTGTTGCAATGTTCAATTCTTAATAGACAGCACTGTGTGTGTGGGTTGGTGCAGATGTGTGAAGAAATTTCAAACTTGATTTACTAACTGTTGCAATTGAGAGCGTCCTGAACTTGCTGTTCTTTTATCTTGCCTGGTGATGTGATAAAAATATGTAACTGCAAGTGCACAGTGTCTAATTGAAGAACTGACAAGTACAGGTCGAACCCACAGAGACTAGATTAATTTAATGTATCCTTAATATCTATTTTAGGCGAATTAGAAATAAAGATTTAGAATTGATTAACTAGAATATGAAAATAAATAATGAGAAAAACAATCTAGGAATCTGAATCCATTAAATAATAATCATAACATATAATTCAATTTTTTCTATTTTTATAACTCACTATGATTTTGATCTCCTTTCTCTTTAATTTCGTAATTTAAAATTAACGTGGGCAAGCATAGACTATGAAAATTTAAGGATTAACTATAATCCATCAAAACTTTTTGGAGCAAGCATGGATTATGAAAAACTCATATCTTAACAATAATCTATCAAAACCTCTTAATTAATTTAAAATCACATAAGAACTATAAAACGAAGGTATTTCAATAACGAAACATAAAAGCGAAATCAATTAAACATAAAAACATAAATAATAGAAGAGATGAAAAACACGAATAATTATTTAATTTCATCTTCATCCGAATTTAGCTAGACATGGAAAATAATTAAATTAATTAAAATAAAGAAAAGAAGAAGATTAAAAATAAATAAGAAAACTCCCTTTAATTAACGATCATCCAACGAACGTACAATTAAGACGTAATTTAATTTACTTCTACTCCTAACATAAACTAATACAATACCTCCCCTTTCTCTCTAAAACAAGAGACCTATTTATAGGGAAAATAACTTTGAACCCTAATTTAGATTCATTGAACTTGGACACTTTTGTTCCCTTTCCATGTAGGTTTCAACTTCCTAATGACAATCAACTTCTCAGAAAAATCTTATAGATAGACTTTCCTTTCTCTTGTTGAATTTGACTTGCACACCAAGATTGTTCCACATCTTTCCTTCTCCTTGTCAGATTCTTCTTCGATATTCCTTACATGAATAAGAGCATTAAATATCGCTTGATCAACAAGATTTTGACTTTATTGCAAAAAAATATTAAATCCTACAAAATAAAATAAAATATATTAATATAATTAAAAGGACAAAAATAGGGATAATAAAATGTATGAATTACGTGTCTATCACCTGGTCTTGCTGAAAGACATAAATTTGAACTCCCAAAATGATTGCAGTTAGTTCGCTTGTTTTTCCCAAATAGTTTGGTTTTCTTCGATAAGATTGAGAATTTTCCTTGAGAGGAGACGATCACTCAAATTCTAAATATGTGTTAAGTCATCCTCTGTTCCTTTCTTCTGTTCACCACAAATTTTATTTCAAACCGCGTATAGAAAGAATCAGGTTATATGATTCAAGCCAAGCACTATAATAATAGTAGATTACCAGGTATCACCATAATTGTTCCT
Source organism: Panax ginseng (assembly GCA_020205605.1). Taxonomy (NCBI): domain Eukaryota; kingdom Viridiplantae; phylum Streptophyta; class Magnoliopsida; order Apiales; family Araliaceae; genus Panax; species Panax ginseng. The sequence goes on along the minus strand of CM035136.1, from coordinate 953,910 downwards.
GCATATCAGATTCAGTGGCATTAATAAATTGAGAGTAATTTGTTGAGTTGTTCTATGTTACTAATATAGGAGTACTATGCAGCACTGACATGAATACGGCACGAAGCGCGATACGCTATACATCATTTTCAGAAAAACTAGGATACGATATGGGAATAGTTGAAATTTTTTAACATGTTTTTTAGATATACATGTATATAATAAATAAATTATATTACATAACCATTAGCAAGTAATTACGTTCAAAGTTTTAGTTCATTTATAATACGAGCATCTTATGTAGAGATACTCTAGAATCATTTCTTTGTTTTTTTAAATATAGTGCACAAATTTCAATATTTTGACTTAGTATTGGATTCTCAAACATCACATTTGTACTAAATTATTTATAGAACAACCAACTTGTTGATTCAACTAAAATTCTTCTATAAACTTATGTGTATGTATATAAATTGACAATAGGTATGGGATACCGGGTATTTTCTTTAAGTCCTCAATTTTGAAAATTACACAAATTAAAATAATTTCATAATTAATAATATCAAATGTCTCATTCAATAAACTTCACACTAATTTTTAAAAATAACATTTATTTAAATTTTTGAGAGAGAAGAAGTACGTATATAATTATATATATGAAGATATGAAGATACTACTTACTAGTAACACTAATTCTATAATTTAATCATTTCAAGCAATAAATATATATCTTACTACTTAAGTGCAATTACTACTAATTCTATAATTTATTTATTATCTTATTATAGATTATTTTGTTTTATATTATTGTTTTGTTAGAATAATGTTGATAAAATATTAAAATTGTCTTAAAATAAAGAAATCCTGCCTAGGCCCCCCAGGCGCTAAGCCCTCCTGGCCTCCCGCCTTTTAAAACATTGTAAATTGTAAGTGAATTCTTAAGCATAAGCTCTCATATAAAGCTACCCTAGTGTGCGGTGTTCTAGTCTATCTAGTGTATCCCTGACCCCGTAACCGTACCCGTTCCACTAAATGAAACGAACCGTGTTCCACCCTTGGCCTTTTAACTAAAATTATTTTTCTTCCGGCCATGTCCTTCGAATAAAACTTTGGTGCCGACTTCCCTGTCTTATTTTAGCTGTGATTTTAGAGCCTTGAGTCTGATTTGGCCTAAAGACTCCAACTTTATCAGGCAAGTCTTTGTTTTGAGCTAGTTTATTCACTCTGAATGGTTCTTCAGTCACTTTGGGTGCTTTAGCGGTGGTGTTTTAGGATCTCATATTGTTGGTTGGTGAAGGGGAGGTAGAATATAGACTGGTTGTGAAGAATTCAGGAAAGAGTAAATAAGAATCAAATACAATTAAGGTGCATTAGACCCAGACGAGGAAATTGTTTCTGATTCGAACTATTGTATTAAATAAACTGATGATGTAGTGAAGCTGTTAGATATCCAAGGTGAAGAAGAGAAGAGAGAATTAATTAGTAATTGATTTTGATATATATATATATATATAGGGAAATGATTCATATAGCAACTATTTACTATGTATCAATTTTGGAGAAATAGATCTAATACCCTCCAATGCACTAATCAATGGTCAGGATTAAAAAATGGATCCCGTCATCCGTTAGTAATAGTAGCGGATGACAGGATTACAAAATTGCCCCGGAATAAAGCGAACTTAATTACTGTGAAAAAGGATAATTATGGAATATATACTACGGAAACAAAACAAAAATAAAACAAGTAATTTATGTACCTGATCTGTTATCAGTATGGAGTAATAATGTGACTTGGGGAAATATGTTGTGTGTGTATATATATATATATATATATATATATATATATATATATATATATATATATATATATATAAATACACTGATAAAGTTTCTTTTATTTTCTTCTAAACTTCCAGACAAGTGGAAAGAAAATAATAGTAACTTCCTTTCTTTTGTTTCATAAGCTCCCCCAGACATGAGGAAAGAAAGTGGCACACTTTCTCTATCCTTCCCTTCTCAGCTCTCTCCCTTTCTTCTCATCAAAAACTCCTAGACAGAACCTTAATATGGTGGTATATTTCAAATAAAAAACTGTTTTGTTAATAAATTTGTATCATAAGCTCATAGATTGTTGTTTGGCTAATGTTTTTTGTAAATTGTTTTTAGGTGATCGGGATTGACGGGAATTTTCCAGGACCCATTCTCGAAGTCACAACAAACTGGAATGTTGTCGTCAATGTCAAAAATAATCTAGATGAGCCTTTACTTCTCACATGGTATAATACATGCGCCATGAACCGTTGATTTAAGAAGGCACATGAGTATGCTACTTGTAATGAATGTAATTAAAATGCAGGAATGGAATTCAGCATAGAAGAAACTCGTGGCAAGATGGTGTCTTGGGGACAAATTGTCCTATTCCTGCTGGTTGGAATTGGACATATGAGTTTCAGGTTAAGGATCAGATAGGTAGTTTCTTTTACTTCCCTTCCCTAAACTTCCAGAGAGCTGTGGGAGGTTATGGAGGAATCATTGTAAACAACAGAGATGTTATTCCGGTTCCCTTCGCAACACCAGATGGAGATATCACACTCTTTATTAGTGATTGGTATATAAAGAGTCATAAGGTTGGTATACGTGTTGTATTGTCCACTGCTTGTGGTAACTAGCCGCTTTATTTTAGTGGGTGGATTGGTCATTGACAAATGCTATGACATATCAGGATCTTAGGAAAGATATTGAGAGTGGGATTGGCCTTGGAACTCCTGATGGCATCCTATTTAATGGACGAGGTCCTTACCGCTATGATGCCGCACTCGTTCCTGATGGTATTGCTTTCCAGACAATAAATGTGGAACCAGGTAATTCTATTGGATGAGTATGTGATGTTTTGATCTATGATTTAAATATGCATTCCAATTTTCGTATTGCCATTCTTTTAATTTTTAATATAGCATTCGGAGGTAGAAGCCCGAAACCCTCGTTGTGAAATGTGGGGCCACTGCCAATCTAACATATGATGGAAATGTGTGTTGACAAAATTTCTTAATGGACCTTCTAGGACAATAAGTTTTTCACTGTTTGTTATGGGATGACCAAATTTACATCTTATAATCTTTGTCACCTTCTATAAAAAATGCGCAATTATGTATTTCTTATGTATTTGAAACATTGTTTCACTACCCCAGAATTGACGATTATATATGCAGGTATATATTGAATTACTAAATTATATAATTTCCTATTTATTTACAGAACTTGCCTTAAATGTGTTGTTGATATCATGTAGTCAGTTAAAACTATTGCAGCTCAAATAATGAATAATAGTTGGTTAGTTTACATGTAACAGGAAAAATATATAAGCTCTCGAGTGCACAATGTTGGTATTGCTACTAGTTTGAATTTCAGAATCCAAAATCATAACTTGCTTCTTGTAGAGACTGAAGGGTCATACACCGTGCAGCAGAACTATGCAAACATGGATATTCATGTTGGCCAGTCATATTCATTTCTGGTCACAATGGATCAAAATGCTACCAGTGATTATTACATCGTTGCCAGTTCGCGGTTTGTCAATTCCTCTGCTTGGACTAGAGCTAAAGGCGTAGCCATCTTGCACTACTCCAATTCTCAAGGGCCTGCTTCAGGTCCTCTTCCAGATTCCCCTAATGAATTTGACAGATTTTTCTCAATGAATCAAGCAAGATCCATAAGGTTGTAGTGAAAGAATTATCTTTCTATATTATATTAGAAATCTTCTTGAGGCCTCTCCTTAGATTGGTGTAACACGGCATATTATCCCCATAAAAAACTTCTAAACTTTTGAAGTATTACAAAGATGTCCAGATTCCTGAAATTGAAGTTTATAAATGAATAATGGGGTAGATATCTCTTTCAACTGTTGTAAGTTACCAATTTCATTAGGAGGGGAGGCAAATGATGCTGCATCTTAGCTTCAGAATCAGAAAGAAGGTTTCTGACGATGTTTGTTTCCTTTGCAGTTCATTGTCTCGAAAATTGATTATCTGTTTATGGGGGTAAATTTTGGATGCTCTCATAATTTTGGTTTGACTATTGTTTACATGATTGTGTTTGGTATTCTGCAGATGGAATGTTTCTGCTGGTGCTGCTCGTCCAAATCCTCAAGGATCTTTCAGATATGGTCAGATTACTGTAACAGATGTCTATGTGATTCTCAATAGGCCTGCTGAGCTTATAGATGGAAAATGGCGTGCTACTCTCAACGGTATTTCACACTTGGCACCTTCAACACCACTGAAGCTTGCTCAGCAATTTAACATTCCTGGGGTTTACAAGCTTGATTTCCCCTATAGACTGATGAACAGACCTGCAAAAGTTGACACTTCTTTAATTAATGGTAGTTACAGAGGATTTATGGAAATCATACTACAGAATGGTGATAGTACTGTTCAGAGCTACCACTTAGATGGTTATGCATTCTTTGTTGTAGGGTAAGCACTAGGTTTTGATTTTGCTAAACCACCCCCACTCCAAACCCCAAAATAAATATTAAAAAAAAATCAATTCCTTATTTCAATTAATTGGAATATCAGCAATATTATTGTTTCCTATCTGGACCACAGGATGGATTATGGAGTGTGGACAGAAAACAGCAGAAGCATTTACAACAAATGGGATGGGGTTGCTCGCTCCACTACTCAGGTAATCCTAGTCCGTAATATTGGTACCGATCATTTCTGAGTGAAACAACTGGTAAAATCAAGAGACATCTTCTACAATTTTTTTAGTAGCAAAACTGCAAAAAGAACATACGAAATATTTACCCACTCACCTCGTTGCATTAAGTTAACATTGCTAAAGTTCCATTTGGGAATTTAAATCTTTTCTGTGATATAGGAAGAAAACATTTTCTCTTGAAGTACACTGGATTTGTATGGACTGCTGTTTTATTCAGAAGCAGTGAAGAGATGAAATCTATAGTTTTGGCTTTTGAGATATAATTTGTGGGTAGATAGATACCTCTTGTAAATGTGTCGAGATGAACTCCTTTGAAGTGATATCGGTAGATAGATATACCTCTCGTAAATGTGTATAGATGAACTCCTTTGAAATTATGTCACATAATAGCAATGAATGTTTCCTTAAAGAATAGTTGGACTATGGTGTCAAGTGAATACCACCTTGACAGCATTCTGGACTTAGTTGCTGAAGATTCCATTTACAGTTTAGAGTGTCCTTCATGATCCACATTTTATTTGAGAGAGAATCAGAGAACTCAAGGAAGGTAATAAGGTAGTGACTAGTGAGGAGAAAAAAAACTCTTTACTGAAAGAGAATTCACTTTTTACCTCCTTTGGTTTGTTTAACAGGAAGGAAAGAATTGTTGCTAGCTAAATATAATAATAATAACCTTGTACACATAAAAAAAGGTCTTTGTTCAATGACTACATCATTTCATTTCTCAAGACAGCTAAATATATACATACACAGTGGTAGGAACTTGGAGCTGACCCAGAATACTTGGAGACAACAGTTAATCGAGTTTATAGGAAAATAATTTACTGAAAGGTAATTCATAACAACCATTTCCTTTTTAGCTCAAGTAAGCAGCCTTGCGAGTTGCAAACCACACACCTCTCCTACGACCGGAACGTTCATCACTTCATTGCTAGTATCCTCCATTTCATCTTGCATAGTTGCATGTATATTAAGGTGTTTGTAGAGGACATTGATGATGAAACACCAACTCTACTTCTTCTTGCAGGTATTTCCTGGAGCTTGGACGGCAATTCTAGTTTCTCTTGATAATGTTGGCATTTGGAACCTCCGGACAGAGAATCTAGACACATGGTACCTTGGGCAAGAAGTTTACATCAGTGTGGTGAATCCAGAGATCACAGAGAAAACTGAGCTACCTTTGCCAGACAATACCATCTATTGTGGTCTACTTTCCTCCCTGCAGAAGTAAGATATCTAGTCACAGCTATGTTAACCTTTTTAATATTTAATTTCGGAACATTTTTGGCTTCCTGACAAAAGGCCCTCTTAATATTTTTCCAAGAAGAGGACACTGAATAGTTGTAGGAGTGATATTCAAGTGTACTCATTAGAACCTAGTTTACGAAAGCTTTTTGTTTTATTTCTCTCTTCCAGGGATCAAGCTCATAGAGTCAAGTTTTCCGGTGCACCATCTGCTGTGAAGGCAAGCGGGTTAATTTTGATAGTATTTGTAACATTTTTCGGAGTTTTTATGTGGTAACTATTTGCAAGAAGCATGATGAGCAAAGGACTTCTTCCAACCACCACCGAGTTTTAGGCTCTCAACAAATGGAGAAGAATTCAAGAAAGGGCTCTGCTTGTATTGTATCATTATATTAAATATTGTCTATTGCTAAGTTGATGGCTCTTAGTAAAGTTTTTCTCTTTGCACAATTGGAGATGGAATGTAAATGGCTGCAGCAGCAGCCTATTGGAATTCCAATTAAACATAGCTTATGTACATTCTTACGGTTGTAAGAAAATTCAAGAAAATAGAGGTGGGAGTAAAATTGGAAAAAAAAAATAGAAAAAGAAAAAAGTTTACTTGTGATGGTTAGTCGTCTTGTAGCCTGTGTATAGTATTTTTTTTAAAAAAAATAAAAATATTATGTACACCTATTTTAGGACAAGATACAATATTAATTGATTGATTATGTTCGCATGCATAAATATATAGTTTTCTTCTTGACAACAATTTGAAATTTGGTGAAATCACAACCTATCATTGTTAATTCATAATTGTGATGACGGTGAGACCCTTATAATAATAATATTAAATTCAAAAGAACTGAGTTATGAAATTAAAATAGTTCTTACAAAAGGATTGTATACTCAAATTAGATAATTTATTTGAAATTAACAAGCTTGCAAATGTTATTATTTAATTTGTCACCCGGCTAGCTTTAGGTCGGCTAACCAAATAATATGCCCAATACTTGGCAAATCAGATACGCAAAATAAGTTTAGAATATTGAGAGATATTTATCTTTAGAATAATGCTACTCAAAAGAAAGGCAGGCAATATATACTACTCAATTATTTCTTTTCACCTCTCTCTCTCTCTCTCTCTCTCTCTCTCTCACACACACACACACACACTGACACACACATCTTTATCGATTAGTATATCATTTTCTCTTACCTTGTAAGCAAACAATTGTCAAGTAGAGAACCCACAAAAAAAACACACTAGCTAGCAAGCAGCTAGGAGTATTTGGTAGAGTTTTAAAGGAACCCCCATTACTAATTTTATACTACTACAAAGTTTAAGCCAAGTCTCTCTTCCTCACTCTATATATGTATTTGTTTATACACATACATTTACATATATCCATTCTCTCTTTATTAAACAGATTAATTGGAGCATTTGAGCTCACTGACAATGGCAAACAATGCTCTTTATTCGACATTACACTGATAATTTACATTTTCGTTAGCTTTGAGTTGACACAATCGGCTCCTGACTCCTGAGGGTGCTTTAGTCACACAGCTTCCTGGTTTCGATGGTACTTTTTCTTCCAAACACTATTCTGGGTATCAATCTTTTTGCAGTACTATATTTAATATCAGCAAGAAACATTATTTTTAGATTTTTCTGTCTGATTGATTAGTTTGATTGTTATACGTACTATTCTGGGTTTTGCAGGCACATTCCCATTGATGGAAATAACGGAAAGAAACTATTTTACTACTTTGTTATTTCTGAAAGAAACCCAGTAGAGGATCCAGTGGTTCTCTGGCTCAATGGCGGACCGGGTTGCTCCAGCTTTGATGGATTCGTGTATGAGCATGGTACGTTGTCATTCTATATCACTTGCTCTCTCTAATTTTGTCATATTCTGGTAAAATGAAATTTTGAAATTCAATCTCTTTTTAGTTGCAGTTGAAAATTGAAATGAGTCTACTTTTTACCATTATTTTACTTGAGGGAATCACTCACACGAATGTGGGTTCCATTTACTATCAATTCCCTAACCGAATTTCCTTTCTAATTTATTTGGTTGATCTTTGTTTTTCCTCCCCCTTTTTGCCTAGAGGTGTTATAGACCATTGTACATCAATTTCCTGACTTTTGAATCCCTACATAATTTATAATTATCCGAGGGCTCATCTTACATAATGCTATATATGTACATGTCTTGGGTTTTTCCTTGTTTACATATGAAATTATCAGGTTTTAAGCTCATATAATTGAATCAAGTAAACAAAAGCGGTGTACTCCACTCCATTGCATTTTCATCTTGCTAAAAGCACTAAAAGTTCTTGGAAATAAATAAATAAAGGAAATGGAGGGCATTTTCACTGGCCTAATTTCTTGTACAATCTTATTGACTACATTCTGCAGGTCCCTTCAATTTTGAAAAAGGAAAGTCAGACGGAAGCATGCCCAAACTTCATCTCAATCCATTTAGCTGGTCTAAGGTTATAACTTATTTATGAATCATTATGTCTATAATTGTGTATCTTTTCACATTATTAGTGACATTTAACATATAGAAGTTTGACAGGTATATATATATATATATATATATATATATATATATGACTATACTTAAATTTCAGTTATTACATTCCACTTTGTTTTCTAAATGAGATAATTTGCTGTGGACTTTTGCTCCCAGGTTTCCAACATCATATATTTAGACTCTCCTGCTGGTGTTGGATTTTCTTACTCAGGAAATGAATCCGACTACATTACCGGAGTCCAACAGACCGCCTCTGACTCGCACACATTTTTACTCAAGTTATTTTTTGAATAAATGAATAAAGAAGAGAAAAGACCTCTTCCTGTGAGAACGAGAATGTTTGGCCATGCATGGCCTTTAAGAGCTCCTTTAAGAGATGGAATCGTCCCAACTTGGCCACAGCTTCTTAACAGTAGGAGTGTCCCATGTACGGTAAGTACTCAAGTTACTTGTCATATTGGTTTTTAATCTGGTGGTCTCCAATAGTTTTTCCTGAATAAATATTGTCAGCTAAACTTAATATTTCTCTACAATGTGCCTTGTGTATTCCGTAATATATAGTATTATTTAATATATATATATATATATATATATATATATATATACTAAAACAGAATTATAAAATGCAAATAAATCCGAGTCCTTTGAATTCACAAAGTCTCCTTAAAGCAAATTTATTCCCTCACTGGTGCTAAAGGATTAAATGAATAATTGCTTCCAAGATAAAACGGATTTCCAGTTCTTAATTAAAAGCACTTCAAAATTAAGAACTCTACGAACACAACATTATGTTATGTACTGAACTGTATGAATTATAATGATGCATGCAATTATAAAACTGTGAAAAACTCAATGCACACCAGAACGGGAAAAATAATAGACTGCAGAACGAAAATTTTCAGAGCAGAGAAGGAAAAATAATTCCGCGGTTTATTACCGTTGGAAGTGGCGCGCGTGTGGGTTTCAACCATGCCTTGGCTAGGTCCTCTCCCTTCCACAAAAGTGGGGTGCCCCTTGGGGCCCTTCCTATTGAGCAAACATCCCATATATATGTTCTTCAATTTTCCCTCTAATGCCCTATGTGGGACTTTTGCAATTTACAACTTCAAGTAGGTGACTTTGGAGTCAATTTTCTCATTCAATTCTTAATGGATTTGAACACATAAATATACCAAATTATACTCCTCACGAATGAGAACACATTGGTGCAAAGACCCGACATTTTCGGAATGTGAGTCCCTCATTTAATTGAGCCTCAAAATGCTCTAATATTTAATGTTTTCAAATCTCATTTCCAACACCTTGTTATACCAGTTGATCCTTTTTGTGCTCCTGTTTCATCTCTGTTCCTGTTATCGTCTACTTTTCTGCAAATCTGTTTCATCTGGTGGTCTATTTAACTTTTTAAAATAATGCATTCTTAATTGGTTCCTTGGTAGTTGGTTCCAGTGCACTAAAATAGCATCTTTATATGTCTTTATTGATTGGCCACCTTGTTTAATTGATAAAACCATTTTCATGACCGAGCTTCGACAAGCAGGATGATGAAGTTGCAACTTTGTGGCTGAACCATGAAGAAGTTCGGAAAGCAATTCATGCTGAACAAGTAAGGTTCACCATCTCAACTTCTGAAAGCTTTTGAAGCATTGATTTTACATTCTATTTGAAATATCAGGATAGTGTGGCTGGCAAGTGGGAGTTGTGCACAGACAGAATTACATTTTGCCATGATGCTGGGAGCATGATCAATTATCATAAAAACCTCACTTCTTGCGGTATCTGAGCACTCATATACAGGTAGATTTGCATCCATAATGTTATTGAATACTAGTGCTTGGCCCAATTGTTCTTGTGGAAAGTGAAGTTTTTATTATACATAGAATTTATGAAGTGATTCTGTAGACATAAGACAGCTAGAAATGTGCCAGAAAAGGGAATTATAATGCAAAATAAAACAATTACTGCTGTTTTTGTTATGATGATGGAAAATATATTCACTTCTGTATTCCTTGCAAAACTGATGGTATAATAAACAATTGATAATTTTTTATGCAAATAAATTTTCTGGCAGTGGGGATCATGATATGTGTGTTCCTTTCACCGAAGTGAAGCATGGACAAGATCCATATGATACATGATTCTGGATGAGTGGAGGCCTTGGATTGTAAATGAACAAGTTGCAGGGTATGAATCTTTTTTGGATATTTTGTTTACAACTAAAATGGTCATGGCATTGCAATATTTTATCTTTTGTTCATCAATTGATTTAATTATGAACGAGTTTATTAGGAACTAAACAAATAAATATAAAAGGAAAAAAATATGATAGATAGAAAGAACAGAATGAAGAACTGATTGAAAATTTTCCTGCCTCAAAGAGTCTACAAGGCAAAACATTACCCATTTTTCAAATCTGATGGTTGCAGGTACATTCAAGGGTATGACAAAAATCTTATTTTTCTTACTGTTAAGGTATGTATATGTGCAAGCATTCTTTCTTCAATGGTGACATATAGGAGAGTATATGCATTTGTCAGTTTTTATCAAATTAACAACTCATTTGTGCATCCGGGATATTAAGCTTAAATATTTCCTTCTTGGTTACGAATGAATTGTATTTTTTGTTGCAGGGATCTGGTCATACTGTACCAGAGTATATACCAAGAGAGGCATTGGCATTTTATACCGACGGGCGACGGCAAGGATATATAAAACTACTACAATGAGTTTGCTGAGAAAAAAGAAATAAAGAATATATTTTGTAATTTATTGTTAAAATTACTCTTCTTGGCTGAAGAATGATGAACATGGAAGAAAGAAACAGTATTTAATTAATGAGATTACATTTATCCTGTGTTATTAATAACTAAACTGATGTTAATTTGCTATCAAGAAATACTATGATGATATGCATCCATAATTATCTCCACTACATCATATTTCTACAAAGTTCATCATTATTTCTTCTAAAAAGTTGTACAGTTAATTTTTCTAATTTTCAAAGAAAAGTTTTCATTGTCAAGAAATTTAAAGTTATTATTATATTTTTGTACCAAATGCAAAAAGTAGTAATAAACTAACCATTATGTATTGTCTATTTATTTGTCAAAATTACCTTGAAATGCATAATGTAAACTCAATATTAAAGTATGAAAATGGTGCAATGTTATAAAGTAAGACTAAAATATAATTTGCACCCCAAACCGAAAAAGGTGTCTAAGTACACTCCAAACTTCATTATACCTAACAAAACGCACACTTTCTTCACTTAACCGGTCAAAAGTGACCGGCTAAGGCGGTAACAAAAGTTTGGGGTGCAAATTGTAACAATATCTTAAAAATTGGCAAAAATAATTAATTTTAAATAAAATAAAATAATTTTAAATATAAGAATTTTTAAAAACAGAATTTTAAAATAGTTAGCATACAATTACCATACAATTAAAAAACAAATTTTTTTTTAAAACAAAATAAAATTTTTTAACTGTTTTTAAAAAAAAAATTAAAACAAAATAACTTTTTTTAACAATTTTTTTTTAAACTGTTTTTAACAAAAAAATTTTAAACTGTTATAATTTTTTTTTAAACTGTTATAAATTTTTTTAAAACAAAATAAATTTTTTAAAACTGTTTTTAACAAAAAAAAATTTTAGACTGTTATAAAAAAATTTAAACTGTTATAATTTTTTTTTTAAAACAAAATAAATTTGTTTAACTTTTTAACAATTTTTTTTAAAACAAAATTTTTTTTTTAACAAAATTTTTAAACTGTTTTTAACAAAATTTTTTGGACTGTTATAATTTTTTTTTAAACTGTTATAAATTTTTTTAAAACAAATTTTTTTTTTTAACTGTTTTTAGCAAAAAAATTTTAACTGTTTTTAACAAATTTTTTTTAAACTGTTATAAACTTTTTTTTTAACTGTTATAATTTTTTTTAACTGCTTTTAGCAAAAAAATTTAAACTGTTTTTAACAAATTTTTTTTTAGACTGTTATAAAAAAATTTTAAAACTGTTATAAATTTTAGTTTGTTTTAAAAAAAATTGTCAAAAAAAATTTAAATTTTTTTAAACTATTACAATTTGCACCCCAAACTTTTGTTTCACTTTTTAGGTTGGCCACTTTTTGGAATTAAGTGAAGAAAAGTGTCTTGACTTTATTACGTATAATGAAGTTTGGAGTGTACTTAGATACTTTTTTCTGTTTAGAGTACAAAAGTCAACACCTGTATAAAATTTGGGGTGCAAATTATCTTTTAGTCATAAAGTAATAATCTTTAAATAGATATATGTATACGAAAATAATTATAGCCAAATAAATGGCTGCTATTGTAGTTAATTCTAAAACAAACAAAAAATGAGTACCAGGTGAAAAAAAATAATAATTGAACCATATAAATAAAAACCAGTAATTTTTTTTTTTGAGAATTTGGAAACCCCTCCGATAAACCCCAGAGAATAGAGGAGAGAGATGGGGGTACGTCGGCCTCGATGGATACAGAGACGTTTTCTCTGCAGCAGTATTTCCAGAAAATGCTACATTTTTGATCAAACCCAGAAATGGGTAGTGAAACAGGTGACCAAATCCAATTTTTCGGAGTCAATCGAAGATATTAAAAACCAAATCTTCAACTCCGACTTCATAGCAATCTCTTTGAAGAAGACTGGTTCTTACTCAGCGCCGTGGCACCGAGTATTGCCGATAGACACCGCCGAAACAGGCTACTTAAAGGCCAAATACGCTGCCGAAAGGTTTCAGGTTCTTCAGTTCGCGGTTTGCCCTTTCTCAATTAGGGCTTCCAAGCTCATTGCTCACCCGTGAGTTTATTCATATATATCTCCAAATTTTTTTTTGTCATAATTTGAATTGTATTCTGTTACATTTCTGTGTAAGATTAGAAAATTATAAAGTCGGAGCATATTCAATTTTATTGCCTATATAGATGTTTGTGCCTTTGAATTAATTCATAGCGACTGAAAGTTTAGATTTGAACTCCATAACAAATATTGGTCCGTTTGATGTTTGTCAGTAACAGTAATTGGTGACTGACAGTCTTCTCTTGCTACTTGTGCAGTTACAACTTTCATTTGTTTCCTCGGGATGAATTGAAATTAGGAATGCCTTCTTACGGTTTTTTGTGCCAATCATCTTATCTGACCTCTATGTCTCAAGAAGGATTTGATTTTAATGCCTGTATACACGAGGGTAAGGTCAACGAGTCATTTCTTTTTGTTACATACGAATGTGTTTGTAACTTTTTTGTATGTTCCATGGAGATATGCGCCCAAGTCACTTTAAGATCCAATTTTTAACTTGTTCAGTAGATTTTCCAACTGGAGAAAGCAAACAAGGAAGATAGTGAAAGGAACATAAACATAAAGAACATTATGATGTCAGAGATTAGTGGTGTTTGTGCTGTGACACCCCCAAATCCATGTGCTCTCCATAGCGGATCTGAAACTCACTTGTACACACCATCCATTAAATTTATCAATAATTCTATTGGTTTAACTAATCTATTACATATATTACATCAAATTCTTTACCTTCATTACTGGATCGCAACTTGATCACTACTTCTTCGATACCAATCTGTGACTTGTCCAACCTTATAGACTCACAATACTGATAACTATATAGTTTCCAGAAAAGAGAGAGCCTTACGTTAAAATGACGCGCAATCAAATAACCCCTTTTCTAGATAGAACTTTCTAAATGCTGTCAATAATGCTAACTGTGTGATAATATACTATAATCATTGTTGATAGAGCTTACCATACATTATGAGCTCAACAACTTGTTAAAATAATGAGTTTAGGAACTCTCTATAGTAATATAAGTTCAAAAACAAATTATGAACTTACCATTCGACTATCGGTTTAAAAACTTACCATACTATTATGAGTCACGAACTTATCATAATAGAATGAGTTCAAGAACTCGCATACAACCTTAAAATTCACTAAGAACTATCTCCTAGTATTTCAATCATAATATCTACTAACAATATTTTTAGTTTAAACTCGTTTATTATAAACTTTATATCATGTTCTTCATTACATCTCAAATCATAAACTTTTACATTTCTCTATTACATCTCAAATCATTATGATTACTCTAATGCATTAATTATGCAGCTCTGATGACATCATTCTTGTTTCTTAAGCTCTTTTAATTCTATTCTTTCTTCACTGCAAATGAAGAATATTTGCAAAAATATGCATAAGATAGCTCAGCAAGTCTAAAATATTTCAAGAATAAAAGCTCGACAAAAGATTTCAACAATTGTCTTTTATAGTAATACTGAGTGGTTGTTATACATAACATCTGCAACACTGACACAACAATATTTTCTATGCATCACACCTGCTATACTGCCACAATCGTATAAACAGTATTTAAATCGGTTTTCCCGACTCATCATATATTCCCCCCATGAACAAGGGTTGTTCAACTTAGTTACTAACATACAGATTCCAATCCAAAACAATTTGGTTTGACACAATAAACTTTCTCAAATAAAAAATTATAACAATTCAATATCTTAACAATAATTATTCCGAAAGGAATAGCTCAATACTCAAGTTATGCTGAATTAAATGGCAGATAACTCCTTTTCATAAAACATTTCACATAACACCATGAACTTCACAAATCAAATGAAATTCAACAGATAAAAGCACAATGTTGCACAAAGTGCGAAAAAACTAGCCCAAGATAGGGAATAAAAAACTTGTCTGATTCCATCTCTTACGGTCTATACTAATTTTTCGTCCTTTCTACGGCCTACATAATTAATGAGGTCGATATACAAATTAGTCACAATATAACTCCTTACTTTAGTTCACTTTAACTAGCCTTAAACATGATGCTCGTCGTCATGGCGCCCAACGCCTGACAATAACGGCGGTGCTGCTCGACCCAGCGTTCTCGACTCACTAACGACCTAAACCAAAGACTTTCCTACACGCTTTAGTTCATCTACCATCTGCAAGTGCAGTGCCTAGACGCCCAAATCAAGCGCCTAGGCACTCGGTCCACAACTAGGGTAAAAATGGTTTTTGACATTGTGGTTACATGACCATATTTACTTCAAACACGCATTCCAGACAATCTATAAGGTATTTTTGAGTGATTTTTTCCCCTGTATTCTCGTAACTTTTAGCTCTACAACTGTAACACTCCTTTTTCGAAATAGAAAGAAGTTATGCACGAAATAGACAGAACTGATAAAATTATAATAAGGCTCTAAGCCACAAGAGAATAGTCTTCATAACCAATACATATCAAAAGGCAATGCATACTAAAATCCAAACTGGCTCAAACCAGAATATAAAATATTGAATACAACTCCAAAATAAATCAAAATATCACAGCCTAAACAAAACATATCTAAACCACTGGATTAAAGGGAGCTCTCATCACATTTGTCTTGACCCCCCTGATTACAGTCCGGAAGAAAAATACAGCATGAGCCAAATGCTCAGTATGGATATAGAGTACAAAATAATGAACTGAAATAACTAACTCAATTTAATGAATTGAGTTAAAACGAACAAAACTAACACAATAAAATCGTAGGCTGAATCAAATGGTTGAGTGTTATTTTATACCGAGCTCAAAACAAAACAGAAATATACCTTGCCACACAGGCAAGTCAAATAATGTTACACAAACAATCAAAATAATGTCACACAAACATCGGACTGCGCAATCCAGATGTTTGCAAAATCGGAAAGAGTGTTTGGCACAAACATCACCAATCCGAAGAATAGAACAGAATAGAAAACTAGGGTCGACCCATACGCCTCCCACAACAAATCACCAAATGGGCAACTCCCATCGGATCACAAAACGGAGACGTCGTTGACTGATCACACCGCCACGGAAGATGTCATGCCTCGATGCCAAGATGACATGCTTGTAGTATCTCCACAGGTATTTATAGCTCAGGTATACCCTACTGTATATTCTAACAAAGATAAAATGTCACAAAACATGCGACACAATATCAACACAAAGGGATTCTAATATGTACATGTTAAATCGAAACGAATTATCAACACAAAGTCTCAAAAAATATATAGTAACATGTACATTACTACGATCATCAAATTAAATTCTATAGATAATGCACTAGGCTAAAGAGTACAAATAGGGGTTCCAATATCACAATAAATTGACAAATTAATTATGAGACAATATTAAATTTCAAAACGAATAGCGAAACGAACGAATTAAAATCAAAAGAGTCATTAAAAGAGTACGAAATCCGTACCTGGATTTAGTAATGTAATACCCATAAATTTCTATTCCAAATTCAACTCGTTAAATTCTTTCTGTTCGAACTAATTAAACAAAATAATAATGATTATAAGTACATTTGTAAAAATATTTCTTCCATCTTTAACCCGTTAATAAACTCATTTTATTATCATTATCATCATCATCATAGCAAATACTATATCAATGAATTACTTATTACAACAATGTCCGCATAAATGTAATATATATATATATATACCCAGGAAATAACCTTATTTGAATTCTATTAAAAAATTTATAAAGTGATTGTTTAGTGAGTTTTGGTCAACAAATAGAGTAACTCAACTTTTATTTTTTATTTTTATAAAGAAAAAGCAATCATTAATTCATATGAATATCAGTACTCAACATAAGAGATACATGTGATATCTATATATATAGACGTATATAATATTACAAACGATATGTATAACCTGATTCTTACTGCATGCTTATTCCTTATCTTATGTATTCCTTATGTATATGAGTATAAAATAAATTCACTTCGTTCCAAACAAATTGCTTATTCAATTCAAGTGTAGGAAATCTATCATATCAATATCATTTGTTCCTTTTCTAACCTTTAATACTCGCGTCAATTAAGCAAAACTTTAGAATATTCACAAATTCATACATGCTTTGAACTTCCAGACACAAGATGAAATATAGCCGACACTGTTTCCTTTCTTCTGTTCTCAAATTGCTGCCTCCTTTCTTTTCCATTTCTTTCCCCTCAATTAGTTCGTATCAGATAAAAGAAAGTAATTAAGTTTTGCTTATTTACTGATATATGTTATTAACTCTCCTACTATCAATAGGATTTAATATCACACAATTATAAATTAGGTCCAATTAGTTTTAAGGCCCAAATTAATATAATCACGTACCTATTATAGTCCACATTAATTAAATACAATTTGACCCAAATACAAGAAAAGCCCAATTAAATATTTAAAATATAGATTTAAATATATTTTTTTTCGGGTATTACAACAACTTTGCTTTGTATTTGATGATCAGAATCCAAACAGATGAGGCTGCACTCCTCTCACAAAAACTAATAAAATAAAGGTTTCGCTAATTCATGCTTTCGATTTCTCTAACTTGTTACCACTTGGGTTAATTAGCTAGTTTTCATTTATGACTCACTAACACCTACATACATAATCATAAGTCTAAACATGCATAAGTTCATAAGTTATAACATAAGAATCTATGAGCGAAATAACATACAAAATAAACGATTCTAGGTTTACCTCTTGAAGTGCAAGCTTTTCGATCTTCGATCATACTTAGTTTGGCTTTTCCTTTCCTCTCTCAACTAACAAGTATTCTCACTTATGATTCTCACTCTTCTCTTGCTCTAGCTTTGTGAATTGATGAGGATTAATGAAGAATGGGAGTTCTATTTATGGGCAACCCAAACTTAGCCACCAAGTATTGCATAACAAACTATCCCACACATAAGTGGATACCTAAGTGGCCAACAAGGCTATGGGCCCTCATGGCCTACCATGCCAAGCCTTTACCCCTAAGGCTGGTCTTGTCTCTTGCAGCAAGTCTCCCAATTCAATTGACTACCTTAACATAATTAATCTTGCTTAATTATTACTACTCTTACTTGCATGTTTAATTAGTTATAACTAATCCTCACTTAATTAGCTTAATTGATGATTAGTAGCCTCATTTAGCAACCTAAGGCTAGCAAGAAGCCATAACTCTCTATGCATTGCTTGACAACACGCTTAAGGAAACAAAGAGGCCACATCTCCATGCAAAGCTTGACAACACACCAAAAGAAGCAAAGTCCCATTTGACAACCAAGAATGCAAGACAAGCAATAATACTTGCACAATATGTAAGCATACAAGTGCCCAAAATGGCCCTCCTCTTCCTCTCCTAATCAGTCCCTATCTCTTGGTTTTTCCAATTTGGTTTGCTCCAAACTTAGTTTGTTTTCTTGCTAACTAATTTAGTTAGCCGCAATCATTGGCTTTTTCTCCAAGTTTGACTTTCCGTATTTGTGAATAGTGATTTTGTATTTCGTATATATATTTAAGACTTGGGGGGTGTTTGATAAAAACTGAATAAATCTGAATCTGAACTGAATGAAAAAAATTGTTTGATAATTGACATGTCTGAAACATCTTAATAGCATATTTTTATTATTTTACCCCTCTAAAAAATTTCTAAATTGTTGTAAATTCATTTAATATTACTTAATATAACAGTTAATATTGTATATAAAAAAAATTTATTTAGCTCTCATCCAGCCAAAAAAATGACACTAAACCATTCAGCCAAAATCGTCTGAATGGCCGATTGATTCAGCCATTCAAACGATTTTTTTCTTCCAAAACAAACGCACTGAATGGCTGACCGATTCAGCCATTCAGTCCTAAACAAACAACCCCTTAATACAACCCAATGTATACCCGATTAATGATTTCTACATATTCTATTCACCAAAAACCTAGGTTTTAAAGTTAACCTTTATTTAATCTTTTAAGATCATAATTACAAGCCTTATAAATATTCGGATATTACATGTGATCTCATTTATCTGATAATTGGATTAGTAAACACATTCATCACACATATTACTCTTGATGGGTTATAAATGATGGATTTTCCTGCCAGTAAGTTACTCGTTAATACTTTGCAAAGGACCTCCGCCACCTGAAGAAAGGAAAATATGTAATTGTTTAAGCCTATACAAGTCTACATGCACATTCATACAAGCTTATCAAGTCGTCGACTAGTCGTCGACTAGGCGACGCTTAGTCGTCCGAGCGGTATAAAATTTCAAGACGTTGGGGCGACTTGGGTGCAGATTCGAGAGGCGAGCGACTAGGTTGCGACTTGGACGACTGGCGAGCGACTTGGACGCCTACGTAACTAAGCGGTCGACTTGGTCTGAGCGGGTCTGGTTCGACCCGATTCTTACTGGGTTAAAAAAAACCTAAAGTTCGACTAAACAGTTTGAACTCTGAAGTTAAGGAAATTGATCGATTCGGAAGATTGGAGGGGGAGAAACGAGACCAAATAGGGAGATCTCAGTTGTTCGACTAGCTTCGGCGAGTGAAGTGAGGGAAGATGTACCTACCATCTTTGACTTGCTTCGGCGACTAGCTTCGGCGAGTGCAACTCAGTTCGGCGACTTGCAGTATGCTTCCTGGGAGTTGATTATGGCCGAAGAGTAACTACTGTTTTGAGTGATGATGTCACTGCTGGGAGAGATGATGATGATTTGATCTTTGATGATTTTGTTTGATAGCTTGAGTGATATTTTCATTATGAAAAATGAGAATTTTGAGTTAAAGAATACTGAATTTTTATGACTTTGTTTTCATTTCTATATTATGTTTGTTTTTGGCAATGTCACAATGAACATGTTAAATATATAGAATTTTATACGTATAAAATTTACATTGTTAACGACTTGTCGACTTGTGGACGACTAGTCGGGCGCTTTGTCGCCTAAGCGCTTAAGCTCCTGGCTGTCGCCTCGCCTCGACTTAGCGCCTTGATAACTATGCATTCATATCCATTCTGAGACTCATTGAAATGCAAGTCTCCAATGTGAGGGCATTCGTTTCATTATTCAAAAATTCTTTTATTCATATTGCATCTCGTTCAATCTCGTATGTTTAAAAACTTCCATTTCTCGAAACCAGTTTCAGTTTGTGTACTAAACAGGTAGTAGTTTAACTACTGATATTCTGGTTTCAGTTTGTGTACTAAACAGGTAGTAGTTTAACTACTGATATTTTGTTCTGGTGTGGGAAGTATTGATAACCGCCATTCTTTCTTCGGACAGGCATATCATACTTATCCAGAGCACAAGAATCAGTTGCAAAAGAGCATATAGGAAATCCAGTGGCTAGTAAGTTGGTACAATCTTCTTCGCCTCGTTCAGTGGCTGATGCTGTATTTGTAGGAAGGATAAAATCTAGAGTTAAACACTGGTTAAATGCATGTAAAGAATCAAATACAAGGAGTGATGGTGAGCAAATTGCTACATTATATTATATTTATCATCAATTCTTTTCTAAATTATTTTCTTGTCACTTGCAGATGCATTAATCAGATCTCTTACAAAACTTATCCTAGGAAGTGAAGAGTATAGTTCCAGGCCATGCTTGAGGATAGAGGTTTGCAGTGAGCGTCAAGTGCAGCTTGCACTTGAGGTATACATATCTGTCATATAATAGACTAAATGGCTGATGGAAACACCATCTTTCATTGATGGGAACCATATATTAATGGAAATGTTTAAACATGATCTGAAGTCTGTGTTAATATTTTTAAGATTCTGTTTTCTTGGACTGCAGATGTTGATGGAATTCTCTGATGACGTGGTACCTTTATTAATCCCTGCCAAGGGAGGGGGAACCCAGGTTGTTCAAGTTGTTTTGACAAGTTCAAAAGAAGACAGAGATCTTTTTGAGGTACTGCTTAAACCTGAATCCTCAATGATGCATCTTTAGGTGTTCCTTATTCTATTTATCTTTGATTTCTGATTTGTAGAAGGAAATCCAAAATAAGGAAGAGGGTCAAAACAAGCGCGTGCGTGGCTTTCGAGAGGTGATCGACTTGATTTCCACTTCTCAGAAACCTGTTGTTGCGCACAACTCACTTAATGGTCCATTTCTATGTGAACAATTTCCATCTTTGACTCTTTATAGCTACCAATCTTTTACCCTTTTTCAATTGAGTTTACAATATTAAAATTACCTCCTGCAGATTTTACATTTATTCATTCGAAATTCCTAGCTCCACTCCCTCCTTTAATGGATGAGTTCAGGATCTCCTTGCGCTTGGTTTTTCCTCATGTTATTGATATCAATCATCTGATGGATGAAATTAGCCCTCTGAAAAAGGTGACTAATGTACCTGCAGCTAATTCCTATTTGAAACGACATTTCTTCAGTCCTGTGGATATTATGGAGATTCCTCACCAAGGCAAGTCACTAGCACTAATTTTCTTTCACACTATATATTCCAATAGCCTTTTTCATTGATTTTCGAAATGCAAACAATCTTCTATTGAAACTGATTTGATAATTAGTGGCCACCACATGGGTCTAAGATGAGGTATACCTTTCAGTCTTTTGATCCTGTTTCTAAAATTCCTATTTCTGACTTTCTTTGCAAATTAAAATGACCGATGGTAAATTAGACGTTATGCTACTGGACCTGGTCCACATTTTTTTCTGGCACGAGGCCCTCCATAATATCCTTCGGTTTAAAAAAAAATATTTAACCTAGTTTTTTTGTTTTTCAGCTGAGACCGATGAAGGCAAGATCCACGGGCATAATGTTGTTAGGATAAGCCATTTGTTTGCTAAAATGTGCTCTATACTGAAGATAACTCCAGAAACTCTTGAAGCTGATAGTTGCCATTTGTCTTCAGCTCTTGAAGGCTATGCAAATAACTTAACCCCTAATTCTAGTAGTTCTGAAGACACTATCCAGGATGATGTCAGAGTTTGGACCAACAATTCAAGAAAAGTTAGCACTGAGAATTTGGTATTCTTGTGGGGATTTGCAGGTGGAATGTCTGCGAGAACACTGAAGAGTCAGCTTTGTACTTGTCATGAAGTGTTCTCTGAAGATTTTGATGCTCGGTTAGTGGACAAGAGTTGTGCAATCATTGTATTTTGGAATCCTGGTTCGTCAGTAAATTTTCTCGAGGCAATGGAGTCTGTAGGGATTTGCTGTGATTCTTTGAGCAACTTGATCTCACGAGGCCTAAGAGCTGCAGGTTATGAGACTTACAAGAGAGTCTGTAGTCTGGGTTTATGGGAAACGCATTTAGCAGATTCCTTGGACAAAGCCTTGGCGGATTTAGACAGCCATTTGGAAGAACCGCTCAAGGAGTCGGCAGACATCTATTGGAAGAGTGACTTGATTAACCTAGATGACCTGTAACAGTAAAAAAATAATAATATATATATATATATATATATAGTGGTACAGACTGTACATACATGTTTTGTTATACGTATTAAAATCACACCCAAAACATTGTATTATGGAAAAATTTCAATTCCATAAAATATTAAATATTTTTTTTTAGTTTTTAAAAAAAAACAAAAAAACAAAAAAAAAAGGTCCGGATTTTGGTCCGGTCTGGGAGTCCGAACTAAAGAACTGGCTATAGTGACGATTTTTTCGTCGTTATAGCATAGAAAAGCTGGTTTTTTATGTTATAACGATAGAAAAAATTATCGTTATAGTCAGTTCGCTTGAGAAAACTGAGTTATAGAGGGAGAGAGGCTGATGGAGTTCAAGAACCGACACAGTCGTAGTCAAAATCGTTGGTAACTTGACTTGGGGCAAGTACCAAATGGGATTGATTGAACATGGTTGAACCTCAAATTGAAGGAAGAAACAAGAGCGGCTTGAATTCAATTTTTTTCAGTTTTTTAGGTTCTACAATATTTCACTCCACGATTTAGTCAACAATTTTGCTCAATTTTACAAGAAAATAATGTTTATGTTTATCATCTATCCTAGTTAAAATTGAAGTATAATTATTTATAATTCAATTATTACTTCAGTAGTATAATTTCAAAAGGAAGCAATTTGTTCTTAGTTTTAGTATTAATATGATTACTATTAACAAAATATAAATATATATTTAATTTAATAAATTTTGATGAACATGTGTTAATATTGTTAGTATTTTTTGGATAACTTGTGTTTGTATATAATATATGTCAAAACGGGAAGAGTATATTTTATTTTTAGAATAAACAATATTAAATTAATTTTGTAAAATTAATTTCAAATCTCGAAAGAATACGTAACAATACATAAAGGTTGGTTTAATTAATTACTAAGTATTTCGATCCAATGACAAAACGAAAATGGTGGTCGGTCAATGGTCATCGTCGTACGTTTCGAAAGTGAAGTCTACAAGTAAATTGAAATTACTAAAGTACCCACTATAACCTAGCCCCACTCCACAGCCGCCACTATAATCGAATTCCGAATTCTGAATTCTCTAGAGTCTTTTTCTAGAAGACTCCCTTGAGCTTTTAACCTCGGCTTTATAACAGGAGGTTTCTCACACATTCCTTATGAATCAAACATTTAGTGAAAGGATATCTATATAAAGGGTTTTGGCCATTCCCCTATTGCCTTACAATTTTATAGTTCTAAGTTTTGTAGCCAGATCTACATTTTTGACAAGTGTTTTAGAGATGTATAGCTTTATATTATTTGCAGTATACAGCATGGTCAATCCTGCAATTTCCTCATCCTCATCTGCCCATGAACATGAAGAAGAAGAAGAAGGGGTGCTGATGCCACCGCCACCAGGGTATCACTTTATTCCAACTCATAGTCAATTAATAGAGTCTTTTTTGATTGAATGGATTTTGGGTCTTCCATTATCTTCAAACATGATTAAAGAGATGGACTTGATGCAACAATTAGATCCTCAACAACTTCCTTTGGGTAAGCTTCTTTTTGTTTTGTTAATCATCTTGCATCCATGTTTAAGTCTTAACAGATCTACCAGGACAAGACGTTTATTTTCTATTATATATACTTGTGCATATAGTAGATGTAATTTTCTTAAACTTTACATGAAAAACTATCAAAAATAAAGTAAAATAAAATCTTTTCAACTTGAAAATTCATTTGAGTTATTGTATATTTTTAAAGGAGAGGTTTGATTCTGCCTAGGCAGGCGGCAAAGAAGGATAGGGGATTAAGCTGACCTAGGCTGGAATTAAGCTAACCTAGGAGGGAATTTTTAAAGAAATCACTAAACTCAAGAAAGGTGAGAACACTAAATAACATCTCATAAGTAAAATAAAAACAAAAACAAAGAGATGTTGGTAAGGGTCTCTCCAAAAATGGAGAGGATCCCTTCCCAGTTCTAAAATTAAAATGAACTCTTTGGTGGCTAGGATTTTTTTGTTATAGAGAAAGAAGGGAGAAGAGTCAAATGTAACCTACTATATAAACTTGATAAGATTTCAATAACAAAATTTATGATTCTTCCACTTGTCAGTCTTTGAACTACATAATTGTTTGTAAATCAAAATATATGCTTCATATATGCAATGATATTTTGTTCCTACTTTACTTGTGTTGTTTTGTTTCAAGTGGATATACTAATTTTAATGTAGTCATTTGTTTTTGACCAAAACTTAGCCTTTTCTTTCTTTGAGTACTAGAAAAGTGGTATGCTAGATTTTTTTTTGCCTGTTTTTGTGTAGGAGTTCGGATGAACAATTCATTAACCGAGTCTGGCCTCTTGTTCGTATGACTTGAGTGCAGGATATAATTAATTAGTAACACAAACGTTGTACATTGGATTGTGCAAAATTAGTATTACTCGAGCAATAAATAATTGTAGAGAAACTGAGAAAACAGAGCAGAAAGAATCTTTTAAAATGTAAAACAAGTTCCATTAATGTAAAAAGCATTGCACAAAATTAAAACAGATAAAGCCAGTGTTCCAGTTGTAATATTTTGTATTTTTGTTTAATTAATGATTGGTGTTTTGCAGATGAGTTTACCTACTGCAGAAAGAATGAGGCATATTTCATAACACCTACTAAAGAAAGAAACACTGACGGATCAAGAACAATATTAACGACCACAAGCGGATACTGGAAGGCTTCTAAGGAAGAAGTTCCAATTTATAACAGCGAACGAATTGTTGGGTACAAGAAAACTTCTGTTTTCTACCAGGGAAATGAGCCCGCAGGAGAAAAGACATTTTGGAGGATGAACGAATATAGAGTTAGTCCGGATATGATTCCAGCTGATGCACTTGATGAGGATGTTCGTTCCAAGGTAAGTAACAAGTTGGCTCAACCAACCATGGCATTAGGATTTTATTTTACTTTTAAATATGTTTGAAATTAAAATGAAACACAACCTAATTTTTTTCCCCTCTTACAGATTGAGCACTATGTAGCCTGCAAAATTAAATACAAAAAACCAGAATCGCCAGCTGAACCACTTCAACAAGTAGAAGATGAAGATGAAGAAATCATAACCATCTGATTTAGGTTTTAAATTTTATTCAGCCTTTTCTTTTATTCTTCTTTTGCAAAGGACTCGAATGGATTTTGCATATATGTTGTTCTTCAACAATTTCTTGCTATAGAATGGAATGGATTTTGCACAAATGAAACTGATAAGAGTTTGGTTGGTTATGCAAGTTTTTTTTTTCTTAAAAAAATAAATATGAAAGCAGTAAATTAAACATTATTATAATTAAATGTATGACGAAGTTTGAGAATAACATAGTACTCCATTTTTCAACAGGAAAAAACGTTGTAATTTTGTTAGTACCTTGTTCAAACAATAAATATAAAAAAGTAGAGAGAAAGGAATTTTATTTGTAAATTAAAATGCAAGTGGAAAATGACGTATAAGCCGATTTGGTCCCAAGTCCACTAAACAAAACACCCATGATTCTTGTCTATTGATGTAATTACCTGCCGCCGCCGCCGCCGCCGCTTTGACTAGTTGGTTGGTACCAAGATGACGCACCCGACATTACTTTGTAATTTGATAACAATATCTACTACTCCTTCCGTTGTTTAAAAATATGACTTGAGTTGTATTTATTTTTATTCAAAATGATTATCAAACTAAATAAAATAAAGGATAAAAAAATTATTTAGAGGCATCCACTAGTATATAGAAAAAAGAAAGACTCATTTAATTTTGTGAGATCAATTTATTTAGAACATTTTATACGAAATGAGTATTTAATTAGACTCAATTAGTCATCTACAATATACATCTTTGACAATAAACATAAAAGCTAGCTAGAAACCCTAACTAACATTCAAAAATTCAAATTTAAATTTAGATCAAGGGAGGGTTTCTCTTCTCTTTTGAAGAAATCATTCCTTGTTATCATTAATCTTTTGTTTTCTCCTCATTTGGTTTTACTCCATTCTTGTGGGAGTTAGTTTTCTTTTTTCTAGGAGCTTGGGGTTCTACAATTATGTAGAGAAGATGTGTTAATGGGATGAGAGATGCGACATGTCTTCCACTTCCGCGGTTGTATTTTATTTATTTTGCTCATATCGTGAAAGTTTGTAGCTGGAATTTTATTTTATTTTTGGGTAGGTTAGGGGTATCCCTTTAACTCTATCATCTACGTAATTCCCATCTAAATAATCTTCCTTAGTATTGTTCCTCCTAGGGTTATTGAAGAAATGGAATCAAGAGTGAATTGGAAGGAACCAAACACAATTTTTTCATGACTCATTTCATTCTCACCTTCATTATTCCAAACATAACATAAAGGCTATCTAGAATGAGAAATCAATATAACTTGTTCTTTTCTAAACATAAATACTCTTAATAAAAAATAATAGAAAAAATATATATACACAATCGTCGTCTATGACAACGGTTCAACCGTCGTTATCTGGTCTACACGACTGTGTATATTACACATATGGCCATAAAAAATTTATCAATACTTTTAATATTATCAATTCATATAAGTTTGTGTATCAACATAAGAATCTAAGAGCACACTCAAATTTCATCCCTACTTTTTTCTCGTCCGGGTCATACGAGTTTTGGGTCGGATTTTTCTGGTTCAATTGGATTGAAGCCTGAGTATAAAAAAAAATTTAAACTTGTTGGGTTATGTTGTTACATTACAAATATTTTATAATGAAATTAATATTAACAGTTATGCGAGTTGAGAACTTGAGTAATTCAAAATTTTGGGAGGACATAGTCAAATACTCGCACAAAGTTACTATTTTTCACAATGGTGCTACATCTGAATAAATTTAGATTTTTTTTTGTTGTTAATGAAAATATCCAATTTGTGACATAATTTTAAATGTAATGTAACTTCAAGTTAATCATCAAATAATATTTTTTGAGTTAGAATTGGAACCGCTTTATAAATTTTGAAATTCAAACTTAAAAAAGATATTTCTCATTCCTCTCTATTTATAATTTAATACACAAATCAAATAATTCCACCAAACTAACTATATGATGTGTATTGTCAGTTATTTCTACAACTTTAATTAAACTAAGAATTATTGAATTTCTCATTCTTCGTATCCCACGTTCGGACCACCCAGAAAGAGTGGCTGAAAAGCCTGGAACCAAACTTAACCTCCACCCTTTTTTCATGTGGTAAAACTAAAATTAGGAAAATGCACTAAACTAGATAATAACAATCCAATGAATGCAATTTTTACTCAATGTGCCAATCCACAAAAAGCTTGCAAAGATACCATTGACTAGCGTTGTGTCAATTTATATTATTATTACTAAAAAAAAAAAAAAAACTTCAATATGTCCCAACCCCACAAAGGTATGCCTAGCGGCAAAATGTAAGTTGCACCAAAAGGATAAGACTCCAAAACCTTTATTGATTAGGGCCATTAGGCAGTGCACTGTAATACTCCTCATCATATAAAGAGATCAGAGAAGTCAGAAAACAGTTGAAGGATCATTCATAGTTTCATACTATTTCAGAATTCACATAAGAAGATTTAAATTTAATCCTTGCAGCATAGCAGACTGTTATCCACACAGACAAAATATTTCTAATGCATGATGGGAGTGAACGTTTATACAAAAAAATGCAGGGAAACAGGAACTTTTGCAATTCCCACTACTAAAGTGAAAAACCAAACAACACCAATTCATATAGTCAATAATATCCATTTCCAACCCATTTAATACCTCAAGCAAATGAGTCGCAATTTAATATAAGAAGTGTGTTAACATTTATCCCTATTCAAAAGATGGTTTCGTTTGTGATTTAATACTCAAACCAAAAATACTCTTCACTCCAGTAGCTTCATAGTATCTAATGCAAATTTCTGACCTAGCATTGGAAAGAAAAAACCTTCTAATGTCGATATACACGTCTGACACATGTTACATACCTCTAATTATTCGAAGAATAGCACATGGTTAAAAGGATCAATTCATAAAATCCAGTTCAATACTAAAACTGTGAGTAAATTTCTGAAAACAACAAAGGTCAATAAACAAGCCTATTTTACAAAACAAACTGTGCATTCTAGGTAACAAGTGAAGAGACTTTTGCTCATTAGTCCATGGTTTAAAATATCGCCTTCGAAAAAGCTAAAATCAAAACTCAAAAATTACACATCTATCCTCACAAGGAAACCTAGAAAGCATACAAAATATTTGTCACATAAAAGTAACCTTATGGTTATATATGTATGCAAGGATTATTTGTGCAATTGAATTGCTATCTTTTGCTGATTTTGTGTACTGTGTTTGGTAACAAGCTTTTATTCCGGATTGTAATCTGGGAAAAAATATAACACCTAAAAAGAGTTAATATAATACACCCATTCACTGCTAGTACTATATTTCAAAATTACTCCCATTTATCCATTGTTACATTAGGCCCTCCAAACAAACAGAGATCTAGAGATCTAACATCCTATGAGAAAATAAACAGCTTGAAGATCATTTTTAACTTGATCTGTTTATAGCATATCATGATCAACTCTAGTGTTAGGAATGAGTCAAATGACATATAAACAGCTTGAAGATCATTTCTTGAAAACTAGGTCTGTTTATAGGATTTATAGCGTATCATGATCAACTCTAGTGTTAGGAATGAGTCAAATGACATATAAACAGCTTGAAGATCATTTCTTGAAAACTAGGTCTGTTTATAGGATATCATGAGCCGACCCTAGTGTTCCAAATGAAACTGCTAATAATGGGCATTATCATAATGTACATTAGCCCCCAAAAAAAACATAGTTAACACAACAAAATTAACTTCCAAAATATCCAAATGTGAAATTCAGAATATCTTACACAAATTGCAAAATCAATTAAGCATGAAGTCAGAAATTGAGTACCAAAAAGTAGTGACATTATTTAGATTCAAATTCAATTCATGAAATTTGAATTATAACAGATCCTTACAGAAATAATAATACTCCACCTCAATTCTTACGGAATGTCCCATGGCTTGGGATCGGGAACAGCCACAACCATCCCCTGGAGCTCCGGCGTGAGGATAACCTGGCAACCGAGTCTGGAATGCTTGTTCAGAACCCTATTTCTTTGACTCCTCTTCAGCACGTACTGCTCATCGTACGACGCCGGGGGAAGCTGCTCGAGCCACTCCTGAGCGATGTGGACCTCGCACTCAGCCGAGCAGGCGTCGATATCTTCGAGCCGGTGAGAAGCCGGGTCAATGAGGCCATTGTTGGTTAGGGCTTTGAGTAGGGTATGACCGGAGAGTCCAACGATCTCGCGCTTTTGGCCATCGGGATCGATTGCGAATAGTTTTACAATTCGATCGGCGACTTTTTTGGTTGAGGAGGAGGTGGTGGTAGCGGCGGCGACGGTGGCTGAGGATCGGCTAATGATTGCTCTGTAGGACAGAGATAGCCAAGGGGTTCGGGAGATTTTGGAGGAAAGTCTGTGTAGAGTAGAGATCGCCATTTTTGTGAGTTAGGGTTCGATCCAAATGCACAAATTGATATTTTATTTACTACTCATCCGTTCCTTAAAATAGGTAATTTTAAATTATTAAAAAATATTAATTATATGATTCTCGCTTATCTCGTATTCTCTCTTCAATAATCTTAAAAACAGAAGGATGCGTACTGCTACTGAGCATTTAAATTTAATTAATACATGACATTCACTTGATGATGAGGGTGGTATGTATAATTGTAATTATAAAGTATGCAGAGTCTGTCGGTTGTGAAACTAAATTGCGAAATCTTAGGATAAAGGGTGTTGTAAGCCTAATTTTTTTTTACAACCTTTGTTATGGATCAATTTTATATATATATATATATATATATATATATATATATATATATAAGTGTGTGATATTTATAAATTAAGTAGCAGTAACAGTTTAAAGTTTATGGAGTAGTAGGTAGTGCTATAAAACAAAACAGACCATGCGATTTGAGAAGTTTGTTTGTTATGGAGGGAAATTAATTAAAAGCTAAAAATAAATAATTTACATTCAATGGATCTCCTCTAATCCTAACATCCTTCCTCCACTTTTTACTCCCTCTCACATGTTCCTTCCTTCCTTTGAATCCATTTTGCTCAGCCTGCCTTTTTCCAAGTTTGCAAATTGCAACCTTCACACTTTCACCTCCCCTCCCTTGTTTTTTCATACCACGCACCAACTGTTATATATATATATATATACACATGCTCCTCTTCTTCCTTCAGTCTTTGATTTCTTAATTTCTTCTTTCTTACACCTAAACACCAGGCACCAGGTACCAGCACTTATCTTTGTTCTTGCTTGCGTGTTTCTGTTCAAGGTTAATAAATATTAGCTAACAATATCATCATATCATATATCTCGCATTAACGGATGGATCCGGTTGAGCTATGTCGAGTTTTTCATATGTTCGACCGCAATGGAGATGGAAAGATTACAAAGAAAGAGCTAAGCGAGTCGTTACAAAACTTGGGGATATTCATACCTGATAAGGAACTGGTCCAAATGATTGATAAGATCGATGCAAACGGAGATGGTTATGTGGACATGGAAGAGTTTGGAGGTTTATATCAAACAATAATGGACGACAAAGACGAAGAGGAAGACATAAGAGAAGCGTTTAACGTGTTTGATCAAAACCGAGACGGATTCATCACCGTGGACGAGTTGAGGTCGGTGTTGGCATCCTTAGGGTTGAAACAAGGGAGAACGGTTGAAGATTGCAAGTTAATGATTAAGAAGGTGGACGCGGATGGGGATGGGAGAGTCAACTACAAGGAGTTCAAACAGATGATGAAATGTGGTGGATTTGCTGCCTTGGAAACAGATTAATTATCATTATGCATCTCAATTCTTTTGTCTTGTCTGAGTTTTGGTCTTCATCTCCGGTCCGGTTCCGGTTCCAAAATTCTTATTTCTATGTATT
This sequence comes from Panax ginseng, assembly GCA_020205605.1. NCBI lineage: Eukaryota > Viridiplantae > Streptophyta > Magnoliopsida > Apiales > Araliaceae > Panax > Panax ginseng. The sequence continues at coordinate 922,218 of CM035136.1, read as the reverse complement.
GGCCTTTGATTTATTAAGTGTGATTTTTACTTGTCAAAGTTTTCCTTCAAAAAATGGTCAACGGAAAACTGAATAACACAAGAAATCTTTTGTATACTCTGCATTACAATGTAATCAAAGCACTAACTAACTTAATGCCACACATGTAATCCTTCATCAATGCCTATCCGACTCCCGTGCAAATCAAATGATATAAACTGATTGTAGCTAAAACTCGTGAGGATTGTCTAATCAAACCAACAAATAAATAAATATAACAAGTATGAACAAACAATTTTATACCAACTATTCTTCTGACCTAATCTGAATCCTCCAGATGTTCATTTTCAAGTTCTCTTACATTCTGGACTATGTCTTGTACACTTCTTGACAAGTGATTAGTGTGCTCTTCAACATACTTTAGCACCAAAGACAACTGTTCTCGGTAAGCTGCACACTGACGTTTACACTTTTGTCTCTCATTGTAAAGTTCAAGGGTTAGCTCTCGAATCCTTTGATCCTTCTCATCCTAAAAGAGAGAAGAACTAAAGTAGTCACCATCAGAAATTAAGAATGAGATCTATGCAATATTACATATCACCAAGCCAAAATATATAATCACAATCAATAACAACATCAACTTTATTGGTTTCCATGAAGAAGCAAAACTGCTTTCAGTATAAGGGAAAGATTAACATGATAGATCACCAATGTAATTCTGAAATCATATGACTAATTCATGTTCTTAAATTTGGGATAGAGGAAGACTGGGTTGATAAATTCGTTCACATAATTGTCAGATTTGAGAGTGCAATAGAATTGCAATTAAGAATTTGAGAATAACAAATGCCCCAGCTTCTACTGTCATGTTACTTAACTATCCAGGTAGATAGAAGTCGAGCATCTGTAGACCTTCTGCCTAAATGCTGTCACAAGGCAACCTAGCTAGGGCTTCAGTCCAGAAAGAAGTATGAACTCAAGCTGAACATTTAATGGAGATGGATTATGTAGTTAATAATATGCTAAAGTATTATCAATTTCAAGACAAAAGAACAGAAATGCATACCTGACTGATCGAATTTTTTGCAGATCCTCGCCACGGAACTTTACTAGGAGATAGTAAACTATGATTGTGATCTTTCACGAACTTGGTAACAACCCACTTACCTGAATCTCTTAAAGCTACCCTCAGCATAGCAGCACATCCTTCTCGAGTGATTGGCGGTGGAGGCAGAACCCTATCTTTCCGACATACATACTTCTTTTCACGAAAACCCTCTTTTGAACAGACAAAATCTTGGCCGATAACCAGATTATTGATTCGGGAACGGCGATTATGATGAATGCGAACAGTGAACCCCATACGCCTTCCATAAGCAACATAGAACTCCCGGGCATCATCCCTTGAATTAAATTCCATGCCAATATTTAGTTCTCCAGCATTGTCCATAGAAGTTGAATCCCCATTAGATTGTTCAATCTCCTTGTTATCTTCACCACCGCATAAAAGCATACTCTTTGAGAGTGCACCATTAACAAACTCAGGATCACCATAGCTCTCAGCAGGCAAACACCTTTCGCTTTCATCTGAATCAAATGTTTGACTAGATGTGCTCTCCATAATGGTCCTAAATTAAGACACATGACCTACACCATATTTTTTCCAGGAAATCCCCAACGAAAAATACACACCATTCCTTCTTATGTATCAAATTGATCATAACCAAGAAGAGCTGCAAGTTGAAAACATAAAAGTATTCTTATTCATCTTCTAATATTCAAGTTATACTACCTCTGGCCCACTATATAGAAATTTTTTGAGAAAACAAACTAGGGTGAGGAATCACCAAAAATTATAACTAAATTAAAAATGGTTTCCATAGGTTCCATTTGGTAACACATTTTTAAGAAACTTTCTTTCATTTTTACTAAAAAGAGTACCATTTGCCAATTATTTTTCTTCCATAAAAAGAGTCCATTTCTTCTAATTGCAGTATAAATGACACAACGTCCTCAAGTTTATCATCACAATTCCATTATTACGTCATATGTATAAAACTAAAACTCAATAAATTCAAAGGTATATATAAAAAAATATATATGTGCAAATGGGACTCTTTTTGTGAAACAGAGAGAGTAATACTTACCAAGCAAAATCTACCTATTGCTGTCATGTTAATATCATTTCAATATTTTTGCACTAGAATCTATTAAAAAGAATTTATTTTTTTATGATTACCCTTTATATAACCTGTAAGTAACACTACTGCGTCTGCACTACATGAAATGCAAAAAATTCAAAAAAAGTTGAATAAACTTAAATTACATAACAAGTGAACAAATAAACAAATACTACAACAAACAAACTAGAAGTGCAAGCTTATTTTGTAATGATCCATGGTCAAGCTAAAACTGCAATAAGTAAATTGAAATTCACAAAAGAGAAAAAAGTACAGCAGAGATTGCTAACATTTACCAGGAGAATAAACCCTAGCCGTCAGATTGAGTAGAGATTTAGCGAGCACCTCGTTTTCTCTCTCGGATTCACTGATCTTACAGCTTGGCTATCGAATTATAGTTGCTGATAGAGAGGGAGTCTATCAGCTCTCAAGCATCGCACCTACAGAATAATGGGATCGAGGTCAAGGGATTGACAGGTTTTTTCAGCGGCTATTTTCATAATCGGGTGTATCGAACACATACGAAGCCGGTTCTTAACCAGCCAATCAGGCTTCTCAAATGTCCCGACTCCTGAGTGTGCTTGACATGGCAAAGTGTGATTGGTTAAGACTAATTATAATGGTCCACAGTATATGTATATACCGTACACTTGTTTTTTTAATATTATTATATATTTTTAATGCATAAAAGCATTTTACTGCCTCTTAGTTTTACCATTTCTTGCCCCAGAGCCCTAAGCATAAGCCTGAGCCAGAGCCAGAGCCAGACTAGCAACTAATACCGAAAAATAAACAAACAATTCAGTTTCAATTCATACTTGTTAATTTGAGCTTGACTCAGAAATATAAATTATTCAAAATGAACAAATTTTAAAATTTGATATATTATTCGAACCTACTCAAATTATAATTTTTTATTGATACTCGGATCATATTGGTTCGAAAAATTTAAACTGCTCGGACTCTATTTAAGATCGTACTCGATTTGGTAACTAAACGAACCTCAATCAAATATTATTTTATATTCAATAAATTTTGTGAATAAAATTTAAACAACTTAATACTCGACTCGACTCATTTATATCATAAACAAATGAAGGTATGCAGAAATGGAATGTCAATGGTATAACAGAAACAGTTGGATTTTTAGGCAAATCGTTGGGTAATATGGTAATACTCGGGAAACACAAGTGTGGGTGCAGTCGTAATGTGATTGACCTTTTCATAATGCAATGATAGGAACTGGTTAACATGAAATTAATTTTGGTCAATTGAGCAATATAGTGTAAATATGTAGGTCGAGAGGTGATCTCTTTTTATATGTCAATACTATATTAGTCAATTAATCAACTTATAAAAAAGTTAACACAATAGTAAACAGATCATAATGATCAATTTTTGCGTAGCTTGTAATAATGTCGGTCTATGAACTCATAAAGGTTAGATCAATTGATACAGGCATGTAAGAGCAATTCTTGAGTTTTCTTATTATGAGTGCTTGTTACTCGGTGGTTTGGAGATCCAAATGCAAGTCAAAATCTCATAATAAACGAAAATAATCAAACATTTATTATTTATTAGATTCAGACCGCAAAAAAAATGACTCCCAAATCCCCTTGTGTGGTTAGTGAAGAAATAAATATCAAAATGTGGTCTGGGAAAAAGAATATAATTTTTTCTTTGAGGATTTAGCGTAATTAATTGTGATCCATCTTAACAACTCACATTTTTATATTAATAGGTCCTCTAAATAGTTAACATACAAATATGAGAGTAACTATTTAGAGGAAGTCTTAATTCAAAGATGTATGCTCTTAAGATGCATTAAGAGGTCGATGCAATCAAACACCACCTAAACTCTCTCTCTCTCTCTATATATATATATATATATCAGCTATGATGATTTCCTGGACCAAAGTCGATTAGAATCTCATATGACTTTCATTAAAAGATAATTTTTTCACAAAGTCTCACTTATTCCAAGTTCACAACAATTTACATTCACAAGTGGACATTTATAACTTCCAACCAAAACTAAAGAGTTGGATGCCAATGTTTTGTGGAGGTCAAATCACATTGATCAACATGCATGCCTGGGGTCCGTAAATGAGAATGGGATAAAATGGATGGCCTAAGCTCAGAATGCACATAGATTAAATGAGAGGTAGAAAGTTATTAAAACCCCTCCAAAGTCTGCTCTAAACAACTAGGATAACTCCTTCAAATCTGCAATGAAACGTAAATATTTGAGAGATATAGCATTAGACAATGTTCAAAGGATAGAATCAAGAACATAATCATAGATGATTAAAATCACACTTATATTGCAAAGTGTGAATAATAAAACTGCTCCTAAACCTGAAGGCTGAAGATACTCCATGAAATAATTAAACAATAAAATGTAAAATCATTGAGATTCACATAAGGGACAAGAATGGTGGAAATTAATAGTCACCCTTAACAGTTCCAACATATCACACATACAATTTATGGATTATACACAGACGCGCACACACACGCGCATATATATATATATATATATATATATATATATCAAGAATGATGCAACGTAATGAAATGTTCAAGCACATCTTTTGACTTCTTTGAAGCCTTCAGGCCAAATATAAACCAGCAGGGGGATAAGTTTAGCAAACAGTGTGTATTGCAGCTAATATTTTTTTCGACTGAAACTAGACATAAGTACTATCCTAAAACAATCTGTGAATATCAAATAAGCTCATAGGCTAAATGTGGTAAAACCCAACCAAATCGAGTTATCTTAGTATCGGTATCACCTGATGTATTTAATATTTTAGACTTTTCAACTAGATCACACCCCTAAAGTAAGCATGACAATATAGTAGTATAGCACCAAACCTATCCTCACATCTGGGTGTTATATATGAAGCATTTAAGTATAATGTGTCTTAGAGTTGCCAAACATTTAAAAGCAAGCACATAACACATAGCTCTATAATTTCTATAAAGATCTAGAATATCCCTAATTCATTGCAGCGTCATGCCTTTAGACATAATCCCAGGAAAATTTACAATTTGCACCTTCTCCAGTAGCATGAATCAAATCAAAACTACTATCATATAGTGCCAAGATGAGGCAAGTTCTTCCCATCAAAATCCAACTGACTAAAGCCATACAATGATATGCAGATTTCACCAAAACCAGTAGTAGAACTACATGGGATAACCTTTCACAAGATGCGGAAATTGCTATGACGTAAAACAAACATCTTAATATATAATCTACAGTTGGTTTAACTAGTTACGCGAGTAGCAGATTTTATAGCTCATAAGAAGTTGGTTAGTATTAAAACTAAACCCAAAATATTGACTTAATTCTTAGTACGACACAAACTGTAATACTCCCTCCGTCCTATAGTTATAGGTTGATTTTCTATTTTGAGATGTCCCAATATATAGGCTACTTACTATTTATAAAATTTAGTTGGTTCATTGTTTTACTTTTATGCCCTTATAATAAATATTCAACCATTACTCTTTTTTGAAGAAACAACATTCAATGTCATTATTTTTATCACCACATTTAATGTTGTTGTATTCTCTTTGGTTAAAGTTTATGGACTTTAATGGTTAGTACACGTCAATCAATAAAGTTGAGAGTTCCAGTGTGATAAATAATGAGTAATTAACTTATTTATTAATTCCATATTAAGGGGTATATGTGAAAAAATTTTGTTAAAATTGCTACTTAAATTGATTTTCTTAAACTATGTGCCAAAAAAAATCAGCCTATAACTATGGGACGGAGGGAGTATATTTCCCCAAATAACTATGAAAGTATGACCCAAAAACACTCTTAAGCTTCCAACCCAACTTGCTCACAAAGTACACAGGGCAAACGTTCAGAGAAAATTGAACAATGCTTCCAAGCAACCTCATTTCAAACCAACTTTGTTTGCCAAGTATCAAAATTCAGATTATAAATATTCCCCACAAAACCCAAAACCAACCTCAATCCAAAAAATGACCTCAGGAAAATCATTAAATGTCAAGACAATCAACCTCAATCCACTCAGCAAAGATGCATTGAAACCCAAAAAAATCAAGAAACCAAAAAAGTTGAAGAAACTGACAAAAAGATGAGTTATTTTACTCAAATTAACACAATCACGATCATACCCATCCCACCACAAACAAAATGAAACCTCAAAATGCATAAAGTTACAAGTTTTATTCACCTTAATCAATGTAGAAATGCATAAACAGCAGTAGATATATAAACCACAAGTGAAGAGGTGACCAGAACAATCAAAGCAGCCACCGAATGAACCGCCTGTTTACTCCCACAAGACAACAAACCCAACCGAATCTGGATGACATCAACCATCGAAAGCATTAAAAACAAGCAGCCCATTACGGATCCAACGGCGGAGCCCAGCATTCCAACTCTCAAAACCTTAAGACTAATGTGGGCCCTAAAGGCCTCATCTATATCCTTACTGTTTAAAAGATTAATGGCCAATTTGAGACCCTGCGCCACTAAAGAGGAGAAAAGGAAGAAGCTGAAAGAGACAACTTCAAATACGAGGAGTTTCTTAGCGACGTCGTTTCCGGCATCACAGGCTGATCGATTTTCAAGGGATTTTTGGTTCGGAGTTGTTAAGGAGAGGCCCACAAAGACGGCGATGGTGAAGAGGGAGTTGACATTAACAAGGCCGTCAAGAGCTGTAACGTGAACGCTTGTGGTGGAAGCTGAAGAAGCTGATGTGGTCCTTCTGGGTTGTGGGTCATTGTAGTCTTTTGGGTATGATTCAGATCTGTAAACAGAGAGAGAAACAGAACAGTCAAATACAGAAAAAAGATGAGCATATTATAGGCATAAATTTGGAGAGAGAGATAGAGATTACTCATTCATGATGATTAGAAATCTGAGAGGAGAGAGAGAGAGATAAGAAAGGTGGTGGTGGTGGTGGTGTTGCTTGAAGGGTTTAAGTTGGATTTCCTTCAAGCGGAAGGGAAAGTGAGTTTTTGTCAATAAGAAGAAAGAATGGTTTATTTGCTTTTTTTGGGTTGTTTCTTATTCTTTTTTTTGTTGTTGTAACATCAGTAAATTATTACATAAAATCGTTCGTATACTGTTTATATTTGTTATATTAAGTCATCAAAAAATATATATAAATATATATGAGCGAATTTATATAATAATAGACTTATTTTTGTATCTTGTATGGGTTGCTTTAAGGATGTTGGATGTTTGAAGATCATAAAAGGTTAGGTACATGAAGAAGAATAGAATAGGTGGTGAGTTTGGGTTTGTTGAAAAGAATCTGCGTCTTTAACTAATAGAAAAAGTCTAGGGGGACATTGCTTGGCACCGGTCCAAATTTTTTTTTTTTTTTTTTTTTAAATATCTCCTAAATAATTTATAAGATTTATTGGAACTGGAATTTTTACAGAATAAAGTGTTTTGGATGTCATTTGGATACATGTAAAAAATATGCCTATATCTGAGACAGGCATATTTTTTACATGTATCCAAATGACATCCAAAACACTTTATTCGTCAAAAAATTTCTGGGCCCAATAAATCTTATAAATTATTTGAGAGACATTTTAAAAAAAAATAAATAAAATTGCCCGGTCGTTGGACCGGTCGCCAAGACCCGATCAGCGTAGAAGAACTCTAACTAATAAGCTTCTTTCTTTTCTTTTTCTTTCTGGTATATCTCACTGGTCCAGTAGTCCTATTATGCATATCATTTGGATACACGTAAAACAGAGGGTTATACAGACTGTATAACCTTAAAAAAACACCTAAATCATTGTATTTTATAAAAATTTCAATTATAATAAATCACATTAATTATTTTATAGTCAAAATAAAAAAAATAAAAAAAAATTCCGACCGATCAATATTCCGGTCAGAAAAGACCGATCCCCCTAGAAGGACTCCATATATATTTGTCAAAATCATAAATTTTCTCTCTTCCCATTGCTTTCTTTTCCTTCTCTCTCTTCCTTCAAGGGGAGGGGGAAGTGAAATCAGAAGCAGCTGATGTTGCCTTCTTGACTTGCTATCGCCATCCATCAACCCCAAAAGAAAAGTAGAAGACAGTAAGGTAAGAGTTAATAATTAGGCTGGGTGGCTAGCTAGCTAGTGCAAGTGTAACCACTTAAAAGTAAGATGATTTATATGTGGCAAGAAAATATATACGAGTACTTCTTTTTATTTTTATTTTTTAATAATCAACTACAAACCATAACGATTATAGTAAATAAAAATATATAGTAAAAACGTTATCGTGGTTGTAAAAAAAAAACTTCAAAATGTTGTAATTTTGATTAATATTAATAATAAAATGACAAAAATATAATGAATGAAACTGGAAGTAGATACGAGTTAAAACAGATTTTTCATTGTGATGTCATAAATGTACGTTTGATATAAATTTCAAGTTATTCCCACTTGTAAGTAATACATCATTTGTACGGAAAATGTGTTATCTGTAATATATAGTATTATTTAATAATACATATAAATATAATAATAATAAATTATGCAAAACAGAAACAATGTGTAAAATAAAAAATATAAATCTGAGTCATTTGAATTCACAAAATTTCCTTAAAGCAAATTTATTCCCCTCACAGATGTTAAGGGTTAATTGAATAATTGCTTCCCAAGATAAAACGAATTTCAATTCTTAATTAGTAGCATTACAAAATTAAGAATTCATCGAACCAAAATTTATGTTATGTACTGAACTTTTCAATAATGATGCATGTAAATAGAAATAGAAATTATTTCTATAGTAATGATGCATGTACTTACGGTAAGAAAATGAAGAAGACGCTGCACTTTTTCAACACAAAGAATGGAACGGAAAAACAGGACAGAACGGGATTTTGCAGAACGGAAACGGGAATATACTTAAGAACAGAACGGGAATTTACTGCAGAACGGAACGGGACTGAAATTTTCAGAACGGGAGGGAAAATTTGTTATCTCTGAAATGCTTTCCCACACCGTTTATTTATAGGAAAATTCGCATGTAACCGTCGTCAAAACGACGTAGTTTTGTGATGATAAAAAATATATATCACGAATCCGCCCGTCACGACCACGACCCGACCTGAGTCAATTTTCTCATTCAAATCTCATTTCCAACAAAATGCATAATACAATTCCATATTATTTCAATCTAGCTACTCGAATTGACTTCAAAATTAAATATTCAACTGCATGCCTTCCCGACTAGTAAAAACTGTAGGAAGCTTACATTCATATATCAGAGTTGGTTGCTTTATCACATATATTCCTATATATACACTACTCTGCATATTTACATACTTGCCACAATTATATTATGACCTTACACTTGTAACCAGACAGCATGGAGAAGTACATGCAATTCATAAACCTAATAATAATTGCTAACATCCTCCTCTTCAATTTCTTTCACATTCTCGACTATGTCTTGAATTCTTTTAGTCAGCTGGTCTGTATGTTGTTCTAAATCTTTCAAAACCATGTCCAGTTGCTCTCGGCACTGTGCCAATTGTTGGTTTGTACGATGTAGCTCAGCAGATAACTCGCGAATTTTCTTATCCTTCTCATCCTAAGTAAAAGAACAAAAGATATGTCAATAACTAATGTCCATATGTGCACGTTCAAATAGAAGATCAAGAAAACAGGTCTGAATAGCAATAGCAATATAGCATATGTATGTTAAGCCATGCTTGATATAGGAGGAACGGGCAGAGCACAACATCATATATCTTCCCTTTTCTGGGGAATGATACTTCTTGCCGATGAATAGAAGAAAAGGAGTACACTTGGGGAAGGGTAATAGAAAATTAGGTGAATTTGTCCTAGCCAAGATATTGCTTCCAATGCTACAAGTGGCATCCTAAATTTTGAAACGTAATTCACATTCATAATACCACCAAGGAAACTTTTTCAGGTCTCCTAGAACTATCATCCATTCCTATGTCAAGGATAAAAGAGTACATATCCTTGGTCTATATTTTCATTCACCCAAACCAGCTAATGCTAAAGGTTATGAACTCAATGTACATACAAGTACACGCAGACACGTGTATATACAGACATACACTAACGAGTATGCAACCAGTCGTAAAATTAAACACAAATGAATTACTGCCAAAACACTTGATCAGAATTAACCAAAAAAACACAAGTAAACATAGATCTCTACGAACATAGAACCTAAGTGGAATCTGATGCATGCCAATCTCTGCGTGAATAGCAGAGCTTATCATATGGAGTATTATGTTCGGAAAAGTTCCAAAGGTTAATAGGAGGGGATAAGTATTAGATGATTGACAAAGTCAATCTACTTACCTCGACTTCAACTCTTACCATTATGTCTTCGATTGTGCTTCATTATCCACACTAACTCCAAGAGTCTATCTGATCTTATTTACCTCTATATTCATTTATGTTTATCAAATGAGTATATCTTCAAAGTGAAATTACCTAGGCTGCTGAGCCTCTGTTTAGAATAGCACTGGCATATGATCCAATCCATGTGTTATGAAACATATGTAATAACTGGGATTAGCATTTACAATCAGTTCTTGAAGGTTTACTTCATTCACTAAAATCTAATTATTCAATTAAAAAAAAAATCAGAGGAGCTGAAGGAAATATTTGATCATAAGACACAAAATCAGAAAAATAAGTTGATAGCTGCAAAATAAAAGGAAAGATTATCATGTTGAAATACTATCCAAGCTGACCTGTGGCCGGGCCTGAACTCTACCCCGATGACCCTTCCCTGAAGGTATTCCCAACAGATGACTATGCTCCGTTTCAAGTTTTGAGATAACCCATTTTTTGGACTCCTCTTTCCTAACCATTATCATTGCCTTGCAACCTTCTCTTGTTACCTCCCTTGGTTTCCTTACTTCAAGTCTCTTTACTTTCTTATTGTTCACACGAAATCCTTCTTTGTTACAGAGAAACCTACGACTAATTACTGATCCATCACGACTTGATCGGTGGCAATTACCGACACGAATAATAAAACCAACGCGCTTGGCATATTCATTGTAGTAAATCATAGCAGCCTCTTCAGACTCGAACTGCAATCCAACATATGGATCCACATTACCATCTATCTCACGTACAATTAAGTCTCGTTCATCATATAAATCAATTGTTTCTCCTCCCTCAGACATGAAGATCTCCCTTCCAACTGAACTTTCTATCATTCTGTTGTCCAGGTCTGAGTTCTCCGTATCTGAATCAAGCTCTATGTCCGCAGGCTCTGTGATTATTTTGTATTGCTCATTCATATATGTTGTAAAATTCACTGCTACGTAAATTTATATGAAGTCAGCATCCATACCGAGTATGAGAGAAAGTCCAGTATTTCCCACATAAATAAATTGAAATATTTACAGAAAACACACTCATATAGCATTCTACCAAAATGGTTGCATGAGTTGATCAAGCTTTTTCTCCAATCCCCATAGCAGATAGCAGACAACATATCATGTACTATGCAGACCCATGCAATTATCTCATAAATTAACTTGCTTTTAGTAAACTGCGTATTAAAATTAGTTGTTAGCCTTGACAAAGTTTTTCCATAAAGTGAGAAATCTCATTGATTTCCTATTCAGCATAATTCTCCCATCCAAGATAATCCTGCTTAATCCAAACTGGCAAGTTATACCTATCTAAATCTTCAAAACTTCATTTAATGAAACAAAAATTAATAGATACAACTTACCTCCCACTTCTATGCTTTCAGTAGAGCCACAAGAAACACCAGGCTGGTCCAATTTGGTAAAACAGAAATTAAAATAATAAGATCAGGCATAATTTTTTTCAACATCTCCAAAAGGTTTGGTTGGTTGATTGATTCAGATATAAATATATCATTTTTGGCGAAGAAATCAAGCAAATATTCAAATATTTACTTCCCGCAAAGACGGCAATAACCTTATATTTCGATCCTTATTTCAAAGATGTGTAGATATTAAGTGCATATTGATATTGGGTTAGTAGATTATAGAGATCCTGAGGTGTTGGGAAATCCAATATCTCAACAACAACAAAAACCCATATTTCCATGAAGTACCCATACATAATTGTCACAATTGAGAAATTAACAACAAATTCACAGACCAAAGATTTCTTTTTTCTTTTACTCCAATTTTAGGTATAGCTTGACAAGAGACTCCTACCAAATGAAATCTTTTGACCAATACCCAACAGAAATCATAATTCATAGGAAAGGAACATAAATAAAAACAACCAAAAGGAATCACAGTCAATTTATCAATCCAAGACATCAAGAATCCTGAAAGATTTTCATTCTATATTTAGTTGAAGTTCTTGTTCCTGTTCAACACAGAAATGGAGCAAGGTTTTCCGGTATAAGGATGGTGTGTTTCAGGGTAGCTTAGCTTAATAAAATGAGAGAGATGACTCACTTCACCACACTTGAATACTTCTGACGAATGAGGCTGCTGCGCTCCCTCTGGCCTCTGCGACTCCGTCTTTTGTTTTGTTACCAAACCAACCACTGCCATCTTATATTCCTCTATGGGACATGACATGATGGGCTATGGCTAAGGTTATACTACTACACTTAGTATATTAAAACAAACAAAATAAGCCTATTCAATATTGGAATTTAATTTATTTATTTACCGTTTACTTTTGAATCCTTAACTCCTCTTATTCAGGAAAATAATAATAATTTACCTCCCTTTTTTTGCTTGTGATTTATGGCTACAGTAAAAAAAGTTCTTGGATCATTTTTGTTTATTCTAAAATTGTAAAGATGAAAGAGTAAAAAATAAATGTAACCCAATTATTATATTATACTAATATATAAATAGATATGTATAGATATAATGTAGACTAGACTAGTCTAGTCTACTGTATCAATACACTTGTACACACAGATGTGCCAACACTACTGACCGAGTGATGACTTGGATTGCTTAGGAAAGATAAACGTCAAAGTCAAATGTCGACTTTTTATATGAGAAGCTTTCATCATTAGTTACTTATTTATTACTAATAATATTTGGTATTGTAATAAATTTATATTGAATTATAATTATTAATATATAAAATTAATATGAATTATACAAGTCTTATTTATTATATATATATATATATATATCTCTACAAAAATTATTATTAATAATTATCCATCTAATATATATACTATATATATATATATATATATATATATATATAATAAGATGAAATCATTTTCTTATTTATTACGTTACTTTTTTAAAGCTTTAATCGGTTTTGATTATATAATTGTCGTCTATACTTTTTTGCGACGGACAACATATAGCGTCATTAAAAGTATAGACGACGGTCGTATTAATCTAAACCGTCGCTTAAAGATGGGCAAAAGACGTAGAGAAGATAAATTTAGATGACTGATCCTGACCATATATATATATATATATGTGTGTGTGTGTGTTTGTGAAACCCGTATCTTGTATGTAACATAATGCTGCTCCTGATGGAAACGGTGCCTAATTTTACGGTCTTGCATGTGTCGCTATAACCTATAAGATGGGGAAATGCATGGTAGTGAAAACGTGAGAAAGCGACAAAAAAAAAATCATAAATAATTTGATACTTCATTTTAAATTAAAAAAAAATTATATTAAAAATATATTTTTACAACATATCTCTAATATTAATTAAAAATGTGTTAGTAGTCATGATTACATAGTACTCGATTTAGCTAGACTTAGAATAAGGACATATTTAAAATTTTTAAAATTTTATTTTTAAAATGGATTAAAAATATTTTTTTTAATTTAAAATATTCTCATTATTATCATGTCACATTTCATCATAATGCATAATTTGATTGCAACTTGGTATAATTTTTTTTAAGAAGCATTCATATTTTTCTAAATAAACAAACAAACATATTTGTGTTAAATTTGAGGAATAAGGAAAGATGGAGCGAAAGAAATGCAAAAGAAAAAATGGAGACACACCCTACCCACTGCACTACTCTGAGAGAGAGAGAGAGAGAGAGAGAGAGAGAGAGAGAGAGACCTACTAACCATAACCTGAATTAGACAATTAGGAGAAGAAACATACATTGAACCTAGAAATTGCAAATATATAATCTAAATTTTTCTGTCAGAATTGTGTGCATATATGAGATAAAATTTAGAGATTAGACAAAATAATAATTTAATTTATAAGAATAAAATAGAGAGAGGGAAAAAAAATAGTGTGGCACAAATTCACTAACAACCTCAACTGTTCAATGGAGTCGGTCAGTCGGTTTATTAATAGAGATAATTATATATACAGAAATGATCAAGTAAGGGATCTCTTACTTTTTTAAAATGAGGGACTTTTTTTTTTGTTTTTTTTTTTAAAACATTTTAAAAAAAAGTTTAATATTTTATGGAACTAAAATTTTTCCATAATACAATGTTTTGGGCGTGTTTTGAATACCTATACCAAAAGTGGTGAAGTGCAGATGCTGCCAGCATGTACATACATGTTTTGTTATATCGCACTCAAATCACACCCAAAAACATCAGATATTAAAAAATTTCAGATTCCATAATATTAAACTTTTTTTTAGTTGTTTTAAAAAAAAAAAAAAAAAAGTCATTCATTTTAAAAAATAAAGGATCCCTTCTACCGATCCTGACTCCATTATATATATATATATATATATATATATATATATATATATATATATATATATATAAATAATAATACTACTAAAATAAGAGGCTGCTTCTCTCTTTTTTTTGATACACGAGGCGAGGCCCATTGTGTACCTTATACGAAAAGTTGATTTGATCTTTATCTTATATAACATAATCCTAAGTAATCGTATCATCTCTCTCCTCCTCCTCCCTCCCTCCTTAAAGTGTTTGTAATTAAGCAAAGACGAACTCATAGATATAGATATAGATATAACAAATATACCTATATATATATATAATTGTTGAAACTATATCAGTAAAAGTATATTGATGCTTACTACTTCCTGAGCCCCCAGTTTGAGATTGACCAAAAATCTCAATGTCAAATCCTGTAAGTAACTCTCATCTCATCTCATGCTCTGTTATTATTTTATCTCCATACCTCATCATATCAATTATTATTATTATTATATAAATACGGTGGACTCAATTTAACTTCTTGCTTGTGTTTTTGTGCTTTCTTAAATTATAATACTTGTAAGATTTTCGTTCCCTCAGTAAGTAGTTAGTTTTAATAAGAATGATAATTGAAAGCTAGTTTAATTCCTGGGTTATATTTTTACATGTTGTTCTCAGATTGAATAACATAATATTTTTTTATATATTAAAGTATGAATTTTTGTTTTTGGTGATTGTAGTGATAATGGTTTGACTTGCTTAAGAAATTCATCCTTGATTTGATTTGAAGTTTTTTGATAAGAAGTGAATAAGTTTTCTTCTTATTCTGCAAAATCTTAAATCCACATCCATAACTTAATGATTTTTAGTTAATATGACATGATACAATCAAACATTCTTTTCTACAAATTTGAAATTTATATTTGATCAACTCAAAAAATTATTCTCTCATTTTTTGTCACAGATGCCTTTGCAGGCTAGAAGGCAAAGATCATTGCTTTTCGGTCTCCTTCCCATGGCAATTTTGCTTTCTGCAGCTTTCGTTATAGGGAGTGCCTTCTTAGTTATAGATTATAAACAGGTAAATTACAATTACATGTTTTTCTTATACCATAAATAATGGTATAGTAGTCGCTAATTAATTTTGAGTTTCTTCTTAAAAGGAATTGACATTGCCCTTTTCAATTGAAACCTTAATTTTTCTATACATAATTTCTTCTTTCTCTGTGCTGTGCCTGTGCTTGTGCTTGTGGAGGCAAAAACTTATCACCCTACTAATAGGAAAGAAAAAAAAAATTATATTTACCTAAAGAATCCTTATTATTCCAAAGATTAATGGGGCCTTCTTGATACAGTCTTTCTCAAGATTGCGAATAATTGATGCTCTGAAGGAAGATATAGAATCCAAAATATGCAAGGTTTGTCGATGCCCTTCATGTCCTAAAACATTCCTTCCTCCTCAGTTATTGGTATTTGCTTTTTTGTTTAGAATCAATGCAGGTCTGATGGAAGTGAGTCATTACCTAAAGGAATTGTAACCAGAACCTCTAACTTAGAAATGCGTCCATTATGGGGTTATCCAAAAAAAAAAGGTGTGAATTCATTCTCTTGCCGAATGAGGCGCAATTCGCTTGTTTACTTGATAGACGCGCACCTCCTAATCTAAAAGAAACACTTTTTTCTTATAAACAGTAAAAATATAGTGCGCAATATTCGTATAATACATAAACCTTCTAGTCACAAATCTCTTTAATTTATTACTTCTTTATTGCTGTTTATAGAATAATTCAAAGTTACCAATGAGCTTGTTGGCAATGGCAGTGGGGAAAAAGCAAAAGACAAACGTAAATGAAATTGTGAAGAAGGTGATTTTTTGTCACTGAAGTAACAACTTCTAATCATACGCCTTTCCAGTCTAATGATCCACTCCATCTTGCATTGCAGTTCCCATCAAATGATTTTGTCGTTATGATTTTTCACTATGATGGCGTTGTGGATGATTGGAAAGATTTTGAATGGAGTAGTCGTGCCATACATGTTTCTGCTATTAATCAAACAAAGTGGTAATACAGTACTCCCTTGCTACTTTTACAAACTTCTAGATGAATTCAGTGTCTAAATCGCCAAGCTAGTCTTATTAATTGTCACACTCTGTGGATAATTAGGTGGTTTGCCAAGAGGTTCGTACATCCAGATGTTGTAGCGGTCTATGCTTACATTTTTCTTTGGGATGAAGACCTTGGAGTTGCTAATTTTCATGCTGGGAGGTAAAAACTATGTGCATATGTATGTAGGCACAGGCGTATAGATTATTATACTCACATATTTACCCAACATGCTTCATGCATATGATTATACAGCTAGTCTGCACCTTATGGCCTATATATGTATCTTTTATTAAAGAAACAGGTCAGAACACAGAATATTAAACTAGGAAAAATGTATTCATTATTATCTAATTTTGGTTTGAAACAGAGTTATTATGGAGACTTGGCAATACAAGAAAACTGATGTAATTCCCAAAGGTAGCGAATCTATCAAGTATGACTTAAATACCATGCTAGAGGCCGAACATGGAAAGAATGTCAGTGCTATTAGATGTCAAAATATACATATGCACATAAAACTAAGATGTATGAAACAGCAGATTTACAAGGGCAGTATTATTACTTTCTCATATATTCTAGACCAAGTCTTTAGATGGAGGGAGTTTCTGCAGAATCTATTCAAAGGACGACGTATCAAAGCTTTAGTACCAAATATTTTCAATTGCAGAGAGACGGGATGTTAAGTTCTTCACTGAGAAAGTGAGAATGCTCTTTTAGACAGGATATAAGCAGTTCCTTTAGTTTCCATGAGAGAGATTATAGTTTCAGCTAACATAAAATATTGAAAGGTCAAGAATAAAGACAAAGATTTAATGCATTTGCTAATCTGCACCTTTATTTCACACAGATATGTATCAGTTATTAAAGATGAAGGCCTTCATATATCACAACCAGCCCTTGATCCTGATAAATCAGAGGTGCATCATCGAATTACATCACGGGAAAAGGGACAAAAAGTGCACAGGTGTTCATATTTAGAAAAAGTAGCGGAATTCATTGTCTATGGTTTGATGATTCCCTAACATTATGCTGATATGATGTTGCCAAAGCACTTCAGAAGTTTTCATTGAAATGCACTTCTCTGCTTTCCTTGAGGCAACCCTTGTATGTAGCAGTTTATTAGGTTAATGCCGCCAATATATTTTCTGATCTGATTTGTATTGTGCTAACAGAAGAATTTACAAAAAAAGTATCTCCGGAAAGATATGTTATGCAAACAGTACAGATCCTCCATGCACTGGGTAAACATTCTGATAACTCTGGTCCTAGTTTGCACAATGATCTCAATTAACTAATTTATAGATCTTTATCTTGTCAATAAAGAAATTATAAAACATATTACAGGTGGGTAGAAATGATGGCTCCTGTGTTCTCAAGGGAATCCTGGCGTTGTGTATGGCATATGATTCAGGTATTCATCTCTATAGTATTAACGTTTGTGGTCATACAAAGAAAATTCGTATGAGCCACTAAAGGCAATATGTTATAGGTGATCAAATGCATCCTTCTAGTTAGGTATTTCTATAATATTATTATTAGTAGATGAGGTAGAAAGTAGAAAAAATGCTGATATGGAAGTTCACTTGTATAATATTGGAAAATATTATAGTTGGACATATATTTTGATATAACAGTTAAACAAGTTCAATATAGCTAAAACTAATTAAAACAATAAACAATCTACATTTGGTCTTTTCTTATCTTTGTAGTTGGTGGTCACTAATAAAGGACTTGCTTAGTTTGTCTGAACTCTGAAGTAACTTCTTTGCAGAAGTTGGATAGTAAATACTCCATCCGTTCGTTTTAGAGTTGTGCACAAGTATTAAGGAAATGATTGTATAGCATTAACTATAATATCAATTGTCTATTTTACCCTTGTATTGGAAGAAGAGATTGTTATTTATTGGACAAAAAATAGTGAGAGAACCAAAGTTACATTTAATACTTGGGGTAATATTGGAAACTAAGCAATTAATGCTTACTTGAAATTCTAAAACGACTTATATTAAGGAACAAAAACATTTCTCTAAAACGACTTATATTAAGGAACGGAGGGAGTAACTTTTTCAATTAATTTCTCAACAGAATGACTTGATTCATGCTTGGGGATTGGACACGCAGCTTGGTTATTGTGCACAGGCAAGTTAGATATCTAAAACCGCGCTACTTTTCTCTTTCTTAAACACAATTATAACATGAAGCGTCTTATGACAGGGTAATCGGACCCAAAATATTGGGGTGGTTGACTCTGAGTATGTGGTTCACCAAGGTCTTCCTACACTTGGAGGTTCAGCTGAAAACAAGGTATGACAGAGAGTCAGGGATGACTCCTTATATCTTCTGAATCATCTGCTGCTCTGAGAGAAACTAAGTTCATATAAAGATGCAGATATCAAAAGTATAACAAAATTGATTACTAAGCTATAGATCACCAGAAACACCTATTTTATTCCATGTATGACATTTTTCTTCATGGTTTAAATGTTTTTCTTAGAGCAATATGGAGCATTAAATAGCAGGTTTATCAAAAAAAAACTTGCGTCTTTATGTTGCATCTAAAACCTCTACCTTTGCTAGTATTTTGTTCTGAAAAATCTATCTCTCTGTTTCAAGAATTCCTGGTTTTTATGGACTGTTGCTCATTGAATGTTGATGCAGACAAATACTGAATCACCAAGCCAAGCTTCTCGGAAAGAAACTATCCAAGAAAAAGGACCACTGGTATTTTGATAAGTGCACAGTAGTTTTTACCACTCAAACTTATTCACTTCAGCTAATTGTTTGTGGACCGTCATAAATTTTCAGGTCCCATCTTTGCCAATTCAGCCTAATGCTAGAGATGAAGTGAGTGTTAATTTGATGTTGTTACGTAGTGCATCTTCAGTTTATGCTTGTTCATTCTATTTCCAGCTTCACTTTTCAAATGACTTAACTTGGCTTGTTACATCAGACTACTACTACTAGTAGTAAATAATTGCATTGGTTTTCTGCAGGTGAGAAGGCAGTCTCTTGTGGAATTAGAAATCTTTAAGAATAGATGGAAAAAAGCAGTTAGAGAAGATGAATGTTGGTTTGATCTAAATCAGCAGCAGCCAGTGAAGCGGAATAATTAAAATCTTGAACATTAACTACAAATTTAGAGTGCTTGGTTAATTTTTTATAGTGATCAAATGTGAAAGGAAAAATGGGCACAAGCGGCTTATTGGTACTTGGTAGTGTAAAACATTTTTACTTTTATACTAATGAAGAGGTCAAATATGAAATACTGTAGATATATTTCTCCTTCTAGTGCTTTGCTAAATACTTTACTTGACTGACACAAGCTAAAATATTGAACATGAGGGTTTCATAAGATCAGTTTAGGTATGCAAATAACATAAAGAATAGATCCATCCACATTAAGAAGATTCAAACAGGAAAAAGATTGATATGAATCAATACAAATGCACTGTTATTTATGTTCTTCTCTCATAAAGAAGATAAGAATAAAGAGTTTTTATGCCACCCCGAAACTCCTTTTGCGTACCATTCCAGCAATGAGTTGTCCTAGTTCTTCACCAGAATCCTCTTGTACATGATGCCCTGCCTGCAAAAGCAAGAAATTAGCTTGTAGAGTTGCAACTATTGGTTGTATAAAAATGCAAATGGAAGACTTGAGGAATGCTTCTCACCATAGGAAGTTGAATCAATTGATGCTTTGTGTCTTTGAAGAAATCTTCAACTCCATCATAGCTTAGCCAGCGGTCTCTTTGGCCCCAACATACTGCAGTTGGAACCTTCCAATTATCATCCATGAGTGTCATTCGCATTTCTTCAATGTAGGTCTATTATCGAGTTCAAAAAGATAAACACGGAAAAAACCTTTTAGAAAAAAAGTTGCTGTAAATAAAGAATGTCAATAGAAGATGTATGTAGCGAGACTGGTTCCCAAAAGCCTGCACTTGTTGTTTTCTTTACAAGGAAAAGAAACAAGTAAAGAGAGAAAATGCACCTTAAGTTCCTTTTTCATTGTCCTACTAATTGCATTTAGTGCAAACCCTGACGAACCAGATGTTAGGTAAGGTCTTCTATAAACCATTGCATCGTCTTCCTTCATTTTGTAAGGACCACAGCTTGTCAAAGTTTTATCACTGGCCCTGAGTGGATCCTGATTGGCAAAAGAGCATAACTGAGAATTAAACAAGGTAGAAAACACGTGATGTGAGTATATAATAATTAGTGCAAGTATAGCAGCAAAATCTAAATTCTTGTGTAGCTCCCACCTGAGAAAAAATTTCCCCCAACAAAAAGTGGCTGAATATGGACAAAGTTGAGGGCAGGTTGGCATGTTTCGCTGTTATCTTCAATATACCATGAGGACCATGACAAAGAACAATATTAAATTTCTGAATTAAAGGCCAGCCAAAAAGAAATTAAATTTGCACCTTACAAAGATATATATACTTATTCAAGGCAAATATTATTGTAAAAATCATGAAAGCCTTCTTCAACTACAAAAGAAGACAGAATCTCCATTGATCATCATCCTAGAGATGTTTAAACTTTCTGTGAAGTGGAAGTTGGGAATGATTTCCATAGTTTCCAAAAATTATTCAATATTTTACTGACCAAGCTCTATAATGTGTAATAAATATAATAATTGTTCCATCTTTATATTATGTTTGGCCAAATTTCTGGTTTAATCAAGGTATCCATGTGCTTATATTTCTTTGGACCACCACATTTTCACCTTTAAAGCTGTTGTAGTCCTTTCTGGACACGACAAGGTTCGTTAAGAATTGGATGAGGTTAACGTAAAGCACAAAACGGAAACATAAACAGTGAAATATATAACTTAAAATCAGCAAACTTGAGATTCAATGAAGGATTTGTGTCTGACTTACCAACACAAACTTGGTGATGCAAGAAATGGAAGAGTAACTATAAGAAGAGTTGCAAAGTTTCGAGTAGTCCATACAGGGGGGTTGAGAAGTATGAGATCATTTATCTTTTCCTGATGACTGCTAGCATACTTAACAACAACTGGTGCAAAATAACCCTGCAAAGTACAACGTAGGATAAAATGTAAGTGTAGCATTGAAGGTGATTTATTCAAGCATGTAATTTACAAAGGAACAATACCTGCACAACAAGTGAAACCTTGTTTGTGGCTAGCTTATCAATGAGAGACTCCAAAGATGATACATACTCTGCACCACATATATAATAATGGGAAAAGATGTTTCCTCTTTGAATAAATTAATGTTAAAAAAGGAAAGGAAATAATCTGGACCCAATCACTCTATTATATAGGCTGAATAAGAAATTACCACCCAAAGTGTAGTCAAAACCATTTTTTGGCAGGGGTTTATCTGAAAATCCAAAGCCTGTAAGAAGGAGAAGAATGGCAGCAGAAAGTACTACTTTTATCAGTCGTTTATAATCATTTGGTCACAGTATCATATAATGCCAACCTCCTAGTCCTAGGGGCTAGGTTACATGTAGAATCTTACCTAGCCAATCAAAAGCAATGACACGATGGTTCTCAGAAAGTATGGGGAGAACCTTACGATATGAATAAGCCTGTAAGGGGACAAAATGAAACACATTTACGGACTCAATAATTAACCGAGATACCATGATCAAATGATAAACTACTAAACAAAATTAGACTCACCTGTGAAGGGAAGCCATGGATTAATATAATAGGAGGTCTATGAGTATCAGCGCTGCTTCCACTTTCAACGTAAAACCATCTATTGCAGAAAATCATATACATATAGAGCGTGTTTTAATTGGTGAAACCCTGCAAATGTTGGATCCTCAATTTCTGTATAACAAGGTGACCTATGTATGTGATGTCCTCTGTGTGATTCAAGCATGCTGATCAATTTTATATAAGGAATTTATCCTTTACGAAAAGTACTTCTTAACTACCTGAAAAGGTCAGTAGAGGCTTGAGAACTCCCACCCATTGTAAGACCGAAAATTGGATCCTTTGCCTTGTCACCAGTTCCAAAAACAGGATGAGCTTTCAGCTGAAAATTATTAAATACATCATCAACATTCATATAAAATGCAAGGGAAAGTAAAGGAAATTGAAATCTATTAAGTTAAAAAAAAAAGTACAAGAATTTTATCAGTCAGTCCAGTGTGCAACATATATAAAATGTAAACAAAGAAAAGGGACACAAAAGAAATCCATACGGTTTTTCCTTTCTTGAACCAATCATCAGCCGGACTCGTCCCATCTGAATACTTCCCTGTTCATAAAAAGCTACAATTTTGACATATACCCACAAAATGAAGAAAGAAATACAAGAAAATTAATCAAACCTCCACTGAAAGAAAAGCCATCACCAGCTGATTCAGGAGCATCGAGATAAAACTATATAAAGAAGAAGAAATCATCAAATCAAATAAATAAATTTCACAAGGCATTTAAAATACATACAATACAATCAGATATGATATATGAATACATCTTCTCCATCATTGCTTGTTTGGCAACTGAAACCACACGATTTCCTTCTCCGGAAGATTGGAGCCGTCGATTTGAGGGACCCACTTGGAATCGACGATGGGGGTGCGGCGGGAGAGCTATGATAGAAACGAAAAATGTGGGATTGAACCGCCATTGTAGAAGAAGGATTAGAAAGGGTTGGGGGAGAAGAATGAACGTGGTGTTGTGTGTTTCCAAGTTAACCGTTAATTTTCTAATCTTTCTTGCTTGCTTGCTTGCGTATAATAAATATAATAAAAAGAACAGAAAATTGGGGTAGGAATTCATTCATTCCTTCCTTTATGTTGGATAGGATATCACATTCACTGGTTCTCATCCTTTGTCCGATTTCATACACATTCATTCATTCATGTCATTATCTTCTTTATGCTTTTACCAACTCAACTAAATATCATAACCACACATATACTAATATTAATATATGTGATAAAAATATTAAAATATTCTTATTAATAAAAATATGAAAAAGGTGTTTAAAAAAGAGTGCATGAAATAGTTTGTAGAGAGAGAAAGTATGAGTGCATTAAATAGACAAAAAGTCTGCAGAGAGAGTATGAGTGCATATATATGTAGAGAGAGGAAGAGAGAGAAAGTATGAGTGCATTAAATAGACAAATAGCCTGTGCAGAGAGAGAAAGTATGAGTGCATATATATGTGTGGAGAGAGGATGAGAGTAATGACTATCAACAATTAGCGTAAAGAGGCAAATTTAGAAAATAAAAGGAAAAAATGCATTGAAATCTTGAAAAAACAGATATTGTGAGATAAATTTTTTTTGCTAAAATAATAGATAATTTGGGACAGAGGGAGTAAGAGTTTAATTAAACAAATATATATATATAAGGGAATGATCCATAGCATCTATATGCTATGAAATAAAAAATGACATATAATATCTTAACCATCCGTAAAATTAATGGAGGCCTGAAATTTGTTTTAGGTGACCACCGTCCGCTAGACTTACTAGCGGACGTGGTAAGTATGATATCTGGATATTTATGCCCCCATATCGCCACTTAGCCAAGCCAAAATCGACAGATACTACACTACTTCTTCTTGACTAGATTGATAACAGTATATAACAATGAGGAAGTCTTCATCTGCATAAGCAATATTCTTCTTCTTTATTTTGTCTTTTGTTGAAGAAACAACATGTTTTGTAAAATCCCAGAAATTATTCTACCAATTCCAAACAAAGCTTCAGGACAAAATTCTCTCTCCTAATAATATATATATATATATTAGGGGAAGAAAACAAGTTGGGTTAAATTAGAAAAAAAAGTAGTACAATTTTATATATATTATTATTATTATTATAATTGTCATATAGGTTTTGATGCTTTTTATTTCTTTGTACTCTAACGTAGGAAAATTGTATCGTCAATTAAATTTTTTTTAACCGAAGGGTGCAATTTTAATATTTCAGTTAGTTTAGTTAGTTTTATTACAAGTTTTTTTTTTTTAGTTTGTGGTCTACTGCACAAAGTGGACCAACTCATTATTTAATGAGGTAAATGTTATTTTTGCCGTAAGGAGTTTAATATTTACAAAAAAAACGTTAATATGAATATTTACAGTATGTATTTACGAAAAAAACGTTATTTTTTTTACAGTATGTATTTACAAAAATAAAAATATAAACATTAACCAAACATGTTTTTAACACTATGTATTTAGTAAAATTAATTAATATGTATTTAATAAAATTAATTATATGAATATTAATATTCATATTCTATTTTTATAAGAAAATACATACTATAATTTTTACAAAACGTTAATTTTACTAAATACATACTATAATTTTTACTATAAACATTAACCAAACATGTTTTTAACACTATGTATTTAGTAAAAATTAATTAATATGTATTTAATAAAATTAATTATATGAATATTAATATTCATATTCTATTTTATAAGAAAAATACATACTATAATTTACAAAAACGTTAATTTTACTAAATACAGTATGTATATTACAAAAATTATAAAAATGTTAATATTCATATTCTATTTTTGTAATTTTTTTTACAGTATGTATATTTTTGTAAATCCCTAAAAACATTAATTGTTTAGTATGTATTCAATAAAAATTAAATACTAGATATAATATTTACAAAATACAAAAAAGCGTTAATAAAGATATGTAATATTTTTACAAAAATATTACTAAACATTAATATTTATAGTATGTATTTTAGTAAAAATTAATTATATGAATACTAATATTCATATTCTATTTTTTTACAAGAAAAATACATATTGTTAACATACTTTTTTAATTTTTGCAAATACAGACATGTTTTTTACTAATAAAAAATTAGTATATATATTTTTATATAAAAATAGAATATGAATATTTTTATAAACATATTTTTTTGACTCTAATATTAGTTGAAAACAATACAAAAAAAATAGTTCAAAATAAACAAAAATATAACGTTTTTGTAGGGAAAATAAAATAAGATAAAAAAAGTAGAAAAAGAAAAGAAATGATGATTACGAAGATAAGAGGGAAAACAGGTTGACCTAGAAATGAAATAAACTCACTTATTTAATAAGAAATGAAAAATAATTTTTAGATTTGAAAGAGAATAATTAAAAAAATAGAATGGTCATTTCAATTGACTAACCAAACATGTTTTAAATCATGGTAATTCTATTCCCAGCCTATTCCATTCCATTCCATTCGCACCAACCAAACAGAACTACTTACCGCAGAGCTATTACCATTCCCCGGACCGTTAATTTTCGAACTTAATTAATTCAGTATTCTGTTAAAAGAACATTTCTTGTTCACATCACAGACGTATGGGCATGGCCTCCCTCCCTCCCTCCCTCCCTCCCTCTTTCTTGCTTAATTATATGTTTTAGTATTATTAATTGTTTCTTCAAAATGGGAATGGCCAACTATTGAAATCTTTCAAATATTAATGTCTTATCATGCATAAAAGAGGTGTTTCTTCTTCTTCATCATAAACTGCCAGCCATTGTTCTATATATATATATATATATATCGGGAACTGATTCGTGGACAACGTTAGATATTGTCCCTATTTCAACTAACGCTCATCCAGCCGTCCAAAATTGGAGTTAATGGCTGAGATGAGCGCCCAGCCGATAGAGGGAGTAGCGGCCAACAAATTTCTTTTTTTGACGTGTTTTGACTGGCCGCTAGAGTGAGTAGCGGCCAGCAAAAAAGAAATTTGGCTTAATTACTGATTATCCTAATTATTCTCGTAAAATAAAATAAAATAATAAATAATTATAAGGATAATCAGTAATTATCTTTATACTTATCCTTATACTTATTAACAAAATAAGTATGTATAAGAATAATTACTAATTATTGTTCTTATGATTTTTAATTATAAATAGGAAATAGTGATTGAGTTTATATATTTGAGTAGGAATATAATATAAATTCAATCACTATTTTCTATTTATAATTAAAAATCATGAGATGATAATCGATAATTATCCTTATACATAGAAAATAAAGATTGAATTATTATCGATTATTATCGTATGATTTTTAATTATAAATAGAAAATAGTGATTGAATTTATATTATATTCCTACTCAAATATATAAACTCAATCACTATTTTCTATTTATAATTAAAAATCATAAAACAATAATCAATATTAGTCTTATACATACTTATTTTGTTAATAAGTATAAGGATAAAAGATAAAGATAATTACCGATTATCCTTATAATTATTTATTATTTTATTTTATTTTACGAGAATAATTAGGATAATCAAGAATTAAGTCAAATTTTTTTTCGGGCCGCCACTCTCTCTAATGTCAAGGCCATCATCTCGACCACTAACTCCAATTTTGGACTATTTGAATGGCGTTAGTTGAAATATTTGAGAATAATGCTAACATCCGTCCACTGGATCGGTTCCATATATATATATATATATATATATATATATATATATATATATATATATATATAGGAGCCCTTCCATAGCAACCTATTGTTCTTTGAGTCTTTGTCAACACCCTTTTTATGCAGATTGATAAAATGAATTGATGGTTGAGATTAGCTTTTGTATTTTATGTTCTAAGACAGTGTTGTTGTTTAATTATTTCATTCAGCAAACTCTCTTTTTAATAAGTGAATATTAACTTGTCAGTATAGTTATAAAAAGTGAATATTTATTATTAAAATAATCAGTAAGATCAGACCGATACTATTTGGTACATTTTTTTTTAATTTTTTTATTTCTCCTACTTGCAGACAAGCTCATACTTGGGCATTAAAATAATAAAGTAATCCCACTTAAGACAAAATAAATGATACTACCGGTAGTATTTTTTTTTTTTAATTTTATTTTATTTTTCCTACTTAAGACAGCTCATACTACCTGGCATTAAAATAATAAAGTAATCCCACTTAAGAAGACAAATTATCTACTACCGGTACATTTTTTTTTAATTTTATTTTTATTTTTTCCTACTTAAGATATAGCTCATACTATTTGGCATTAAAATAATAAAATATCCCACGTAGAAGACAGTCGACATTTGCTTAAGACATTTTTATTTTATTTTTTATTTTTCCTACCAGATAAGCTCATACTGGTGACATTAAAATAATAAAATATCCCGTAAGCAAAATGATACTACCGGTATTAAAAAATTGAAAAAAAAAACGGTACAAATACGAATTACGTATATGGTAGTATTAAAAATGAAAAAATAATTTTATTCAAGCAATTCATTGCTAAATGATTCGAACTCGCAACCTCAAACTCCAAACACTCGTCATATATGACCACCCGAGCAAAGCACCACTTGCCTAGTTTTGTTAATTTCAACCAAGGATATGTCTTTATATTAAAACTTCACCATCCCCCAAAATCTATATTCTTGCATTATTATTATATTACGATTTATTATTATTAATAAGTCTATATAATACATATGGGGGTTTGATATTTAGAAATAAGTTAATATCTATATTTATTAAGCAATGATTATTAGTAATGATTTTATATATTAAGAATGATTTTATTATTAATAAAACTAGTTCAATTAGTCTAATAAGTAATGATGATAATTTTTCAAGTCATTTCGTGAAATTAATTTACTTATCGAATTTATAAAAGTAATGAAGTATTATTATAATAATAATAATAATGTGATTATCAATATTAAAAATGTAATATACCAATACTAGTATTGCATAACATTAAGAGGAATAATACATATTACATGTTCATTTTCATAAAATAAAAAAAACATAGAATGATTAATACAACCGACGCCTTTATATCTCGGAGGTGGAAGTAATCTTCATGGATTTCTTGTAGAGTTCTATGCGACGCAGATAACGAAAAGATCGTGACATCTTCCAAGGACCACTTTCTTCAAAAATATTACCATTGGCCCTAACTAAAGCAAATTCAACATACTTGCAGACATAAAAATGCCACAATCTGCGTGGTTGTGTTGTTTCTATTCGAATTTTTAAGGTCTGCATGACAAGTGGGATTACCATTTGGGCCACTCACTTGTCGGATTACCATTTCGCAAATAAATGGTATCAAATGTACTGCACGTATAAAAAGTAGTTGGTTAATAATTTTTAATATTAAAGGACATTATAAAATTAAAATATTTTAAAACTAAACATACCGCAACTTTAACTAATTCTCGAGTACATTTCATGTAACTTAATATACTTAAGTGTCATCAGTAGTATGGGTCAATTATGGTAACCATCCAATCTTCAATTGCGAATAGGAGAACAAGACAAAATGGCGTTGATTGGTACTACACACCGGCGTGAATATGTATTTGCATTCGTGTAAAAAGTGGACCAACATCTTGGTTAACATATACGGATCGCAAAAAAACTCCCATGCGAGATTCACGTTAAGGTATGACACATAGCCCCGCCTAAGATGCATGAAGAATGAATTCATGAAACCAAATTGGGACCAATTTTTTGTATTTCCGCGACTGTAGTATTCCTCTCTGTCTCAGAAGCAACAACATATAAGCGTCGATGACATGCTCGAATATCCAACTCCTGTGGCCCCAAGGATTGCATCGCATTGTGTTCTAATTCATATAAGCGCACGGATGTGATAAAGGATATAAATCCCCTTCGGTGCCACCACGTTTCCAAACATATGTTTATTTACAAATGTCTCCTTCCAATCTTTAAGTCTTTTGGATAAGGACCCTTTTGATCCATAAGAGATGTGGGTCTCCGCGTCTTGCACTGATTGAGACCCAAATGTACATTATTATTATATAGCAATAATAATTAAAACCATCACTATTAACATAACTATATATACCTTTTGTGAACTAGATCCCTTGGCGTCAGAAAGTCCCGCAAATGAAGACTTGGTTGGAATGTAACACTCCTCATAGGTTTGGAAGGTTGGAATGTAACACTCCTCGTGAAGCTTGGGTGGTGGGAATGGAGCTCTCTCGATTACTTGTGGGGTGGGTATGTAGCTCTCTCATACAACATAATCAGTTTGTTTCCCAAGCCCTTCATTGAGTTGTGTGTATTGGGACTGTGTTCCAAAATTTGTGGGACCCCCCTGTCGAGGTATTTGTTTACCTCTTGCTTCGAAGTCGTATAGGGCGTATTGGAAATCCCAATTATTTTTTTGCAGAACCAACTCGGGAGGCAAATTGAGTAAAGATTGAAAATTTATCAAATAACGACTTTTGCACGCTCAACCCTGTCATGTAAGATAAACACAAACAAATATTATTAACAATAAATATGAATAAATGTAATATTAAGTATTTACTCCAAAGACATGATTTATTAAAGAAGAATATAATTTTATACCATTTGAATAAGGTGTTGTTGGTTGTAAATGGCCCGAGGCTCATAACAACTATCGTGGTCGTCATCTCGTCGAATTCGGTGAATTTTCCAACGTGTAATTTTCCTATACCGCACCATGTAATCATCTATTGGGACATAATCGCAATTTCGTTGTCCTTCGAGATGATCCATGTATGCCTCCCACATCGAAATATATTCCTCTCAAGGCCATGTACAATCTTGACATCAATAAATTTAAACTTTTTCTCCTTCCTAAGGTCACCGTGGTTTTTGGTTGGTGATGGTATGTCTTGCATGAACCCGAATCTGTCTCATCACACGATCCCAAGATCCGAAATTCCACAATATCAAAGTGGATCAAAGGGACCCCACCAGATCCCAATAATCGCCTTCAAAATTAAATCAATCGATATCATCATCCCACATTATGTAAGGCCGCCAAACCACATCCCACATAGACTTAATATCTAACTCCCCCCAGTAAAATGACAAATGGTGATGGGGATTCTCACATCTACCGTGGTAATGTGGGCTCCAAAATAGGACCATGCTAAATACAGGTAACCATAAGGATGATTGTGGCCAATGGTTTGGCTTTCCAATACTTACACGCTCATAAGCCCAAATTTGTAACAATGTAACACAACCATTAATGTATTTAACTCCTTTCCTAGTAGCAGATATAAAGATCGTACAAATATGTTAACATTGTTGCTGCGCCCCAAGAAGTAAGTTACACAATCTTGACGTTGGCTATAAAAAGACATATATCGTGGGTGCACACTATTTCTATTCCTATTAGGGAATAATATTGCCCCACACAACCACAATATGTATGCCTTTGTGTGTCGCCTACAACATCTTTTACTTGCATTCTCCTGGACAATTATTAAAATATTCGATGCAACCACACTAATGAAATCAGACGCTGCGTTTTTTTTGATCTAAAATATTCATCACCTAATTTATCTCCAAAACAATCCCTAAAATAATTCAAATTGGTGAATTAAGGGACCCGTTAAGGCTTTCCCACCACCCAGAAACCAAAAATAAAGTGAACATCCTCTAACGTGATTGTTATTTCTCCACGGTTTAAATGCAAAGTATTGGTCTCCGGGACGCCATCTCTCGACTAAAGGCGGATATCGGATCAAGATCGGTTTGGTGTACAACACCTTGATAACTAAATACTCCAAATCCACATTTATCTAAAAGGATTTTTTGTTCTTTTATCAAAGCCCACCGATTATATTTCGATCAAGATATTATTTGAGCTTAGTTTTCCCTATCTCTCCCATGATATATGTCATCCGATACATGATCTTGTTGATCATGCGAACACTGGATCAATTGGCCCATATTCCCAACTATCCATCTTTTACCTAAAAAATACATCAATTCCATATTAGTATTAAGATGCATGACAAAATCAAGTTGAAAGTAACATCTTTGCAAAAAATATTAGTATTAAGATACATATTAGTATCAAATGTATCAAAAATGTATCAAATGTATCAAATATATCAAATATATATAAAATATATCAAAATGTATCAAATGTATCAAAAATATATCAATTATCAAAAATGTATCAATTATCACAAATGTATCAAAAATATATCAAAAAATGTATCAAATGTATAAAATATATAAAAAATGTATCAAATGTATAAAATCATTTATTAATAATAAAATCATTGCTTAATATATAAAATTATTACTAATAATCATTGCTTAATAAATATAGATATTAACTTATTTCTAAATATCAAACCCCATATGTATATATATAGACTTATTAATAATATTTGTTTCAGTAATATAATAATAATGCAAGAATATAGATTTTTGGGGATGGTGAAGTTTTAATATAAAGACATATCCTCATTTGAAATTAATGTACTAGGCCCGTGGTGCTTTCGGGTGGTCATACGCGTGTGTTTGGAGTTTGAGGTCATGAGTTCGAGTCTGCATTTAGCGAAGAAGTTGCTTGAATAAAATAATTTTTTTTAACATTTTCTTTGGTACATCTTTAATTTTTTTTTTTAACGGTAATAACGTGCTTATATAAATGTTACGTTAAGACAAGTTCATACTGGTACCGGTATTAAAAATTGAAAAAAAAAAATCGGTAGTAAGAGTCATTCCGGTTGATATATTTTTTTTTTTTTTTTTACAAATTGTAAAGAACTTGTACCTTTGGTACATTTTTTTTTTTTTAACAAATAGTAAGAGATTGTCCGGTTGGTTTTTTTTTTTTTTTTTGGTAGTAAGAGCTTGTCCCGGTTGGTATTTTTTTTTTTACGGTAGGAAGAGCTTGTATTTTTATAATTTTTATTTGCTATTTTTATAAAAATAAAGAATATAAAATATTTTATAACAAATAAAGAATATAAAATATTTCTTTATTTTTATTTCTTTATTTGTTATTAAAATATTTTATACCAAATAAAGAATATAAAATATTTTTATAAAAATAGCAAATAAAAAATTATAAAATATATTTTTATAAAATAGGATATTATTTTTTATTTGAATTATAATTTTTATTTGTTATTAAATGAAAGAGTTAATATCTATATTTATTATTATCCCTCTAATATTTTTTTCTTATTTTTGTAAAAATATGTCCAATTAGTCTAATTAATATATTAAAATAAATATCATTCTTTAATAAAATATAAAGTGATCATTATAAATCTCAGATTATTTTGTTGTTATTATACTAAAATAATAACAACAACAAGAATAACACGTTATGCATCATAATACGCGTTGATAACATGCATTAATGACAACAAAAACAAATACATGCATGGTATTATATCCCTTTAATTCAATAATAAATGCCGTGATTAAAAAATAACACCAACAGAAACTATTAAAAACTGAACAAATAACAATAAATAAAAACTTACTTGTTGAGTTTTTTTCCTCTCTTCCAAATACTCCTCTCTACTCTCTGTTATTTTTATTTTATCTAGCTTGGCAAGTGAACTTTAGTTTGAACAACATATGTTCTCAATAGACGTTTAAATAAGGTGAGTAAGTCCAGTACATGAATTATTTTAGGACCAAATTCAAACATTAATACTGTTATGGGTCACAACTTTTTATATTACCGAGCTTGCAGGTGTTCTTTCCCGAGGCGATGTGGCAGAAAAAGTAGTCAAACATGGCAGAAAAAGTTTTGTTGCTTTGCTTTCTACGTCTGCATGAGCTTCAATTTGGTTTACCCTTTGTTGTTTTGTTTCTTTTATTATATTATTAATAAAACACTGCTTGGTAGGAAATTTATCTTAAACTTATATGAAAAAAAAAATTATATTATTAATAAAACCGCTTCGGTTAAGACAAAGTTATACTTGACTTGCTGAAATGAAATTTTTTTTCTCGCTTAAATAGACTCGAACCTGTGACCTCAAGCACCAATCCTCAATAAATGACCAATTGAAAGCACCACTTGCCTAAATTGTTTTAATTTACCTTGAATTTGTATATATCTTAAAGCAGTTCATTTCCCCCTAAATTAAATTTCTCAATATTTTATTATTATTATTATTATTATTATATTATTATTACGACCAGATAAAAGTAGTCCCATATTATTTAAAACATGTACTTTTTATTATTTTATTACCATTATTATTATTATTATTATTATAAAGTTGTATCTATTTGGTCTTTTTACCTTTAAATATCATCGGAGAAAATTTCTTTATTTTCTCAAGTTATCTTCTTATCCTTCCATAGAATTTGTTCTCCGATATTATTTTCTCTTTTCACCTCTACTCATAATTTGTTTCATCTTGTTGCCCACTTTCACTTCGTGAAAATCAAGTTGAAGTTCGATCGAGCAAAATTCATCACTATTATTCACAAGTAAGTTTTTCAAAATGTCATATAATACATCCGAATTTGTCGTTGAAGTTGAAAGTAATAAATCGATATTGTTAAAATGACGTTGGTCAATTATTTTGTACGTTGGAAGATGTTGAATATTTTTATAGATCATATGCTCGCAAAATGGATTTGAGATTAGAATTGCAACTAATCATAAACATGCTAATATCTGAATGATATCGATCAGGCGGTATGTATGTAAGAAAGTTCGCATACACCAATTGTTGGCAAGAGTTTTACGATGATGAAGATAGTAGTAATAAAATAACTAGACAAAGAGACTCGATAGATCTAACAATGTGCAAAGCTAGAATATATGTTGTCCATGATAAGAAAAGAAAGACAATTGACGTATTTCTCTCTTTGTTGAATTAGAGCACAATCATCACTTTAGTGACCCCCCACCAAAGTAGATTTGATCGAGACTCACGTAAATATTACTCTCTGTTGCAAGAAATTTAATTGACACTTTAAATAAGTCCCAGATTGGTCTAGTAAGATGATGAATGTTTTGAGCACAATGGGAGGTGGTTTGCAAAATGTTCCCTTTCTCATCGCCAATGTTGAAAATGTGGTGCGAGATTTAAGGCGTGATTCTGCAGATGAAAATGATGCACAAGTCATTGTCAATCATTTGAACAAACTTGCATCCGGAAGTGCCAAAGAAATTTTTTTTCCCGAGTGAAACCCGGTGAAAACAACCGCGATAGCTTGTATTTTGTGGGTTGGCGCCGATCAAGGTTTATGTATCAACTTTTCGGAGCGTTGTGACATTTGATAAGACATACCGGACAAATAAGTATGGCATGCCGTTTGTTCCATTGCGGGTCAACCACCATTATCACCTATATTGTTTGGATTTGCCTTTATTACGATGAGACGAGATAGAGGACACTTTCGTTTGGGTTTTACTGATATGGCTTGAAAGCCATGGACTGCGAAGGCACCTACAACCATCATCATCGATCAAGACAGAGCCATGAGTAATGCTATTGCTACTGGTACTTCCAACTAGTCATCATTTATTGTGTTCTTGGCATATTAGCAATAAATTTCGAAAAATTGCATCATGTTTATTATGAGCACCCATCGTTCAAAAATGATTTTAATATTTGTGTGTATAACTCATTGTCCATCGAGGAATTTGAAAAAGCGTTGGCATATTCGATAAGTTCCTATGAATTGTATACTAATGAATGGCTTGGAAGTTTGTATGATGTCTGACGTAAATGGATTCCAAAGATATACAAAGAGATATTTTGCCGCGGGAATGACTACCACTGGAAGAAGCGAGAGCATGAATGCCTTTTTTGATGAGTATGTTAATGCATCAACAGGTATGCTATGTTTTGTATTGTAGAGTCAAAAGGCTGTAGAAAGACAGTTTATCAAGGAGAGGAAGGCCGACTACATAACAAAACATCGTAAAAGGATTATGGTACTCGGTTCATCTTTAGAAGTTCATGCTGCACAAGTATACTCAAAAGAGATGTTTAGACGTTTCCAACGTCAATTCGTCAATTCCATGAAATACAATGTTCATAAACTTAGTGAGATGTGTGTCATCGATACTAAGGTTTATGCGGTGTATAATCTGATGCAATCGAAAGTGGTGGAAGATATAAAGAAGTTGTCAACAATCGACAATTTGGGATCAGTAATATGTAATCGCCAAATGTTTTCTCACTCACGGTGAATTATGCAGTACATCTTGAGATATTTCACAAAGAAAGAGTATTTCACAAATACCGACCGAAGCATGATCCTTCATCGGTGGACAAGAGACGCGAACAAAAGCAATGGTGAAGACTTACTCTTTAACTCCACATCTGGCGATTTCGAACAAAATCAAGCAATGCGCTTATAATCATTTGATGGGTGATTACCGGGAGTTAGCGAAGAAAGCGGCTTGCTTTCAAATTCGAGGTTACAAAACCGTTTCTTAAACCGAATGCACGAGGAAAAGAGTTGGTTGACCAAAGATGATCCGGATGAGAATATTATCTTGGCTGGCGGATGGCGACATTGATTAGACAGTTGGAGATCCAAATCATGATATGGGATACGATAATGACGATGAAGACGCAGAGGTGGAAAAAGAAGAAGAGTTTTTCCGCCTAATATTTCTCAAACAAAGGGCCGTAAAAAACAATCTAGATTCAAGAGTGCACTCGAGAAAATCATTCCTTCTAAGACTCATCGAAAATGTGCAATTTGTGGCTTTGAAAACCGACCACGATAAGCGAAATCACTATCGAAAGTGCTAGGGATTCTGAGCCAAAAAAATAAGGCGTCGGTTGTATTAATCATTCTATATTTTTTTTTATTTTATGAAAATGAACATGTAATATGTATTTATTCCTCTTAATGTTATGCAAAGACTAGTATTGATATAATATGTATTTCTAATATTGATAATCACATTATTATAATTATAATAATACTTCACCGCTTTTATAAATTCGATAATCACATTATTATTATACTTCACTAGTTTTATTAATAATAAAATCATTGCTTAATATATAAAATCATTACTAAAAATCATTGCTTAATAAATATAGATATTAACTTATTTCTAAATATCAAACCCCATATATGTATTATATAGACTTATTAATAATATTTGTTTCAGTAATATAATAATAATGCAAGAATATAGATTTTGGGGATGGTGAAGTTTTAATATAAAGATATATCCTCATTTGAAATTAATAAACTAGGCAAGTGGTGCTCGGGTGGTCATATGACGTGTGTTTGGAGTTTGAGGTTCGAGTTCGAGTACATTTAGCAGTTGAAGTTGCTTGAATAAAATAATTTTTTTTTTAACGGTAGGCTAAGTACATTTTTTTTTTTTAAATAATATAGTAAGAGCTTGTGGGTTGGTATTTTTTTTTTTTTTTTACAGTATGAAAGAGCTTGTATTTTTATAATTTTTATTTGCTATTTTTTATAAAAATAAAGAATATAAAATATTTTATAACAAATAAAGAATATAAAATATTCTTTATTTTTATTTGCTTTATTTGTTATAAAAATATTTTATAACAAATAAAGAATATAAAATATTTTATAACAAATAAAGAATATAAAATATTTTTTATTTGTTATTAAAATATTTTATAACAAATAAAGAATATAAAATATTTTTATAAAAATAGCAAATAAAAAATTATAAAAATATATTTTTATAAAATAGGATATTATTTTTATTTGAATTATAATTTTTATTTGTTATTAAATTAAAGAGTTATAAAAATAACAAATATTTTATTTGGAATAGCAAATAAAGAACTTGAGAGCTTGTGTGTAGTAGTAAGAGGTTGTCTTAGGTTTGGATTTGTTTTTTTTTTTTTTTTTATTTATTTTACAAATTGTAAGAACTTGTCCCGGTTGGTTTTTTTTTTTTTTTTGTTTTTTACTAGTAAGAGCTTCAGAATGGTGAGAGTATTTTATAAAAAAAGGCATATACCAAGACAAATTTGTCTGGGTCAGGCATTATTTAATATTAAAAATTCATTTTATTTCAATAAACCGACAACATGTTGATTTATGGTGGGGGGTCATATTATTAAAATAAAAGCTTAAATACAAGTTGTGTGCTTGGCTTAGGATATTTATGTTTCATCTCGGTCTTCCGATAAATTTATCAATAAGTAAAAAAGAGTGTCAGAGACAAGACTCACAAAGAATTCTTGCATATATAGAAATCCTATATATATATATATATATATATATATATATATATATGTACTACGAGTATTTTCTAATGAAGCAGCAG
This sequence comes from Panax ginseng, assembly GCA_020205605.1. Lineage (NCBI taxonomy): Eukaryota > Viridiplantae > Streptophyta > Magnoliopsida > Apiales > Araliaceae > Panax > Panax ginseng. The sequence continues at coordinate 884,300 of CM035136.1, read as the reverse complement.
CACCCAATATGTATTATATTAAATGAATAATGAATCAACACATGTAAAGTTAACAACATCGATCGATCATTAATTAGAAAATAGTAATAATATTATATTGTTCATCATCCATCCTTGACTCCTCTAATTAAATATACAACTTTCATTAATTTCCCATGCAATTCAGGACATACATATATAATAAACTCAGATCCATCCAATTAAATTAATCGTCCTTGATCTATTTCACAAAGTAAGGAAGGTCAAGGACATAGAGAAGGAAATAGGCCCAAATAACACCAGAGATTCCACCAAAGAAGAACCCACCAGTGAATTTGGCCCACCCATCCGCAGTTTGAAGCTCGTCAGGCTGCTTCTTCCTTCCAGTCAAGGTCAGTGACGGTGCTGTTGATGCCTCTCCTTCTTTGAAAGATGCAATACCATACATGGTCAAACAGATGCTTAAAATGACTACAAGACCACCTGCTGCCAGAGATCCAGCTGCACCTGCTATTTCTGTGTTTCTCAATGGCCCTGTCTTCACAAATGGCCCCACCAAAAGGAATCCATGGGCCAGACCCACCTCCACTCCTCGGAGGAGTGGGCTCACAGCTGTCCGATACCCCGGCAGGTTTGAGAGGTACCATGCAATCAACGGACTCGATGTCACTGGAGTCTCCAGGCTACCAATGAATGGATCACCATTGATGGGCTGGATCACTTGATAAGTAGGCTGCAGTGCACAATGCATGGGATAAACAAACAAACGGAAAAATGGATGGTAAAAAAGAAAGAAAAAACTAATCTTTTTTTTTCCTTTTCTGAGGAAGGTAAGTACCTTGTCAGCCTGAACAGCCTTGATGGTGAAGGAGGAGTTTCTCCTGGAGGGTAAAACTCTAAGAGGAGCTCCAGAGATGCCTTTGGGACTAACAAGTCCTCCTCTTATCAAAGCTGAAGAAGTAAAACTGCTCTTGAGTTGGCTGGCCATTGTTGAGGCAGTTGCAGCCATTGCTAAGCTTAGCTATATATTGATTAATTGTCACAAAATTTTCTCAGAAATATGTATATATGATGATAATAAAGGTGGGAGTATGTCTTTTCTGGCTGGGTAAAGAAAATCTAGTTGCTGAAAATTTTGTGGCTCTCATGGGAGGGAGATCCACACTTTTCATTGGACACATTGAGCTTCAAACCTTATCCCTTATCCACTTTGGCAACAAGGATGGGATGGCATAGTATGTAATTTTTAGTCGCAAAAATGTTGAACATTTACTAGAAGATTTGGACTTTTTGGTGAATCTTTAAAGCTAAAAAATGGGTAATGGTAAATGGGTATTTCGCTATTTTTAGCATCTTCAACCATACATTCTAAACTAACAGTAAACTAAAGGTCCTAAAATAACTCTTTATTCTAAAGAAAGAAGGTTAAAAGTTAGTGTATAAACTGATAATCTATTTAATCTTTACTTATATCTTGTCTGTGTAAATTCTAGCTTGCAAAATTGAGAGACTCTATAACTGATAACATATTAATGCTCCTTTTTCACCGAGGTAGTTATCATCTTCAATAGTCTCACAAGATTGAACATTTAAACAGCGAATTTAAAGACTTGCAAGTGAGTGGAAAAGTAAAAGAGAAATGGGGGAAGTAAATCCTCTTTTAAATACTGAAAATACTTGGCATAATAATGGAGGTTACTTATAAAAGTGTGTCGGTGATTGATTATAATGGCAATTATGCTACATTTTGGAACCAAAAGCAAAAACTCATGCAGTAACTAAACTTTCCTTGTCATCTTTATACATGCATTCTGTATCAAACATTTGCCTGAAATGTAGAGTACATTACAAAATCAAACCAGAATTAGTAGTTCCCTTCTATCCATTACATTGGGAAACTTCAACAGTAATGACAGAGACTTGAGCTTAGAAGATAAGAATGAATTCAACTCGATATTTTCTTCAATGACCAATCATCAAGTCTAAAACCTTGCAGCATTTCTGAGGGGAGTCTAAGACCAACCACCTGACCAACCACTGAGAACCATGAAACCATATATTGCTCGACCAGCACCCCACCTTTGGCCATGGAAGCCTTGTCAGTATAAAGCAGCTTCATCCACTCACTGGTTCCGCAGGGATGTAATGTATACCACGGCCTGTTCAAGTATGGGTGCTCCTGCAGTTGATATAAATCAAATTAATATTTGGATTAATATTCCCACTGTGAGAGTCAATACAGAACATTTTTTTCCCTCAACTTCATATAAAAAATATTAGGAGAAGATGAACACAAATATACATTTCAAAAAATGCACAAAAAGCATGATGTACACAAAACAAAGGCAGGTATAAAGAAATTCAAGTATCAACAATTCGCAACCAATAACTAATATTAAACATGGTGTTGAGTTGGGGTCTTATTCAGTCTTACCTGACATGAAATGTGGTCCAAGTGTCATCTGGGGCTGCTCAAGAAAATCAAGGGGAGATGAAGGTAAAACCAATTTCCTCAAGTTTTCAAAATTTTGTTGCCTAATACACGGCCTTCAGTTTTAGCAAGTAATGTGCATGATACAGCCAGACTTCTAGTATAATCTAAAATAACAATGAGATATACAGTAACAAGAACATGAAGTTTCTTGCAGCTTTTTGTGAACACAAAACCCACAATACAAGAGAACAAAGAGAGGAATTTGGTCTGAAAGATCAACATCCTAGTACGCTAAATGTAGGGTGGCTAAGTACCCTAGCACTAGTTACTTGGTTGTGCTACCAGAGAAAAATTCCCCAAACTCTATTGGTGATAAAGAGTCAAAGAAACGGAAGGTCACATAAAGAATGGACGGAACAATAGACCTTTCCTCCACAACGGCAGAATTGCACTTGAGCAAATACATAGCCCAAGTGTATGTTAGAAGTATTTTCAAATCAAATAATTAATTTTCTGATAAGTTAAAATCAAACATATTAATCAAGATAATGGCAAAAAAATTAATAAATTACCTACCTCTTGAGTAATGAAAGTCCACTTGGATTCCATTAGCACCTTCCCAGAGTTAGCAGGGAGGTCCTTCTCAATGTCATCTAACATAAGAGGTTGTCCATCTGCATACATGGCAAGAATCAGTGTTTTCTCTTCAACTTGGTGAAAATCCAAGAACCAAATCTGACGTCACTAAATATATTACTGATCCAAAAAGTGCACGAATACTTATTTTTGAACTGCTAAATCAGTAAAATCAAATAATAAGACTTTATTTTCACAAGTGGAATGGCTACCAGAAATGGAATAAAACCAGAGTATGAATAATGTGATGCTTGTCATCTTCCTCTGGCTGGAATAACAAAGGAAACGAGGATGGACTTTAACTACATTTCAACTTTTGATGTTGCAAATATTTCATAGAACTGTTAAGTATGTGCACCAAGTGATTACTGTAGAGATGGACATACCACTGCAGTATGCACGGAAATATAGCACTGGAACTCTATATGAATTGCTGTACACTATATGGAAGTCATAACGATGTAATTCGCCATCACAGCTCTGGACCTTGCAAAGATAACAACTTTAAAATGAAGTAAAGTAGATGAGAATAAACTTGGTGCACATAATTATTGTCCATGCCTAATTTTGATTCAATGTGACCAATAAAGGATATAAGAATCTTTTAGTAAACTAAAACTTCCATGTCTAGTTGCCGGTATATGAGAACTAACAGAATAGTTTTGCCCACATCTGAGGATAATTATACATAATTGGCAATGTAATCGAGAGTGAATCAAGGCTTCTGGACAACCAAAAAAAAATAAAAATCAAGGCTTCTGGGAGACAAATGTCATATAAGACCCAAAAGATCCATACCAAAGTAGCATTATCAACAGGCTCATCGTCATTGGCGCAACAGGGATCCTCTTTGCTCGTGTGACTGCCTTCATCACAATCTTCCTGTATACAGAAAGTATCCAGCTACAGTGAGTGTCCAAAACATAAACCCAGCTGTTGAATTCTTAAGAATATCAAAGCCAAACCTCAGTAAATTTGGGAATTAAGATATTTTGTAGACTCAGATATCCCTCTACCTGAAGGAAGGAGGAAGCAAATTAATATGAAGAAACAAAAACAAGAAAGAGAAAAAGTAAGCATGAACTAATCCGAAACAGTAATACAATCATGGGTAAACACTAACATCATGAGCTGCAATCCAAGATCGGTTTGGACTAACCCATGACCAGTGAGGGAGAAGAGAGTTAAACTTTCCCCATTTCTCAGCAAAAGAAAAAGCAGCAACAGAAAATTCTTTTGGTGAAAGGCTTCCATTCCAAGATGAGCTATCACAATTTGAAACCATCATTACCTGGAAAATATTTCCAGCAACAAAAAAAAAATTCTAAGCATTGAAAAAGCATAGCATAATAATCAGACAAGACATAAGGGTATTCAGGAAAAACCACCAAAATACATTCTTTTACAGAAAACATTCATCAACTACAGAATTATGTAGTACCCAAAAACACAAACAATAAAATCTGCTCTCGGAAAAACAAAAACAAAATTGGGTGATTTTTACTTCTACAAAAAGAAACACAAACCGATTAGAAACTGGGCGTAAACAATTGAGTAAGGATTTTCCTAGGGTTTGATTCGAATCAAATTGTCACACTACCCTTACCCTGATGAACGCTTTCAAAAACGAACCAGATTGAGCGCGACTTTTTCCAACTTGAGACAGGCTTTTAGTTTTAGCTGCTTTGGGTTTTGGGTGTACTGTTTGTTTATTCATTTAATTATTATTTTTTAATGGTCTAGTAGTCGAATTAATATAATGCAGAATTACATTTATGCCTTTGGTTTGTTGACGTTAGCTAATACACCCGTGTTTTGAATTTATAATTATTTTCCTTTTCTAGTTTCTTGTTTTTTCTTTTGTGATCTCACCTTTTCTATTTCATACATTCATTTATTGAGGATAAATAAAAATTTATTATATTAATAATTAAAAAAAATAATTATGATCTCAAGAACATAGTTATAGTTATTAAATATTTATTCGATTGAATTATATATTGCAAGTTCTTTCAATCAATTTTTAAGATAAATATTTGAATAGATTATTGTAAATTTATTTAGTTATGATTATGAGCAAATAATTAATTTACTTTTATTTAAGTTTGTAATAAAATTTATATTGACAAAATTTACTTGAATAGAGTTATGAAACTCAAATTTTAATTTAATTATGACAATTAGTTAAGAATGAATCTATTATAATTTTTTAACTAATGTTACAGTTATTATGTTTCCTATTCACATATATTATTAATACAATTAATCATGTGAAGTTTTAGAAAATACATCATGTTATATTGTTTGAATTATGTTTGGTGCAATTTATTTATACCAGATTATGGGTTTATAATTTAAACCAACTTAGAAAAAAATACTAAACAAAATTAAGAGAAATTTATTAAAATTCCTAATTATTATCTAGTCGTCAAAGAAGATTCTGGTATCAACTTTTAGGGTTTGGTGAGTTGGGTTTCATATCTGGTGTATAAGTGGTCAAACTCAAACAAACGGTCATGATGATGATGCAAACAAGACATGTTAAGTTGTTTGTTTCTAGCTTGATGAACAGACATCATCGCTAGCTAACAATGTAATGTCGTATGTATGTGAGGAAATCGAGGAGCAAGTTTGGCTGGCATTTGAATATGTTCTAATGCATCCTCCAATTGGCTAAACATAATATACAAAAACAAGGCTTATATTAAAAGTTCAGAATATCAACAAATTAATAAACAACAGGCCATGTTTGGATCCAGCAAGTTGCAAGGGTTAACACTAACAGTTAACAGGATCATAATCAGAGTTTTACCATGTCTACAAGCTACTGAAGAAGATAAGGAGCCTGAGCCTGGTACTGGTACCCGTTCCCAAAGTAGTTGCCATGAGCAGGAGATAGGTTGTAAGTTGCAGTACCCAGAAGTGAAGGAATGTGGTGATCAGTTGGTCCAGTGTAAGCATATGGTCTGTCATACATGTATGGTGTGTACCTATCAGTCATCCTAGGATACAAGTTCTTCTCAGCACCAACATTATTTACTCGTGGCACATACCCAACACCATTGGCTCGGGGTCTTTTGGGTTGAGGTTTTGCAACTTCTGACGCCCTTTTCTTGTCTGCTTTGGCCTTCTCCAGTTGGAGAACCTGCTTCTGGAGAGGATCTACTGGGTACTGCTCTTCAAGCTTGTGGTCCTCAATGCATTTGATTACAGCCTTGAGCGCAGTCAGTTCCCTCTCATTAACCTCATTCTGAAACACATCAAATTATGTCACGAAATTATTACTACTGAATTATGTCTCTGCAGAATCTTTTAAAGACCCAAATCAGCCAGAATACACTTAAGTGCCCATATTTGGTGGAGCGGGGTTGTAGGCACTTGGATTTAAAATTTGCATTGGAGAGTGTTGGATCACATAACAAAAGTGCTTTTAGCAGTATAAGCTCTTTTAGGAGTTCATTTACATTTAAAGTTAAAACCTTACTAAAATATCTTTAAAAAGCTTTTAGAAGCTATTTACCAAGCACTATTTAACTTTTACATGAAAACATTTTTCTCCAACAGCTCTACTAGTAAAAGTATTTCCCACACCACTATGCTAAACGGGCACAAGGTCCACACATTTGAGATGGTTTACTTAGGTACCTTTTTGCTTCATCTTTCTCATTACTTTTAGCAAAAAGATTTACTTATAATAGTAAAACAATAAAAGAGAAGACTTAAACAAGCTGCCCAACTCAGAGCCCAAGTGGGATAACATGTTTAGTGTGCTGCTAAAATTCCAGAAGGAAATCTTTGCGTAATAACCGTCATGAAAGTACGCCAACAAATACTCCTGCAGAGAAACAACTTTAGAATCATGTTCACAGAGTAATTGACAAGATTAATACCTATATGAGCAAAATTAAGAATTAGAATTAATGTAGACAACTCGAAAATGTTCGAAGTTGGGTCACGAATTTAGTTAGCTAAGTTGGAACAAGTCTGAGAAAAGATTGCTTAGATACTCTCTGTTCCAAGTTTCCAACTTAAAGCTTTCTTTCCATATTGAGGCATCCCAGAAACAGAGTCGACAACTCAGTAAAATTTAACCAAGAAACTCACTAGTTTCATAATTATCTTCTATTGAATACACGCTCCTAATACAATACATGTGGCAAACATACATTTTAGAGGATTACAAATTTAAAAAATTTCTTCAAAATTTAACTTTCAGTTAAGGACTATTAACTTGAGTCGACAGGAAACAGTTACACCTACAAAGAGCACCCTTCATAGGTTTTAAAATTACACCACTTAGACACATAACAAACAACATGAAGTAGGCTTAGAATCAGGAATTAAATCAATCATGTAGCTTGACAACTTAGCATTTAAAGATGCATAAAGATCGTGGGAGGAGGGAGGGGGAGAGGGAAACCTCGTTAGCTACAAGCTGAAAAGAGTTGAGAAGAAACCTGGACAGTAGGAGACGAATTTGCAGATTTGATGGGTGAAGTGACTTTCCTTGCCTCTGTCAAGTAGGATTTCAGTAATGAAACAGGAGAATACTTCTCTGTAAGCTTAAATGCAAAAGAAAGGTTAACCGCATCAATTTGTCTTCCATTATTGGCCAGCACATCAATTACACCTGCAAAATCCAAGAAGGTAAGTAAGTCGTGCTAATTTTCACAAGAACTGACTAGAATTATTAAAAGCTTCAATCCATTTGACACTAGGTTAATTGGTACTCCAGCCATCTAAAAAGGCTGAGATACCGCAACACAACTTCTCAGCAGATGTATAGAGAATTTCAAGCACACTACTCTCCTATAATCCATATAATGCAATGCAAAATATAAAGACAAAATATGCACTAGCTTCATTAATTATCAAAACAGAAATAGTAGGATCATTGTAATCTACCAAAGTGGCATTCTTTCAATTTTCATTTTTTTTTTTACTAGGATGCCTCCTCATTTTTGTTCATACCCCAGTAGTACTAAGAGGTCAAGAGGAATCAGCCAACTATATGGCATTACACAGAAACAAATTGCGTAGAGCAAAAGGGTAAAGGAAGATGTTGAAGAGAGGAGTTTCTTTTTGGTTTAGGTGGTGCAGCAAGGGAAAGCACTAATCAATCCACAGGAAGAAAAAAATATACAACAATTTCACAGAATAAGGAGTCCACCGAAGCGTTGCTAGGAGATAGCCATAGTGCCATACCTGTCCGTGCAAAAAGGAAAGCGGGCAGTTTGAAATTGGCCATTTAAGGTAAGCTAAACCAGGCTAAAATAAGAAATGTGTTTTTTCCTTTTTAAGTGAAAAATTAAACAAGTAATTTACCAACATGATTTGAAGGTTTTTACCCATCTTCCAAAGACCAAAGTTCATACTCTATCAATATGATTTACCCCTCTTCGATATGAGAATTATAAACAACACATGCACACATAAAAGCTAACAAAGGCAATTAAATGCATATATGTAGACCAACCTGGCATTTTCTCGGACAATCCAAGGGAGCGACACAAGTCAGCTGTTTGGCGACGACGAGAAACCATTGGTATCAGCTTGGATAAAATTCCCTGATCAAAATCAGAATTAATTCCGAAAGTAGCAAGAAGTTGTAAAAATGCGTGAGCCTCTAATGAGTTTCCATTGCTGGCATCCACATCAAGGTCGTCTAATTTCGGCTTCCACTCGTCAGCAATAGCCTTAGCTCTTTCTTTTACATTTTCAGAGATTACACTAGAATCAGAGTCCACATCAAGGGTTGCTAATAGAAGGCTAAGGCACTCCATCAACATGATACAAGTTCGGCGTAGACCTAGAAGATTTGAATCCTTTTTCCCATCCAAATTTGCCAATTCTATGCTGTAGAAACCCTGAAGTGAGTCCAACACCAGACTAGCTGGGTTAGCAGCAGCTTTGAATGCAATTGGAATCTCCTCTTTTATGGCAGCCAGGTTCTTCCGGTTATCTGATATAAATTTATGGAGCCCTTCTGAATCATTCTCTTGGCACAAGTGTACAAGCTGGGGAAATGATTTCACTTCCACATTCCGTTTCTGTGAAAAAAATTTCACATCTTCTAAGTTACTCTCAAAAGCCATGACATCGGGTGGTTTCTCTTCCACAAATAGAGCCCCACTTTGATCCTCACTTGTAACAATAATAGGTTCCACGCATGCCTTTTTATGCTTTGTTAGAGCATTAGCAATAGCTGAGACTGCAGCATCTCTCTTCTCTTGAAGCCTGTCCAGTGAAGCGTGTTCCTTGGCTATAACAAATGCTTCACGTTTCACCAATATCTCTTGTGCTTTAACTGTTTTTTTCTCATACTCCTTTTCTTGGTCTTCAAGTTCATTAAAACGTCTCTTTAAGGACTTCTCAAGCCCATGAAAGTGCTGTTCCAATTGTTTCCATTTCAGGTTAAGGGTTACTGCTCGGTGACTTTCAAGCTCTGCAAATGCTTTCTGAAGTTGTTGGATTTTAGAAGTGGTCGACTCTAGGAGTGTGGCAACTGACTGTGTGTCTTCCATTGCAAGATGATCTCAAAAGGAACTAGAAAAATCAAATGGATGAACAAAGAGATTAAGACAATGGACTAAAAGAAATACAAGTTCTGACATCTTTGGGCAAATAAAATTAGAAACCATTTGAAGATTATCAACTATCTGAGTTCAATACCTTTCAAATGTGACAAATCTGAAAATTTTGTACTTAATGACCTTTTACGCTTTTACAAGATAAACATTCCCAGAAAACATTTGCAAGTAAAATGACTTCAATTGTTTTCCAGAAAATGACTTGCAAAATTAAAATCGGTAAGTTATATTCTGAAAACCTAAGCTTTTATGTGCAGTGCCAATAAAAAAAACTTCTTTTGACCATTTTTATGTGTCATAACAGACCAGAAAATGCAAATACTGGATCATTTTCCTTCAAACAACGGGAGCTTATATAGTAGAAATGAATAACTTTGTTTATGATCATGTGACAGACTAAATAAAGATTTAAGGTCAGCACATCATCTGACAATAAAGCTGATTATAATTATCGTCATCATTGTGCTATATATAAGTTACCGAACCAATTATAAGCAGCAATTTTATGCTTTAGAAAAAAAAATCTGTGCGCGCCTATAATTTCAGTTGTCCACGCATACTATATACGAAAACTATTGATGACAACTCATATCCATCAAACTTCAAATCCACAAGCATGAGGCGAGAATATATCCTAAAATGTAATGTTCCTCGAACAACAGAAAAAAGTAAGTTCCTAACCATTCCAGGATTATGCCACTCAACCATTTTCAAATAATTACACTGCAATATAAGACGCTCAATTTCTAGGTCCATCCTATGAAGCACCAACATGAAGAGGCCAATGTACATGTCAACAACAAAATATTTAAACCAGTGTAAAAATGAATTTCTAGGATTAAAATTTAATGAGCCCATTTAATATATACATAAATACTCCCTCAGTCCCATAGTTATAGGCTGATTTCTTTTGGCACATAGTTTAAGAAAATCAATTTAAGTGGCAATTTTTAACAGAAATTTTTCACATATACCATTTAATATGGAATTAATAAATAAGTTAATTACTCCTTACTTATCACACTGAAACTCTCAACTTCATTGATTGATGTGTACTGACCATTAAAGTCCATAACTATAAAACTTTAACTAAAGAGAATACAACAACATTAAATGTGGTGATAAAAATAATGACATTGAATGTTGTTTCTTCAAAAAAAGAGTAATAGTTGAATATTTATTATAAGAGCATAAAAGTAAAACAATGAACCAACTAAATTTTATAAATAGTAAGTAGCCTATATATTGGGACATCTCAAAATAGAAAATCAGCCTATAACTATGGGACGGAGGGAGTACAAATTTTTAATTTTACCCTGTTTTAGGCTATAAACCTTGAAATCCAGTTTTGGTATTCTCAATGATGGAACCCTAATGTAACTTAATTTTTTCGATGAAACTTTTGCATATGGGAAAATATAAGAAATCTTGTTCGGGTTTTTTTGGTGCAAGTCCATTAAACATGTTGTTTCCATCCATTTTTACTAATTAACTCAAAAAAGAAAATTAATTTCAACTTATAGGAGAGAGAGTTGGAAATGCAAAAGCCACATGCTAATTAGACCTAACAATAACGGAATCGTGCTCTGTAGGATTTGAACCCCTTCTTCAGAAGACAAGGGAATGAAAGAAGTAAGCTACGATTCAGACTCATTCAGGGCTATTTTAGGGTAGGCTTATCTAACTTCATTCAGTAAATGCCGGAAAAGGAGTTTGAGGTTTAAATGCTATAACGGGTTAACTTCATGTTCAATTAATATTTAAACCCACAGAATACCAGCTCACAGCCACTATTAAGCAATTGCCAAGAAATAAATATCAAAAAATGGTTATATCAACTCAAACACGCTGTTTACATCCATTTTTACTAGCTAACTCAAAAGAAAAGGTTAATTAAAACTTTAACTTCATTCATATATGCTGCAAAAGGAGTTTTGAGTTTTAAATGCCAAAACGGGTTAACTTCAAGTTCAATTAGCGTTTAAGCCTACAGAATACCAGCTCACATCCACTTTTAAGCACGACAATTGCCCAAGAAATAAATAGCATAAAATGGTTATATCAATTCAAACTTTTATATCTTCTGATTAGTAATTGAAGCCTTTTTCTGGTAGCTAGACATGTAAAAAAGTCTAAAACTAAGTCAAAATAGTGATTGCTGCTTTAGCACACTCTAAAATATAGTCCTAGAACTTAACCATTCATTCACGTAAAAGCAAACGCCCTTAAAGTTGCTATTTTTTTCACAAAAACTGCCATTGTGGCAGACGGATTGAATTTTAGTTTTAGAAGTAAATAACATTACTCAAAGGAAAAAGAAAGAATGGAGTGAACAAGACAGCATGTCAACATAAGGAAAATCAGTAACTTACCGTAAAATAAATGCTAGGAATAGAAACTATCACGATTAGATCGCGCAGTTGAAATAAATAGCTAGAACTAACAAAATGAAACAAAGACATAAATAAACCATATTTGTGAAACACAAGGACCAAGGAAGCTCATATAAATAAGTAAAAACTAATAATTGAAACAAGAACAGCAATAATTCACAGTCTCGATCTGAAAAAAGGAGTGAATTGATGACAGAAAGAGAGTAGTACTTACCGGATCGGTGTGACAGATGGACGGAGGTAAGTGGTCGGCGGGGGAGATCAGAGCATTTTGGCCGGGGGTTTGGATGGGAGTTGGTGTGAGGGATCGTGGGACGCCGCGAATCCAGAAAGATGAAAGAGGAAAGTATGATTTGGAATGTGAAATTCTACTTATTGCACGCAGCCTCCGACAACACTCTCTTTTTGCTTTTTACAGAGCACTCCCATATCAGCTATCACCAGACATAGATCATCAAACAAATCAAAATTGGTACTAATTGATACTAGGGCCAGGTTGGGTGGGCTTTTTTAGTTTTTATTTTTATAATACTTTCATTCGTTTTAAACTCAAAATTAATATAAATTAACTTAAGTTTAGTTAATACAATAAAAAAATATTTTAAATTATCTAAAAAATATTAGAGTACAACTTAAAAAATTATCGATTTATATTTTTAAATAAACCTATATGAATTACCCACCGTAATTGACACGTTTTACATATTACGTCATTAAATTTTTAATTTTTAAATTACATCAGTAAACTAATTATTATTTTAAATTTGGGTCATTCGGTTAAAAAATTAAATAAACGTTAATTTTTTATCCAAGTGACTCTGAAAAAGAAATATAAAAATTGTGACGCCTCCAAAATTTGGTATACATCACCCATCTTGAGTCGCCAGATACATGGTACAGAATTCAAATACAACTTAATAATACAACTGTCGTGTGAGACCCCAGATTTTATGAATAAAGATTTAATTTTTTTTGAAATAATTTTTTTGAATATTATGGTGTGGATTTGATATAATGTTATAATTGTGGGTAGTATTTACAAATTTTGCAAAGTATGCAAGTTGTCATATTATATTCGATTGGTCGGGGAATATTTGTTTTATCGGGGAATATTAGATGCAATGGCACAATCATTGGTGGACCCCATGAACGAAATTATCACGGGGTAAAACGACAAAAATATTTTATGAAAATAACTACGAAAGTTTTTACAATAATTATCTTGTTGAACTTACCGGTAATAAAATACTGAATCTGGCGTGGTTCCATAATAGCACACGGTATTGATTATTGATGCTTACGTGATAAGTCACTCAGTTTTGTTTTATTGGTATTATTAATGTAATAAAACAGAATACTTTATAAAGTTATTCTATAAGTAGAATATATTATATTCTATTATGCATAGTGTTGCATAGTATTTGCATAGTATTTTGCATAGTAAAATCTTTTTATATAAAACAGAATACTTTTATAAAGTTATTCTATAAATAGAATATATTATATTCTATTATGCATAGTGTTGCATAGTGTCTGCATAGTATTTTGCATAGTAAATTTTTTTTATATAAAACAGAATACTTTTATAAAGTTATCTGTTTTAGTAGACAATAATTAGAATATGTAAGACCCCGAATTTTATGAAATAAAAGTATTCAATTTTTCTTATAATTACTATTCAGTAAATGGTTAAATTGATAAAAGTTTAAAGTTAAAGGGTGATATGAAATTTTTTTAAAATAAGCAAGTGGTTATAAAATATTCTTTACGTAGGGAATATTAAATGCGACCAATGCCTTGACCATTTATGGGCCCATAATGAATAAGCTGTCGGATGAAGAAAACGACAAAAGGAGTTTTTAAATAACAAATAGTAGTTATTCAGTTATTATCTTGTTGGAATACCATTGGTTAAAAACACGATGAATACGTTGTTGTCTGCGATGAAGCATTGCCTGCCTTGCACCAATTATTGATTCTTACGTAAGAAGACACTACTCAATAATAATTACGGTCATTCTTTATTCGATATTTTATTTTGATTGATAATTCTTTGCGTTGATATTTTTTATATTCTTGTTGTTTCAATAATTGTCACTACACAATATTTTTTATTATCAGACAATAATTCATATTATCTAAATATTATTAGATAACATTATTGGCAATGTCTAGAAAATTACATCTAAGGAGAGGTTTGGTCACCTAATTGCGGCGTCGATGATGAGAGAAATTCTTATTGAAAAGCCCCTCTTTCTAGAAATGGCACAGTTATCGATGATTGTGATTACGTAATATTATTTGTGAATAATTAATTATTGATTTATATGATAAGAAAAATATTCATTTTATGTGGATATAGATGGAGAAAATTTTTAAAGTGACAATTGTTGAAAATCGATATTTTATCTTTTTGATAAAATAATATTTTATTATATTATTATAATATAATAATGATGATATTTTACAATGAATGTGGGATATATGAGTATATGAGGAGGAAGAATATTTTTGTTGCAAAAGTTGTTTAAAACATGTTAAACATGTTGGTGGACCCATTTCTTGACTGAAATTTGATTATATTTTGTAAAATCGTCCGTATATGGATTTGATTCGATTTTGCATTTGGAATTTGGAAAAAATTTCTTCTGCAAAGTTGTAGAGAATTGAATTTCCTATAAAAATACGAGAGATTCAAATTTTCTGATAAAAGGGCTATTTATTATGAATTATTGAAGTTCCGGAATAATTAATTTTTGAAGTTTTAAATAATTTTTAAAAGAAAAACGTTTTTAACAAGTGGGTGGGACCCACTTTCACATGTTAGATGCTGAATTCAGATTTCTTGGGTGTGCGTAAGAAAATTTTATAATTATATTATTAATTTATTAAATTTTCGCTTTGGTGTTCTAAGCATTTTCCTATAAATAAGGTGCTTGGGTTAGAATTGAAAATCACACGAAACTACTGATTTCTCTCTATAATATCGAGCGTATTTTTGTGAGTATTTTAGTACTTGAGTATTGTTATACGGTGCAAGTTCTTTTAAGACTATATCCAGTATTCGGTCAATCTTTATTCTTTTACGAGGTAAGGAGGTTATTTTCTTCTAAAATGATATTATTTTTCAATATCATTATGCGAGAATGTTGGTTGAAATTTTTATCAAATTTGAAACTTTTTTATGTCGGGATTACTATTCATGAGTTCTTATTTATGAGTTCTTATTCACGAGTTCTTATTAATGAGTTCTTATTCACGATTCTTATTCATTTAATCTTATTCTTAAAGCGTGATGATGTTTTTTGTGAAATTTTTACCTTTTGGTGTCAGAGTTACTTATTCACGATATCGACCTTTATTATTCATGAATCTGACTATTCACGGAAAAATGAAATTTCTTCTTTTTATCCAAAATATCTATGCGGATACTATCTTTGATTAGATCTATGTTTTGGTCTTCATTCTTGAATTTTACTCCACTCACGGTTATTTATGAAGTATTTTTGAGCAGGAATTGTTTAAAAATCACGAATCCTTAATATTTGTTCTTTTGTTTCACTGGATTCGTTTTCTTTAAAATATTTTTCATCATCCTCAGTCCTAAATGATGATATAACTGAATATCTTTGGCCTGTAGTGCAAAGATGAATGATTTCTGATTAATATCTTTGGCCCATAGTGCAAAGATAAACAGATGTTTAGATGAACATGACCAACTAATAAATATCTTTGGCCTGTAGTGCAAATATGACTTGTTGATGAATATCTTTGGCCGTAGTGCAAAGATGAATTTATTAGTAGGATTATGAACATAAACTGTGATTTGGTATAACATAATCTTTGATGTTTCAGGTGATGAAAATTATCTTTGTCCTGGATGAGAAAAGAAATTTAGAACTACAATTACGATTATGAGTTATACATGTGATTGTGGGATGTGAATTGTTGATTGATGTTACTGAGGATAAAACATTGTTGGTGGACTTTTAACATGAGAAGATAATAGACTTTATAGTCTATTTGACTCTTCTAATGGATTGCTTCGTTCATTGCAACTATGGTTGAAAAGTTTTATCATCTACCGTATGTTCTAAATCTACGATTTATTTTGTTGAAGGATATTGATAATTTATTTATATTTAGTCATGATATTCTTTCTTGAGCTAGTTGTGTTTCACCCTTTTGCTTCACAATTCCTTTCGGGTAATAAAAGTGTATTTTGGTCGAACGAGGGGGATAATAGGGGAATAGAACGGTGGTCATCATTTAGTAGTTATAGTTGGTGAATCAACTAGGGTGAGGCGAACCCAACGTTGGAAGGGTGTTTTGCCACTATCATACAAGATGTCTAATGACATACCACCTCGTGTCATCATAAGACAGGGTTGTGCTCATCCACTTGTTGAGTATATTTACGAGCACTACCTATATAATCTTGGTGTTTGTTTGGAGTTTAATACCCAATTAGAGACAACGGAGATAATGATATGTCAAGAGAAGACTCACCATTGGGAAGAATATGATAGTAATCTTCTCATTTTTCTTTGGGGTCTATTAGGTCAACCAAGGATAATTCTGTGGCCATATGATATCTATCATAACCTGAGGCGCGTGGCCTCCCATGTCGAAGGTTTCTTGAGCACTTCCTAAAGATTCTAATTTCTAAAAGCAGTTTTTGACTGTACCTTTATGTAAGGTGTCATTGTGACGTGCTATCCAAGGTTGGGACATGAGTCACAGTTGGAATATATTTGTATTTAAACTCACAGTTTAAGTGTTGTCGTATCTTGCACGACAATTGTAGTAATAAAGTTGTAGTTGTTTTCTATACCATGTATTTGGCGACTCAGAATGGGTTGGATGGAATGGACCTATTTTGGGGTTGTCACAGTTGGTATCAGAGCTATAAGTAAAGAGGCCCCGAGCCTTTCATTTGGTGACTTCTGATTGATGGGGGATGCACCGGCCGGACTCTCCGTAGGGGACGCCTGATTCTGTGGTGGCAATCGATAGGTACCATCGTGAGAGGTCATCCACTGGTTGGGACATGAGTCACGGTTAGTATCGAGCTTAGGGATATGATCTTTGGTGGAGATGGGAATAGAACTAGGAGGAGAGATGAGTAAATCCTGTTAAAGTGTGTCCTACCTAAGCTTATTGTTGGTGGGTCATAATATCGGGATATTATGTGATATGTTAATTTGTTCAATTAACCCTTGTTTTGAAGCAGTATTCTATAATGATATCTGAAATACAAGAGATGAGCAATGGAGAAATCATGATGACAGGAAAGATGGAATCTGAAATGAAAGCAAGGTATTCTCAACTCTTTGAAATACCAGGTACATAAATTTCGAGGACGAAATTTCATAAGGAAGGGAGATTGTAAGACCCCGAATTTTATGAAATAAAAGTATTCAATTTTCCTTATAATTACTATTCAGTAAATGGTTAAATTGATAAAAGTTTAAAGTTAAGGGTGATATATGAATTTTTTTTAAAATAAGCAAGTGGTTATAAAATATTCTTTCTGTCGGGGAATATTCGTACGACGGCGCAACCATTTGTGGGCCCCATAACAAAATAACCGTCGGATGAAGAAAACGACAAAAGGGATTTTTTAAATAACGGCGTAGTTATTCTGCAATTATATTGTTGGAATACCCGGTGGTTAAAACACGATGTCTGGCGTTGTCAGACAAGAATGGCGCTGGCATGTCTTGCACCAATTATTGATTCTTATTTAAGAAGGCCTTACTCAATAATTATTACAAAGTAATTCTTATTCAATATTTTATTTTGATTCAATAATTGTTGCGTTGATATTTTATATTATTGTTGTTTCAATAATTGTCACTACACAATATTTTTTATTATCGAACAATAATTCATATTATCTGAATAATATTATTAGATAACATTATTGGCAATGTCTATAAAGTTCATCTACAGGAGAGGTTTGGTCACCTAATAATGCTTGCAAGTAAGGAGAAATTCTTATTGGAAAGCCCCTTTTTTCATGGCGGCTTTGGTTGTCGATGATTGTGATTCTCGTAATATTATTTGTGAATAATTAATTATTGATTTTATATGATAAGGAAAATATTCATTTTATGTGGATATAAATGGAGAAAATTTTAAAGTGACAATTGTTGAAAATCGATATTTTATCTTTTTTGATAAAATAATGTTTTATTATATTATTATAATATAATAATGATGATATTTTTACAATGAATGTGGGATATATGAGTATATGAGGAGGAAGAATATTTTTGTTGTAAAAGTTGTTTAAAACATGTTAAACATGTTGGTGGACCCATTTCTTTGTTGAAATTTGATTATAGCACGTGTAAAATCGATCAGTATATGGATTTCTACGATTTTGCATTTAGAATTTGGAAAAATTTTCTTCTGCAAAGTTGTAGAGAATTGAATTTTCTATACAAATTCGTGAGATTCGAATTTTCTGATAAAATGGCTATTTATTATGAATTATTGAAGTTCCGGAATAATTGATTTTTGAAATTTTAAATAATTTTAAAAAAGAAAACGTTTTTAACAAGTGGGTGGGCCCCCACTTGCACATGTTAGATTGAATTGATTTCTTGGGTGTGCGTAAGAAAATTTTATAATTATATTATTAATTTATTAAATTTTTACGCTTTTGTGTTCTAAGCATTTTCCCGTAAATAGGGTCTTGGGTTAGAATTGAAAATCACACCAGAAATTACATATTTCTCTCTCTTTTTCTCTCTATAATATCAGCGTATTTTTGTGAGTATTTTAGTACTTCGAGTATTGTTATACGGTGCAAGTTTTTTTAGCACTATATCTAGTATTCGGTCAAATCTTATTCTTTCCGAGGTAAGGAGGTTATTTTCTTCTAAAATGATATTATTTCTTCAATATCATTATGCCAGAATGTTGGTTGGAAATTTTTATCAAATTTTGAACTTTTTCATGTCGGGGTTAATATTCATGAGTTACTATTCACGAGTTACTATTCACGAGTACTATTCACGAAACGTGATAATGTTTTTTATGAAATTTCTATCTTTCTGTGTCAGAGTTATTATTCACGTATACGACACTATTCACGAATACGACATTATTCACCGAAAAATAAAATTTCTTCTTTTTCTCCAAAATATCTATTCTGGATACTATTTTTGATTGGATCTATGTTTTGGTCTTCATTCTTGAATTTTACTCCACTCTGGTTATTTATGAAGTATTTTTGAACGGGAATTGTTTAAAGTACGAATCCTTAATATTTGTTATTTTGTTTCACTGGATTCGTTTTCTTTAAAATATTTTTCATCATCCTCAGTCCTAAATGATGATATAACTAAAAATCTTTGGCCTGTAGTGCAAAGATGAATGATTTCTGATTAATATCTTTGGCCAGTAGTGCAAAGATGACTTGTTGATGAATATCTTTGGCCGTAGTGCAAAGATGAATTTATTAGTAGGATCGTGAACATAAAGCGTGATTTGGTATAACCATAATCTTTGATGTTTTGTGTGATGAAAATTATCTTTGTCCCTGGATGAGAAAAGAAATTTAGAACTACAATTACGATTATGAGTTATACATGTGATTGTGGATAGGAATTGTTGATTGATGTTTGAGAGGATAAAACATTGTTGGTGGACTTTTAACATGAAGAAGATAATAGACTTTATAGTCTATTTGACTCTTCTAATGGATTGCTCGTTTACATTTGCAACTATGGTTGAAAAGTTTTATCATCTACCATATGTTCTAAATCTACGATTTATTCATCGTTGAAGGCTATTGATAATTTATTTATATTTAGTCATGATATTCTTTATTGAAGCTAGTTGTGCTTTCACCCTTTGCTTCAAAATTCCTTTCGGGTAATAAAAGTGTAATTTGGGTCGAGTGGGGGATAATAGGGGAATAGAACGGTGGTCATCATTTAGTAGTTATAGTTGGTGAATCAACTAGGGTGAGGCGAACCCAACGTTGGAAGGGTGTTTTGCCACTATCATACAAGATGTCAAATGACATACCACCTCGTGTCATCATAAGATAGGGTTGTGCTCATCCACTTGCTGAGTATATTTACGAGCACTACCTATATAATCTTGGTGTTTGTTTGGAGTTTAATACCCAATTAGAGACAGTGGAGATAATGATATGTCAAGAAAAGACTAACCATTGGGAAGAATATGATAGTAATCATCTCATTTTTCTTTGGGGTCTATTGGGTCAACCAAGGATAATTCTATGGTCATATGATATCTATCATAACCTAGACGCATGGCCTCCCATGTACGAAGGTTTCCTTGAGCACTTCCCAAAAATACTAATTTCTAAAACAGTTTTTGACTGTACCTTTATGTAAGGTGTCATTGTGACGTCTTTATCCAAGGTTGGGGACATGAGTCACGGTTGGTATATATTTGTATTTAAACTCACAGTTTAAGTGTTGTGTTATTTATTGCATACGACAATTGTAGTAATAAAGTTGTAGTTATTTTACGTACCATGTATTTGGCGACTCGAGAATGTGTTGGATGGAATGGACCTATTTTGGGGTTGTCACAGAATATATTATATTTTATTATGCATAGTATTTGCATAGTCCCTGCATAGTGTTTGCATAGTAAAATCTTTTATAAAGTTATTCGTTTTATTAAATTATAAATATAATATATTATATTTTATTTAAAAGATTTTTCTTTAAATATATGGACCGTCGATTAAAGTAAATCAATCGGACCTGATTCATGAGTTAGTTCTTATCGCGATCTATTTTTCTATAAATAGAAGCTCATTCATTCATTATTTCTTATGAATTCACTGAAACTCTAGAGAATGAAACTATAGATAGAAAGAAGAAAAGTGTTCTGCTACTTCACTACTTCTATATCCAAGATCTTCTTCTTTCTAAGGTAGGAAATATTATTTGTTGTACTCGTAAAGTCTAATCGCTTTTTCATTTATGAAGAGAACACATTATTCCATTCTTTATTATTATGTTGAATAACTTGTCTATGCAAAAATATTGCATACATGGTGAAATTCTTGTAATATTTCATTCTTTATTATTATGTTGGAATAACTTTTTTTATGCAAAATCTTTGCATACGTGGTGAAATTCTTCTAATATTCCATTCTTTATTATTACATTGGAATATCATGTCTGTGCATTTTGTGGGACGACCGGTTCCGTTATTTATTATTCTTGTTGGAATATCACCGTCTCATGCGTTTTTACGTCGAACTCGGGTTCCGTCTTTATTATTCTGTTGGAATAACTATACATCTGCAATCGCATGCGTGGTGATTTCTGTTGTTATTTCATTCTTTATTATTCTATTGGAACATCCTATCGGTGCGAATTTCGCTTTAACTTCAGTTACGTTATTTAGTATTCATTGGAATAACTTTGTCATGCGAAATACCGCATGCATGGCGATTTCGTTGTTATTCCATTCTTTATTATTCATTGGAATATCCGTCGGTCTTAATTTCTTTGACATTCGTTCCGTTATTTAGTATTCATTGGAATAACATGTCTATCGCCAATACCGCATGCATGGTGATTTCTTTTGTTTTTCCATTATTTATTATTACATTGGAACATCTTGTCGATGCAATTTATTTCACCGACCGGTTCCGTTATTTAGTATTCTGTTGGAATAACTTTTATCATGCAAAGTACCGCATGCATGGTGATTTCTTTTGTTATTCCATTCTTTATTATACTCGGTTGGTTAAAGTTTGACTTCTATACTCCATGAAATTAGTGGAATATCCTTGATATTTGCGTTTCATCCAGTATCTTTTCATGAAAATATTCTTCTGAGCATTCTTGAATTTTACTCTGCAAAGCAGTATCATATTGACAATTTGGACATTATTAGTTCCTGGATAAATTAATTCTTGAACTTGTTTTATTGAATTCTTATATCATTGTCATCATCCTCATGTTTATATTATGTTGAATGTCATCTGTGGCCTGTAGTGCATAGATGGACTTGGTATGATTATAATTAGGGATTATTTGGTATAATCATGACCGTAATGTTACAAATGATGTGGAAAAAGTCCTCATTGGCCCGTAGTGCATTGATGGACAGTTTTTGGTATGATTATGGCTATGGATTCTCTTCGGCCAAGGGTGCAAAGATGAATTGTTTTATGGCATGATCAGGATCGTTGATGAAAACACGATTATATTTGGCCCGTAGTGCATGGATAATTCGTGGTCGTGATACTAAAGAATATCCTTGGCCTGTAGTGCAGGGATCATTTGATGATGTGGATTATTTTTTAAGCTGAGTCTCAGCGATAAAAGTGATGAAAAACCTTTTAAATCATAGAAGATAATAGATTTTATTCTCTACTTGACTCTTCTAATGGATTGCTTGTTCCGCTGCAGTTAAACTTGATAGTTATTATATTTTATCGGTTTAACCTTTGTTGAAGGCTAACGATAAATTATTCGCATTATCTTAGTCATAATATTTCTTCTTTGGGCTAGTTGAGCTCACCTTTTCTTTCACCGTTCTCTTGTGAAATGAGAGCGTGAAATGGGACTAATCGGGGAGCGAGTGATGATGATCTAGATGTTTGCATTAGTAGTCCTCACTATTACGTGAAATAGTGTGATAATAATTGTAATGAGGACTCCTTTTGAGTTTGTATACTCTCTAGTAGACAATAATGTATTCTAACTCACAGTTTATGTTTTGTCGTATTGTACACGACAGTTTTATTATTAAGTTGTATTTGAATTCTGTACCATGTATCTGACAACTCAAGATGGGTGATGTATACCTAATTTTGGGGGCGTCACAGTTGGTATAAAATCTTAGGGATATGATCCCTGGCTGAGATGTGAGACAAGAATTAGGAGGGGAGAGACGGGGAATTCCTTCGCAAGTATGACCTACCTAAGTTTATTTGGTATTTAATTGGTCGGTTAGAGTGTAAGGATAATATGTGATGTTAATTAACCCTTGTTTTGTGGCAGTATTTGAAAATGACATCCGAGAATGTTGAGAATAACAATAGAGCACATGAGACCGTGGAGACATCTCTAATCCCCAACCAAGATAATGTGATTAGAGATATCCATGTGGTGATTGAGGAATTAAAAGTTGCACTCAAGCTAGTCGCAAAGGTAGCAACTGAGAGTGAGGAAGAAGAGAACCTGAGGAGGATTTATTAGAAGAACTTATTAATCAAAATGTAGAATTGCAAAATCGTATTCATGAGTTAGAAGAGCATGCTGAAGAACGGAAGGCGGTCGTGGAGCAAAGGAATGTAATAATTCAAAATTGTATTACCCGATGTGCGATAACTAAACAAAAGCGCTCTTTGGCAGAGTATACGATATTAAAGTCGAATCGAGAATTCAAATGTCGAGAGAAGAAATTTGAAAGAAGAAACAACCGAACGAGCAGTGAGAATGAAAGATGCATGGGTAAAAGCCACACGACGCGTTGATATTTGTGAAAGAGAAGTCCGATCCAAGAAAGCTAAAATAGATGATATGTATTTCTCTTTTTCGACAAAGAATTGGGAGAACCCATCATCGAAGTTTTGAATTACCCTATACATTCATGGTCAACCCCAATTCGATATGGATCGAAGGCTAATGATTCGGATCATGGAGCAGAGAAGACGATGAAGCGATTGAGGTGGAATATGCCCCTATAGCGAAAGTCAAATCCAGTGGTAATGATGACACCAAATACTGTCCCGAACAAGTCAAATTCGGTAGTTTAAGGGAGAGAGTTTTTTTGTGACGAGGAATCGAACGAAGTTATCACGGGTTAGTTAATTATAAATTCTTGCGAAGTCTATACCTTATTCGATACCGGTTCTTCCTATTCTTTTATCTCTCTTGCTTGCGCTCAACGTTTAAATTTAACTCCGAAAAAGTTAGACTTTGACTTATTGGTTGAAACTTTGTTAGTAAAAACCTTCGTTACCTCCACTATTTATAAATCTTGTTGATTCGGATCGACACTTTCACGTTACCTGTCAATCTTATCTCTTTGAAAATACTTGCCTTTGATGCAATTTTTAGAAATCGATTGTTTAACTACTCATCATGCTTTTCGTAAGGTTGTTAGCTTTCATATTCCTAACCAACCTGTTATGCGAATTCAAGCAACCAAACCACTAAAGTCAATCATTGTCATATCAAGCCATAAGTAAAGAGCCCCGATCCTTTCGTTGTTGACTTCCTTGTGTAGAATGTACCGAAGCCGAACTTTCCGTAGGGGACGTTTTGAATAACGGTGACAAGTTAATAGGTATCAATGTTACGTGTTATCCAAGTCTTGGACGAGAGTCACAGTTTTGAATGATATTTCTATTGTTAATAAATTTCCTGACGTATTCTT
This sequence comes from Panax ginseng, assembly GCA_020205605.1. NCBI lineage: Eukaryota > Viridiplantae > Streptophyta > Magnoliopsida > Apiales > Araliaceae > Panax > Panax ginseng. Next base: position 859,872 of record CM035136.1, on the reverse strand, counting down.
GAAGTCTTCTTAGCTTTAACCCTAGGCGTGAAATCGAATTTTGTATTGACCCCAAAGACAAAACCCATTTCTAAAACCCTCAAGTATTTCTTCAACTAAAATGAACGAATACGCGCCAAAGACGTTGGCTCGAGTCATTGAAGATTACGATCGTATACCGCAATATCATCGTGGATGTGCGAACGTGGTAGCCGACGCGTTGAGTAGAAGATTGTATGCGGTTACAAGTGCGAATATACGAACCCATGTGAAGATAAAGAATATATGATTAGAATCGACATTAATTGATAAAGTTAAAGCCGCTCAAGTTACATACTCAGAGCTGATGAATGTGAAGAAGAAGGTTCAAGAGGGCGTTATTCTAGAAGCAAGAATCGACGAAGAGAGGAAATCTCAACCCTCGATTTAATTGGCCCATTTAAAAGTCTCGATCGAGTAGGAACTATGGCTTATAGACTCATTTTACCGCCAAGTATGTCGCGTGTTCATAACGTTTTTAACGTATCGATGTTACGTAAATATGTGGACGACCCGAACCATAATTTTAATTTAGAACCGGACGAGATAGCAGAAGATTTAACGTATGAGGAGATACGTGTTAACAACTTGGATAAGAAGGACCGTATTCAACACTCAAAGGTTATACCTCAATAATTAGAATCTGAAAGAAAGCAAGGTATTCTCATCTCTTCGACATACAAGGTACGTACGTAAATTTCGAGGGAGAAATTTCATAAGGAGGGGAGATTGTGAGACCCCAGATTTTATAAATAAAGATTTAATCTTCTCGAAATAATTTTTTTGAATATTATGGTGTGGATTTGATATAATGTTATAGTTGAAGGTAGTATTTATAAATTTTGCAAAGTATGCAAGTTGTCATATTATATGCGATTGGTCGGGGAATATTTATTTTATCAGAGAATATTCGATGCAATAAGCATATCTATTTAGTGGACCCAAGAACGGAATTATTGTCGGATCGAGAAAGCGACAAAAAATATTTTATGAAAATAACGGCGGAAGTTTTACTGATAATATCTTGTTGAACTACTCGGTAGAAAAAGAAAGTAAGATGTCGCGTGGTTGCATAATAGCAGACACCAGTATTGATTATTGATGCTTACGTGATAAGTCACTCGGTTTTATTTTATTGGTATTATTAATGTAATAAAGCAGAATACTTTTAATAAAGTTATTCTATAAATAGAATATATTATATTCTATTATGCATGATGTTGTTGCATAGTATTTGCATAGTATTTTGCATAGTAATTTTTTTTTATATAAAATAGAATACTTTTATAAAGTTATTCTATAAATAGAATATATTATATTCTATTATGCATAGTGTTGTATAAGTAATACGTATAGTGTTTTGCATAGTAATATCTTTTTTATATAAAACAAAATATTTTTATAAGGTTATCTGTTTTATTAGATAATAAATCGTAATATATTATATTTTATTATGCATAGTATTTGCATAGTGCCTGTATAGTGTTTGTATAGTAAAATCTTTTATAAAATTATTCGTTTTATTAAATTATAAATATAATATATTATATTTTATTTAAAAGATTTTGCTTTAAATATGGACCGTCGATTAAAATAAATCAATCTGGACCGTTCATGAGTTAATTCTTATGCAAATCCATTTTTCTATAAATAAGCTCATTCATTCATTATTTCTTACTTAATTCTTTGAAACTCTAGAGAAAGAAACTATAGATAGAAAGAAGAAAAGTGTTCGCTACTTCACTACTTCTATATCCGGTCTCTTTTCTTTTTCTAAGGTAGGAAATATTATTTGTTGTACTCGTAAAGGGTACTCTTTCTTTCTTATTTATGAAGAGAACTTCGTTATTCCATTCTTTATTATTCATTGGAATAACTCAGATACGCTGCTACCCTATACTTGGTGAAATTCTTCTGTTATTCCATTCTTTATTATTCTGTTGGAATAACCTGTCTATGCAAAATATTGCATACATGGTGAAATTCTTGTAATATTTCATTCTTTATTATTATGTTGGAATAACCTATTTATGCAAAGTACTGCATACATGGTGAAATTCTTCTAATATTCCATTCTTTATTATTATGTTGGAATAACCTGTCTATGCAAAGTACTGCATACATGGTGAAATTCTTCTAATATTCTATTCTTTATTATTCTGTTGGAATATCATGTCTGTGCATTTTACGCCGGACCTGGTTCCGTTATTTATTATTCATTTGAATATATCACATGCATGCTTTTTCTGTGGGACTGAATTCTATCTTTATTATTACATTGGAATAACTCGTCTATCGCCAAGACCGCATGCATGGTGATTTTGTTGTTATTCCATTCTTTATTATTCGTTGGAACATCCCGCCGGCAAGTAATTTCACTAACTGGTTCCGTTATTTAGTATTCATTGGAATAACTGCTCTCATGCGAATTACCACATACATGGTGATTTCTTTTGTTATTTCATTCTTTATTATTACGGTGGAACATTCATGCGGCTTAATTTTTTACCGACACGTTCCGTTATTTAGTATTCTGCATTGGAATAACTCGTCTGTCGCAATCACCGTATGCATGGTGATTTCTTTTGTTATTCCATTCTTTATTATACTCGGTTGGTTAAAGTTTTGACTTCTATACTCCATGAAATTAGTGGAATATCCTTGATATTTGCGTTTCATACAAGTATCTTTTCATGGAAATATTCTTACGAGCATTCTTGAATTTTACTCTACAAAGCAAAGATCATATTGACAATTTGGACATTATTAGTTCTGGATAAATTAATTCTTGAACTTGTTTTATTGAATTATTATATCATTGTAATCATCCTCATGTTTATATTATGTTGAAAGTCATCTCGTGACCAGTAGTGCATAGATGGACTTGGTATGATTATGACTGAGGATTATTCTTCAGATAATCATGGACCGTAATGTTACAAATGATGTGGAAAAAGTCCTCATTGGCCCGTAGAGTGCATTGATGGACAATTTTGGTATGATTATGGCTATGGATTCTCTTGACCAAGGGTGCAAAGATGAATTAATTTATGGTATGATCGGACAGTTGATGAAAACACGATTATCTTTGGCCCGTAGTGCATGGATAATTCGTGGTCGTGATACTTAAAGAATATCCTTGGCCTATAGTGCAGGATGATTTGATGATGTGGATTATTTTTAAGTCGAGTCTCGCCGATAAAAGTGATGAAAAACCTTTTAAATCATAGAAGATAGTTGATTTTATTCTCTACTTGACTCTTCTAATGGATTGCTTGTTCACCGCAGATTAAACTTGATAGTTATTTTATTTTATCGGTTTAAACTTTGTTGAAGGCTAACGATAAATTATTCTCGCATTATCTTAGTCATAATATTTCTTCGGGCTAGTTGAGCTCACCTTTTTTCTTTCATTTGTTTTCTTCAAGAAATGAGAACGTAATTTGGGACTAAGTCGGGGAGCGGAGTGATGATCCTAGATGTTTGCATTAGTAGTCCTCACTAATCTGTGAAATAGTGTGATAATAATTGTAATGAGGACTCCTTTTGAGTTTGTATACTCTCTAGTAGACAATATTGTATTCCAACTCACAGTTTATGTTTTGTCGTATTGTACACGATAGTTGTATTATTAAGTTGTATTTGAATTTTGTACCATGTATCTGACAACTCAAGATGGGTGATGTATTGTTGGTTGATTTCAAAATCAAAGCAAACGTGCAAGTATACACGATCAAAAAGTAATATAGTGATAAATTAGAGTATCGATCCCTCAGAGAATTCTAATTAATAAATTCCAACTACTAGTACTGTATCAATCCAATTTTATTTAAACAACCAAAAAATTGTGTTTATTAAAGTTAAGAAAACTAATTGTGAATATAACCAAGAAATTATGCTAAAAGAAAACAAGAACAAATTAAAAATTATTTGAATGCAGATGAATGATAATTAAGACTCCAATTTCCCCAATTATGATTACTAAATCAATTATTCAATTATCCCAATTATTATGTCTACTGAATTGTTAACAGGAATTCTCAAATGCCAAAAGCCCTCTCTCGAGTGATCAATTGCCTTCTATTTAACCCAGATTAATTTTTTTATATCTCTATGCAAAACAATTGAATTAAACTCGTTACAATCCTAATTCCTTATGTATTACATGCGGCAAATAGATATTCTCATTCTATTCACAAACCTAATTATTCACTATGTAAATAACTAAGTCACATGTCATCCTGCCCAGTTCTAACCCTATAATTCCTTTTTCAATTCCTTTTAGAGTAACACAGTAATTATTGGCCAGATAATTAATTAATAAATCCAAAGCATGATGAACAATTCACTTCAACATAAATAATTGGAATAAATTAAATAATCAATCCATCACCATAAAAGGTTCCATTGGAATCTTAATAAAAAGAATTAGTTCATGACGGAAATAAAAACAACAAATAATTGATAAATCATCCTTAAGAAGTTACACAATTTAAAAGAGTAAAGAAAAACTCCAAGTTGTAGCCTTCAGATTTGATCTTGCTCCTTGCTCCAATCTCCAAAATATATGTGGAATTTTTTCTCCTCATTCGATAAAAAGAATCCATTTATATTTACTTGCCCAATTCCACAAATCCTAGTCCAAATAGTTTAAAACACACCAAATTAAGAGTCAAACGATGGTCAAAGCCTCAACCCTCGTCTGCTCCACACGCTACGAGCCCAAGTCGAGTCAACGGACGACTTAGCGCCCAAATATTGTTTTGTACTTTTTCTTAATAAGCGCTTCAGCGCTTATTGAAAGCGAAAATGAATCTTGCCCCTTTTTTAGCCCAATTGCTTCCAATCGCTCCAACAACGCACAATCCTGCCACAACACAACTTAAACGAGTAAAATAACTTTAAAACGCTTCGAACACACAACAAATTAAGGCTAAACGTAATCAATTCATGGGTATATTACCCAATCATCAAATACCCCCAAACTTAAATCGTTGCGTGTCCTCAAGCAACAAAACACAAAACACGAATAACTAAACATCATGCAAATGTAAACTAACTAAAGGACCTTAATTCCAGCAATTCAATAGTTAACGAATATCCATAGACCTCAGAAAAATCACGAAAACATGCTAATACCTCATGTTAAAACAGATCAACAATATCCCAACAATCAATCAATCAAAATCTGATATTACTGATATTGTGAGTGTGTGTTCAATCAACCATCCGACCAACGACAAGCAAAAAATCCGAAGATAATAAAGTTCTTAATAAGCTTTCATACAGTTCAACTCAAGAACGCATCAAATAAACTAGATTCAACTAAAATTAAACAATCACCAAAGTTCAAGATTCAACATGGAATACTTATGCTTGTTTTTGCTAAACGGGGGCATTCTGCTCTTTTCCCGTTTTATTATTATTTTATTTTATTTTTATTTTTTTAACCATGACTGTGCAATGTCTCATTCCGTTAGGCTAACAGTCTTATACCCAATGAAGCTTTCACCAACGACTCCTAGACCATAAAGACCTTAGTAGCGCTTAGGTTTTAAGAGACCCTTCTTCTAGTGTACTTACTCAAGTAACAAAGGCCCCAAAACAAGACTAGTCACTATATATATATATATATATATATATATTTTATATTTTTTTTCCAGCTAGCTCAAAGCTTGTATACTCCATATATTTTTCCCAAACTTAAGTTCAAATCTAAATTCAGTCTTCACTAGCTACTTAACTTGTTCCTTCATTTCACTAGCATTCATCCTTTAGAACTCTACTATCTATCCATTTAAACTATCATAGCTAACATGGTCATCTTTCCAAATGTGCTATCCTTTAAACATCAGTGTCAAACAGATAGGGATTCAAATCATGTCAAGAACATCATATTACTGACTCAACAATCCATAATAGACTTGTTCATGCAATTTTAAGTTCATCATTGGCCTTCAAATATACTCACTATCAAAAGCTGGAATTAACATGCAATCCTAAATGCAACATAAAAAAAACTAAAAACAAGTTTACTCATGCAACTAAGAAAAATAAAACTTAACAACCACCCCAAACTTATCTCAGAAAGCAATGTCCTCATGCGAAAGATAAAACAAAATAAAAGAGGACTTCGATGAGCTTAAGCGTCAATTTGGATCATCATCATCCTCACTCATTTCTAGATCAGACGGGGGAAAAACTGGCAGGATTGGAGCAGATGGAAACTGACTGAGACTAACATTTGGAAATTGTTGGGCATTTATCACATTCTGTGCGGCAAACTGGTCAACCAAATACTTAAAGATAACGTCTTGGCGCTCGGACAGGCGGACATTTTGGGCTTCAAGATTGTAGAACCAACTATTGATTTCTCTTTGAACAGCTTCGGGAACCACACCTCTATACGCGGCAGATGAGGGACCGTATGTAGATGGAGCCTGGGACGGTGGAGCTTGAGATTGTTCATCTTGGGGAATTATGAAACCCAATCCCCTAGGGTGGTTTGCTCCACCAGTCCATACTTTGTACCGGCTGATCAACTTGTGGTCCAACACTAGCATAGGCTTTTGGGTCATCTCGTCGGACTTCCATTTGACGTCAAACTTGTCACATAACATGCAGATGAGAGACGGATGTGGTAATCCTCTAGTGGTACTCCCACGAGATGCTCGGAGGACAGATTGCGAGATGAGATGGCCCACATCAATTTTGAATCCTTTGAGGATTGAGTATAAGACCCGACGTTCCCCGGTAACATGACTCACATGGGTGCATGGCATGAGTTTTGCGCAAATGAACGCATACCATGCCTTCCCATATAAGCTGAGATTCGCTAATGGAAAGGTCATGTTTCCGCGTTCCTGGACCGCCCATATGGTGCCCGCCTGACAAAGCTCACGGATTATCTTCTCATAATCTGGCCCATCACTCACAAACGCGCATATATTCGCTGCTCAATCCCTCAAGTGGCAGTTGATAGCACCCGTTGAAGTCCTCTTCGCCAAATTACACTATTTTGCCCCTGACGAATACCGTGTAGTGATCATGCTCCGCACGCGTGGCGTAAAATTCTTTTTACCAATCGCAATTCTGCGCGGGATCGGGATCCGCCAGGCGGTGAGTGTGCACCAATTTTCTCATTATCATGACCGCGTATGTCGCCATCTTTTCTTTGGATCGGGACTCAACCCACGTTCCAAAACCAATGATCGAGTAAAAGCGGTCGGTTGTAGATTCTCTCCCCGAGCCGCAAGATCGATAAATCCATGCATTTGTCAAACCCTGAGGTGGAGTTGAGGCGGTCCCCGATCTTTCACCACCGTTGGACGTTCGATGCCATAAAGCGAGTCTTGGTAGATGATTATGAGAGAGATGAGAATTATGTCACTATTGGAGGATTGAACCCTAGAATTTGATAATAAGCCTTACAATTTTTCGGTGTATCCAAGTGAGAGAGAAGGAGATCATGTAGGAGATGAGGGGAAGGAGACGTGTCTTTAATAAAAAGGAAGGAGCGAATAGATTAGCGCTTATAACCAAATTAGGACTCTTAGCCGACCTCTCAGCAGTAGGGTATCAGATTTGTATGGGGAAAGCAGCACGTGGGCGCCTTAGGCGATGAGGTTCAGAGGCCCTTAGCGCATGGGCGCTTATTAAGCTTTTAGAAGAACAAACGCCAGGAGCTCAGAGGAGATCTTCATTAACGCTTTAGTCATGGGGGCATATTTTTTATTTTGCAACAACAACAATACGGGCGCTTAGGCAGCAGATTCAGTAATTCCTCGTTCACACCTCTGATTACCTGCAACATGGAATTTAATTAACCACCCACCATGATGAGTAACTTTACTTTCTAATACTAAAATAGAGACATGATATGCAATAGATAAGAAGAATAACTAAAATACTACAAGAAATAAAATAAAATAAAATAAAAATTGATTGGGTTGCCTCCCAATAAGCGTCGTTTCTCGTTTACGTGACCGACCCGACTTTTGCTAGTTTGCTTTCAATTGTTCATTTGGTTCGGAGAGATTTACTGAACCTAGTTTGCCTTTCAATAGTCCACTCCAAAGTAATGTTTGAGTCGTTGACCGTTAACCTTGAATGTGCAATTTGAATTTAGTTTTCGATCTCAATGTTACGTGTGGGCAAGCAACAATCACGATCGTAAAAGGTCCCGACCAACGTGATTTTGATTTCCTTGAAATAAACGCAATCTCGAATTGAAGAAGCAAGACTTGTTGGCGGTTGAAATGTTTTATCGAGAATTTTCTTATCATGCCAAGCTTTGACTTTCTCCTCAGAGTTTTTGCGTTTTCATACGCACGCGTAAAAAGCGGAATTCATCCATCTCGCTCAACTGCAGAACCTTTGCTCACCCGCCGCTTGTTCATCAAAATTGAGCTTCCGAATGGCCCAAGATGCACTATTTTCTAGCTCGATTTGGGAGGTGACACGCTTTTCAAGTAAACCATTCGATAAGGTGACATACCGATCGGATTCTTTATATCTTTGTATGATATGCCCATAGAGCATCGTCAAGACGTAGCGACCAATCTTTTCGAGACGGATTGACCACCTTTTCCGTAATTCTCTTGACCTCCCTATTCAAACCTCACCGCCATTGGTCCTGGGGGTGATACGCAATTTATGCGATTTTATGGCGAACCCTATACTTCACCAAGAACTTTGTGAACCGCTTGTTGCAAAAAATGTGTTCTCTCATCACTTATTATTATTGCCCGTGGAGTCCCAAATCGCGTGAAAATATTTTTCTTTAAAAATCGCAGGACGACGTTAGCATCGTTTGTGGGCAAAGCTGCGGCTTCTACCCATTTGGAAACATAATCCACTGCCAATAGAATATACTGATTATTGAAAGATGAAGGGAACGGTCCCATGAAATCAATGCCCCAAACGTCGAACAATTCTACCTCCAAAATAGAGTTGAGTGACATCTCATTTCGCTTGGAGATATTACCAACGCGTTGACATCTGTCACACTTTAGCACATAGAGATACGCATCCTTAAATAACGAAGGCCAGTAAAATCCAGATTATAACACCTTAGCCACAGTTAGATCACCGGAATAATGCCCTCCATAGTCGGATGAATGGCAATGACCTAAGATACTGTCCATCTCTTCATGAGGTATACAACGTCTAATCATTTGATCCGCATGAGCTTTTAAACAAGAAACGGTTCATCCCAATAGTATTTGCTTCACGCCATGGAGGAATTTCTTTTCGTTGTTGCGAATTCAAACCGGAGGTAATACCCAAAGAACCACATAGTTCACATAATCAGCATACTAAGGCAATGTTGTGGTCACTCGTAGAAGTTGTTCGTCCGGAAATTTCTCGTTAATCAATGCATTGTCTTTCCTTTGCACCTCATCATTTTCCAGCTGCGAAAGATGATCCGCTACTTGATTTTCGGTACCCTTTTTATCCCGGATCTCCAAATCAAACTCCTGAAGCAGTAACACCCAACGGATTAACCTTGGTTTGGCATCCTTCTTTTCGATCAAATATTTGATTGCAGAATGATCCGTGTAGACAATATCCTTGGTTCCGATGAGATATGCTCTGAATTTGTCGAAGGCAAACACAACTGCAAGTAGTTCTTTTTCGGTGGTTGTATAGTTCAACTGAGCATCTGTCAATGTCTTGCTTGAGTAATAGATTGTATGGAAAATTTTGGTGAAACGTTGACCCAAAAATCGCTTCCCATCGTGATAAATAGCCGTGGCCGCACATCAATTCTAATGGTAGAGACCAATCGGGCGTCACAATGATTGGAGCAAATACTAGCTTCTTCTTTAAAATCTCGAATGCCTCGATACATGACTGATCTATTTTGAAAGGCACATCTTTTTCTAACAAGGAACATAAGGGTTTTGAGATTTTTGAAAAATCTTTGATGAAACGTCGATAAAAACCCGCATGTCCCAAAAAGCTCCGAATTCCCTTCACAGATGATGGAGGTGGTAATTTCTCAATAGTCTCAATCTTTGCATTATCCACCTCTAGTCAAATACCAAGCAAAAACCTCGTGCGAGAATAATCCCTTCTTTCACCATAAAGTGACATTTTTCCCAATTAAGAACCAGATTAGTCTCCACGCATCGTTTCAATACTAACATTATATTTTTCAAGCACAGATCAAAGCTATCACCAAACACGGAAAAATCATCCATAAATACCTCCAGATTTTTTTCGACCATATCGGAGAAGATAGCCATCACGCATCACTTGAAGGGTTCTTGGTGCGCAGATAAACCAAAAGACATTCACCGAAATGCAAACGTACTATATGGGGGCATGTGAATGTCATTTTCTCTTGATCCTCGTGTGTAATAGCAATTTGATTATATCCGAATAACCATCCAAGAGACAATAAAATTGATGTCCCGCTAATTTATCCAACATCCGATCAATGAATGGTAAGGGAAAATGATCCTTACGTGTGGCTTTATTTAGCTTGTGGTAGTCCATGCACACTCTCCATCCTGTAACTGTTCGAGTAGGGATGAGCTCATTCGCTTCATTCTTCACCACTGTCTACCCCCTTTTTTTGGTACGCATTGGACAGGACTCACCCATGAACTATTTGAGATCGGGTAAATAATGCCAGCATCCAACCACTTTATTATTTCCTTTTTCACCACCTCCTTCATGATGGGGTTTAACCTTCTTTGCATCTCAATGGTTGGTTTCGCCCCTTCCTCCATTAAGATTTTGTGCATGTAGAATGATGGGCTAATACCTCGAATGTCCGCTATAGTCCACCCAATTGCTGTTTTAAATTCTCGCAAAACCCGTAGCAGTTTTTCCTTTTGCGTATCAGTCAATTTTATGGAAACAATAATTGGTAGGGTCTCGTCTTTTCCTAAATAAGCATATTGTAGATGGGGTGGTAATGGCTTTAACTCTAGCACCGGTGGCTCTTCTATTGACAGTTTGAACTTTTTACCTTCAGCTTCGGGCCTCTTTATGGTGTCGAGTGCTTTTCCGGAACACTGCTGGTGTGTTTAGCCATTTGACGTATTCGATATCTTCTTCAATGCCATATTCGCCTGCCCCGAGCAAAATAGATTCAAGTGGGTCCTCCAAAAAAGTTGTGCTAAATTTATGATTCACCAATTCCTTCATGATATCAACCCTCATACATTCACCTTTTTCTTTAGGATACGACATCGACTTGAAGACGTTAAAGTGACCTGTTGATCTTCAACTCGCATTGTCAATTCACCTTTTGAACATCAATCGTTGTTTCGCCTGCCGCCAAAAATGGTCGCCAAGAATGATCGGAATCTCACCGCCCACTTACAATCCGAATAAAGAAACATGGGAAGATAAATTTATCCACTTTTACTAAGACATCTTCAACTATACCTCGTGGATATGAATCGATCTATCCATTACCGCAAACCGATATTTGTTGGGCGCGAACTCAAGTCCGAATCGGTCGTAGAGCGGATAATGGCATTAGATTAATACTGGCCCCCAAATCACATAAGGCTCGTCCGAAAAACTGATTTCCAATCTCGCACGGTATATTAAAACTACCTGGATCCTTGAGCTTTTGCGGTAACTTATTCTGAATGATAGCACTGCATTATTCCGTCAATGCTATTGTCTCGAATTCACCCAATTTCCTTTTCTTTGACAGAACCTCCTTCATAAACTTCGCATAACTCGACATCTGTTCCAAGGCTTCGGCGAAGGGGATGTTGATGTGCAATTTCTTGAAGATATCTAAAAATCAAGAGAACTGATTATCTAACTTGGATTTCTAAAATCTCCGCGGATCATCGTATGGGGGCATCAGAGGTTGGTTCCAAATTTTTCTGCTGTGAGGTCTCCTCTTGATGCTTTTCGATATCCACCACTTTCTCAATTTCAATTTGTACCTTGTCCTCCTTTTCCTTATCCGTGACTGAGTCTTGTAGTTCTTTCCCACTTCGTAGAGTTACCGCTTTACAATGCTCGTCTCTGCCCGGGTTTTTCTCGGTGTCGCTTGGAAGTGTTCCAAGTGGTCGGTTATTCAATGCATGTGCCATTTTCCCCATTTGATTTTCTAGGTTTTTGATCGATGCAGTCTGACTTTGTATACTCAACTCCACTTGATTCAATCTTTTATCACTCTCCTCACTTTTTTTCTCTCCGCTTTAACAAATCTTTCCAAGCCTTCTTCCCAACTTGCTTGCTTCCAGACGGGTTGTTGTGTCTCGGTTTTGAAACCCGTAATTGTTTTTCATCTCGCCTAAGGCTTGTTCTGCAGCTTGGTTGTTACTCCATGAAAACCCAGGATGATTTCTCCAACCCGGATTATATGTACTTTGATTCGGATAAGGCTGAGTAGACCGACTATAACTTCCCACATATTGTGTTGCTTCAGCATTGATGGCACATTGATCCGTAGTATGACCCCCAACACAAATTTCACAGACCATAGCTATCTGCTGAGCGGATTGTGGACGCAATAATTCTATCTGCTTAGCCATTGCTGTCATTTGCACTTGTAAAGATGTTATTGCATCCACATCATACTTTTCCGCTGCTTTCGGAGGATTAGACCTCGTCATGGGCCACTGATAATTGTTGGTGGCCATCGTCTCTAACAACTGAAATGCCTCATCAAGGTTTTTAGACATAATTTCTCCTCCTGCTGCTGCGTCAATACTCGCCTTTGTGGATGCTTTTAACCCATCGCAAAATATCGCTAATTGCATCTACTGTGGAATTCCATGGTGTGGGCATTTGCGGAGCATATCCTCAAACCTTTCCCACGCCACATACAACGATTCCGAATCAAACTGTGCGAAGGTATGAATGTCATTCCGTAGTTTTGCTGATTTAGCTGGCGGGAAAAATTTAGCTAGAAATTTTTGAGCCAAGTCATCCCAAGTGTGGATTGAGTCAGGAGGCCGAGCATATAACCAACTGCGTGCTTTGTCTTTCAAAGTGAATAGGAACATTCTCAACCTTGTAGCATCTTCCGACACATTGTTGAATTTGAAGGTGTCGCAAACTTCCAAGAAGCTCAAGATATGCTCATTCGGATCATCTAATGGACCACCCCCAAACCGACATTGATTCTCAAGCATTTGAATGGTAGGTGGTTTGATCTCAAAATTGTTAAGATTGATTGTTTGGTCTCCTAATGCTCGATCAGATATCCGTGACATTTGCATGGCATATCCCCTAAGTGATTTATGATCGTTCCTCGCCACGTTTCATCGAAATTTTTGATCCGCCAGCTTCTTTCTTCCTCGTGTTATTCAAGACTAGTCGATCATTTCTTTCGGAATTTCCTTTCAATCTCGCCGATATAAGGAAAAAGTTCCCTTCGTGCCTTGATTCATCGCGGCATACACTTGCAAAGAATTCTCGCGAAAACAAGAAGAAAAATTAAATAACGTTTAAATTAAGACCGAATTGATTATAACTAATATTGAATTAATATTAACAAAAGAATTCCTCAAGAATCGGCGCCAAAAAACTTGTTGGTTGATTTCATTAATGAAAGCAAACGTGCAAGATATACACGATCAACAAGTAATATAGTGATAAATTAGAGTATCGATCCTCGAGAGAATTCTAATTAATAAATTCCAACTACTAAGATCAGATCAATCCAATTTTATTTAAACAACCCAAAAATTGTGATTATTAAAGTTAAGAAAACTAATTGTAAATATAACCAATAAATTATGTTAAAAGAAAACAAGAACAAATTAAAAATTATTTGAATGCAGATGAATGATAATTAAGACTCCAATTTCCCAATTATGATTACTAAATCAATTATTCAATTATCCCAATTATTATGTCTCATGAATTGTTAATGAGGAATTCTCAAATGTCAAAAGCCCTCTCGAAAGTGATCAATTACCTTCTATTTAACCCAGATTAATTTTGTTATATCTCTATGCAAAATAATTGAATTAAACTCATTATAATCCCAATTCCTTATGTGTTACACGCTATAAATAGATATTTTCATTCTATTCACAAACCTAATTATTCACTATGTAAATAACTAAGTCACATGTCATCTCGCCAGATTCTAACCCTAGAATTCCTTTCTCAATTCCTTCTAGAAAGTAACATAAAGAATTATTGGCCGATAATTAATTAATAAATCCAAAGCATGATGAACAATTCACTTCAACATAAATAATTGGAATAAATTAAATAATCAATCCATCACCATAAAAGGTTCCATTGGAATCTTAATAAAAAGAATTAGTTTACGCATTTTAAATAAAACCACAAATAATTGATAAATCATCCTTAAGAAGTTACACAATTAAAAAAGAGTAAAGAAAAACTCCAAGTTCAGCCTTTCAGATCCGATCTTGCTCCTTGCTCCAATCTCCAAAATATATGTGGAATTTTTTCTCCTTATTCGATAAAAAGAATCCATTTATATTTACTTGCCCAATTCCATAAATCCTAGTCCAAATAGGCTTCTAAAATACACCAAATTCGTAGTCAAACGATGGTCAAAGCCCCCTCGTCCGTTCCACACGCGCGAGCCCAAGTCAGAGTCAACGGACGACTAGCGCCTCGGCCATTGCTTTTTGTACCTTTTTGCAATAATACCGACGCTTATTGAAAGCGAAAATGAATTTGCCTTTTTTAGCCCAATTGCTTCCAATTGCTCCAACAACGCAAAATCCTGCCATAACACAACTTAAACGAGTAAAATAACTCTAAAACGCTTCGAACACACAACAAATTAAGGCTAAACGTAATCAATTCATGGGTATATTACCCAATCATCATGTATACCTAATTTTGGGGGCGTCACATGTCGTGTACAATACGACAAAACATAAACTGTGAGTTTGAATACAAATATTGTCTACTAGAGAGTATACAAACTCAAAAGGAGTCCTCATTACAATTATTATCACACTATTTCACGAATAGTGAGGACTACTAATGCACCATCTAGACCATCACTGCTTTCCGACTAGTCCCAAATTTACGTTCTCATTTCCTCAAGAGAATAAATGAAAGAAAGGGTGAGCTCAAGTAGCCCAAAGTAAAAATATTATGACTAATATAATGCGAGAATAATTTATCGTTAGCCTTTTCAAAGTTGTTAAACTGATAAAATATAATAACTATCAAGTTTAACTGCAGCGGAACAAGCAATCCATTAGAAAAGTCAACTAAGGAATAAAATATACTATCTTCTATGATTTAAAAGGTTTTTCATCACTTTTATCGCTGAGACTCAGCTTAATAAATAATCCACATCATCAAATCATCCTTGCACTATAGGCCAAGGATATTCTTTAGTATCACGACCACGAATTATCCATGCACTACGGCTAAAGATAATCATGTTTTCATCAACGGTCCTGATCATGCCATAAAATAATTCATCTTTGCACTACGATCAAAGAGAATCCATAGCCATAATCATACCAAAAATCGCCCATCAATGCACTACGGGCCAACGAGGACTTTTTCCACATCATTTGTAACATTACGGTTATGATTATACCGAATAACTCGGTCATAATCATACCAAGTCCATCTATGCACTATGTGCCACGAGATGACTTTCAATATAATATAAACATGAGGATGATGACAATGATATAAGAATTCAATAAAACAAGTTCAAGAATTAATTTATCTAGAAAATGATAACGCCCAAATTGTCAACACGACATCGCTTTGTAGAAGAGTAAAATTCAAGAATGCTCGGAAGAATATTTCCATGAAAAGATATCTTTGGATTAAGCGCAAATATTAAGGATATTCCATTAATTTCACAGAGTATATAAGTCAAAACTTTAACCAACCGAGTATAATAAAGAATAGAATAACAAAAGAAATCACCACGCATGCAGTCTTGGCGACAGACAAAAGTTAATCCAACAGAATAATAATAACTAACCGTGTCGGGCAAAATTCATGACCAAGCGAGGATGTTCCAATGTAATAATAAATAATGTAAACCAGTCCTGCCAGAAAACGCATGCATGTGATATTCCAATGTAATAATAAAGAATGGAATAACAGGAGAATTTCACCAGTATATGGTATCCCACGATATAAAAGTTATTCCAATGTAATAATAAAGAATGGAATAATGTAAGAATTTCACCAAGTATAGGGTAGCCGCGATATCTAGGATTATTACAAATGAATAATAAATAATAGAATAATGTAAGAATTTCACCAAGTATAGGGTCACAGATACAAAAGTTATTCCAACAGAATAATAAAAATGGAATAATGAAGTTCTCTTCATGAATAAGAAAGAAAGAATACCCCTTTATTTAGTACAACAAATAATATTCCTACCTTAGAAAGAAGAAAGATCGGATATGTAAGTAGTGAAGAAGCGAACACTTTTCTTCTTTTCTCTATAGTTTCTCTCTGTAGTTTCAAAGTGAATTGTAAGAAATAATGAATGAATGAGCTTCTATTTATGAAAAATGGATCAGATAAGAATTAACTCATTTAACCGGTCAGATTGATTTACTTTTAATCGACTATCCATATTTAAAACAAAATCTTTTAAATAAAATATAATATATTCTATTTATAATCTAATAAAATGAATAACTTTATTAAAGATTTTACTACGCAAACACTACGCAGAGCACTATGCAAAACACTACGCATAATAAAATATAATATATTCTAATTATTGTCTAATAAAAAATGTATAACTTTATAAAAGTATTCATTTTATATAAAAGATTTTACTACGCTACAGCACTATGCAACACTATGCATAATGAAATATAATATATTCTATTTATGAATAACTTTATAAAAGTATTCTACATTTTATATAAAAAGATTTTACTATGCAAAATACTATCTGCATAATTACGCACAACACTATGCATAATAAAATATAATATATTCTATTTATGTAATAACTTTATAAAAGTATTATGTTTTATTACATTAATAATACCAATAAAACAAAACCGGAGTGATTTTATCACATAAGTGTCAATAATCAATACTGCAGTGCTACTACGCAACCACGCCAGACATTCTTTTTCTTTTAACACCGTGTTTCAACGAGCTTAACAGTAAAACTTTCGCCGTTATTTTCATAAAATATTTTTTTGTCGCTTTTTTCAATCGCATAATAATTCCGTTGTAGGGTCCACTAATGATTGTGTCAGTTGCATCTAATATTCCCCGATAAAATATTCCCCACCAATCTAATATAATATATAACAACTTGCATACTTTGCAAAATTTATAAATACTACCCATAACTATAACATTATCTCAAATCCACATCATAATATTAAAAACAAATATTTTAAAAAAATTAAATCTTTATTCATAAAATCTGGGATCTCACAAAAATAAAAAATATAAATTATGTGGTAAGAAAATAATAAAAACTTAAAAGTGAAAACAAAAAAAAAATAAAGTATTTTGCATATTTTAAGTGCACACACATAGTGACCAACACAACTAGTTATTATAAACTCATTGAATGCACGTCACTAAATTATGTATAAATTGTGACAAAAATTTTAAAACACCAAGCATTACCATGAGTCCATGATCCCTTTACATTCATGGGGTTAAATTGTTTAGTTAAGAACAAGACTATATTATTTTATTTGGTAATTGACTATATTATATTTGAGGTGACCTTAAACAAATTATATAAGATCAAATTTAGCAATAGACACGCAAACGGATTTTGACCAGCCCAAACGAAATGAGAGTGAGTGATTTGCCCAGCCTTAAAACAAGCAAGGCCAAAAAGCCCTGATTGTTTCTAGGCCAAAAATTTTCAACCCAAAGCCCGGCCTGCGGGCCGAGATCACTTTTACCGAATCCGGTTTGGTACCGATTTTTACCAAATAAATACAAAAAAATAATATAGTTATTATTTTATTATTATTTTTATTAATATTAATATTTTTATTATTACTATTATTATTAATTATTTGTTAATATTAAAAAAATTTTAAAAATCGGTATATACCAGTACAGTTTGGTAATACCGAACCATGAAAACTTTGTACCGAAAAAACCGGTATATACTGATTTTTTGTATCGAAACTGGATCGGTTCTTTTGTACCAAACCGACCGTTTCGATCCGGTCCTAAAAATCGAAAAAAAATCAAAATATTATGCACACCTCTATTATTCACCCGATAATTTTTTCGATAATCCGTCCGAATGTGAAAACATTGCATAAACTTAGATGGTAAGAGTAAAGCAAAAGATCATTGTTTGAAATAAAGGTAAACCACAAATTGGGTTTGGCCTGCACATTTTTGGACGTAATGAGTAAGGATGCCAGCTCATATCATAAAACAGACAGGTGAAGAAATAAATAAAGGGTAGGTTTATTATTATTATTATTACTATGTTGATCTAATTCTAAACAAACAATAGAAATTAATGTCTTTTAAAAGTAAGTACTACTCCTACTAGTGTAGTTGTAGTAGTGAGTGAAATTATAAGGCACAACTCCTCCGGCTTCGCCGGCTTCGCCATTGGGTTAACGCATTCATTGGTTCATGTTGGTGCTTATTCGTGGGTCAGTCAATAACTTTCTAATTGGGTTGCGTACTAATACACTGCCTGCTGCCCACTGCCCACTGCCCACTGCCCAACAACTTGAATGGTGGATAGCTTTTAAGTGTGACCTAAAAATACTAGGACTACTTCTAAATTAAAACGAACATATTTAATACTTAAAGCATTTTTAAAATTAGAGATTTGTTTTTAAAAGTTACTACTTTTAACTAAATTAAACATTTTCTAACAAAAGTACTTTAAAGTTTATAAATAAATAAAAAATCATCTCAAAATTTTTATTAGTATTTCAAAAACACTTTAATAATCACATTTGATTTTAGAATATTTTTTTTATATTTATATTTAAAAGTGTTTCATATCACCACACAATTCCGTCATACGGACACTTACACTGCTGTTTACGAGGTTTTTCAAGAAAAGAAAATAATAGAAAACTTAAATTAGAATGAAAAGAAAAGAATAGAAAACTTAAAGTTTTTTTTTGTGTTGTTGCTTTGAGTTTTTAGTGGAAAAAGATAGAAAATTTAAAATTGAGGACATGAGTTGTAATTTAAAATTTATTATATTAAAAGTTGAGGATAATATGAGAATTATAAAATATTACTTATTCTAATTTCTTTTCCGATTCAAATCATGCCAATTTTGGACGGAAAACTTTTAGCGAGAAAAAGTGGCCAAGTTTTCTATCCATTTCTTTTCTTTTCCGTTTATTAAAAAACTCAGAAACATAAGAATTGGAAAGAAAACTTAAATTTTCCGTCCATTTCTTTTTTTTTCTGTCCATTTTAAAATTCAAAAACAGAACGTTAGTATACTTTTAGTTACTTAACATTTGGAAGTTCAAACGCACTTAAAAATTGTGTTTAACTAGTAGCAATTTATTTAACTCGTGTTTGTGCTTCAAAGTATTTGGATGTTCAAACACCGTAAAAAGTTGGTAGTCAAACAAACTCTAAGAGGTGTTTGTGACTTATTTTTAAATTTAGACTCTTGACAAATTTGTTGTGAGAAATTAAACTAATGTTTTATTAAACAATTGTTAGAAATATAGAAGAAAATATCGGATATATATATATATATATATATATATATATATATATATATATATATATATATATATATATATATATATATACTTTTATTTTCTACAATTAATGCTTTCTTTGAAAGTGTTTCCCCAAAAAGTATTAATTTTCAACTTTCACTCAAAAATGTTTTGTAAATTCCATTTTTACAAGAGTTTAGGGAGAGAGTAAACAAACACTTAAAAATAAGTACTATAATTTAATTTAAAAATATTTTTAAATTACTCCATCGCTTTGCCAAACAAGCTCTAAACGACTGAAAGTACGTACGTTTGGACTTTTGTGTATAGAAATCTTCCCAAAATATTTTTTGAGAATAAAGAGTTTGCTTTAAACACTTGAAAAAAGCAAAATATTATTATACTTTTTGAAACTATGATGACGCTAATAATTTTAAATATCGTATAATTTTTTTCATAATCGAGAAGAATTCGAGAGTCTATATTACAAAATATTCGAAATTGCATACAACTTTTCTATAATTTTGTAAAAACAGTTTTGCAATTGTGTCGTTAAATATTAAGTTATTTTATAATTTCTAGACTAATAGTCTCAAGTCTAAATTTGAAAACAAACAAGATACTTGGGATTAATAATCTTATCCCAAGTATAATCATTGCAAATAAACATAACCTAAGATGATGTTATATTTTTAAGATTTGATTTAACCAAAACTTTGTTGTGGCACTTCGGATTTTGGGTAGGGGGAGTCGGAGAGGTGTGTGCTGATTGCTTGCTGAGGAATAACACTTTAATTCAAAATTAAAAAAATTGATATTTTCACATGCTCTTCTTTCTCAAAAAAACATACAATAAGTCTCGTCTTCATGTAATTTTTTTTTTATATAAAATATAAAAAATACACGTAAAAATTAATAATTCTCCCATCCAAAAATGGTAGCTCAAAATTAAGCTTTTGTGTTTCATATAGTCACCCCAATCCCCTTAAGTCTCAAATGGAATATTAACTATATTCCGAGAAAATAGTGTTACTACTTTTTCTTTTACAAATGTTAAGGTTGAATAGAACACACTAAAACATATCTTTTATCTTTAATATTAATATATTAAGTTATTATATTTTTTAGTTTTACTTTTAAGAAAATTGTCGATAAAATATTTTTGAATATGTCATACGTAAAATTTACTATTGGCTTAGGGGGAAAAAAGAGTACATAAGGGGATATAATATTCTTCTGAAAAAGTAAGAAGTATGTTTTTATTAGAAAAAAATTAAAGTTGTGACATAACAAGTGAAGAGTTAGGAACATGTTTGTAGCTTCACTCCTGTTGGGTCGTGATATTTTCTATTTTTAGGCCGGTTATATTGGGTCTATTTACATAAATAATCTATGGGGCTTCTATCATTAATTCGTGAAAGTCACTGGACCCAGTCACCATATTATATCCGTTTTAAACTTTTAAGGTCGGGTCGGTCCAGTGGGTCAACCCATTAGATATTTTAATATCTATTACTTTAACTTGTGATGATGAAAAAATATGACGGTTGACAAGGCTCCCCGCCACGCATTAATGAGGATGGGATCATAGCCACGTGGGTGGTAAAAACAATGGCCAAAAGCGGTGGATAAACCTTATACGCTTCAGCAGAGCCCATCAAGTCGGAGGGGTGTCGGGTAATAGTGGGTGGCACAAGAATCCAAGCAAAAAGATAGTATAACCAAAGCAAGGAAGCCATCGCTCAGAGGTACGCTCTCATACATATCATTTTGATTCCTCATATATATTATCGAGAATTATTATCTCTCTCGGACATTAGACAATACATTCCTCCATTGTTAACCTTGTGAACACATACTAATTTCACGCTTCGAAGCTATCCCCGACGGAACCGCCGTCAAGCTTGTGGTGTTTACCGTGTTTATCGTGCAGGATCGGGATCGCCTTACGTGATTGGGACGTGGCGTAAGATCCCTGGCGTTATCAAGGCCAAGAAGGGGTTTTTAGTGTTCTCGAGTTATCAATCACAATATTTTTAGTTGTTATACATCGGAAGTTATGACACAAATTAGGGGTTCTCATTCAAGATCCCCCGTGAAGCTCAAGATAGTTGATCTTTTTCACGACAAAAAGAGCATGATCACGGGCGAAGAAGGCAAGTAAAAGGCATCCCGCCTAGAACTTCTAAGACCAAAGTGGTCAGGTGATGAAGATGGTGGACGAAGCAGATAGAGCTTTGGAGGTTCTCTCGAGCGAAGCAAGGATGTAGTTGCATGGAAGCGAGGATGTAGCCGAGAACAAAGATTCAATTATGTCCAGCCTAAAAGACGTGGTACGCCTAAAGATGGACAACCGTGAATTGGAAAGCGATCTATATACTTTAAAGACATGTCTCGAGGCCGTCCTTGGGATCAAGGCGGACCCAATGACCATTTTCCCGATTGATTGGTCGAGAAGGGTATTTCCTACTATTGGTCTTCGGATTATGGTCAAGGCGAGTAGATGAAGATCCAATGACCATTTTTTCTTGATTGACCGGAGGAGGTACTTCACCCTATTGGTCTTTGGGATTATGGTCGCAATGCATTTAATAAACCGATCCAGGAGCATGCACCGAGAATACAAATAAGGCATTCTGCGCTTTGAGTATCCTCACCACAAATGATGTAAAGTTTCACCAAGTAGATCCGTAAATCACACTCATGAGAATCCATTGAGGCACACCAGCACTCAGAGACACTTGTCTTGGAGATGCCCATCTAAGGTCATCGGCCAGATTCAAAGACACAAAATGCACCCATATTCCTAAGCATCCGAAGAAGGTACCTCATCCTAGGGGTTCTCGGGACTATGGCGCAAGCGGACGAGGGAGTAATTCAAGGATATATTCACCCGAGAACACCTCTGCCTTGAGTGTTCTTGCCAACAGCGAAGGACTCGTCACCAAAGCAGATCTATAAGCCGCACTCCTGGAAATCCAAACACTTAGGTAAATATTTCTAAGGTCGGTTGGCATTGTGGTCCAAAGCTGATAATAGTTAAAGAGAAGCTGAGGAGTCCGACAAAGCCGTTGCAGCTTCTTCAAATGAAGTTAGTAGTTCGTGGATATTGCATGCAGATGGATATTCTATTTTGGCCATCAATGACAAAGAAAGCTATCAAGGAGTCGATCATAATAAAAATTCCACCACGCAAGTGCATTATCAAAGTCAGCCACTACTGATGCTTGTAATTTCGATGCTAGATGGCGCCTTTTCTTCTGGATCGAGATGTCGCAAAAGAAGATCAAGTACAAGAGTGTCAATTTTGTTCTCATTGATGAGAATCTTTGTCGAGGACCTTTTTCGTCATCATTGCTTAAACATTTGGTTCCATCCAAAGCAGAGTATGTTCTTGGAAAGTTCACAAAGACATTTGTGGCAATTATTTGGCCCAAGTTGTTGACCTACAAAGCACACTTGGCAATGATATTCTTGAAAGAATCGGGGATTCAAAGATGTAAAGACTTTGGTGGCTCATCCACATTCACTTTTTCACTATTGGTCCCGGTCCTATTTGTCCTATGGTCACTATGGTGTAAGGAGGTATGGTAGGACTCTTTGGTCATTCGATGGCGGCCCATTTGTCGCTCTACCCCGAGTGGTGAGCGAAGGATCCTATATTGATTTTACCGTGGTGGTAAATCAATGGTCACTATTGGTCATGGTCCTATTTGTCCTATGGTCACTATGGTGTAAGGAGGTATGGTAGACTCACGGCCATTCGATGGCAAACCATTTGTCGTTTCACCCCGAAAGTGGTAGCGAAGATCCTATATTGATTTTACCAGGTGGTAAATCAATGGTCACTATTGGTTCTCGGGTCCTATTTGTCCTATGGTCACTATGGTGTAAGGAGGTATGGTAGGACTCTTGGCCATTGATGGCGAATTTCATTTTGTCGTTTCTACCGGAGGTGGTAGCGAAGGATCCTATATTGATTTTACCAGGGTGGTAAGTCAATGGTCACAATTGGTCCTTATATCTTGATCCTTATATCTTGGTCCTTATATCTTGATCCTTATATCTTGGTCCTTATATCTTGATCCTTATATCTTGGTCCTTATATCTTGATCCTTATATCTTGATCCTTATATCTTGGTCCTTATATCTTGATCCTTATATCTTGATCCTTATATCTTGGTCCTTATATCTTGATCCTTATATCTTGGTCCTTATATCTTGATCCTTATATCTTGATCCTTATATCTTGATCCTTATATCTTGGTCCTTATATAATTGTTTCACCTCGAGTGGTAAATAAATGACCGATCTCACACTTTGAGCCGATGATGAGTATGTGTTACTTTATTTTTATTTAAGTGTTGAGTTCAAATCCTTTCGGTTCAGCTTAAGTTAAATTTCATCCATGAAATTCAATTCACTTCGCCTCATACATTAACTATCATATGTCTTAAACCGATTCATTGTTTAGGTTCATCTTATCGATATTGAATTATTGATGAAACTAATCGAAAAACATAGTTCACAATTAAGGAAATTGCAGATTCATCAGAAAACTAAAACATTCATTCGATCTATTCATTCATGAACAAAAATACACCAATATAGAAACAAAGTGACAAACTTCCATATATAAAGTTTTCAAAACGATCCTCGAAAACATAAAAAGTTTAAACAGATAAATTTTTACATAAAGTAGAATGAAAGTTAGAAAGAACATCTAGTGCCACCTTCGTCCTCGAAGTTGAAAAAATCGGATCCAGTTGAAGCAAGTGACAGTTTCTTTCTTTGCCTCGGCTCCGGCATCTTTCGTAGCCTTCCGAATAGACCTTCATGATCTGGCGTTAAGCTCGTCAGAATCCCCTATACTCTTCCTCAGATTCGCTTTTTTTCAACTCTTCTACGAAGAGGACCCTTCCCTCAAGCTCCTTTATTTTAAGACGAAGCTTGTGGCGTTTGTTCTCGTGGTCTCCGCCCTTCATCCTCGGGCCTTTGATTGAGCCTCGCCAAGTTGAATAGCGAAGCTTGGTTGGTCAAGAAAACTCCTTATTCTTGGCCCTCAGGAGCAGGTTTTCTTCGACCAAGTCGGCATTCAGATCGGTTAAAGTTTGTTGGCTGGCTTCGGATGCGGCCAACCCATCCCTTGTGGCCCTTAGTTCATCATTAGACGTCTTCAAGTCCATCTTAGCTCGATCCAAGTCTCGTTGGAGGCCATCGATGACATAAAGAAAAGCGTCTTCTCGACGGCATTTCTTTCTCGAGCCAAGGTCGATCTCAGCATGTTGATCTCCTGTCTCATGAAATCTTCCTCGGCTTCCCCATTTATGTGTCTTGGACGTAAACGTCCAAAGACAAGATTGGCCTCAGATATGTCCAAACAAAGATTTTCAAGTCAAGATGCCGGATATCCAATTAAGAATGAAAAGAGTAAAAATAAGGAAATGATTATTTACCTTAGCCAAAAGCTCATCCTTCATCGAAAGCGATTCTCGTCCGTGTGATCATCGAACCGATGATCGCCGTTGCCTTACGAAGGCCCCCAAGAGGTCGAACGGAAAGTTAGCATTGAATCTAGGCCACAGAGTCGGAGATTCCATGGCCTCGGCATGATAACCCTGACCTGAAGGACCGGGTCGCGTTCAAAGGCGAGGTCTCGTTTTTCCGGGAAGGATTTGGTTGCTTTCGGGAGGAGAGGTTCAAGATATACGGTCTCGGGAGATGGAGATTTATTTGACTGGGTACTTTGGACAGAGCGCAGATGCAGAGCTTGGATGGGTGTCGGTGTTTTTTTTCTTCCGGACAGAGTTTGGATATCATCATCCCGATCACCCTCTTGACAATTGGTATTTTACTGGTGTGCGACGGGGGGGGGGATGATCAAGATGGGGCACCCTAAGCTCTTGGTGATCAAAGGCATTATCTTACTTTTCAATTTTTGGTTCGGAGGATGCTTCTTGCCGTATGATCGAGTAGGCCTCCTCGTCGAGGGATGGATGCGGTGGTTGTCTCGACTTCTGGGGTGACTTCAGAAGGGCTTGGAAAGGGTGTTGTTCTGGGTTTTCTGATTGCCCTCCTCTTCTGGCGAGGACGGAGGGTCTCTTCCGAAACAGGAACCTCATCGGCTTCTGGTTCGTCAGTTCGGAACTCGTCTGTGTATGTTTCCGAGATTGGTTCGGCTTCGGGAGCAGCTTCTGCTGCCTGAGTTTCAACAGCTTCCGAAGACTTCCCAGACAAAAAATCTTCGAACTCTTTTATCTCTAAAGAGCTCGGTTTGATCAAAGATACTGCATAACCAATACAACTCTGTGTTAGAATCCACATTATAAAAGCATTTTCAAAAATTCAGATACATATAAAATAGACCGATACTTACATTTATGGTCATATAACCATATTTTGCTTGAGAGAGTCCGTGATTTCCACTCCTCCTTAGGGAAATTGTCAAAAGTTCCATCATTTCTATTTCTCTTTCTTGAAATGTCTCCAAGTCACAGAGATCTTCTCGGTGGCCCGATTCGGTAGGGAAGAGATTTGGGGCCTTTGACGTAGAACCACTTTTCATGCCACTGTTGCTTGAAGGCGTGTTCTGCGTCAACGCTTTTCTAACTTCTCTCCGACTTCGGAGAATGCTTCATAATGGCCTTGAACCCTTCTCCCTAGATTGTATTTATTTTGTATATTGTGAAGAAGGAGTCTGTGGAGGGCTCCACGCCCAATTCATGACATGAAAGCCACGAAGGCCAAGATGTGAATGTATGAGTTCGAGATTAGTTAGGCGAACCCCACCCTGTAAACCCAAAGAATGTTACTATGAAGATACGCAAGGAAACGAACCCCTTCTCCAACAGAAGTCGCGAGAACGGCCTCCAACCTTCCGCGCAATTGGGTACACTTCAATTATCTCCTACTATGGACCTTTAGTAAATTATCTTGGGCTATTCATAGTTTTCTACTAAACATTCATTTAACAAAAAACTAGGGGCAATGTTGGGTCGTGATATTTCTATTTTAGGCCGATTACATTGGGCCTATTCACATAAACAATTTATGGGGCCTCTATTATTAATCCGTGAAAGTCATTGGGCCTACCACCATATTATATCCGTTTTAAACCTTTAAGGCCGAATTCGGTCCGATTAGGTCAACCCATTAGATATTTTAATATCTCATTACTTTGACTTGTGATGATGAAAAACACGACGGTTGACCAAGGCTCCGCCGTGCATTAATGAGGATGGGATCATAAATGGCCGGTAGGTGGTAAAAAATGGCACAAAAGCAAAGTGGATAAACCTTATACAATCGTGAGCCCATCGTGTCGAGAGGGTGTCGGGGTAATAGTGGGTGGCACAAGAATCCAAGCAAAGATAGTATAATCTAGCGAAGAAGCCATCGTCAGAAGTAATGCGTTCTCATACATATCATTTTTTGATTCCTCACATATATATTATGAGAATTATTATCTCTCTCCGGACATTAGACAATACATTCCTCCATTGTTAACCTTGTGAACACATACTAATTCTCACGCTCGAAGCTATATCCTCGCCGGAACCACCGTCAAGCTTGTGGTGTTCTGGTGTTTCTTGTGTCTGGAGGATCGTAACGCCTTACGTGATTGGGACGTGGCAGAAGATCCTGGCGTTAACAACTCCTATATTACTTATAATTAATCCCATCAATTTCCCAACTTTCATGATTCATCTGAATTTTATTTAAATATTAAGAAAAAACTACAAACATTCATAATATATTTATTTATTTTTTCAACTTTTAAAGTTGCTTAGAAATATTTTTTCGGCCTAAATATATAATTGTGTGAATTTATTAAATCCTTAAATTAGAAAAAATTAATTGCTTAATTTGGATCAAGGTGTGAACGGTCACAAAAGCAAAATTGCCAAAAGTCATCACTTCACACGTTCCTTTTTCAGTCAAGCAAATTAGTCGTCGCGCTCTTTCGCAGTCCAGTCGTCGCCGAGGCTGATAGATAGAGCTTCTACCAAGCTGCTGCCCAAGTTTTTCTTTGACCCCTGCTCCACTTTCTCCTCCTTCCATTAATTCCACTACTATACTCCTCGCTTTTCCATTGAGCTCGAAAGATCCGATTTTTGCACAGTATCGGCCTTCTTTATTCTATTTATCTTGTTTAATGGATCATACTAGTGTCGTTAGTTGAAGTCTGCTGCTGCCCTTGAATTTTCCATACCAAAACTTTTACCTTTTTTTCTATTTTGAGCTCTTGGGTTACAATTTCTCTGAATTACGGTCACCAAGTTCTTCTTTTTCTTTGTGGAAAAGACGATGTCTTGTTATTGATTCAAGAACCCTTTTACGGGTTATTCTATCATTTTGAGTTAGGGTTATGATTTCTAAGGTGGGTAATCTTTTGATTCTTTCATAAACTTGGATTTTTTTTTCTTACTTGGGTATTGTGAATTTTTCTTTTTGAGATGAAAGATCGGTGATTATGTTGCTTTCAAGATTTTGTGGAGTCAAAAAGACATTTTGGGATGTTGTTTATTAGGGGTTTCTTTGCAATTGTATGTAGTTATTCTGTGTTATACTCTGCTAGTTTGTTTCTTGTCGTTTCTTGTTTGTTTTAGATGATATATTGCATACATGTATTGTAGCAATTGAGTGATCTGATCTCTCTAACAACTTGGTAAACTATTTTATTTTGGACTACACTGCATCATTCATTATTTTATTTTATTTTGTTTCTAGGTATTGTTTTTTACAGGTTATCGTATGCAGCTATGATATGTTCCAAACGACAATTTAAGTCTATATCTTTGGGGTTAATAACTGTTCGCTTTGTGAGGATGGCACTGACTAGCAGAGCTCGTGTTCTTCTTATTGGCATTTCTACCTGGTTGTTCTTGACTAGCAGTTTCAGCTATGG
Organism: Panax ginseng; assembly: GCA_020205605.1. Taxonomy (NCBI): domain Eukaryota; kingdom Viridiplantae; phylum Streptophyta; class Magnoliopsida; order Apiales; family Araliaceae; genus Panax; species Panax ginseng. The sequence continues at coordinate 831,330 of CM035136.1, read as the reverse complement.
TTCTAAGAGTGACATTGATTGCTTAATATCTGTAAAAGAGTCATTGGAAGACCCATTAAACATCTTTAACAATTGGAATTTCAATAACAATACCGAAGGCTACATATGTAAATTTAATGGAATTGATTGCTGGCATGAAAATGAGAACAGGGTTTTAAATATCAGACTTTCAGATATGGGTCTCAAAGGCGTGTTTCCACGTGGTGTTGCAGATTGTAAGTCTATGACAGGCTTAGATCTTTCCAATAATGAGCTCAATGGAACTATTCCATCAGACATTTCCAAAATCCTCCCGTTTGTGACATCTCTTGATCTCTCATCCAACAATTTATCTGGAGATATCCCAAAAAACCTTGCAAATTGTTCTTATCTAAACATCCTTAGGCTAGACAAGAACCAATTGTCAGGTCAGATTCCTCCAGAATTTGCCCTACTTGGTCGAATTAAGACGTTTAGTGTAGCAAACAATAGATTGACTGGGCAAGTTCCGCAGTTTAACACTACCATTCCGGCAGAGAGCTATTCAGGTAATCCAGGACTCTGTGGGAAGCCTTTACCCCCTTGTCGAGACTCTTCAAGGGAAAACCATACTGGAGTCATTGCTGCGGCAGCTGTTGGTGGGGTTATTGTTGCAGCATTAGTGGTAGGTTCAGGTTTGTTATTCTTTTTGCGTAGAGTGTCCAGAAAGAAGAAGGAAGATGATCCAGAAGGAAATAAATGGGCTAAGAATCTCAAAGGAGCCAAAGGCATCCAGGTGAGACAATTAAAATCCTTTTGGTAATTACAGGCCATTTTTAATTATTCTTTTCTGTATTAAGTATTTCATTGGGTTCACAGTGTGTACTTCCTTTAATATTTCATAATTAGTATTAATTACATATTTAATCTCTTATGCTACATTGTATTGAAAAATGGTATTGTAATTTTCAGCTTTCTATGTTCGAGAAGTCAATTTCAAAAATGAGATTAAGTGATCTCATGAAGGCTACTAACAGCTTTAGCAAAGATAATATCATTGGGACGGGAAGAACAGGGACTGTGTACAAAGCAGTGCTTGAAGATGGCACTGAGTTGATGGTGAAGAGGTTGCAGGATACTCAGCATTCAGAGAAAGAGTTTGAGACTGAGATGGCTACTTTGGGAAATGTGAGGCACCGTAACTTGGTCCCTCTTCTAGGTTTTTGCATGGCTAAGAAGGAGAGGCTACTAATTTATAAACACATGCCAAATGGTAACCTCAATGATAAGTTGCATCTTGTTGGTGATGGTGCCAAATATATGGAGTGGCCTCTAAGGCTCAAAATTGGTATTAGGGCAGCGAAAGGGTTTGCATGGCTCCATCATAGTTGCAATCCCCGCATCATCCACCGAAACATAAGTTCCAAGTGCATCTTACTAGATATTGAATTTGAGCCTAGAATATCTGATTTTGGTCTTGCAAGGCTTATGAATCCAGTTGACACCCATTTGAGTACTTTCGTTAATGGGGAGTTTGGGGATTTGGGCTACGTTGCTCCTGAGTACACACGAACTCTTGTGGCCACTCCAAAGGGGGATGTCTACAGTTTTGGAGTAGTGCTTCTTGAGTTGGTCACTGGTGAGAGACCTACTCTTGTGTCTAAAGCCCCTGAAAGCTTTAAGGGAAGCTTAGTCGAATGGATTACAGAATTATCTAGAGATTCCAAGCTTCAAGAAGCCATTGACAAACCTTTGGTTGGGAAGGGTTATGATAGTGAGCTTTTCCAATTTCTTAAAGTTGCATGTAGCTGTGTAATACCAGGTCCCAAAGAGAGGCCAACTATGTTTGAAGTCTACCAGCTTCTTAGAGCTATTGGGGAGCGATACAATTTTACAACAGAAGATGAGATCATGTTGCTATCAGATGCTGGTGATACTGATTTCATGGAGGAACTTATTGTTGCCCGAGAAGTTAAGGAAAATTACTGATGAGAAGGTATGAATGAGAGATAGCACCCGAATCTATGTGTAATTATTATGTATGTGTTATTGTTAGTGGTTTTCATTAATGTTTATATTTATATTTATATATAATCTTAGGGTTTTGCATAATTTATCTCATCTATTATGTATTTGAAGGATCAACTATGTCAGGTAAATTTGTCAGCTTTTGTACACTATTTGCATTTCAAATAACAAATTGCTTAATGGAATAAGCAGTCAAAGCAATGGCTTCCTTTAAACATAATCATTATAAGGTTTAGACTTTGTAGTATCAAAAGTGTATTTGTAAAAACAAGATTAAACATAAACCAATATGATTAAAAATGGATGATTCTGGAAATTGGTGAAGTTATATCAAGCAATCTTTGTCTGTATATTCTTTTGGGTATTTCACTTGTAGGTGAAGAAGGAAAACAACTGTTTGATACTACTTGTTACAAATTACTATACTAGTATTAAAGAACCTGATTCCAGACGTTGACATTATTAAGCTGAAAATGGTGCTATATCCAAGTGGTTTATTAGTATTAATGGTTAATAATATCTTCTTTGATAAAATTTGAACATCTGAATAATTAATATAGAGTGTCTATTTAAAATTGTGTTGTTTAAGTACTAACTAATTTTGTCAAAATGTAGAAAATTTTATGTGTATATAAAGAATTAAATCGCTTCTTATTGGAGTTTAATCACATAATAAGAAACTGTATTAAGTTATTATTATTTGTTGAGCAAATTTACATTTAATAACAATTTATAATTGTAGGAGCAACTGCCTGCCTACTAAATTTAAACCTTTACACCAGAGGCTCTTGCAGATTGCTGTACTTCTTGTGAATACTTAAAAATGAATCTTCCTATATCCATCTACTTTTTAGCCTACTTAACATAACGAGGCGTCATAAATATTTTCAAGTTTAAGGCCAAATTTTATTTTAATAAAAAAAAATAAGATTTCCTTTTTATTACAATTAACTTACCATCACAAATTCATTAGATCCACAAACATTTTTTTAATTTTTTTTTTTTTATATATTTGAATATTGTGGAATGGAGGAAATATCATTCTAACAAAATAAATTCTAAATATTTTCTTTTCCTCTTTCATTTTGTAAATTCCAAAAATCCTTAAAACCTACATGACACAACCAACAAGTGAATAACATAATATTTGGATTGGATTGGATTGGATTAATCACACTTCCGGTGCCCATTTTCACGATTCGGATTTTCCTTCCCCCAAAACCCTCTTTCATATCCCAAAACCCATCAAAAATTTCCTCAAAACGATACCTACCATTCTTGTATATTTCTCACAAACCCATTTCAATAGCAGCAGCACCATGGATTCCCCTTCCAATTCCAATGCCATTCGTGTTGTTTCCACTTTCACTTCCCCTTTTGAAAATTCTCCCAGGGCAGAGGATGGTAATTCTTCATTCAGAAAGCCCCTCAGCCTGTGGCCTGGAATGTACCAATCACCCGTCACAAATGCTCTCTGGGAAACAAGGTCTAGTATTTTTGAAAGACTCCTCGACCCACCACTCGATGCTCCTCCTCAAAGCGAATTGCTCACAAAACCCCCGTCGCAGAGCCGCACCGAAATTCTCTATAACTTTTCAACTGATTATATTTTGAGAGAGCAGTACAGGGATCCATGGAATGAGGTCAGAATTGGGAAATTGCTTGAAGATCTTGATGCCCTTGCTGGCACCATTTCCGTCAAGGTACAATCTTTTTCATTTCTTTTTATGAATTTGGGGGTACTTTACTTATCTGAAATTCGGGGTACTTGAATAATTAGGGGGAGTGATTGGATGTAATAATCTAAGTTACATAAATTTAGTGATGAGTACCTTACTTCTGATCAGTATCAGGTATACAGTAAAAATATTTAAATTTGTCTAATATTCTTGCACTCACTTGCTAGCTTATGTAATTTGACAATCTTGTTTGAATTGTATGATGTTCATGATATGTGGCCTCCAGTAATATCTATTTCTGCTTGTGAACTAGCACTGTTCTGATGATGATAGCACGACAAGGCCTCTGTTGCTGGTCACCGCTTCTGTTGACAAAATGGTGCTGAAGAAGTCAATCAGTGTAGACATTGATCTTAAAATTGCAGGTGCTGTTATATGGGTTGGGAGGTCCTCAATTGAGATTCAAATGGAAGTCACCCAGCTCACAAAGGGTAATTTTTAAGAAACAACTTTGCCACTGCAACTTAGTAACCTTATTACTCAACAGCAAAATAAGTGTTTTGGTTTCGTCTCATTGGGATAGGGATACGCAAAAGAGAAATTTTCGTCATTTGTGGATCACTCGAATAAACGCAGTAATTCGTGAAGGGGGTAATGCTATAGTTATAGTACATTAACACACGATCTGTATAAGAAACAATTGCTTCTTAATCGTAAAATACTTGCACAAATAGCTATATCAAATAAAAATTTTCTTTATATGATTTCCAGTGAGATCATGAAAGAAGTAGATTGGAAAGAATCCACCAGAATAATTTAAACAGAGTTCCCCGGAGAATGAACTCCGGGAGGGTAGAGTCAGAATTAATATGATAAATGATAAACTAGAGCAGTAAAAAATGAATGAACACAGTCAATAAAAAAGGATTTCTTCTTCCCCGAATCTTTTTTTTTCTTCTTACGACACAATAATTAAATCTGGATTTTTTCGTATTTTTCGAATTTTGGCTACATTATATTAAACTTACATTCATGTCTAGAGGGTGCAAAAGTCTTTCCTTAAAAAGAAGGAGAATCTTGAACATGGATTAATTTCCTACCACCCTGCACTTCACCGAAGGATTCTCAGAGCTTTAAAACACATTTTGTGTACCAAAAAGTACCAGATGACATATTTGATGTCTGTTCATTAAAAAAACTCAAATCTAGTATAGTGCCTGATGGTATATAATTTTGGGTAAGAAGGTAACTTTACACTTGTTGTTGACTATTAGTTGGCTTCATTTCACCCAAATTTACTCCGAACTTTGAAAATGCTCCGGATGTAGTTTAAAATATATTACTTCAGGTCTCCTAATGTTCTTACTTTTACTCTGTATTACAATAACAATGTTTTTAGTTGCATTTATTTTGTTCCCTCAATCCTCATGTATGATCATTTATTGGATCTCCCTCAAAAACTTTACGTCCAATGAACTATGAATTGCTGGAAAAAAATCTTTACTATTTTAATATTTTGTAGCTTTATTGAGAACATTTCAAAGAATCTTGTCATAGAGTGTAAACCTAAACATCCTGGAGTTGCACTTTAAGATTGGTGGCTCAATCTTGATTGTGTTACCTTCTGATTTTGAGGCAGGACAAGCATATTAGTATCAGCCAGATTTGTGAGAATGCTAGTAACATGAAAGAGGTACAATAAAAAAAATTGAGAGCTAATATTTTGTACCATTGCTGACTTCAAATTTGTACCTACCTCAGACTGAAATTTCTTGATGCTCCTCTGTTATCTTTATACTAATTGTCCTATTCTTGCATTTCTAAATAAATCTTTCCGTACCTTTATTGCCAAAAGTCCTGACAAATCAACTCTGAGGAACTAATTTTATGATCTCACCAAATACATCAACACAGTATGCTGATCATCTCTCTTATCTTTTCTGAATTGCAGTCATATTGACCTGAAATTTAACTGGATATGCAAATATTAATTAGTTTTGACATGGCGGAAATTTTGTTGCAGGGAGCACTGATGCTTCAAAATCAGTAGCTCTTATGGCCAACTTCATATTTGTTGCCCGAGACTCTAAGACGGGGAAAGCTGCTCCAGTGAATCGACTCTCTCCAGAAACCAAACAAGAGAAGTTGCTTTATGAAGAAGCAGAAGCAAGAAATGAACTGCGGAAAAGGAAGAGAGGAGGTGACAAAAAGGATATTGAGAATGGAAATGTTAACAGACTTGAAGCTTTACTGGGTGAAGGACGAATCTTCTCTGACATGCCAGCCTTGGCAGATAGAGATAGTATTCTTCTCAGGGATACACGTCTTGAGAACTCTTTGATTTGCCAACCACAGCAAAGGAATATGCATGGTCGAATTTTTGGAGGATTTTTAATGCACCGAGCATTTGAATTGGCTTTCTCAACAGCCTATGCTTTCGCTGGCATGATGCCATGTTTTCTCGAAGTTGATCACGTCGATTTCTTAAGACCAGTTAGTACCCCCACTATCAACTTGGATAATTTATCTACTTTTGTCAACTTGACTTTGGACAAAGGTCTTTGATTGAAAAGGGGGATCTTTAAACCTTCACATACTTTCTGTCCTTCATTCTCCCCTCTGACATCATCTTCCTCTTCGCACGTTAATTGCATTGCATTAGCAGGGAGAGACAACTTACTGTGTTTAAATGAAAATCATTGCATCTTCATTAGTTGAAGGAGATGTGGGTTGGGATGGAGGAGTGAGTTCATAACATTGGCATATCTGTCCAAGGATTCATTACCAGCATATTTTAACACAAGCACTGAACCTGCTGGAATAGTGGCTTTTCCTGATCTGTTCAATTCATTGTTTGTGCTTCAGATTTTATCTCTCTTTTTAAATCCCCCCTCCCCCCCAACCAAAAAGAATTACTGGTGCTTGTGCTTTATTTTAATGAGATGGGCATCAACGATACATTCTTACATCTCTGGATTTTTTACTGCAATGTTTACAATATTAATATCAATGCTATATCTTTTTTCGACGGATTAGGTGGATGTTGGAGATTTCTTGCGTTTCAAATCATGTGTCTTGTACACAGAATATGAGAATGCAGATCAGCCCTTAATTAACATCGAAGTTGTCGCTCATGTTACAAAGCCTGAGCTGAGGTCTAGCGAGGTATTCTGCTGCCCTATCAAACACAAGCTTTAAACATTTAACACCATCTGACATAAGGTCATCCCACCATGGGAGCTCTGTAATACCAAATGACCTATGTCAATCAAAACAAAAATCATTTTAGATAACTTGTATCTTTGTATGTGTGTACCTCTGGAGCAGGTGTCAAACAAGTTCTATTTCACGTTCACCGTTTGTCAAGAAGCAAAGGGCAAAGCTAATGGATTTAGGATTCGGAAGGTGGTTCCAGCTACAGAAGAGGAAGCACGTACAATTTTAGAGCGCATGGATGCTTAGCTACTTAGGATGGAGTAACATATATTTTATGGAGTATGTATTAATAACATCACACGGTTAAAAATTAGGTCAGCAAGTGTTTATGCAAGTATGAACATAGTTGCATGAAATCAGTTGCAATGTGGTTTCTTTTACAACTACGTACCGTCACGAAATTTGAACTGTTTGTACTATTTAGTGTTATACAGATTACAGGGAACTCCCTTGCAATATATATATATATATATGCTCCTATTTTTCTCTACTGGCTTTAAAATGTGTTTATTAGTATATAATAATGTGTTTATTAGTATATAATTAACTTAATTGATCTGCTAAAGACGTATTTTCTTTCATTTTAATTTAAAAAAAATAAATCACTTTTTAGAAGTTAATCTCGTATTCTGGTTTACATTAATTTCTGAATGATGCAGCCAAGCAAAAAAGTGAAAATAAAATAAAATTCTGAATGTGTTTGAAGACCCTGCCTACTACTACTAGTGCCTAGTTGAGTTGTGGAACAAGAGAAATGGAATAGTAGTAATTAATGATGGTTGGAACATGCTCAAAAGAAGCTTCTCCACACCATCTTACTAAAACCCAGTGTATGTCAGGAAGGATACTCTTGTTTAGGTTAGGTTGGATTGGAAAGGGAGTGATAGTTTTGAGGGAACATGCGCTCATTGCCAGTTCAATTATCTTTGATTAGACTAGTTTACTTGATATTCCCCTCATCATTATTCCATCCCATCATACTTTGGATCCAAAAGCAAAGCAAAGCCAAAAAAAAAAGTAGATGATCATGATCATGATCATGCTCATGCAAAGAAACTGGAAACAGATCCAGCCACCATCATAATAGGGAATTAGGCACTCTCTTTTAATACTCTAAGCCACATGCATGGCTAGAGGCACTAGTATAATATGTATGTTATAATGTCATCAAATGTTGATAAAAGGGAAAAGAAGATAATATGTAAGCTCTTTTACCTGCGTTGGAGAATTGTAGCCTCTTTAATCTTGCTACACTAGTTAAAAAAAACAAAAACAACGGCCATCTAAAGTCAAAGTGTAGTAGTGTAGCCACTATTAGCTTTTGGGACACAGACACAGACACAGACACAGACACAGACACAGTAGATCTATCTATCATTCATTTTGATAGCAAGCACTCACCACCACCACCATCATTACCATTGGATTCCCTTTATTTGAATCTCAGTAAAATCCGTCTTTTACCCAAAAATATCATACAACCAATTATCAAAAAATCATGAATGCAAATCTACTCTGTATATATATATAGAGATTTAGCGCAAGTATAATTTTCAAAATCTTTTACATGGATCTATATAAATACAAAAGATAAGATTACATTTACCTAAAAATTGGCAGGCACCATCCTAAACAAGCTCCTAGCCACCTATACGAGTCACAACCATTAAGGAGATGACGAGCTCTCATCATCAGAGTTACTATACTCCCTTCTTCCTGGAAATCCAGCAAAGCCAGGGGGCATTGTTGGATTCACTGGCACAGGAAATTTGTAGGCAGAACTGACTATTGTCCGCTCATTTATCATTCCTACTTCCTTGCAAACACGATCAAGAATCGTTAAGAAGTCCCTCACTACCAAGAATAATCTGAAAGGATGAGCCTCTTCCTTGGCGGAGTTTCCATGAAAGTACTCGGTGATTTCTTTCACTAAAGAAAGTGCAACACTCTCCTGAGCTTGAATTCTTATGATCTCCTCCTCTGCCATTTTCATGAACTTGTTCATTGATTCAGAAAATCCTCGAGTGTTCTCCTCAGGTCCCATTGACTCATTCATTCTTACAACCTCCGCAATGTTCCCAATACCTTTAGAAAGCTTCAAGACATCACCATTAAGCACCTCCGAATCCATGGCTGCAGCTTTCTTCACATTTGTGAGCTCCCAACTGATACTAGAAACAACCTGCAGGCCAAGCTTCCTACACTTGGCATCCTCAGCCGCAGTGGGTTGCAAATTTTGGTTGGCATTAGAAAGACGAGCACCTTCGCTTCTTATTATTTCCTGAACAACAAAATGCAATAGAGTGGTTTTCCCGTCGGCACCCTTGACATCGACAAGCTTAATGAGTGTATCAAGTTTGAAGGCCTGGGCATCACCGCGGTTTGTTCCGACATTCATGCGGTTTCCAGTTTTGAGCACAGCTTCTAAAAGCTTTAAAAACATCCTGCTGATCCTCAGCTCTTCGCATGCTGCCTGTATATTTAGAATGTCGAAGAAACATATTACCAGAACAAGTTAGTAAAAAAAATGTGCTATCTATAGTAATTAAAAAATCACACAACTCGTATTAATAAAACTTCTCAATGATAACAAACCAAGTAAGCTTTACAGAGAAGTAACGGGTGCTTATGTCATAACAATAAGAAAAGAACATATCAATATCCAGGTCATTGACCATATGCATGCATTTGAGCATAATTCTTACTTCCAAATATCAATGTTATCAACATTGGGACCAAATTGTTGTGAGTTCTCAAATCTGACACTCCATGCCCATGTAATGAGATCATTATATCCGTGCTTAGTAACAGCTTACTGCCAAATGCATTGTGAAAACTAAGGTGGTTGCTATTTGAGCTCAATGTTTTAGCTCAGACCCTAAGAAAATAAAGTTTGCTTCTACAAGGAAAGTTCAACAAAAGGTCAAAAGCAAATACCGTTGTTTTAATTCCTTTTCTTCTGTTTACATTTCCTCACCCGTACCATTCCATCTACCTATACACGGGTTCCCCCTTCATATGTAATTTTTGTACTATACATATAGGGGTTTGGTCCAAGTTTTCCAAATAATTCCACAAACAAATCTAGATACAGTTTTTCCGCTGACAAGTAATATAAACATAGCTAAATACACAAACTAAAATTACCTCCAGTGTTTCGAAAGACTTTTTGAGGTACTCAACCTCAGAATCGAAATCAGATATGTAGAGCATAGCATCAACCCTTTTAAATGCAAAAGGTATATCAAGCATGGCCTTCAAAAATTTCTCAGCTGGACCAAGCTTGAATGGTGAATCATCTTTATACTCTTTCAGCTTACGTTCTTCCTCTTTAGTAGGAGCCATCTTTAATAAACTTTCAAGAAGCTCAGTTCCAAGGTTATCCACATTGCCTGCATACAAGTGCAAAACATGTTACCTTCTTTCATGAAGATAGCCAGCAATTACTGATGGAAAATCATAGAAGGACAAGGATAGTTTCAGTTCTAAGAGAAGTTTTTTTTAATAAATAAAGCAATTAGAAATAAGTAACTGATATGTAAGCCAAAACCATACTCCAAAAAGCTGATCCATCAGGCAAGAATAAACATGAAAGAGTAGCTATTTGGAAAAAGAAGAGTCAAAATCCATACCTCTTTCTATATACCCAAATGCAGACAATAAATATGCCAAATTCTATGGATTGTCACACAACATTTTGTGGACATATTTTGATTACTGAGAGAATTCAACAGTTCAATATCAATGCAACAAATATATATAGCCAAAAAAAACCATATCAGACTCGAGAATTTGAGCTCTTATAAGAATCTTCATTTGATAGGGAAAATGTAAGATGTTGGAATGCAAGAACCAAAAGGAAAATGGAGATTACCTTCTAAAAGAGCCTCACAAACTTCCTCTATTGTCACATTGAGGGCCCTTAGCAAAATTGCAATGTTTTGTGACTTCTTCTGATCAAGTACACAATTTTCTTGGCTTGGTGAGGGAAGAACTGCACGCCGAGTTATTTCCTTAGGAGTTGAAATCGGTTTATTCACAACAAACAATGTCTCAATCATCTCCTCATTCAATCTGCAACAAACCCAAAATTCAATATACATCCAAGAAAAATATAATTAATCAATAAATAGAACCCAACAACTACTATATATAACAATAATAACAAAAAACTAGCATGGAATGCATAGAGAATTTTACTTGAAGGAGCTCGATCTAAGCTGATCCCACACCATTTCACGGTCAGAACTTGCTCTAACTTTATCCCAGTGCAATGGTTTCAATTTCAATTTTGGAGTTTCCGCAATTGTCTCCAAATTTTCATTACTTTGAGGCAATTCTACTGGAGATATCAATGCTGGAGTTTTTAAAGTTACAGGCCTTGAAGGTGTAATCAGAACTGGTGGCTTCAATAACTGCTGAACAATTTTGGGGCTAGGAGTTTTTGGACTTTCCCTTTGTTTTGTTGGTGGTACTGGGGGTACTGGTGGTGGCGGCGGAGGAGCAACAGAAACAGGCACAGAATTCCTAATTCTCGCCCGAGATTGGGAAATTTGATCTGATAATTCATCTGACAATCTTGGTGATGATTCCCGACTTTTACTTAAATCTCTCTCCGGTGATGATGACGTGGCCGTGGAATGAAGCGGCGGCTGAGCAAAAATGTTCATTCTCGCCGGAGAAAGTGAAATTCGATCCAAAGATGATACATTGGAAACTCTTGGTGATGAATCTTGGGATTCACTCAAATCTTTCCCCGGAGAAATCTGAAGAGCAACTAAATCCGGCGACTTAGTCGTTAAGAAAGTTTTAGGGCTCAAACTGGCTGGGGGAGAAGTACTTAAAGAAACGGACTTTACCGGTGAATCCGAACCCGAAGGCGTATACGAAGAAGTAGAAGTAGACCCAGTTTCTCCTCTCTCATCCTCAAAATTCTTTGGCTCATAAAATGTTCTTCTTGATCCAGTTTCAATCGACCCTTTTGGAGAGTAAAATTCGTCATTTTCTTCTTCATCTGGAGTAAAAGGGCCTGAATAATCGGCATTCCTATAATTATGCTGCTGCTGCGGCTGCTGTCCACTAAGCCTAAGTGGAGGTAATGGCTGGAGGTCTGGGGATTCCATTTTTATTGAATGAGTGCCATTTGGAGGAGGAGGAGGAGGAATAGTATGAGAATCGGTAATCCCGCTACGAGAGTTCACAAGAGTGCCTAAGTATAGAAATTCAGAGCTAGTTTGAGGTGATTTACGCGATGTCTTTTGATTTGGATTAGTTGGTATGTTTTTGTTTGAGCTGTTTTGACTGGGTGTCTGTGGTTTTTGGTGGGTATCGGAAAAGTTTCGTTTTTTCCGTTTACGTATGTGAAGGAGAATGATGACGGCAATGACAACGGCGGCTGCGAGGACCACGGCGACGGCGGTGGCGATGAGTTTTTTGGAGATGGGTTTGGTTATGGGAGATTTGGGGAGGGAGAGGGAGGAGATGTTGGCGGGGACGGAGGAGGAAGTGGTGGTGGAGGAGGTGGGTGAGGGGGGTGGCGGTGGAGGGGATGGGTAGGTTGGGAAAAAGGGCTGTTGGTCGGGGGTAGAAGTGGAAAAGGGGATTTTAGGGGAAGGTGGTATAGGGGATGGGATTGGGGGTTGAGATGGGGGAAAGGAATCTTGTGGGAAGAATGGTTGGTGGAGAATGCGGCGGTTGTGGTGGCGGGTGGTGTTTGCGGAGGATTGGAGTGCGCAGGATAAGAGGAGGAGATAGAGAATGCGCATTGTAGTGGTTTAAAGAGAGAGAGTAAATGCAGCAGCTATGGGCAGTGGGTGTGAGTGGGGACTATTTTTCAGACTTGAGACAGAGATAGAGAGAGACATGGTCAGTAATGGAAATGAGGAGAGAGAGAGAGAGAGAGAGAAATGTGAAAAGGTAGAAACAGTGAAGAAACAGGGAGGGAGGGAGGGAGGGAGGGAGAGAGGGAGGGAGAGATTATTTGCTTCCAGCTAAGATTCTGCTGGGCTTTCTTTCTTCCTTCCTTCCTTGTACCCAAACCAAAGACCAAGCGGTCTGACTATATTATATATGAATAGCAATAATTCTATAAAGACCATCTTTTATTAGTTTTATCTTTTACGGACTACCATTTTCATGTCACACACCCATTTATGTTCACATTTCAACAAAGGAAACGGACATGAATACTTATTCTCTCTCTCCGGGAGATAACTAGATTATATTTCTCACTTAGTTACGTGTCATCATTTTATTGAACATATAAAATTCATTTTATGTTAATCGGATTCTTGAATTTTGTGTAGTCAAATTAAAATAGTGCAATAAAGTATTATTTCATCCGTATATATGACGTTTTAAAATGATGGGAAAACATTAAATATAGTATCAATTATTTAATACCCTTAAATTTTCATTTATTATCATACTTATTTTATACTATCTCTCACCTGTAATAAATATTTTTAATAAAAAATAATTTTAAAAAAATTATAATTAATTCTTCTAAATTTTTTTAAACGTTAAATAATTTGAGATAAATAAAATGAATCAAGTAATATTTCTACTTGTCTTTTTTAAAAATTAAATAGGAGATTGGGAGTGGAGACTTATTTAGGCATGGTAGTCGATTCGAAAAACGAAACTACCGACAATCTCGCCCGATACTCTAGCGGTCGGTTTCTTCTGATTTTTTTGTTAGTTGTCACCTCATTTTGCCCTTTTTTTCTCCCAGTCGTACCCACCCATTAGCCAAGCTCAAAATAAATGATCTAAACATAATGTAAATGTTCCTTGCTAATTAAATACTAGTATTTCATCAAGTCTTTTCTTGACAAGTTTAGTTGTTTTAATATCTTACCAATAACTCATCAAGTCTTTGCTAAATTATTTTAAAAATACTTCATTGAATATACAAATTAATTTTAATTAAGATTATGATTATACTAATTGAAAGAGGTATTAATGACAATATCTCATTAAATTAGAGTTTACTACAATTTAATGGGGTAATACAGTACTCCCTCTGTTTCTAAAAGATTATCGTTTAAGGTTTTGACATATGAATTAAAAAAGTGTCATTTACTAAGTAAAATTTGTTTGAAATTTCATCACTACCCCTTTATGGGAAATTGAAAACTATTAATACAAGGGAGATAATTTATTGGGACAATGAAAAAAGGTATGGGTAATATAGGAAAGTAAATAATGTATTCTCCTCAAAGTTGTAAACGACAAACTTTTTGAAATAAAATTTTTCTTTTAAAATAACAATCTTTTAGGAACGGAGCGAGTACTAATTTAGGGTGAAATTGTATGAATAGAGAGACAGAGGATAGGAAGCACCGACACTTGGAAAAAAATACTGCCACTCCAGTAGGCAGTAGCCAGTAAGAGTAATATTTGTTTTTATATACAATCTATAATATAAAAGAGAGCAGAGAGAGAAAATAGATAAACGTCCCATCCAAGTTTACGTCATTAGCTCTCTCTCTCGCTTATTCAAATTTCAAACCTTGCATCTCTCTCTTCTACCACACACAAAGCTCTCTCTCATTCCCCCAAATTCTCCCAAACAACTCGATCTCTCAAAACTCGCTTAAATCTCTTATACCCAATACACAGCCCTAATTTCAGCCCCAAATCTTTCATACCCAACCCTAAATCTCATACCCAGCCCCTAATGTACCAGACAGAGCATAAACAAAGCAGCAAAAGAAAAGTTGAAGAGAGAGAACGAAGCAAACACCACAAGTCGCAGTCATCTCTCTCTTCTACTCTCCATTGACGTAAGTGAACGAATCATTTGAGCGCGATAAGCAACAGAATATACACAAATCATTATTTTAGCCCAATCTCTCTCTCCTCTCTCGAACTCGATCTTATTAGAGAACAAAAAAGTTTGAAGTGCAACCGATCGACCATGAATGAGAAAGTCGGTCTCCAAAGAATCTATAATATAAAAGAAAGCAGAGAGAGAAAATAGATAAACGTCCCATCCAAGTTCACGTCATCAGCTCTCTCTCTCGCTTATTCAAATTTCAAACCTTGCATCTTTCTATTCTACCACACACAAAGCTCTCTCTCATTCCCCCAAATTCCCCCAAACAACTCGATCTCTCAAAACTCGCTTAAATCTCTTATACCAATATACACGTACTAATTTCAAATTTCAAATCTTTCATACCCAACCCTAAATCTCATACCCAGCCCCTAATGTACCAGACAGAGCATAAACAAAGCAGCAGAAGAAAAGTTGAAGAGAGAGAACGAAGCAAACACCACAAGTCGCAGTCATCTTGTAAGACCCCAAATTTTTATTAATGAAATTAAAATTTCTTCTATTTATTATTTTGATATAGTAAGGGTTAATTTGATTAATGTGGTTAGTTATGGGTAAAATACGCAAATATTTTAAAATAGGCAAGTGGTTATAAAATATTCATTATTGTCAGAGAATATTCGTTTGGCCGTGGAATATTCGTGATCTTTTTGGGAATATTTGTACTGACGGTAGTGACCATGTGTGAGCCCCATGTGAAAGCGATTGGAGGAAGAAAAAACGCAAGAATAAGTTATTTATAAATAACTAGCAGAATATCTTTGTTGGAATACCCGGTGGTTTAAAACACAAGAAGATGCTTGCGGTATTGCACCAATTATTGATTCTTACGTAAGAAGGCACTACTCAATAATGGTTATGGTAATTCTTATTCAAAGATTTTATTTTATTGATTCAATAATTCTTTGCATTGATATTTTATATTACCATTGTTTCAATAATTGTCATTACACAAGATTTTCTATTATCGAAGCAATAATTCATATTATCGAATAATATTATTAGATAACATTATTGGCAATGTCTAGAAAGTTACATGCCTAAGGAGAGGTTTGGTCACCTAATTGCGCGTCAGTAAGGAGAAATCCTTATTGGAAAGCCCCCTCTATCCTGGGAACTGTCTGGTTGTCAGTATTGTGATTCTATAATATTATTTATGAATAATTAATTATTGATTTATATGATAAGGAAAATATTGATTTTATGTGGATATAGATGGAGAAAATTTTTAATGTGATAATTGTTGAAAATTGAAAATTTATCTTTTTCTGATAAAATAATTCATTTAAATATATTATTATATTTTAATAATATAATAATGGTGATATTTTTATAATGAATGGAGGATATATGAGTTTATGAGGAGAAAGAGTATTTTTCTTTTTAATAAATATTAAAAGCAGTTTTTTTGTGTGTTTCAGTAGACCCATTTCTCGATTGAAATTTGATTATAGTATATAAAATCGCCTGTTTGTGAATTTTTGGTCAATTTTTGTTTGGAATTTGGAAAAATTTCCTTCTGTAAAGTTGTAGAGAATTGAATTTTCTATAAAAAGTCGCTAGATTCAATTTTTCTGATCAAAGGGCTATTTATTGTGAATTATTGAATTTCTGAAGCTCCGAAATAATTGATTTTTGGAAGTTTTAATTATTTATTTTATGAAAAACGTTTTTTCTTACTTTTTCTAGAAGGTGGCATGTGCTTATTGAGCTGAAATCAGATTTCAAGAGTGGCGTGGGAATTTTGATATATATATATTTATATTTTATTAAATTTTCTGCTTTGGTGTTCTATGCATTTTTCTATAAATAGGGTGCTTAGGTTAGAATTGAAAATCACACCAAAAACTGAAGTTTTCTCTCTCTATATTATCGAGCATATTCTTGTGAGTATTTTGAGTATACTTTGAGTATTCTTTATCTGATGCAAGTTCAAGTCATAGCTTTATATCCAGGTGTTTCAACTAGAAATACTATCTTTCGAGGTAAAGGATGTTATTTTCTTCTCAAATGATATTATTTTTCAATATCATTATCTTTGAAATATTGGTTGGAACTTTTTATCAAATTTGGAACTTTTTCATATCGGGTTACTATTCATGAGTTCTTATTCACGAGTTCTTTCTTCACGAGTACTATTCACGAAGCGTGATGATGTTTTTTTGTGAAATTTCTATCTTTTGGTGTGAATTACTATTCACGATATACGATAATTATTCACGAATCTGACCACTATTCATAGAAAAATGAAATTTCTTCTTTTTATCCAAAATATCTATTTCGGATACTAGCTTTGATTGTATCCATGTTTTGATCATTCTCAAATTTTACCCCACTCACGGTTATTTATGAAGTATTTTTGAACTTGGATTGTTTAAAAGTACGAATCCTTAATATTTATTCTTTTGTTTTTCACTTGGATTCGTTTTCTTTAAAATATTTTTCATCATCCTCGATCTAAATGATGATATATTTGAATATCTTTGGCTTTTGTAGTACAAAGATGAATGATTTTATGATGAATATCTTTGGCCCGTAGTGCAAAGATGAGCAGTGTTTAGATGAACATGACCCAATGGTGAATATCTTTGGCACTGTAGTGCAAAGATGAATATTTGATTTATGATGTATATTGATTGATGTTACTGAGGATAAAATATCGATGATGGACTTTTAAATTCATAGATATAGTAGATTTCATTCTACTTAACTCTTCAATGAATTGTTGTTTTCATTGCGATTGTTGATCTAAAACTTGTTGTCTATTGTATTCTATCGATTTTTTTCCGTTGAAGACTAAGGATAATTTGTTGTACATTATCTTAGTCATAATATTCTTCTTTGGGCTAGTTGAGCTCACCCTTTTCCTTTTTGTTCCATTTTTTTTTTTTCTCGGGAGGCGAGAATGTAGAAATCTTAGTCGGGGTATGGAATGAAGGTTCTAGAGAGAGTTGTTTAGTAGTCCTCACCATTTTTGTAAAATAATGTATCAATAAATGTGTTGAGGATTTATTTGGGTATAGATATTGTCAGAAGATAATATTTGTATTCAAACTCACAGCTTTTCTTGTTGTAATAATAAAGTTGTAGTTGTTTTCGTACCATGTCTTTGGCGATTTCGAGAATGGGTGTTATATACCTATTTTGGGGCGTCGCGGATTAATATCGAGCTTAGGATATGATCTCTGGCGGAGATCGGGGAATAGAACTAGGAGGGGAGAGACGAATAAATCCTTCGCTAGTGTGTCCTACCTAAGCTTATTTGTTGGTCGGTCATAATATACGGGTATTATGTGATTTGTTAAATTGTTTAATTAACCCTTGTTTTATGACGGTGATTTGAGAATGTCGATCGAGAATATTAATGATGGAGTAAATGAGGCCAAGTGGAGACGCGTTTGTACTCACCAACGAAGAAGAACGCGTCGCAAATAGTCGGCAATGTTCCTCCCGTGAACAACGCCCTTCGAATGAGATGATGAACGACGGGATGTTTAGAAGTTTTTGCGGTTCATGCAAAAATCGATCGAGGAGACTCGTGCACAAAAACACAGTGGAAATGATAACAACGTCACGATTTGTCACGGCCAAGCAGTTCAAAGAGTTGGGACCACCAGAATTTAAGGGAAAGCCGGATCCGATCATGGCGAAAACATGGGTCAAATAAATTACCAAGATATTCGATGTCTTGGGATACACGGAGGAACAGAAGGTTCCATTCGCCACCTTTATGTTCCGTGGCGAGGCAGACATGGTGGAGAGTCGTGAAACGTATCGATCTGCCATGACTCCGCTTTGTCTTGGGAAAGCGTTTGAAACTTTTCAACAAAAAATACTTTCACGAAAGTATTCGCCATATGAAAGAGGTAGAATTTATTAGAATGAAGCAAAACAACATGGCGGTGTCCCAATACGAGGCGTAAGTTCGCAGAGTTATCGAGTTTGCACCTCATTTGGTAGAGAATGAGGAGCGATGACGCGGATGTTTCGAGAGGTTTGAAACTGGCATACGTCAAGATCTCATTTCTAATAAATTTTTCATCTATTCGGATGTTGTTAATGAGCCTCAATTATTAGGCGAGATAACGAAGCACGTTCAATCGAGAGACCATAACGAGGATCATCTAGGAGATAGCGATCAATGTAACAACGATAACCAACGGAGAAAGAAAAAACGAACAAAAATGGTAACCACTACGGTGGTAATCATGGCCATGAAAAAAAAAGAAGCGAGTCGGGGAGATTTTAAAAGAGGAGATTCAACAACGACCGTGTGAAAGCGTCGCTGCAAAGAAAATTTGGTTCGAGGAGAGAATGACCACCGGTTATGTGCGATAAATCACGGGAAAGAGGGACATATCGGTCCAAATTGTTCCTGCAGATTCAAGGTATGTTATAATTGTGGAAAGAAAGGACATATCGCTTCGCGATCGCGATTATGCGAGAATGAAACCAAGTCCAATGAGGATGGTGACTCAAAAGGTCATCCCGGAAAAGTCAAAGTCAACGATTCACGGAAGAGCGTTTGTCATGGTGGTCGAATACGAGGAACCCGAACGAGTTTAAGACGGGTTAGTTAATTATAATTCTTGCGAAGTTTATACCTTACTAGATATCTGGGTTCTACCCATTCTTTTATCTCTCTTGCTTATACCAACGCGTTTGAACTTGACTACGGAGAAATTAGATTTTGACTTATCTGTGGAGAATCCGTTAGGAGAAACTTTCGTTACATCCACTACTTATAAATTTTGTTTGATCCAAGTTGGCACCATCACATTACCTATTGATCTTATCTCTTTAAAGATACTTGCTTTTGATGTGATTTTGGGGATTGACTGGTTAACAACTCATCATGCCAAAATTGATTGCTTTCGTAAGGTTGTTAGTTTTCATATTCCTAAGCAACCTGATATTCGAATTCAAGCAATCAAACCATTGAAGGCAAGCATTTTCATATCAAGCCATGAAGTAATTCGTTTATTGAAAAACGGATGTCAAGTTTTCTTAGCCCATGTCATGGACTTGAACAAAAATATGTCAGATTTGAATGATATTTCTGTTATTAGTAAACTTTCTGACGTATTTCCTGAAGAATTTCCTAGCCTACTCCAAGAGCATGATATTGAATTTTGTATCGACTTTGAACTTGGTACAAAACCCATTTCTAAAATCTCATATCGAATGGCTCCTATTGAACTTCAGGAGTTAATAATTCAACTATAGAATTTGTACCCGAGCCTTTATCTGGTGAATTCCTTTGTGGAATGCACCGAAGCCAGACTCTCCGTAGCGGATGCCATATTCGTGCGGTAGTAAACTAATAGGTGCCATTGTGACGTGCTATCCAAAATTGGGATATGAGTCATAGTTGAGAGTAACCTAAGTCAGTAATCGAAATACGTAGCTTTCTAGGCTTAGTTGGTTATTATCGGAGATTCGTTGAAGGATATTCTCAAATCGCTACTCCATTAACTTAGCTGACTCGTAGAGATACAAAATTCGAATGGAGCAAGGAATATGGGAAGAGCTTGAAGAACTCAAGAGGAGACTCATTTCAAAGACATGTTCTAACCATGCCATCTCGAAAAGCGAACGTGGTACCGACGGCGTGTTGAGTAGAAGATCGATATCGAAATCTGAGTACGATATTGTCAAAGACTCATTTTCGTATAACATACAAATAATAGAGATGGAGATAAAAACTCTAGGTACCCACGTGATGATATACGAGTATAATCGACTTTAATCGATAAAGTTAAAGTTGTTCAAGCTACACACCAGAGCTGATGAATTTGAAGAAAGAGATGCAAGAAGTTGTTATTTCAAAAGCGAGAATCAGTGATGTAAGGAAAGCCCAAACCTTCGATTTATTAATCCATTTGAAATTTTTGATCGAATAGGAACTGTGGCCTATAGAGTCGCTTTACTACCAAGTATGTCGCGTGTTTATAACATTTTTCACGTACCAATGTTACGTAAATATGTGGACAACCCGAACCACATTATTGAGTTAGAATCGGGACAGAGATAGTGAAGAACGAGCGTCACGAGGAGTACTGTCGCCAAGATCTTGGGTATGAAGGAGTATGTCCTACGCGTAAAGGTTATACCACAAGTTAAGGTTTTGTGGAGGAACCATGTTATTGAAGAAATGACCTGGGAGTTGGAAACGGAAATGAAAGCGGGGTATCTTCACCTTTTTGAAACACCAATTACGTACGTTAATTTCGAGGACGAAATTTCATAAGGAGGGGAGGTTGTAAGACCCCAAATTTTTATTAATGAAATTAAAATTTCTTCTATTTATTATTTTGATATAGTAAGGGTTAATTTGATTAATGTGGTTAGTTATGGGTAAAATGCGCAAATATTTTAAAATAAGCAAGTGGTTATAAAATATTCATTATTGTCGGAGAATATTCGTTTGGTCGTGGAATATTAAATGATCGTCGAGGAATATTCGTATATATTGCCCATGACAATGTGTGGGACCCATGTGAAAGCGATTGGAGGACGAAAATGACAAGAATAAGTTATTTATAAATAACGGCGTATCTTTGTTGGAATACCCGGTGGTTAAAACACAAGAGCGCAGTATTGCACCAATTATTGATTCTCTACGTAAGAAGGCCTTTACTCAATAATGGTTCTGATGAATTATCGCTCAAAGATTTTATTTTATTGATTCAATAATTGATGCATTGATATTTTTATATTATCGTTGTTTCAATAATTGTCATTACACAAAGATTTTCCATTATCGAAGCAATAATTCATATTATCTCGAATAATATTATTAGATAACATTATTGGCAATGTCTATAAAGTTGTCTAAGGAGATGTTTGGTCACCTAATTGCGCGCCAGTAAGGAGAAATCCTTATTGGAAAGCCCCTTCTATCCTGGGAACTGCCTAGTTGTTAGTATTGTGATTCTGTAATATTATTTATGAATAATTAATTATTGATTTATATGATAAGGAAAATATTGATTTTATATGGATATAGATGGAGAAAATTTTTAATGTGACAATTGTTGAAAATTGAAATTTTATCTTTTTCTGATAAAATAATTCATTTAAATATATTATTATATTTTAATAATATAATAATGGTGATATTTTTATAATGAATGGAGGATATATGAGTTTATGAGGAGAAAGAGTATTTTTGTTGTAATAAATATTAAAAACAGATTTTGTGGGTCGGTAAACCCATTTCTTGACTGAAATTTGATTATAGACTGTAAAATCGCCCGTTTATGAATTTCGGTCAATTTTTATTTGGAATTTTGAAAAACTTCCTTCTGTAAAGTTGTAGAGAATTGAATTTCTTATAAAAAGTCGCTAGATTCGATTTTTCTGATCAAAGGGCTATTTATTGTGAATTATTGAAGTTCTGAAGCTCCGAAATAATTGATTTTTGGAAGTTTTAATTATTTATTTTATGAAAAACGTTTTTCTTACTTTTTCAGAAGGTGGCATGTGATTATTGAAATGAAATCGATTTCAAGAGTGGCGTAGGAATTTTGATATATATATATATTTATATTTTATTAAATTTTCGCTTTTGGTGTTAAGCATTTTCCTATAAATAGGGTCTTAGGTTAGAATTGAAAATCACACCGTAAATTGAAGTTTTCTCTCTATATATCGAGCGTATTCTTGTGAGTATTTTGAGTATACTTTGAGTATTGCTTTATCGGCAAGTTCAAGTCATAGCCTATATCCTGTTATTTCAATTAAAATCTTGTCTTTCGAGGTAAGTGGATGTTATTTTCTTCTCAAATGATATTATTTCTTCAATATCATTATCTTTGAAATATTGGTTGGAAATTTTATCAAATTTGGAACTTTTTCATATCGGGGTTACTTATTCATGAGTTCTTATTCACGAGTACTATTCACTTAAGCGTGATGATGTTTTTGTGAAATTTCTATCTTTTGGTGTGTGAGTTCTTATTCACGATATACGGCTTTATTCACGAATCGATTACATTATTCAATAGAAAAATGAAATTTCTTCTTTTTGTCCAAAATATCTATTGTAGATACTAGCTTTGATTGTATCCATGTTTTGATCATTCTTAAACTTTACCCCACTCTGGTTATTTATGAAGTATTTTTGAACTTGGATTGTTTAAAGTACGAATCCTTAATATTTATTCTTTTGTTTCACTGGATTCGTTTTCTTTAAAATATTTTTCATCATCCTCAGTCCTAAATGATGATATAACTGAATATCTTTGGCCTGTAGTGCAAAGATGAATGATTTTATGATGAATATCTTTGGCTCGTAGTGCAAAGATGAACAAGTGTTTAGATGAACATGACAAACTGGTGAATATCTTTGGCCTGTAGTGCAAAGATGAAATTTGATTTATGATGTATATTGATTGATGTTACAGGGATAAAATATCGATGATGGACTTTTAAATTCATAGATATAGTAGATTTCATTCTCTACTTAACTCTTCTAATGAATTGTTGTTTCTGCTGCAGTTGTTGATCTAAAACTTGTTGTCTATTGTATTCTATCAGATTTTTTCCCGTTGAAGACTAAAGATAATTTGTTGTACATTATCTTAGTCATAATATTCTTTACTGGGCTAGTTGAGCTCACCCTTTTCCTTTTTGTTCTATTTTTTTTCTCGAGAGGCGAGAATGTAGCAAAGTCTTAGTGGGGTATGGAATGAAGGTTCTAGAGAGAGTTGTTTAGTAGTCCTCACCATTTTTGTAAAATAATGTATCAATAAATGTGTTGAGGATTTATTTGGGTATAGATATTGTCAGAAGATAATATTTGTATTCAAACTCACGATTTCTTGTTGTAATAATAAAGTTGTAGTTGTTTACGTACCATGTATTTGGCGACTCAGAATGGGTGTTGTATACCTATTTTGGGGGGCGCCACACATCTCTCTTCTACTCTCCCACTGCCGACATAAGAACGAATCATGGGAATGCGATAATCTTGCAAATAAGAGCATACACAATGCATTATTTTAGCCCAATCTCTCTTCCTCTCTGAACTCGATACTATTAGAGAACAAAAAAGTTTGAAGTGCCACCGATCGACCATGAATGAGAAAATTAGTCTCCAAAGAACTCAATACCAAACACCGAAAGGTTTTATCCTTTTTACCGCTTTTCTGACTTGATTTTTTAGCCTATTTTGGTGATATTGCTTGATATGCGATTTTCCATAATTTTCGAGAATGAAATTTTATTACCCTTTTCTTTGGTTTCTTGATATGCTTAATTTGAGCTTAGTTTGAATATACCCGCTTTTTTTTCGGATCATTATTAGGCATTTGTTTCTTGGGACTAAAGCGAAGAGTTCGGGGGCAGGAAATGGATATGGTGATTTTTTGTTGGCATATTACTGGTGTTGTTTCCTGCTAAAACCAATTACTAAAGATTGTTCAGAGTTCGATTCTATATTCTGGCATATAAAGTTCGATTCTATATTCTGTCCAGCTCCTAGCGTTTCAAAGATTGTTCAGTTTTGTTTTTCTTTCCAAAAATTGTGCAGTAGGCATTTTTTTTATATTATGCTAGTCGAGGGTTTGGATCCACTTGGGGCATTTGCAGGTGGCCTAAATTATGTATGGACTTAACTTCAGACTAATGGTTTTTATCATGGGTATGTACATCACTGATTTGGAGCTTTATATTTTTCATTTTATTTGGAAATTACTATTTTTTTTTGTGTTTTGTGTAAGAATATGAATAAAAAGTGTATTAGATCATATTGGGCATTTGATGTGTGTAGTTTAATATGCTGGCATCAAAGCTGATATCTTTCTTTTGATTTTCTTAGCAGATCTCTTCATTTAGGAAGAGTAAGTCGGATAATAGATAGTTCTATATATTTACGGCCACAAAGACCCTTCACCTTAGGACTCATTCTATGAAAGACAGAGTGGCTTGGATAAACACTTTGGTTTCAACTATAAGTATTTTTTCACTAAGACCTTTGAATGATAATCTTTCTTTTATACCAAATGATATATGTAAGACCCCGAAATTTTTTTAAATAAAAAGGAATTTCCTTTATTTAAATAAAAATGAGTACTATTCACGAAGCGTGAAGATGTTTTTTTTATGAAATTTCTATCTTTTGGTGTTGAGATTATTGTTCACGTATCTCAAGACTTATTCACGTATCTGAAACTATTCCCTAAATCAAGACTATTTATCGAAAAATAAAATTTCTTCTTTTCGTCCAAAATATCTATTATGGATACTAGCTTTGATTGTATCCATGTTTTGATCATTCTTGAATTTTACATCACTATGATTATTTTTGAGGTATTTTTGGACATGGATAAAACAAAGTACAAATCCTTAATCCTTAATCCTTAATCCTTGTTATTTTGTTTCACTGGATTCGTTTCTTTAAAAATATTTTTCATCATCCTCAGTCTTAAATGATGATAATATTGAATATCTTTGGCCTGTAGTGCAAAGATGAATGATTTCTGATGAATATCTTTGGCCCGTAGTGCAAAGATGAATATGTGTTTAGATGAACATGACCAACTGGTGAATGTCCTTGGCCTGTAGTACAAGGATGAATATTTGATCCCAGATATATATTGATTGATGTTACAGGGATAAAAAAAATAGACGATGAACTTTAAAATTCATACATAGAAGATAGTAGTTTTCATTCTCTACTTAACTCTTCTAATGAATTATTATTTCCGCTGCGAATATTGATTTAAAACTTGTTGTCTATTGTATTCTATTAGATTTTCCCTGTTGAAGATTAACGATAATTTTGTTGTATATTATCTTAGTCATAATATTCTTTACTGGGCTAGTTGAGCTCACCCTTTTCCTTTTTGTTCCATTTTTCTTCTCGGGAGGCGAGAATGTAGCGATTACTTAGTGGGGGTATGGAATGAAGGTTCTAGAGAGAGTTGTTTAGTAGTCCTCACCATTTTGTAAAATAATGTATCAATAATTATGATGGGAATTTATTTGCGTGTGGATATTATACAGATGACAATATCTCGTATTTAAACTCACGATTTATATATTGTAATAATAAAGTTGTAGTTATTTTTGTACCATGTATTTGGCAACTCGAGAATGGGTTGGATGGAATGGACCTATTTTGGGGCGCACTGGTTGGTATCGAGCTTAGGGATATGATCTCCGGTGGAGATCGGGGAATGAACTAGGAGGGGAGAGACGAGTAAATCCTTCGCTAAAGTGTGTCCTACTAAGCTTATTTGTTAGTTGGTTAAGTATATAGGGATATTATGTGATATATTGATTTCCTTAATTAACCCTTGTTTTATAATGATGATTTGAGAATGTCGATCGAGAATATTAAATGGAAATGAGACCGTGGAGAGATCGTGTCTTTACCAACTAGGAGAACGTCAACAGTCGACAATGTACCTCCTGTGAACAACACCCACCGAAAGCGAGATGATGAACGACAGGATGTTTAGAAGTTTTTTCGCATTCATGCAAAAATCGCAGACGAGGAGACTCGTGTTCAAAAATGAGGAGGAAATGATAGCAATTCACGGGTGGTTACTGACAAGCGATTCCAAAGAGTTGGGACCACGTAATTTTGGGGAAAGCCGGATCCGATTTAAAGCGGAGACGTGGGTCAAGCAAATTACCAAGATATTCGATGTCTTGGGATCTACGGAGAATGAAGGTTCCATTCGCTACCTTTATGTTCCGTGGCGGTGCAGATCACTTTGGGGGAATCATGAAGTGTACCCGTCATCCACCAAGGCCAAAGATGTCTTGGGAGACGTTTGAACTATTTAATGACAAATACTTTTCCGAAAGTGTTCGCTATATGAAGGAAGTGGAGTTTTTATTAGGGAGAGAACAACATGGCGGTGTCTCAAAGACGAGGTAAGTTTGTAGAGTTATCAAGGTTTGCACCTCATTTGGCGGAGAATGAGGAGCGTATGACGCGGATGTTTACGAGAGGTTTGAAACCCTAAGATATCGAAGATCTCATTTCTCATAAATTTTCTCTATTCAGATGTTGTCAGTCAACAGGCTCGATTGTTAAAGCGAGATAACGAGTACACGCTCAACCGAGGGACCATAACCGAGGATCATACCTAGAAGATAGAAGTCATCGAATAACGATAAGCAATGAGAGAAAGAAGAATACGGACAAAGCGGTAACCACTACGGTGGTAATTGTGGCCATGAAAATAGAAGAAGCGAGTCGGGAGGAGATTTTAAAAGAGGAGATTCAACAACGACCATATGAAGGCGTCGGTACTTGAAGAATTTGGTTCGAGGAGGAGAGAAAGACCACCGGTCGTATGTTACAAAATGGAGAGAGGGGATATCACCAAACCGCTCACAACAGTTTAAGGTATGCTATAATTGTGGAAAAGAAGGACATATCGCTCGAGATTGTACGATAGCGAAACCAAGTCCAGCTGGGATGGTGACTCAAAAGGATGTCCCAGAAAAGTCAAAGTCAATGATTCACGGAAGAGCGTTTGTCGTGGCCAGGTCAAAATGCGAGGAACACGAACGAAGTTAAGACGGGTTAGTTAATTATAAATTCTTGCGAAGTTTATACCTTACTAGATACTGGTTCTACCCATTCTTTTATCTCTCTTGCTTGCACTCAACGTTTGAACTTGACTACGGAGAAATTAGACTTTGACCTATTTATGGAGATTCCGTTAGGAGAAACTTTCATTACATCCGTTGTTTAGAAATCTTGCTTGATTCAGTTTGGCTTTATCACATTACCGTTAACCTTATTTCTATAGAGATATTTGCTTTTGATGTGATTTTAAGGTTAACTACTCATCATGCCGAAATTGATTACTTTCGTAAGGTTGTTACTTTTCATATTCCTAAGCAACCTGTTATTCGAATTCAAGCAATCAAACCATTGTAGTCAAACATTTTCATATCAAGCCATGAAGTCATTCGTTTATTACAGATGTCAAGTTTTCTTAGTTCATGTCATGGACTTGAACAAAAATACGTCAGATTTGAATGATATTTCTGTTGTTAGTAAATTTCCTGACGTATTTCCTGAAGAATTTCTTGGCCTACTCCCAGAGCGTAATATTGAATTTGTATCGACTTTAAATCTGGTACAAAACCCATTTCTAAAATCTCATATCGAAATGGCTCTATTGAACTTCGAGGAGTTAAAACCCAATTTGTAGAAGTTGATACCGAGCCTTTATCTGGTGACTTCCTTTGTGGAATGCTGCAAAGCGGATTCTCGTAGGGGACACCATATTCGTCAAGTAGTAAATCGATAGGTGTCATTGTGACGTCTTATCCAAGATTGGGATATGAGTCACGGTTGAGAAAGCAACCTAAGTCGGTAATCAAAATCGTAGCTTTTCAGACTTAATTGGTTATTATCGGAGATTCATTGAAGGATATTCTCGAATCGCTATTCCATTAACGCAAGCGGTGACTCGTAGAGATACACAAAATTTGAATGGAGCAAGGAATGTGGGAAGAGCTTGAAGAACTCAAGAGAGACTCATTTCAAAGACATGTTTTGACCATGTCATCCTGGAAAAAACGAAGCGTGGTAGCCGACGTGTTGAGTAGAAGATCGATACAAAACGAAGTACGATATTATCAAAGACTCATTTAATTATAATTTACAAATAATAGAGATGGAGATGAAAACTTTAGGTACCCACGTGATGATATACGTGTATAATCGACTTTAATCGATAAAGTTAAAGCTTTATTCAAGCTACACACCGAGGTGATAAATTTGAAGAAGAAGTGCAAGAAGTTGTTATTTCAAAAGCGAGAATCGGTGAGGTGAGGAAAGCTCAAACCTTCGATTTATTAATCCATTTGAAATTCTCGATCGAATAGGGCGTGGCCTATAGACTCGTTTTATCGCCAAGTATGACGCGTGTTCATAATGTTTTTCACGTATCGATGTTACGTAAATATGTGGACAACCCGAACCACGTCATTGAGTTAGAAACCGGGACGAGATAATGAAGACTTAACGACGAGGAGGTACCTATCGGGATCTTGGATAGGAAAGAACATATCCCATGTCTGAGGTTATACCACAAGTTAAAGTTTTGTGGAGAAACCATGTTATTGAGGAAATGACACGAGAGTTGGAAGCGAAAATGAAAGCGAGGTATTCTCATCTTTTCAAACACCAGTACGACGTCAATTTCGAGGACGAAATTTCATAAGGAGGGAGGTTGTAAGACCTCAAATTTTTTAAATAAAAAGGAATTTCCTTTATTTATTATTTTGAAATAGTAAGGGTGGATTTGATTAATGTGGTTAGTTATGGGTAAAATGCATAAATATTTTAAATAAACAAGTGGTGATATAATATTCATTATTATTGTGGGAATATTCGTTTGGTCGTGGAATATTCGTGATTGTCGAAAAATATTAAATGCGACACAGTAGCGACCCATGTGTGGGCCCCATGCTTGAAAGCGATTGGAGGAAAAAAACGACAAGAATAAGTTGTTTATAAATAACTTGTAGTAGATTATTCACAATTATCTTGTTGGAATACCGGTGGTTTAAAACACACTAATACACGCGTTGTTGAGCAAGGCACGCAGTATTGCACCAATTATTGATTCTTACGTAAGAAGACACTACTCAATAATGGTTACTGATAATTAATGTTCGATTATTTTATTTTATTGATTCAATAATTGTTGCGTTGATATTTTATATTCTTTGTTGTTTCAATAATTGTCATTTACGGTATTTTTCATTATCGAAGCAATAATTCATATTATCTGAATAATATTATTAGATAACATTATTGGCAATGTCTAGAAAAGTTACATCAAGGAGAGGTTTGGTCACACCTAATTCGCGCCAAAGAAGGAGAAATCTTTATTGGAAATCCCCCCCTAACAAGGGAACCGCACTGGTTGTCGATATTGTGATTACGTAATATTATTTGTGAATAATTAATTATTGATTCATATGATGAGGAAAATATTAATTTTATGTGGATATAGATGAAGAAAATTTTTAATGTGACAATTGTTGAAAATTGAAACTTTATCTTTTTCTGATAAAATAATTCATTTAAATATATATATTATTATATTTTAATAATATAATAATGGTGATATGTTTACAACGAATGTGGGATATATGAGTATACGAGGAGGAAGAGTATTTTTGTTGCAATAAATGTTTAAAACATGTTAAACATGTCGGTGGATACCATTTCTTGACTGAAATTTAATTATAGCCTGTAAAATCGCTCGTTTGTGGATTTCTGCCAATTTCTGTTTGGAATTTGGAAAAACTTTCTTCTGTAAAGTTGTAGAGAATTGAATTTTCTATAAAAACACGCGAGATTCAAATTTTCTGGAAAAGGGCTATTTATTATGAATTATTGAAGTTCCGAAGCTCCGAAATAATTGATTTTTGGAAGTTTAAAATATTTTTAATTACAAAAACGTTTTTTTCATTTTTGAAAGTCATTTAACATGTGTGGTGAAGTTTGGACCAGATTTGTGTGCGTAGAGAATTTTGATTATATATATTATTATTATATTAAATTTTACGCTTTGGTGTTCTAAGCGAATTTCTATAAATAGGTGCTTTAGGTTAGAATTGAAAATCACACCAAAGCTGAAGTTTTCTCTCTCTATATTCGAGCGTATTCTTGTGAGTATTTTGAGTATACATTGAGTATTGCTTTATACGGTGCAAGTTCAAGTCATAGCTTTATATCCTGTGTTTCAATTAGAAATCTTGTCTTTCGAGGTAAGGGATATTATTTTTTAAAAATGATATTATTTCTTCAATATCATTATGCCAAAAATATTGGTTGAAACTTTTTATCAAATTTGGAACTTTTTCATGTCTGGGGTTCTTATTCATGAGTTCTTATTCATGAGTTCTTATTCACGATTCTTATTTAAGATCTTATTCACGAAGCGTGAAGATGTTTTTTTTGTGAAATTTCTATCTTTTGGTGTCTGAATTATTTGTTCACGTATACGGCCTTTATTCACGATATCGACACTATTTCCCGAATACTGTGACTTATTCATCGAAAAATAAAATTTCTTCTTTTCGTCCAAAATATCTATCTCGGATACTAGCTTTGATTATATCCATGTTTTGATCATTCTTGAATTTTACATCACTATGATTATTTTTGAGGTATTTTTGGACATGGATAAAACAAAGTACGAATCCTTAATCCTTAATCCTTGTTATTTTGTTTCTTTGGATTCGTTTCTTTTAAAAATATTTTCATCATCCTCGGTCTTAAATGATGATAATATTGAATATCTTTGGCACTGTAGAAGGTAAAAGATGAATGATTTCGATGAATATCTTTTGCTCAGTAGTGCAAAGATGAACATGTGTTTAGATGAACATGACATTTGGTGAATGTCCTTGGCACGTAGTACAAGGATGAATATTTGATCCAGATATATATTGATTGATGTTACGAGGGATAAAAAAAATAGGCGATGAACTTTAAAATTCATACATAGAAGATAGTAGTTTGCATTCTCTACTTAACTCTTCTAATGAATTATTATTTCATTGCGAATATTGATTTAAAACTTGTTGTCTATTGTATTCTATTAGATTTTTTTCTGTTGAAGACTAACGATAATTTGTTGTATATTATCTTAGTCATAATATTCTTTCTCTTGGGCTAGTTGAGCTCACCCTTTTCTTTTTGTTCCATTTTTTTCTTCTCGGGAGGCGAGAATGTAGCGATTCTTAGTCGGGGTATAGAATGAAGGTTCTAGAGAGAGTTGTTTAGTAGTCCTCACCATTTTTGTAAAATAATGTATCAATAATTATGATGGGAATTTATTTGCGTGTGGATATTATGCAGATGGAAATATCTCGTATTTAAACTCATGATTTTTATATGTTGTAATAATAAAGTTGTAGTTATTTTTGTACCATGTATTTGGCGACTCAGAATGGGTTGGATGGAATGGACCTATTTTGGGGGCGTCACAATATATCTTCGTCTACGGCAAGACTTAAGAAATAAGAACCCATTGTCTGAGGGTTTAGCTTTATTGGGTTTATGGGGTTCTTGATTTGGTTTTCTTTTTTTAGGGTTCCTTTTGATTGGTTTAATGTTTACAATTATGTTTCTTGGCTCTGTTGAAGATATGATTCATGGAGTGAATTACACTTATGTAGTTCATAAATGGTAATTATTTTTATTGTTCTGCTTCTTAGTCTTGGGTACCAATAAATTAACCTAGTTTTTTCTTTTGTGTGTGTGTGTTTTTGTCGATCCCACAAAAAATGAAGGAGAAATAGAATACTAGAGATGCATAATCTTGTCACTTTACATAATAATAGGAACCAGGCTCATTCACCTCGATCACAAAGCTAGGTGACCAAGGATCAAGCTCTTGAGAATAGTTCAATTGTTGAGCTCAACACAATGTTAGGCTTGCTAATTAGCGTTAAGATGACTACTGAAAGCAATATCACCGCTGAGCTCCTTCAGCTGATCATCATCTCCGAATGACTTCAATTTCAAACGAGGGAGATGAATAAACTTTAAAGTAACCAAGTTCCAAATACAAAACAACCCCAAATCTCCCTCCCCAGTAATTGTGGGATTCGACAATGATAAAGACATGTAATCTTGCTTTTTCTTCTTCTTTGGCAAGTTTATTTGGGAGATGCCATTTATTTGCATCTGTTTTAGACATCTAATTAAGTCGGTATGTTCTATTATGGATGTACTGCTTTTCTGTTCTCATTAGGATTATGGTTCTGCTACGAGGCTATTTGAGGACTAAAGGCGAGAATTTATCGTTCCAATTTACTGATAAGTACACCTCTAAGGTTAGAAACTCTTAATTGGGATTAAATATGATGGGTATAACTCATATAATACCTTTCCGAGTAGAGATCACAGTATATATTGATCTCTATTACCAGCATACCAAACTCTTATATTGATACTCGGGTTCCCATTGAAGTCGCAGTATAATTTCTCAACATCTATTTATTGGTTTGACAATTCTTCCTCATGACGACGTTGTTATAAATTGTTGGGAGGTGAGCAGGTGACGGTTATCGTTTTGTCTTTTACTTGTTTTTCCCTTTCTTCCTCTCTCCTCCCATTTCTGTAGGACCTCCTTTTATACATTTGTTTACGGAAAATCGTTCAATTTGTTTTCTTGGGGTGGATTAATTGTTGCTTATAAATACACAAACCCCTCTTCTCCAACTCTTATTTACGTCCCTTCTTTAGAATCGAGTTAGAAAGCTATACATATAACTCTCTATATATATATATATATATATATATATATATATATATACACATAGAGATAGAGATATGGAGGAGAATTTACGGTGGGTTTAGATCTTTTTGGTTCCATGGAACCTCCTCTATTTTTTCACTTTAATTCCCCCAAAGTCTTTTGGTGTGTAGAATAACATTTGAATTTACGGTGGGTTTAGATTAAGCTCCAGTTTTCAAATTGGGTATTTGAAGAAAAAGGGTTCAATATTGAGCATTGATGTTTGAGAATTTTTCTTTGGTTTTGTGTTTATAAATAAAGGATAGAGAGCTAATTTATGGTTTTATTTTTCTTGGGGTTTTAGAGCTAAATATTTGATTAAAAATGGGTACTTTCATTTGTTAGTCTTCGAAGTCACTTATGATTCCTTTCGTTCTAAAGAAAAAGCAAAAGCATGAGAAATGTATGGTGGTACCACTTCTACCATTTCACATAGTAGTTTTTCATAGCTATCTGTATGTTGGGGTTTTAATATTTCCCAAAGGAATGTAAAGGTGGAAAAAAAGTACAAAGAAGAATAGTTTATAGAAAATATAAATTTGTAGAATTTGGTCAATTTTGAACATAATAATAGGGAAAGGATTAAATACAAGAAAAGAGGAAAAGTATTTGAACCACAAATCTGACACCCAGTCTAAAATTATTGGGAATTTGATGGGATAGCATAAATGTTTTTTTTTGTAAGGTAATGAGGGGTAATGTAAGGTTTTTTGTAAGGTAATGTAAGGTTGTTTTTTTTTTTGAAAATTATGCCTATGGAAGGATGTTGTTCTCTTTCTGAATCCTTTTTAGGGTTTCAGATTTGATGGGTCAATGGTGTAATATATTTCTGAGGCCTTCAAATTTTCAGTGGTAATTTGTTTGGTTTTATGTTTATAACAGTTTGTGCAACTGTAGTTTAGTGTTGCAATTTCTGTCTTGAGGTATCATGTGCCCATTTCTTAATTGTGGTTTAGTTATGTGTCATTGTTTGGTTGCTTCTTGGCTCACTTGAATATTTTTCATTTATTATTACTTTTTCGAATAGCTCATAATTAGAATATGGACTACAGTACATGAGATAACCAAATAAGTGCACAATAAAATATATTAGTATTTTTAACCAGATAACCTTATATTTTATGAATAATTTTTGGCTCTATCTTTGCCCCTAATTTGACCAAGGTATTACTATTACTACTACTCTTCAATTATCATACAAGGGTTTTAGAATATAAGTCTTTTCATTTCGGTTTGGCTTTTTTTACATTCATTTTATTGTCTCTTCTCGCATTTATAGCATGAATTTTTATATTTAATAACCGCTTTTTACATTAATGGGCAGCAGTTTAATCCTTATACTATATGTAGACTACTTTTGTTCTCTGCAATAAGTACTTTTTTTGCTTTTGCTAAGCTATAGAAGCTTTCTAAATTTGATATTGTGATTCTTTATGGAGTTCTTTTCAACTTCACCAAATTGGGTGGAAAGCAAGCATTTAAGGTTTAAGGAGTAATTTATTTTATGGGTTTTGTATTGTAGCTCACGCTGCTCACCTAATTGGGAAAAAAGACAAAGGCTTAATTCAGTTTTTTTGTTTAATTTTGAAAATTGTCAACCAGATTAAGTGAAAGTAAAACTTGCAATTTGAGTGAGGTGATGATGTTGTGCGTGTTAATGTGAATCTTGCCTTTTGAGTTTCTTTTTCTAAAGTTTGTATTTCTCTTGGTTTTCATGGACATGCGATTGTTTCCATCCATCCACCTCTTCAATTTGTGTTGTATGAAAGGTTTATTCGGTTTAAGATTGGTTCATTTGAGGTTTTGGGAAGGAATCCTCAAGGCCTACGATGCGATTGACAAGAAGAAAGACTCTGCAAGGCGAAAGCTTGGATTGCCAAACACGGAGCTCAGTTTGTGAAGTCAAGAGTTATGCTCTGTACTTTTTAATTCCTTTTCTCTTTTATTCACACTGCGAGGTGTAATTCAATTTGTGTCTGAAAAAGATAGTTTCTTTCTTGTTAAATTTATTTGTTGAATTATTGAGTAATGGGAGCTGAATCTTATCCCACTCCCCCCTTTAGTTATCATGCTTACAATTTTATATTGAACCACAAGGCCTTCGCCAACTTAGAGACAACTTATATTCATTTGTTTCTCTATTTTCCGCACGTTTGTATTTTTTGTATTCTGTCTTTTGTAAAGTTAATTATTATACATGGTTATGATGATTTTTGGGTATGGAATGGGTTTTTGGTGGTTTGGATATGTATTGATGATTGTAAAATTTGTAGACAGGTTTATAATTTTCTGAATATCTATTTTTAAAGGAAATTCTGCCGAAATTTCTTGAAATTATTACCAACTAGCTCGATGTTTTGGTGGTTGGATATGTATTGATGATTGAGTATGTATTAATTGTTGTGGTGGTATGTGGTGGTATTAATTTTCAAAGGAAACTCTACCGACTAGCTTGATTTTTTTGTTACGTCGTGCCTTCAGGCACGGGTTATCGCTAGTTTTATATACAATCACTCAACAGCTACTACGTACGTTAACCATCCCAACCCAATATTTGTATTACGTACGCCCAATCTCTCTCTCACTCCCTCACCCTATGGAGTACTACTAATTATATACTTATGACGCAACAACCACCATATGCTATTGCTACTAGTGCTACATGCATATTCATATTCATATTCAGATTCAGATTCTTCATCATCATGTTTTCACAACTTGAAACTTGGGGCAACCCCCTCCCCCTCCCCCGAGAGCAGATCCTCTGTCCTCAAATTCTCTGTCCCTTTGTGTCCCTCCACTTAAATCTTAACACCTAATCTCTTACTTAATATTAATTAATTCTAAAATTAAATAAAAGAACATATGTCAAGATTTAAGTAAAAAAGAGACATGAGGGACAGAGAATTGAGAGACAGAGAATCTCTCTCTCCTCTCTCCTCCCCCCTCCCCCTCCCCCTCCCTCTCTGATTTGTAAAATTAATTAATTATATTTTTAAGATTAATTACATATAATCGATACGCGCTTGCATGATATGATGTGTTATTTGGTTGTAATTTCTAAAGATATATTTTAATTCCATTAATTAATATATTTATCACCAACGGAAGAATACCTAATTTCAATTTCACTCAATTAAAAAATTAGTGTAAATTAAAATATGTGATTAATTGTGTAGAGCAATGACTCACAACACACTAATACTAATACTAAGAATATTACCCACCCAGTCAACCAGAAAGAAAGAAAGAAAGATAAAAACGCAATGATTTATAGTATATGTTAATTTTATACTAATGGAGTAGTAACTACTAGCTAGCATATATACTTTTTGCAGTTGCTTAATTAATTTCTTATATATATTTTTTTGTGATTTGTTTGTTCTCATTTGAAAAGCAAAGCAATTAAACATATAGGTTGCCTTGAATTGATGACGCATGCAAGTAGGAAATATATTGTAACATATAAATATTTTAGAACAAATTTTTTCTTTTAAAACGACAATTTTTTAGAAACGGAGGGTTTCTAAAAGATTGTCGTTTAAAATTTTTGTACATGAATTAAGAAAGTATCATTTATCAAGTAAAATTTATTTGAAATTTCATCACTACCACTTTATGGAAAATTGAAAACTATTAATACAAGGAAGATAATTTTTTGGGACAATAAGAAAAAGTATGGGTAATATAAAAAAATAAATAATTTATTATCCTCAAAAGTTGTAAACGATAAATTTTTTCTTCTTAAACGACAATCTTTTAGGAACGAAGGATGTAATTAAACTCATATGTAATGTATGCATGCATGCTTGTGTACATACATGCCTAAGCTGCAAAAACTCCGATGAGAGCCAAACATTTCTTGAGAGAAAAACCCCTACCTATACCTATAGGCTATAGTTATAGCTATAGCTATATTTCGTACGTCTACTACTTTAACCGACCAAATGCTAGAATAGAATCACTATATACTTCCACTATAGTCTATATATATAGGTTTTACTTTTAGCATTATTATAATAATAATAATAATAATATATGATTTTTATAGTCGTATTATTATTACCTTAAAAGACGGAAAATTCAACTTTTCAAAAGTCGAGGAGGCCCCACCCCACCCCTCCCCTCACGAAAGTTTGAAAAATTAAAAAGAGGCGAACCACAACCACCCATATATAACATTAATGCAATTATATATATATATATATGATTGGATATTCCATAAGCCCCATCGCATGAAAAGTCGATCGTTCTCCTCCTCTTTAATTTTTCCCAAAAAATATTTAGTACAGTATTTGTTAACAGTTTGAAATTAAGGTATAAATAATAACAAAAATTTACAACTACTTTCTTCATTAAACTAATGGGAAATTATTTCATTTTTGCCCCCTAAACAAACATATATAACACTAATATAATTTCTAAAATGTGAGCCTCATAAACTCTAATAATTTTTAATTTTCTTTCCAAACGCTTGAAATATTACTCATGTTCCTTTAGAAAGAAAGAAAGAAAGATATGCATCAAATTGCAATTAAACAAAACATTCAAGGCCGGAATCCGGATTCCAAAAACAAAACAGCAATCACTTCTTTTCATGCCCTTCCCTTCCCTAATTATTAGCTAATAATTAATGAAGTAGTAGTATTTGTTAAATCAAATATCTGACCTCACCTCACCTTCTAGAGGAATTAATATCTATCTGTTTAAATTGGCATATTATTATTATTATTATTATCTGTTTAAATTGGCATATTATTATTATTATTATTATCTGTTTAAATTGGCATATTATTATTATTATTATTATTATTATAAACTAGACCCCAACCCCACCCCACCCCACCCCACCCTTTCACATGGGAGTACGTACGTACAACTGGACTCTCGAATAATAATAATAATGTTTTTATTCTCTACTATCCCAAGTCCAACGAACCATCTCATCGCATCTCTTCTCTGGTTTGTCATTTCATGCTCCTACAGGAACAGCCCAGGAGTGATGGCAGATGGTCTGTTTCCCTGTGGAGAGGTCAGGCCACATACCAAACTCCATATAAATACTACTATTATTCTCCATCAAAATCATCACTACTCCCTACTAAACTTTTAAGGATGGATTACTTACGGACAGACTCCAATGATACTTGATTACTACCCTACCCTACCCTACCCTACCCTACCATCCATCCATTTTCCTTTTCTTATGATGTGGTGGGGCTGGGCTGTTTACTCCTTCCTACTATAATCTTTAAACTCAAAGTCTTGCTAATCATTAATATTCCGTCTACCAATACATAGCAAACATCAACCTTACCAAATTTCTCATTTCAGTAACCACCCATTGCAGGGTGTAAAACACAGAGGCCTCAGGCCAGAATCCTTTTCCAAGGGAATAATAATAATCTACACAAGTGTACTAAATAAAGCTGATGGGATTAATCTTATCAACAATAAATTGTTATATTCTCCATGCACTTCTTTTGACTAATTATACGGGATATGCAACTAACTCTGGGATTATTAGTAATATAATAACATCTGGATATAAATAATGCAAAAAGCTCAAGTTAAAGATATAACACACACCTTCATCATCCAAGGAGATGCTCCCTTACCTTAAAAACATAAACATACCCAAAACTTTTCAGGACATTATGATTGTCAGTTCATTACAGACCCAAAACTTCCACTGAAATACTGCACATTTCCCCTACAAAAAACACTAGTAGTAACAGCATTGTGCAATTGTGGTGACTGCAACAACAGATTATTAATACATTTGATTAATCTGTTGAGCTATGAGACAACCTCAACTGAATTCACTCCAAGGCCCCAAGACAACGACAACATCTAATAAGCACATTCAAGTCAATCTTGGCAATATACATCATCCAACTAAGGCCCCCAAACTAAATGAACTCAAATCATCCTTAATAGTTTACAACAATACTAGCGCACCTAGCTGTATAACAAAACCTAGATTTGTCAATGTTAAGCAAGAAAACTTTTCTCATGTGTCGGAATGTATATGAATAAACTAAATCTTTTCCAAATTGATTGTGGTACAGGAAAAAGATATTCAGATGTTTTAATAAAGTGCCAATCACACAATGAGGTTTCCGGTGGTGGATGTTAAAGACATTTTTTAGAATCATCTCTATTCTGCACTATAGATGATAAAAGAGCAAACCAAATTACACACGTTTCTCAGCCTATTTTTCCCACTACCCAAAGCTACAAACTAAACAAGAGTACTATAAATCTTCCCAACATTTCTAAAACGACAAAGGACTACGATGAAGAGTGACTGCCGATATGTTCAGTGCGCCATAAAAACTGAACGAAAGGATCAAAGGTTTAAATGTCATTGCTGAATAGATTAGATCCCTTGTTATGATACAAACAAGTTCATTTTAGCAATTTGTACCTTGCATCTAAATTTACTTCCACAGGTGAATTCACCTTCTTGAAAGTCTTTGGTTAGTCCATTGATGCTTCTGCAAATATGGAAAAGGCAAGCATTATGTACTACAAGCCATAATGAGATAAGTAAATTGGGTCGTAAATCAAATGTTAAAAGAAACTATAACTAGAAAATACTATGAACTAAAATGTAGGCAACAAGAATTATAAATTGTTTCCTACGAAAAACTACTGGCGGAAACATAAAGTGTGTTCTGGGAATATTGGAGAAGGTCTTTCAGCTACATAAATGTAGTGGCTGTTCAGCCTAGATGATTTAAACATGTCGAGCCAATAATTAAATAATCACAATTTTTTCAGTCCAAAAACTTGTAGTGAATGCCATTGTAGTATATTGTCTGCTCTGTTTAAACAGTTAACAATATCGTCTATGCCCTCTTATTTGAGATAAGTATCAACTATTTAGTTATTTTCATCTGTTAATGGATACATGTTCAAGGCTCCTAGCATCACTTTACTCCATTATTGTGATGGTGTTTTTCAACAAATCGTTGTTAGCAAAAAAATAGATAAATACATGCGACTGCAAAAGGGGTAAAACACAATGTTCCTAGAATTTTCTCTTCCTCCCTCGCACCCCTGGCACTGGGGGGGGGGGGGAAAGAAGGAAAAAAAAACAAGTACAACCATTTCTCCTTCCCAGGATTCAGGAATACTAAAGAGAAAGCTTAAATAATAATCAACTAGGGCCTTGTTACCAGTCCTGGTCTCAAAGGTAATCATATTTATGCAGAGGTACCAACAAGCATGTAAAAAAATCAGAATAAAGATAATAATGGCAAGACAAAAAACAATGTACCTCAAATAATTTGACGCAGTAAGTAAAGGCTCTTCTAATCTAAATTCTCAACAGAAACATTTGAGGACAATAAATAATAAAGACCACGTGAACTTCTCAGCCTGCTACCCTTATTGCACCCATTTCATCAATCTTTGAGCTCTTATGCTGCAACATTTAAACAGGTGAGAAGCAGATTACTTGAGAAAAAAGATAAGACCTATTAAGATAGAGCTTAAACAGCATGCATTCAGCATACCCATAACACTGATATATCAAGCTTAGCATTAGGTATAGGCTGGCTCCTAACAATCAATAATAAACATAATGAGTAGAAGAAATTGGTCGTTTTGATGTTACCTTACTTTTCTTGTGTCTGTGGATGTCATTTATATCTTCATCTCCATCATGCTTCCTTTTCTGTGATCAAAAGGAAAAATAATTTCTTTAATTATGTAAACCAATTAAAATGAGTGTCTCTGTGTCTGAGACTTTGTCTTAGGATCCAGAAATTCAAACAAAGGCTAAAGCTTTGAACCGAGTCTTAATGGAGAATAGCACAGCCAAACCTTCTCATTAATATCAGTTTATTCAAAATTCTAAAGAAATTACTTCAGGTAGAGCTGATTCATTGGAATAAAGTCAAATGAGTATAACCCAAGAGTAACTTATGACAACTTAGCAGGTCGCAAAGCATTCATACCACCAATTAATTAACTTTCAAGCTTAATTTATCTTTACAGTTACATGAGTATTTAGGCTTCCCAGTTAAACCTTATCTGAATATGAAGAGCTTACTAAGTAAAGCAGCTACAAGTGAGTGATAGTATTAACCTTCTCATGATGTTTCTTTAAGTGTTCAGCACCAGAATCATGATGACCACTTTTATCCTTTTTTTTCTCCTTGTCCTTGTCTTTGTCTTTACTTCGATCTTTATGACGATGTTTGTGCTTCTTGTGCTCTTTATCCTTCTCCCCATCTTTATCCTTGTGCTTTTTATGTTTTTTCTCCTTGTCTTTGGACTCATTTTTGGATTTTCCAGCTATAGTAGGAGTTCCCTTTTCAGACTATAAACACAACGATATAGAAATGGTCAATAACAAAAGGGCAGAATATGTAGTCAGAACAACACAAGTCTGAAGATGAGCCAGAAAGGGAAAATCATCCAGAAAGAGCTAATAAAAATTAACTGACATCAATGATAGCCTTGGAAGTAGATGTCTTACAGTAGGCAGATCAACTGGAGCAGTTTCCCGTAATTGAAAAGCTTCTCTAAGGACGTCTATGTCAAAAGGCTGTATGCGTCCATTTGTCTCTCTTGAAAAGGATGTACTTTGAATTAGCTGATCCAATTGCATCCCCTCTCCTTTTCTGATTTCTGTGTCTCCCACCACATTGTGAAGATAGTGTGTGTCTGAAATTGACAAAGGAAGTGATCTCTTGCAGAAGAACTCATAATGAGGCAGTAACTTGTAGTGATTT
Organism: Panax ginseng; assembly: GCA_020205605.1. NCBI lineage: Eukaryota > Viridiplantae > Streptophyta > Magnoliopsida > Apiales > Araliaceae > Panax > Panax ginseng. The sequence goes on along the minus strand of CM035136.1, from coordinate 789,563 downwards.
ATAAGATCCACAGCCCCTGTAAGTTCTCTTGGCCCTGATTTTCCACATAAGGCCAAGTTGATCACAATTATGAAACATTGAAACTGAAAGAAACTGGTAAACAGGGTATCTTACAACAGAGAAGCATGCTTCAATCTGCAAAGGACATGCTTCAAAACCTTTACAAAAATTCCATGAAATGCTTTAAGGTGCCCTTTTAAGAATAACAGTTATGCCAAATGAACGACAGTTATGCCAAATGAACGAGCTAACAAGTCAATTTTGCAAGCTGTTAACAGCTGGAGCTCCAAAAAGCTAGGTGTCTTCATACGAAATTACTTTTCGTACTATCTTCTTTTTTCTAGCCTCTATATACCCTCAGTATAAGTAACAGAAAAGTACCTACACTGTTGTATAACTATTTCGATGTTCCTCAACACTTCAAACCATGTTATCTTCTCACTTTTTACTTGTAGCACCTAAATAACCTTAAAAGATGTTTTTTTGGGTAATTTTTCATGTAAATTTTAAAAAAAAATTACGCCTACTATATGCTTGTATAGTATAACAATAATGTATAATACAAAACTAGATAAATGAGACAACCTAGGAAAACACCTAGCTACAGCATAGGCGCCCCCTCCTTCGCAGAGGTCCTCCTAGCGACTTTTAAAACACTGGTAACATCTCAAGTTTGATTCTCAGCTTCAAGAGCTTAAAATTTAAACAAGGAGTCAGCTACGAAATATCCTTCTGCACTATTTATCTTTATCACGAAGTCACCCTCTTCTTTTGGTACATGTCCTCCATTTGTCCATGACAATCTTGAATGACACAGTTAAATTTAAAACAGCACAGGACCATGGATCTTATTTGTCTTAAGCAGCTTAAATTAGCTAAAATCAAAATCACAAGTCAAATATGAGCATCATTCCCCGAGAAAGGAGGTTAATCAAGTTGACTAAATGATACTTGTTACTAGATGAATGTGCTAGCAATATCACGATTATTCAGCCAAACAGATATTACAGAACTTCACTAAACTCATCCCAACTTTTTCATCACCAATATTACCAAGGAGAAAGCATAGAGCCATAAAATGCACCAATTGGCAAAATCATATAGCTGCAAGCATCCATATGCAATACAAAAATAAGAGAGTACAAAGCTGAGCAGATACTACTTAAAAGGTCTAACCTCTTCCAAACTTCTTGCTTTCAGGATCCATCAGTCAGTGTATCATACAAGGATGGACCATAATCGCCTGAGACTATTGACACACAACAAACAGAAGATCAATAACTATCCAAATTCAAAATGTAGAAACACTTCAACTTCATAATTCGCATCAGATTACATAATATACTTATAAATACAGAAAAACCGTTGTCACCATATAGAATTAAAATTCAGCTCTAAAAACATTTAATTAAACAGAACAACCAAGTACAAGCAATAAGACACCCCACGTCCCCTGGGAAGGGAGTTTTATTTGATATCCTCTGCCTTATGTGTTTTATATATATTTTTCATCACGATTTCTAGAAAATAAGAGGAAAGGACCTAGGAATGAAAGTGACCAATGGTTCAATCACATAGTAACACAAACAGAATGGTGTCAATGCTCATCAAGATGCTACCTAGGCCAAAAATCAAAACGACCATATGATTGTGCACAATTTAGTTTGCCAGACTTGGTTTGACCCAATTATATAACTTCCCTTATTTCCTATAGGATGAAATGTGTATTTGCAAGCATGATATAATAACTACCAACATTTAAAAAACTGAACTTGAAATACAAAATAACCACCTTGACAGAGCAGAATGAGAGCAAAGTTAGCAGAGACAAGGCTGCCAACTAGGCATTCTTAGTAGCTACCAACTTCATTATGATTGTGGATGCATGATAATGCCGAAAAGCAAAAGACATTGTGGTGATTTGTGGAGCATCTTTTATCTGTAACAAATAGTAGGTGAGAACCAGCGGTTGAGACTTCTACTCTTGGGTAATATTTGTCCATAGAAATGGTAAGGAAGTCTGATGAGGACGATATAGGACAAGATTTAAAGAAGAAGAATTACTGAAAATAATTGAGAAAACAATAGGAAATTAACTTGGGTGAGGCTCTGCACCTCACTACCCAAAAAATCTTTTACTTGGGTGATGTTTCGCACACCACTACCCCAAGGTTTTCTCAACTGCAAAAGAGATAAAATAGGTCATAGCTAAATATCAATAATCTAATCAGTAGTTTTATTAACTTATGAAGATTACATCAATATTTATACTCAAAATCCTAATATTACTTGGGAAACAATAAAAGAAGTAAAGGACTAATATACCCTTATTAAACATTAAAATCCTAATCACTACTAAACGTCCTACATTCCAACCAATAAATACTCCCTCTGTCCGGTATTAAATGTCTTAATTTCCTTTTTAGGATATCCCAAAATAAATGTCCTATTTCTATATTAGTAACTATTTTTATTCTATTTCTCCTCTTATACCCTCATAATCTTTGTACTCAACTTTTATTGGAAACTGAAAAAATGCAAAAAATATTACACTGGAAACTGGTGTACTACTTTCACTATAACATTTCTTTCCATTTAATAGCTTTCTAAACTCTCTTTCTATTTATTGTACTTATTGAGAATGTGAGAATACCAAAAAGAGAATTGATTCACGTGGGAACGTGTAATTGATGGGGTCATAGAAAATTAGAGAAATACTCTAATTAAAAAGTAATCAAAAGGGTAATTTAGGTAAAAGAAAAATCTATTAATCAGTTTGCCGAAACCAATTAGAACGTTTATTTCGAGACGGAGGGAGTAAATACATCAATTACTCTTACATTACACATAATAAAAACTCCAAATAATAAATTAAAAATCATTGATTTGTGGTCCCCGTCAGAGGACTCAGTTCCCAACTTGACCCAAAAGTATATTAAGCCATCATCTTCACACTCAAACTGTCAAACACCATATCAACTCACATGCTATCTTAAAAAATCTCTTCCTTAGCATGTAAATCCGAACTTCAACAAATCGCTATCCCTTAAGCTTGAATATATACACTCTTAACACTTGACGTTTACTTGAGCAATTGCTTGAAAACTCTCAAGACATTGAGGCACTCGAATTACATGAGAGCCTAACGAGCCTCTAATACTAAAGGGCTGAGGGACTCGCATTTTTTGAACTGAGGGAGAACAATTTATTTAAATTTCATGTGTTTATAATGCTAAATTAAGTGTAATATATGCTGGAACATTATCTTGCCTTTCAATAGTTTTTCTATTCCTTTCTGGTAGGGTAATAGTTGTCATCTTCCTTTATTTTGCTTCTCACTAATCCAAGTTCCGAACAAGACTATAATCTAAAATCTGTATGATGTAGTGCCATCTATATTGAAGAACAAAACAAATTATGTCAAACAACCTCAAATTCATAGCTGCAAGTAACAATTCCCTAATTCCATGACACCAAAATTGCATTGGACAGCATGAATCATATTATTATTATTATTACCATTAATACTTTTCCTTTTAGTTTTTCTCAAAAGCCAAACAGAAACAGAAAACGTAACAAACTTGATCTTGAGTGAGTAGAGAAGTCGAATTCAAATGAAAAATTACATTTTTCCCCGACTAAGGAGTTACCTGATCGGAGTGGAGAGAATTTTGTATAATTTTGGTCGTGAGTTGCGGGGGAAGTAGCGAATCAATTAGAGATTTAGGGTTCAGCTATTCGCAGAGGTGTCGTTCGTCGTGGTCTCCCCTTTCTCTGGGTCACTTTCTCTGTCTAACTGGGAAAAACCCTAATACCGGTTTGAGGTGGAAACATGAAGATATATAGGGTCGGAACTCAGAAATGAAACTGACCTCTTTCCCTTTGTTATATTAATATGAATATTCCCAGTTTGGATGATAATACGGAGTTTTTGTTGTTGACATAAGTTGCCCTTGGACCGTCTTTTGTTTGGAATTAGGAGGAGAAAAATTTGTCCTTTATTTATTTATATTTCCTTATCAATAAATAAAAGTAAATGATCAAGTGATTCCATTTTAATCATCTATATAAAGTCTGTCTATATTTTTTTCCATCAGTTATGTTAAGCTGAATTTCACTTTAAACAAAAGTCATCAATGTTAATATTGCTGACTACGTTTGTTTGTTTGTTTGTTTTGAAGAAAAACAAATATCGGCCATTCAGACGACTTGTGTTGAATAATTTAGTGTTATTTTTTTAGTTGAATGAGGACTGAATTAATTTTTTTTTACGATATTAACTATTATATTAAATACATGTACAAGAATTTTGAATTTTTTTTAGAAAGGTAAAATAATAAAAATATGTTTCAGTTACTAAACAATTTTTTTTTGTTTGTTGATCTTTCAATTAAATTAATCTCGATATATCACGAACTATATTTTATATGTATACAAGAGCGATGCATTGTCGATTACATTGTGATATCGTTGTGATATCATTAAAAAATGGTTTAATTTTTTTTATATAAAGACTGTGTCAGCCAATCCAATATTCTAATCCGTTGTCAAATTGTACAATTGAGCTTATCCAAATTACGTTGTCGATTACGTTGTGATATCGTTGTTTCAAAATTAATTTCATACCATTATCATGAAACGTATTAACAAATTGTACAATTGAGCTTATCCATCAATCATTTCTTTAATAAGCTATATTATTAACATTTTGTATGTTGACAATTTGTAGAGTTTTTTGGTTTTTGTAAAAAAAACAAAGAAATAAAAAACTTGCAAATTGTTTTAATAGACAAATTAAACTTTAATATTGTCATTTTATGTGAGACATTGAGAAACAATAATATGATTTGTATTTTTGGGTGATTGAGTTTCTAAGGCATTATTTTGGCTTAACTAATTCTTACCATTGGAAACGGTCCTTTTAATAGTGATATAGGGTAGTAAAAAAAAGAAATTGATCTGTTTTTTTTTTTTTTTTTACCAACAGAGGTAACTGAATAATTACCCAAACCATTACTGCACGTTTACGCCTGTTAACCGACCATGATTCTTTTTCACTCTATTAATAAATACTCCTTGCAAGCTTCAACGGGGATCGGAAGAAAATAACAATTCTAAACAATAAACAGAGCCATGGTTTCTCTCCTCACTGGAACGATTCTTTCTCTTCAGATTTTGGTCCTGTTAATCGGATCGTTCTGTATCGTTGACATCAACGGCGGTGGGTTTGATATTTTCAAGGGACAGAGAGAGTTTGATTACTTCAAGCTCTCTCTCCAATGGCCTGGCACTGTTTGTCGCGGAACTCGCCATTGCTGCTCCTCCAATGGTTGCTGCCGAGGGTAAAACTTTCCTATCGCTTCTCATCTGTTCAAAATACGGCTCTTATTACATACTGACCTAGCTCAAAATGGTTATTTATACTGTTACATTGGAAGAAACGGCGAATGCAATAAAAATTTATAGTTTTTGTTGGTACTACTTATTTTTTAATATGTTAGAGCTCACATTACTTGCGTAAATTTTATGATCCCAACAGTGTTTGATTATAGACTTTTGTATAGACAAAGTGGAGGTTGTAGATCTTATTCATGTCCATGTAGTAGTATTAGCTTGTCTGTAAAAGTAGGTCAGATGTGGGTTACATTGTTTTCCCATTTTGGATAATGCTCAACTCAATCATGTCTAGTTATGGAGGATGTATACATATTTGACAGGTTGTAGCCTATAGTTGAATATCAATAACTTAGCATATTTTTGTAACTTTTGTTTAAAGGGACAAGTAGCGATGGATTAACTTTTATATGAAGATAAATCAGTCAATAGATGGGATAGTTCCAGTTGTTTGCACTTGAAGTTTGAGAATGCATTTGAGTCCTGCTAATATGTTCATTTTCATTAAGGATGTGGCTATATTCTGGCCTTGTTATTCTTTTACATGCCAGCTAAATGAACAAAACAATGGAGAAACAACCAGTTGAGTGCAACAAGAATTATGAGTGATTACTTTTACATGATTCACTTGCTCTACCATATTCATGTTATTATTTATTTCTCTTTATGTTTTCATCTGTCTTCTTTTGAGCATCCATGTCGTGTTTTTCAACATTTATTAATATTATTCATGCTGAACTTTATGCATGTACTTCATTTTGCAAAACTAGAACTTACTATTGATCTTTATGTGGTTTTACTCAGATCAAATTCTCCCAGAGAGTTCACAATCCGTAAGTCCAACTCTTTGATTTTTATGTCATAAACTTATATATTCGTGGATTCATAAGAGGTTTTTTTTACACCTGTTGCTCTCTTTCCTTAATGGTTTTTAGTGGTAAGAGTTTAGATGACATGTATACTCCAATCTCTTGCAAATACAGAGGATGTTTAATGTTGACATAAAATTATTATTATTATTTCATTTTGTTGGTATTGTATCTTCTCCACTCTTTCTCTCGCATGCTATTTACGCATCAATGTCCTAAAAGTACTTGATGTTCCCTGTTTGATGGTTGCAAAGGTGCCACTCAATCTCACAGCTAGTGGCCTTGTTGCCTTTAGCATTGATTAATAATGCATTTGCACTGCAGATGGACTGTGGCCAGACTACAATGATGGCACTTGGCCTGCATGTTGCGCCAAATCAGACTTTGATGTTAAAGAGGTATTTTCCTGCTTTCATTGTTTTCAGTTTGGTTTTACCTCCTTGAGAATGCGATTCATTCATTTAGGGAGGTTACCATAGTGGTTCTATAAGATTCTAGTTGTATACGAGCATAAACATTGCTGTATTGAGTTATTATTGTTCCCATGCTGATACATAAATCATTTCTGGGACACTGATTTGCTGTTACTAATACATATATGACTAAGTGTACGTTTATAATTTCTCTGCAACTTTGATGACAAACTTATAGTTTCCCATAATCCAATTGTTAATCTGTACGAAAATTTAGTATTTTAACATTACTTAGAAAGATTCGTAGTGTGAGCCAATCAAAACAAATGGTATCTAAATCTCCAAATTGTCAGCACTGACATGGCAATAGCCATGTTGCGAGCTGGGCTTTTTCTTATTTCATTTCATTTTTATTATAGTAAAAGGAAAGAAAGAGAATAGGCAGTAGCCATGTTGCGAGTTGGGCTTTTGCTTATTTCATTTCATTTTTATTATCATCAGATTACGTGTCTCACACTTGTAGTAATAGGCAATCTTTTCTTTCCTTTTCTTTTGGTGCCATTCACATACATTGTCTGGCATATCCATTCCTTCAGTTGGATATGTCAAGTTTGTTTTTCCTTCTGCTGGCTTCTAGAGCAAAGAGAATTCGGGGTCCATAGATCCAGCACAGTTAACTCTCTGTTTCCACCACTGCCCATATTAAGCACCTAATCATTTAGTACCACAATTGTGTCTTCTTTGATGAAGCTAACTACCACAAACATATGCAGATATGTTATAACCTTGAACTTCATTCAACTTTTTGTTTACTTCCTAAGTAACTATTGCTTTAAATTTGTATCGCGGACTTAGTATAAAATGAAACGTAGGTTTGTAACTGTAGAATTCTCAGATTCCAATTTTAGAGAAGGTTTCTAAGAAAGAGGTTTGAGGTGTTTGCTGTCATGTTATCATAATTTAATTCATTTTTTTAGAAGAAACTTCGTTATGTGCTTTTTGACTAACCAAGCTTTCTAATTAACTCCCACATCTTTGGTTATTTAATTCACATATCATTTTCCATTGCTACAGAAGCCAGATTTCTTTCTGAGTCTCTTAACAGTTAACAGATTCTTAGTCTTGACAATGAGTTCCTGACATCAGTTATGTCTGCTTAATTGAATTACTAGATCACAACATTGCGTGATGCCCTAGAGAAGTACTGGGCGTCCTATAGTTGCAGTTTGACATCAACTTGCAGCGGTAAAAAAGGATTATTTTGGGCACATGAGGTGATTATCACTGCGATCTTACTTCCTAAACTTTGTGATACCATCATATGGAACTAACTTTTCCTCCCTGTGTTTTCGTCATGCTGAACGGGAGATGTCTATTGCAGTGGGGTAATTATCTTTGTCTTATTCTACGTTACATGATCAATAATGAAATAAGATTGTTATCTATATATTATTCTAAATTCAAATTAGATGTGGAACTGCAGTCCAAGTAAAATTGGGAGCGGCAAATTGGCAATTTGCTGTGTGACATCCAAACTCATTTGAATTTTAAGCTGATGAATATCTTGAATTCTCTTACTTTCCTCATCCTCACCAGTGTCAAACAGTAAGTGGAGTGAAGTTCATGCATACAGAAGAAAGAAGAAATTATGAGCACTTCTATACTGAATGCAGATTGTCTGTGCTAACTGCTTATATGAATAGCTCATTGTCATGCTACTTCTATTAATTGGCAAAATAGTTGTCTCTACTATTTTTAATGTTACATGTTTATAAGAATGATTATAATTTCTCATATGTACTGTAATCGGTAGTGTTGGTGTATCAAGCAACATCGATCATCATAACTTCTTTCCCCCTTTTCGCTGTTAAATCTGTGTTGAACCCCTATAGGGTAACAAAGACCTTTGCAACATGTATTGTTTGCTTATAAAGACAGATATCTAGAGCTCTGCTACCTCAGATCACAACTATTTAATTGCTTCAACATTAGTCTTACCCTTTATGTTTGCACTTTTTTTGCAGAAAAACATGGAACTTGTTCCTCTCCAGTTGTTAAAGATGAATACAGTTATTTTTTAACAACCCTCAACGTCTATTTTAAATACAATGTCACGGTAAGATTTGTGGGTTTCAGTGTTTTATTTGTAGTTTTTACAAAAGGAATCTTCACTTGCAAAAATGATAGCTGAAGGTTATATTGTCCACCTGGCATCTATTTATGGCATATTTCCGCTTTCCCCTTGCATGCATCTATTTGCAATCTTTGCAGAATGTGCTTCTGAAACTTGTTTTCTAAGCTAGTACTTGACTTTGCTGAAATGGTTACTTGTATTCTAAGCTTGTCAAAGTGAACATCAGCATGTAAGGGATCGTGGTATATGTTATCATACAGGGGGAGCAGAGAGTAGGAAATGTGATTTTGTAACTGATTATTTGTCAAATAGAAATTACTATGTTATGAGTAGGGGTCCTAGGTGACACCCAAATCTTGCCGGTAAACTCATTTATTTTTACTAATTAATATTTAAAACAATGCATTTATATTGGATTACCATGTTTTTAAAGGCTGACCAATACATGAAAGCAGGAGGTATTGAATGAAGCTGGATATGTACCTTCAAATTCTGAAAAGTATCCTCTGGGAGGCATTGTTTCTGCAATTCAAAATGCATTCCATGCAACTCCGGAACTTAGTTGCTCAAAGGGTGCCGTGGAGGAACTCCGACTGTGCTTCTATAAGGACTTTAAGGTTCTACTCTTCCTTACCTGTTATTATAAAAAAACTCGGTCCATATCAACGGCAGCAAACTCTTGTTTGCTGAGTTGTGTGGAGCATAAAGGAATTTCATGAAATTCTTGTATTGCTTTTACATGAGAGCCAAGCTTCAACATATTATTATTATTATTATTATGTGTTAGTGTTGATGAGATTTGTTTGTGTAGTAAAACCATACCCCACAAATAGTATAATTGGACTTTTTCAGATATTAGTATCTGCTGAGTAACCATTGAACGTACATGGTTCATTTTATTCCTTCATTCTGGAGCATTATAATTTTCATGGCAACTTAATAATTTTGTCACAGCCTCGAGACTGTGCGATTGGAGCTAGCAGCAGTCAAAGTGACACGATTTCTTCAAAAAACTCTTGCCCAAAGTATGTCAGCTTGCCAGAGCGGGGTAAGCTTGTTATGATTGATTGGAGCTAATAATACTTGTGGCAAGCAAAATGAACAGGGTAAGCATTAAAGAAATCGTTGGGCTCAAAAATCCAGCTTCATGGGTTACCTCGTAATGAAGCCTTTTGAGCCAACAACTTTATCACATTACTCAACTTTCCCTTTAACTTAGTATACAAGTAAGCCTATTATAATCTCAAACTTACTTGAAAATTATAAACCTATCCGGAATTAAATATATAAATATATTAATAATTATGTTGTACAAAAATATTCACATTGATAATATTTACAAATATATTTTTATTCTTTGTAATATTGATCTCTTGAAATATGAGTTGTTAATTTGCTAGTGTAATATGATAAGGAATACACATAAATTGTGTCATTTTATACTACTAATCCTAAAATGTGGAACAAAAAACATTTACAAATGAAGCTTTTTTTCCCCAACGGCGGCAATATTAAGTATGAAAAAAATGTTTGTCTACGCAAAAAATGAAATAAATTAGATGTGTTTAGTAGTTGTAATTAGAACAATGTAATAATCTATATATATGTATTACCCAAAAAAAAGTAATACAGTTCACTTATATGTGTTAGCATTTCCTCTTAAATAACATACTAACATACTTATATATATATATATATATGTGTGTGTTAAGCTATATATATATATATATATATAAACATAAAAAGCAAAAGTGTTAAAATATTAAAATATCCCATTAGTTTTTTGACTAGACTAGACTAGGTTAAATGATAAAACACCTAGTGTGTATATATAACTATAACTTGTCACAAACTCAATATGGTATTTATAACACAACTATTTAGGTTAGATTTAGACTCGAACCTTTATTTCCTCCTAAAAAAATTAATTATCTATTTAAACTTATATCAAAATTTAGACTCAAATTCTTATTTTTTTCCTGAAAATCTATCTATCCTTCAAATCTATATCAATCTTACATTGATATATTATACTACTAATGTGAAATTTGTCCCATATGACAAGCTCATTGCTATTCATAACACCACCACATTGATGGAGGCGATTGTGTGATGCACTCACACAAATGTATATAAAATACAAAAAATTGATCCGGATATAACCAAAACTCGATTATTAGTTTGCCGAGCTAAACTGTTGGATTGACGAGTTTCTGAATGAGTTTGGCCTTATATTTAGTTACTCCATATGATAAATTGGCTCGGATATTCTACCAATTCCCAATTTTACGGGCGGTTTTGGTCCGATTTTTAAAACATTGTATAAACCTACTAAAATTTTAAGTCGACTATTCTCATTTGCTGATGCATTTGTTTAAGTGCCTTTTTGTCATTATAATCAAGTTTAGATAACTATAATTACACTCACATCTTGTCTAATTTTTTAAATAACAGTTAATACCCTACGAGTTTTTAAAGTTAACTAAATAATTAAATTATATATTTACCCTTGTATGTGATCAAATTTTAATTATTGAATAATATATTTATATGTTTAATTATCATTTTTAATACAATACATTTTAATTATAGTTTTATTTGTAATCAAGACTATTTCTTTAAATAATTTAGTTTAATTAACACATATTTTTGAATAAGTGATATAAATATTAAGAATTTTAAAACAAATTATTAATGGAGTTGTTCTAATTAGTGATTTGAGTATGTTGATATTTTAGTTTTTGGTGTTTAACAACAAAAATTATTACTCCCTCCGTCCCATAGTTATAAGCTGATTTCTTTTGACACATAGTTTAAGAAAATCAGTTAAGTGACAATTTTTAACATAAATTTTCCACATATACCCCTTAATATGAAATTAATGAATAAGTTAATTACTCCTTACTTATCACACTGGAACTCTCAACTTCATTGATTGACGTGTACTGACCATTAAAATCCATAAACTTTAATCAAAGAGAATACAACAATATTAAATGTGGTGATAAAAATAATGACATTGAATGTTGTTTCTTCAAAAAAAGAGTAATGGTTGAATATTTATTATAAGAGCATAAAAGTAAAACAATAAACCAACTAAATTTTATAAATAGTAAGTAGCCTATATATTGGGACATCTCAAAATGAAAAATCAAACTATGGGACGAAAGGAGTATTTAAATTCTTTTTTTCATATTATGATTTTTATATGTTAAATTTTCTCGAGTATATGTCAAAATTTAGGATGTTTATGATTTTGATTATATTTTTTTAGTATACACTTAATATTTGTCATTTTTTAAGAGTAGCGACTAGAGAGATAGTGACTGTTATTTGAAATTAGAAGGATAGTGAATATTATTATCATTATCTACAAAGGGGTGTCAGTAATTTACTCTATAGTTAATATACATGGAATCATGTCAAAGAATCTGAAATTTGAATTTTAACAAAATAATAATAATACACTGAAACCTAAGGAGCCATGCTTTTACTTTTCTCCACCCTTGCACACCAATTTTGATTACTAGAGAAAATGTAAGAAAAACTTGTCGTGATTCAACTTTATATAGACACAGTCATATAGAAAATCCAACCTTCCTTCCGCTGCCTCAAACAATATCAGTTTACCTAATTCTTTTCTTATTATGCACTAGGTTCAGTCACTACAAAGAATTGAGTTTAACAATCGAAAGGCTTCTAGATTATATGTGGCATAAAACCAAATTCAACTGCATAATACTCCCTCCATCCCAAAATAATAGACATTCTAGAGAGTTTCACAAAGATTAAGAATAGTTATAATTTTATTATTTTACCCTTAATTAGTATTGCATCTTTTTCCTCCTGAATCTGATAATAATGGTGGGGAAGGAAGGGTAGAGAGGGAAAACAAATGCCAAAATATTATTGGGATTGTAGAACGTCAGATATTTTGGGAAATTTTTTTTACCCTAAAACGTCTATTATTTTGGGATGGAGGGAGTATAAGATATTTAGGACTAGACAGCAGCAGGAATTTTTACTTCAATATGTATGAGGTTCTCATGAGTCATCATAAGCCTGAAAGCCCACAGCTTCTTAAAGGAAGACACGAATATCATCGGTATGGCTGCTAGTAAATCCATATAAAAAAATGCACTAGCAGGCTGAAACCTGAGCTCTCGCCTTGCAGATCAGAGATGAAACCTGAGCCTCACGTTACAGATCAGAATCAATGAGTTCGATCATCAGAAACTATTAGCTACTGAAGCTGTCAATTAATATTCTGGTCAAGTATAGAACAACTAACAATTGCAATATGTTGCTGAGATCTGTCAGAGGCTTGAGCCATGAACCCTGAACATCACTGATCACCCTACAGATCACAATCAGTATATACTCAATCATCAATGACTCTTAGCATTTAATAGATTCCATCAAGTATTCAGACAACAGTATCTAACATGCATAAAACGCCCATTAATTAGTCCATTACCTCCATGTGTTCTCCAAGGTTGCAATTCAAACAGAATACAAGAGACCATCTGCACCAATTCTCTAATCTAGTTGAACTTCTTTGGTCTGTAATCATACGAGGAGGATCAAGGTCGGACTCCTACTCTTGAAATGGCACAGAAGCATGTCAATTTCTCTCACAACATCAAAATCATCTTTATAGTCGTCAGATGACCTGTTTGAAGTGACAAGGGAAAAGGCAAGAAAATGACGAGCCACAAGTTTAATACGAGAAAACAGTTCATACCAATTCCATAAGATTGTAACTTAAAGAAGCATCGCTACAACTGATACGTTAATGTGAAAGGAATCAATCTGCATTTGTCCACTTGGCAAAAATCCATTTCATCCACGTAGAAAAGCAATGCATCGATAGGTGTTCTGGTAAATCCACCTAGAGAACATTTAAGATATCAGAGAATATTAAACATAGGGTAATTATCTATATCAATCCACACTTAATTCAGATTTAAAAGTTTTTTATTTTATTTTTTAAACTATTACTAGTGCAAAAAGCTAATAATAAACTATTATTATACGAGAGAGGGGAGCTTAGTTAAAAGAAGTAGTACAAGTACACAATGGATTGATGGAGTGCATAAGAACAACAAAAGAAAATCAATTTGAATCTTGGAAAAGGGGAATTGTGAACAGAAAGAGCACAAATTTATCTTCTTTTTTGGTTATGAAGTGGCTTTTTTGACCTCGAAGGAAAGCCTTAAGAGCACACATTTATCGAAAGAAAAGATCTGAAAATCCAGAGCCACATATACAAGTTATTTAATTATTTATAGATGAGTGTGATAAATGTACTAAGTAGCTAAGCAAACAAACCCTATAGGCTTTAATATATGGTAGTCCAATGGATGCAAAATACAGCATATCTGCAGGGTCAGTCGAGGAGCAGTAGAACTCGCATAAGGAACTTTATGGATGAACTCCAAAATGGAAGGGATCCAACAACTCTCTCAATTCTAACTCATCCAACCAACAACAATAAACTAAAGTCAAGGAGAAGTAGGATTTGCCTTGGGAACTTTATGGATGAACTCCAAAATGGAAGGGATTGAACAAGTCTCTCAATTCTAACTCATCCAATCAACAGCAATAAACTAACATTCATATATTCCAACTTTTTTTGCAGTTTCGTTATGATTACCTCTTAAAACTTATTAGCATGTTTTGTTACATATACATTGTCTTTTGGTGTAAAAGGCTCACACACAGGAAATTAATTGAAAACTGATTTTAGTAAAGATACATGGTTAACATAATTTATAGCTACAATAAACTCCAAAACTTAAATACTATATATGCAAAATGATGTATAATTGCCCAAAAAGACAAAGCATAAGACAACTTATAAAATAGCATTTTTTTTAAATGTAAGAAGTTGAAGAATTTAAACGAAAGGTGAAGGATCACTACTTACAATGCTCCATGCAGTAGAATACCCATCCGTAGAGAGAAACCAGCTACTTGGCTTGCATTGCAAACCCAGACTATTGTTTGACAAATCAAGATCAAATGACTCATTGTTGCTCTTATCACGATCAAGATGCCTTGTCCTTTTCTTCCGACGCTTCTCTTTCTTCCTGCGCTTCACCCTAAGTGAAGGCCTTTCGTCCAAATCAGACCCACTCTCATCTGAAAATCCATTAGGATATAATAATGGATACTTGTCTGACTCGCGAAAAGTTATCCCATTATTTATAAAAATTAATTCCCAGGATTCAGGAGTCTGTAATTCCTCTGATAATCTGTAGTGATGAGCAAACGCCTGCAGGCCCAACCACTTTATTGAGTTTATGGATTTTGTATTGAAGCATTTTTTCATTAGTGGGGCCAAACTACTGGGATGACTTGAGGATGTACAAACTTGCAACACAACATCCTGCATTTTCACTTTCTCCTCATGTGCCTCTTCTTCATGTATAAGCCGCAGAAGCTGCCGTCCTTGACTCATAACTGTGTTTAACAGAAGTATCTGATCCATAGAATCAGAGATGCTGAACTTTGATAGTATTACCTCAAACCAATAAGATGAAGAAGTACCAACGTTCACACATTCCATCTTTGGGTTGAGAAATTTACGGCTTGAGTCCAGGAAAACATGCAAGTCCTTCTCTTCAAGAACAATAAGAAGGTGTTGACATAAAGATGAGAAAGATTCCTCCATCAGAAACTCATTTATGACTTCCCATATCTCTTTCAAATCCTCTTTATACATCAAGTCAAGAAACAAATGAATAAAGAATTTTGAATCCATGAACAAAATCTCACCCCCTTTTAAAGACTCGGCAAACTCATTGGATGACCAGAATTCAGGCACATATTCAAGAAAATTTTCAACAGTTTGTAGAACATCCAAATCGAGAAAGTAATGAGGCTTTGTAGCAACCATGGCAGGTGATTGCCCATGTTTTCCCTTCCATTCAAGCTCCTCCCAACAGATGTCACGATTCACAAAAGAAAATTGGGATAATGCCTTGGCACCCTTTCTATGCTCCAAATCACCACTTCCAGCAAAGCTGGAGAACCACTGCAGAATACGCTTTGGATGTCCTGCATGTTCAATAATAAGGGCTGAATATTAATTCCGTAAACCGACATTAAATGGTAGGAACATCTCAGCAACTTGAGTCGCATCAATACTGAAAAACAATCCTACAGGTAACAGAGAAGGAAAAACTAGATACTTCAATGATTGCCATACTAGTCCTCGAACAAGGTTATGCCAACAATATAAAAACCCACTGGTAAGAAACATTTGAGATGAGATATAGCTGTGGACAAAATGTAGACCAAGAACAACATTACAAATTCTAAAACATAAAAAGAAGAAAGATGATCCACAAAAAAACTAAAAATCCGAATACCTCCCAAACAAGCTCAAACAGAAAATGGACAACAAAAATTTGACGAACTTGCCTCTGAAGAAATTCTCTAGCATGTAGCTTTTCTTGGCTATGATGGCCCCAGCTTTATGTGGCTTCTTTTCAAAGATCATCTGCAAAAGTTGAGCTGCTAGGCCATGCTTCTGTGGTTTAGATCTCAATAGGTTCACAAATAGCTCGAGCTGATTGCGAGGAGTGATGGAACCTATGCCTGAAAAAGTGTTGCAAAGCCATAGACGAGCCTCAGATCGACCTCCAGATGAAATCAGTGACCAGACAATTGTTTCCAGCTTAGTCAAGAGAGATATGCTCTGCTTTACATATTCATCATCCTCTTTGTCACTCCAGGCGGGCTCAGATAAGAATAGTTGAATCATTTTAAGCCTGAAACGTCAACATTTTCTACTCAAACAACTAACTGAGAATTTCACTAGAACAATAAAACATATTTATATCCAATTAACCTAGTAAAAATGGATCCAACAGTATAATGAAAAGCATAAACTTTAAGATCTACCAATGTTGATTGTTTCTAAAAATGAGTTCCACCTCATAAATCGTGCTAATACTTTAGCCAACTATAATTCAGAACCCTGGTACCAAAGGATCGATCATTCACCTCAGCTAATGAAATTATATAACTAGAAATGATCTAAACATTAGGTCAAGTAAGCAATTTGGTATCCATACAAAAATAGAGCCTGCTGATTCGAAGCTACACAACACTATAGTTAGTTCTGAGCTACGCTATAACAATTTTAAGACATAATTTAACCAGAATTATGCACAAATAAAAATTACAATGATCAGTTTCAGGATCTACTACAAAATAAAACTTAAAAAGAGATTAAATTTATATATTTATTGCTGAGACCAAGCAAAATTTTACCAACTCACTACAATTCCGTGATGAATCAATTCTTTTTAATTACTCTTTGTTCCAACGGCAGAACAATAAATGGACATTTTAGGGTTTCAAATAAAACTCATCTTCACCAGTACCGTCAAAAAAATTCAAAAATTATTGCCAATAACGCTTTCATAAAAATACAATAAAATAAAATCACAAAATACAATAGATAGAGGGGGGAAGACCGGAAGAGAGATGAAAGCTTACCTGAATTGGGATTTTGTCTCGGCCGGAGAAGAAGGTAAAAACTGATGAAAGTGCACCCAAAAGAGTCAATTGTAGTCTATTGAATATGGGCTCTAATACGGCCCAACATGTTGGTAGTGGTTTGGGCCTTCGGGCTGTTATTTTGGGATGATGGGGGCAGAATGACTATTTTATCCTGATATTATTATTAGATATAAATATTGTTGTTGTGGCTGTTTTGTAATATTTAACTGTTTGGCTGCAACTTGTTTTGTGACTTATTTTTAAGTCAAAATAAATAAGTAATATATTTATTTAATTATTTAAAAATTATTTTAAATAAATTAATTTATACAAATATAATGACTATTTTGCCTCAACCTTTTGCTAAATTACTCATCCTGTACCCCCTTTCAACCTAAAAAGCGTGATCTTCTTTTCCAATGTAAACAAAGTACAACAGCTAAAATTGAAGCTCTGCTGCTCTGCTGCTCTGCTGCTCTACTCTGCTCTGCTTTCTGCACTCGATTCGTCAATTTCTTGGCTTTTCCCTCCTTCCCTCCGCGACTGTTACTCCTTCTACTCCTTCTACTCCTTCGATTGCTGTTAGGTACCAAACCCTAGACTAAATATTTGATAGGTATATATATGTGTATTATGTTATGTTTGAATCTTTGGCATGTGATTTTTCTTCTTCTTTATCTCTTTAATTTTGACTGTAATATAAAAGATGAGTATGTTGAATACTTGAATCTATGTGTGACTTTGTTGTTTTGGTTTTGTAAAAATATAAATTAAAAAAAGAGAACTTTGTTGTTCTTGGAATTGTAGATTGCATATCATGAAGTAGAAACGGCTTTTGATCTATGTAAGCTTTTGAACATAGCGTGATGAAGAATTCTGAATTAAGTATGTATTCTGCTGCAGTAAGTGTCTATTGATCATTGTTTGGAAAACAGCTGAGGACTTCTAATTTTTTGTTCATCTGGTGTAGCGAACCTCATTTTTTACACAGTTAAAATGGGACTTTTGAGTGTTTTGTTTCTGAGTTATGGTTGAAGGGTTTAGTTAGGTGTTCGATATGTTGTAGTTGGTTTTTGATGAATTTCATACTACTACATATTAGGGAATACTACATACTACGGGGATAAAATTGAAAAAGTGAAATTATGAAAGGTATATTGGAATTTTTTGTAATACAGTGACACCCTATGGTAATGGGCAAACCCTAGTATTGCAGCGGACTGAAGAAAAGGGTTATTATGAATTGCTTCCTTGGTGATTTCGGACATATCGAAAAGCATTATTTAATGGTGGTTCAGAGGCTTAAAGAAATATATATATATATATATATATATATGCTCATACATATGAGTAAGGATCAATAGCATTCCCCTTAAATAGCATTCCTCTTTAAATAGCACTCCTTTATTAAAACTACGTCGTTTTGGAGTCTTTTAAAAGAGAGTGGTCCCACTTGCTTTCCTTTTATTTACAAAAATACCACCCACGGCCCCACTTGTTTTTTAAAAAAAACTCCAAAACGACGTAGTTTTAATAAAAGAGTGCTATTTAAGGAGGAATGCTATTTAAGGAGAATGTTCTTAATCCTTGATCTATATATATATGTATGCTGATTTTGATCACCCCTTCTTCGTATTTGTCAGACAGTTGAATTTAATGATTTAGGGTGAAAACTTGTTCTATCTTCGTTTATTCATGTTAAAGAAATAAAATGGGAATGATAGAAACTCAATAACCAAGAACTGGCAATTGATGCGCTTTTTTTTATCCAAGTAGAAGACTAAGCTTAGGGAAAAAGATGAAATGGGAATAATACTTTCTTTTCTTTTAATTTAGGTGATTGAGGTGGTATTGTTATGTTGGACCTTTCTGGCTGGTGCTTT
Source organism: Panax ginseng (assembly GCA_020205605.1). Classification (NCBI taxonomy): domain Eukaryota; kingdom Viridiplantae; phylum Streptophyta; class Magnoliopsida; order Apiales; family Araliaceae; genus Panax; species Panax ginseng. The sequence continues at coordinate 770,356 of CM035136.1, read as the reverse complement.
TATGGCGTATGCTGATGTACTGAGTTTGCTGTTTGCGGCTGGTGTTTGGTGTGCTACATATGCTTTGGTTGCAGTTCTTGGAGTCTTCCAAATATTCAGTTGTATCTGTAGTTCTTTCGTGAATTGATATAGCACTCCGAGGAAGAAAAAGTAGTAGTTGAAAAGGCTATAATGGGTTACGCACAGCTTGTTATTGGTCCTGCTGGCAGTGGAAAGGTAATGCTGCTTATTTTTCTCCATACCTTTTAGTTGATTTCATAACAGTAGTAGCTTAATCCAAGAAGTCTGTTGGTACTGCCTCACTGTAACCAGCACCTTCATGAGCACATTCTTATCTTTTTTAAGACTCAACTTCCATCCACCACAGTACTACTTATGTCTTATTTTTTTTATGCACTTCAACATCCTTGACCTTTTGTTTGAAAGTCTTTTGTTATTCCAAATGTTTTCTTCTAATGATATTCTTTAAGAAATGCTTTTGGTTTGTAAATAATCCATCATTTCATTAGCAAATACTCAGCGATCTGTTTCATTTCATTATCTTGGGGACATTTGTTATAGGTCGTCTGAAATGGTCATCTTAGATACCCAGGAATGTGAGTCAATCATCTTAATAAATTGTGTCAAGATTCCCACAGGTATTCAGATGCAAAAAATAGGTGGTGATCCTTGATTACCACATCTTGAGATCTTTCTATTGACAAAAATTCCTATCATATTTTAGTAAGTTGGACCTAAATATCATTATTTACACATCATAGTAAAAAGTTTACCAAGCAAATACCCATATATCAAAGACACTCTTATTTATTTTAATAATTTGTACATAGATCTAATTTGTCTTTATTCATCTTGTTTTGTTATTTATTATTATGTTTAATTTATTATTGTGCTTAAATTGACTTAATTAATTAAGCTTTATTTATGTATTAATAATTGAATACATTATAAATTATTATTTTACAAAAGTATTAAAACTTTAAATATATTTTATTATACACTATTGAATTAGCTAGTTGAATAGTATTTTATGCGTTTAATTTTATTTGACAAAAGTTCATTGGTGAATTATTTGACATAAATTAGTATATAGGGCATATTGGTAAAAGGTGTATATTAAAAAAAATATACTCAGTAATATTGCAACAATTATTACTAGTAATCAATTAACTTCTATCTAACGAAAATGATAAGATATGGCCAATTTTTATTACCAATAATCAAATACTTAGTAATCTAAATTTCGGTGCGCATCTTACGTTACTTGTAACAAACACCCCCTAAATTAAAAGTTCACAAGGAAAGTGCTCTATATACAATTTTGAAATATGCCTAAATTCATAACATTTTCTTTTATTCAAGGGGATGCAAAAAATTAAGAGTAATACTAGGTGTTCTCAAATCTGTAACAAATTACGTGTCAAATACTACATCACTTGTGATTGGCTGTATAATAAAGTAATATCAAAATAATTTACTCCTTCCGTTCCAAATTTAGAGATGCATTTTTAAAAAGACGACTTCTAAAGAAAAATTTATCTACGCAAACATACCCCTAACATTTAGTAGAAATGTAGTAGTGCGGACTCACTGCAGCATACTAGTATTCAGTCTACCTAGAATATATTAATTACATGTTAGGAACTTCTTATCAGTTTATAGTCTAAAACTAGAAATGAATAACTGATTTTGGAATGATCTAAAAAATATGTATTTCTAATTTTAGAATGGAGGGTTTATTTGTTACCCAACTAAGACCGAAATTTGTTACCCCTAGCATTACTCAAAATTACATTGTTTGCTGCTACCAGTATTTTGACAAAAAACCTCGATTGATGTAATCTAGCGAGGAATACCTAGTCTGAAAGAGTAACTTTTTGAGTATTGGCTGCTAAAAATAATCACATTTGTAGCTTATTTTTGCTAGGTATTTTAATTGCTAAGACATAACTTGGCTGACTGTCTGTACACAATTTTATTTTTTCAATGGCAGTCTACATATTGTGCAAGTTTGTATCAACATTGTGAAACTGTCCGGCGAACCGTTCATATAGTAAACTTAGATCCTGCAGCAGAAAGTTTTGACTATCCAGTGGCTATGGGTAAGTAAGATTCACATATTGTTTGTTTTCGTCACTTCCCTTACGTCAGTTCTTTATAGATCAATGGATTGTAATATGGTTGCAGACATTAAGGATCTTATTTCTCTGGATGATGTTATGGAGGAACTTGGGCTTGGTCCAAATGGAGGTCTTATCTACTGCATGGAGTATCCTTTACATTCAATTATTTTTTAGATTTCTTAAATTCTTTCTTATTACTCCTTATATTATGTAGTCAATAATTCCCTTTGCTACCTAGTCAATAATTCCCATTATAGCGAAAAGAATACCTTAAAACTAGAATGTTTGTTTATATATCACTGGGCTCAGTTGGCATATCCTTGACTCTTCATGATCAGACACCTTGAAGAAAGTTTGGATGACTGGTTAACAGAAGAATTGGATAATTTTGCGGATGACGACTATATTGTTTTTGATTGCCCAGGTATCTATATATATATATATATTATAATTATTTCTTTATCTTTTATTGATCTCAGTGATTTATTAGTTGAATCCTATATTTTCTTGGTCTAGTGGTTTATGGGGAGAAGCCAACAAGCATGTACACACCCCGTGGATTCTTGCACACACACATGGATCCTTAATTTGCCTTTGACAGTTCTTAATAGCAATCAAGTTGATATTTAACAGATCTATAGGCTCCTGCTCTCTGTGATTAATTTATCTCTTGATCGCAATGTAGATTAACCTTGAGATTGAAGTAAAAGTTGAACTTTTCTTTAGAATAATATAGTGCACTATTAGGATACCTGTGGCTTAACGCCATTAAACCATTTTACATGCTATTTCTGTTTGTAAAACATATGTTACCTGGACTAGACAAACATTCTTTTGGGTAACTTTTTTATTCATTTCTCTCATGGAATGCATCTTAAACATTCAGCTCAATAAAGTCAGCCATTAAGTGAAGTAGTTGTTTCTTCCTTTTCTGAAAAGCAACCTAGAGAGTCAGAGATGGTAGTTATACTTTTCCACTCGTTATAGTTGAATCCCTCCAACCAAGAAGGGTCTTGGCTCTCAAATAGAAATTGAAGTTGTTGCATTTGTAACTTATTGGAGCATTTTAGAAACCTATTTAAGGATGTCAGCTTCTTACTGTAAAATTGCTTCCATAGGATTATAATATTACATTTTTTCATTCAATTATTGTAGGTCAGATAGAACTTTTTTCGCATGTTCCTGTGTTTAAGAACTTTGTGGAGCATTTGAAGCGTAAGAATTTCAATGTTTGTGTAGTCTACTTGCTCGATTCCCAGGTATGTTCAAGTTTTGTCTCATGTCATCATTTATTTCTCTCATCTTTTCACTCAAGCTGAAAGTCCAATTACTTTGCGATATTAGTTCATGACGGATGTAGCCAAGTTTATTAGTGGTTGCATGGCTTCACTTTCTGCAATGGTTCAGCTTGAACTGCCTCATGTTAACATCCTCTCCAAGATGGACCTCGTGAGGAACAAAAGGGACATTGAAGAGTATATCCTTTCATATCTTCTGTATTATTCTACATGTATCTAAGCTCTTTTGCATTTATGATATTCTAATCCTTTTTTGCGTTTATTGATCTTAGCTACTTGAATCCAGAGCCTCAAACTCTGCTGGCAGAGTTGAATCAACGGATGGCTCCTCAATTTGGAAAGCTTAATAAATCTTTAATTGAATTGGTAAGTTAATAAGGCAGTGAGAGTCCTCAAGTTGGAAGCTTAATAAATATTTAGTTGATTTGGCAAGTTAAAAGCACTGAGGTTTGAAATGCACTTGAGGTTGAACCTGCTTGTTAGTCCTGTTTGTCAAGCAAATTATTGAGTAGCTGAACAGAAATTTGAATCTCTTCATTATAAACCTTGTATTTTTTTAAAACTCTTTTCTGTTGTATGGTTATAGTTGCGGTGGATAAAAGATGATTTAATCATATTTGTCCACCTGTTCATATTTTACTTTTTTCATATAACATCTGGCTTTAATATATGCTTGAGAGAAGTCTAATGTGTTGAATTCCCTGTGCTTTCGAGAAGCTATAGTTTTGCTGGTAGTTTCTAGGCTCCATTGCATATTTAGTGGCCCCGAAACTCACAAAGTACAAGTACGGCCTGTAGCTCTACCATTGTAATATATGGAGCACATCTTACACATTCTGCTATGGAGCTACAATTGTTTATGTTGATAGAATATGTATGCTTGCCTTCTCCTTGGCGAATGTGTGGCTAATAGAAATAGTGACTATACCCAATTAGAGAAAATAAGTTACTAATTTTGGGGCGTAATATTTCCTCCTATTTTAACTTTTATGGTTTTTGCGGATGATTTCAGTTATTTTTCAGCCTTCATTACCTATCTATGTATATATATGCACTTTCTAAGAGCCTAAGTTCCCAAAATACTTCTTTGAATAATTGGTTCATGTGCAGCAGTGCAGGGGAACCCGTAGATACTTACATTTTTTGTTTTTTTAATACCAGGTGGATCAGTATAGCATGGTGAGCTTCGTTCCTCTTGATTTGCGGAAAGAGAGGAGGTAAAAGCTCTCTCTATTACTTTCTCTCCTTCCCTGTTTTAAATGCACAAGTGTACCAGTTCACTCATGATGGAAATTTAATTCCTTTGTTTTGAACTTGTGCTTTTATAAAGCGTTTTTTTTTCTTCCCTTTTTTTCTAGTTGTGGTTTGGAAAGAGATGCAAAGCTTGTATTGACTTCTAAATAAATTAAATTTATGTCCATTTCCTAAATTTGTATCATATATAATCTAATTAGTCGGTTAAAATAACCTCTTTTTCTGTGGGAGCATTCCCTTACTCAATGCCCTTCCAACCTGGGGGGAAAAAAGGGTGGGGTTGGAGATTGATGAAAATAATAGAAGTATTTACAAAGAAAAGCAACTACACGTCAAATTCTGTGGAACTGACATGTTATCATTATCTTTGTATAGTTATTAAACGATGACAGTGACTGTTGTGCGGAACAGATTGGTGAATAAGGGAATGCCTTTTTCTGAGGCATTGTCCTCTTTTTAGTTTTGCTCTTTACCACCCAACCCCCTAAAAAAAGAATAGAAGGAAATGACTTGTTTTGAGGGGCTGTAACACATGTATGGAACTGTTGGTTGTTATCACTAGTGAAACTTTGCCTTGTCATTTGCAGCATACAATATGTATTGTCACAAATCGACAACTGTATTCAGTATGGAGAAGATGCTGATGTGAAGATCAAGGATTTTGACCCGGAGGCTGATGATTGATTAGAAGCAGTTGTTGAGAGATGCTGGCTTCTGAAAACTTGCTATTTTTGGTTCAAGTGAGAACTTGTTTTGGAATCGCAAGCCCTTATGTAGCGTTTAATGGGAAGGAAGCTGTGATTGTTCTTTGTTAGAATGGCTACTTGTGTATGGATGTTGACTTTATTAAAGTGATTAATTTGCTGCTGCTGCTCTGCTGCTGCTGCTTGTTAACTCACTTTACAAAATAATTTATTAGAAAATTGTGTATATTGCTGGAGTGCACTCGGAAAATTTCAGTAAAAAAGATTTCATGCTACAAAATGACATGAATTGTTGTTATATTATGTAAATATATGATCATAAATTAATAATTATGCAATCATACAAAAAGAATAATATAAAATGCACTTGTATAGTATAGTATAGATGGAAGAGAAGAAGCTCTGTTGTTCAAGTGATTCTCTCTTGTATTGAGACATTCTGTGACCAAGCAAGCATATTACGGTTAATATTTTATGTCTTTTGGAGTTTGTTTCTCGATCAGATTTCTTTGGTATGGCTGCATGCATGAAGAGTTGTACCTTAACTTGCTATAATAAATTAAATTTTAAGCCTCACCCTCATGTACATACATATTTGCGATGCATCTCCACCATCCAGTGCTCCCTGAAATCAATACAAGGATGAGAATGCTGGTACCCAACACACATTTCCAAAGAAAACACAATCACATGAATGTTGCTAGCTAGATCCTTGAATGGATCTTCTTTTTATTTATTTATTTTGTCGTCTTTGGGGGAGGGGGGGGGGTGGTGGTGGTGGTGGTGGGGGGGGGGGGGTCCTCTCCATATCAAATAAATGGAGAATCTCCATTTCATGGTCTAGATTACATTCAGATACGAGTTTTGACCAGTAAATCAACCGCAAATCAGCATAAATAACTAGTCAAGTACTAACAGAGACTAAATCTGGGGCATTCAAATATTTATACATATCACCACCTATAGATACATAATTAGAAATCATACATAATCAAAGCCGACTAGTCGTCATAAATACATATATATTATTTATTTTTTAAATCACAGGTACACTAAATATTAAAAAACATTACCCACAAGCGTCTTAAATATAATTAACAATACATTCGTGCATTAAGATTCAAACTCAAAACATGTAATCTTAATATTTATTTATCATACATATATAATATAACATTAATATTTATTTATCATGCATATAATATAATACTAATATAAACTGTGTTGTAATTTACAGTATATGAAATAAATATATATAAATTATACTTGCTACATTAGTAGTATTCAGCTGTATAGCATTATTCTGTATGTTGAGTCGGTTTGAACCTTGTATTAACCTAAACTAACTACCACCAATATACACTTGTGGGTTAACAAGAACAATATCATCAATGAGAACTCATTCAAAACTTCTCAAGAACCAAGCTTCAAATTAAATTCAGCAAACAGAAAGGCGTCCGTGGTCAATGAGTCATTAATAAATACTAGCTCACAGCAACTCATTACAATATTATTCTTCATTCCATTGCTAACAATGCAGGACTAAGGCACAACATCTGTACAATGGAATACTAGTTTTCTAAATTTTGTGTAAAGATTTTTTATTTTTTATTTTTGAGAGAGATTGAGATAATTTATATTATTTCACAAAGCGCAATTTCACCGAGTGAGATCCTGTCTATACAGGCCATGGCAACATCACTTTCATCTGTACTCTTAACTCCATACCGATAGCTGCAAATCTCGTTGGGTTTCAAATCTTGTTGGCTTCTTTGGTAGGAAGACCAGATCAGTTAATTGCATCATTTCCCCACACACCATCCCAGGCACCAGATGGAGCAGCCTTGGGACCCTCGACATAATTTTGACCCCCTTGGGGATTGTAAGGAGCACCTGGAAGTGCATTGACTCCAGGGGGTTGAACTTTCTGAGGCTTTGTTCTGATTCCAAGAAGTCTCAGGACAAACCTAGCTAGCTCTCCATATAACATGCCTGATCGGTCAAATAGCTGCATACAATACATCTTATCAATATGCATCATAACATACAAGGATAAGAGCAAATTTCTATCATTAAGCTCTAATAATAAAGAAGATGGTACTAAAATATCATTAGGCAATAATTAAATGGGGAGACATTAGAACTATACATACCTGTAAAAGGGCAGACATGAACATGTGAAATGCTTGAGTGTTCTGGTCTATCAATATTGCAACTCGGCCAAAAAACGTTACCACACCTTGCATCTGCCATCATTTACAAAAGAGCACATATCCATAGTGAGACAGTTGTCATTGACACCAGTTCCATGAATTCTAGAAGTTTAATTAAAAAATTAATTCCACGAAGAATAATTCTCACCAGGCAGTTGGAAAAAACACTAGTCATTCGACTTATAATGCTTGTGACAAAATTTAGCAAGTAAATACAATATACAATTAACAATCTCAGGTTGGCAGGCAATCTTATTAATAGCCCAACTAAATAATTAGTGAAGAAAACTGTTATGGTGGATTAGGATAACTGCCAAGATATTTCATAATATAATTTCCTTCAAAACACACAAACCGTCTCAATTACACATTTCAGCTATCAAACGTTGAAAGCACTAAAAACTAGCACCAAATATACAGGATATATTGACAATTTATTGCCATCATGATGCAAGCAAATTGCACGAGAGAGCTTTTTTAATACCCCATCCCTCCCTAACCTACAGCATGGCAGGCGCCGGGTGGTATGTATTTTCAAAAAGCTAGTTGTGTGTATAAAGGGGAAAACTAGGAAATTTTCATAAGCTTTCACAACAATAGAAAATATGAATTTTCCCCCACCAAGTGTTTTACTGTAAATTAATAGGTGCCCATCAAAACAATAAAGACTGCAGCGGCATATGCATATAGAACCACTTTTATCTTTATATCCTCCTAGAGCCAATATAACCAGCAAAAATGTCCAATCAGATAACCCTAACCCAGTTTTGTAAAAAACTGTTGCCATAAATATAATCTTTACTGACAAAGAATATTGCCTTGAAGTCGACAGACAAACAGAATTGAGCAATCTAAATAAAAACATTTTACATCCATGATGCATTTCAAAGGCAACAAAAGAAAGAATCAGCTTCACTTACCATGCGCATGAAAGAAACCCAAAAACCTGGTGGAGATGACGGAGCACCAAAAGGATTATTTGGATCCTGATCACCATATGGAGGACCACCCATGCCCATTCCCATGCCCATGCCCATGCCCATACCCATACCCATACCCATACCCATGCCCATATTGCCTCCAAAACTACTATTATACATTCCCCCACCATACATGCCTCCTCCATATAGCCCACCATAGCCTCCTTTGTACATGTTGTTTCCATACATCCCCCCACCATAAGCCCCTCCAAGTCCACCATAAGAACCATAAGTTCCTGACCCATAACCAGAATTATAATTCATACTGGAACCATAACCAACACCTGAGAATATCAATTAATAGCTTAATGAGACATGGAAAAATATTAAGATCAAATATGGTTGAAAGCTTCCACTTTAAGAAATATATTCTCTTAGTTTTTTGTTTTTTTTTTTTATAATCAATTTCAATTTTCAAAAACCTCGAAAAAAATATAACATTTGCATGCCAGCTGAAGATGATAACATATAGCAAAAAGAAAACTTTACAAGTGCACACATCTGTAATATATCACAGCAAAGACATCAACTCAAAGTAGGTAGTGTCCTGTTTAATGAAATTATAAGTAATAGGTACTATGGCGTTACATGAAAGTAAGATTTACATGTTATCGTTTAAGATGTTTAGTACATGCAACCAGAATGTTTATTTATTTATGGAGAATTAACAAGCAATCAAAGCTATGTATGGTATCAAAAACAATATTTGATATATAGTTGATAAAATGTTAATGAAGATAATGCTTTGCAATAGCGAAGCTTAGAGAGGCGCAGGGCAAGATCGAAGAGATTAGTGTGAAACGCTCAAGAACAAAGCAGAGAAGGGGTTGTACGCCCTCCGCCCTATCTTAATAATAAATGAAGAGCTTTGATGTCAGCAAGCAAGTGATTCGGAATATATTTTCATGCAGGATACTTGAAACATTGTAGGGATCCTAATGGAGCAGGAACATTATAATGTTGGTGAATAAGCAGCAACTTATACAATGTAGCAACATGCAGATAATGCAAATGGGAAAATAACAACAAGACATACCTCCATATGAGTTGCTATTATATGTCTGCTGTTCCCAGGGCCTAGTAGGTAAGGGCCTCCCAACTGCATTTCTGTTAATAGTTGTATTTGCATCAGCTGTTGAAACAATTTCACCAGGTCTTGCTGTTCCAGAGGCCTCAACTACATCACTTGTGCTACCAGGAGATGGGGGTTTAAAAGGTGCAGGACCAGAGGAAGACCCTGCTCGCTCCCAAGGTTTTGGAGGAGGGCTAGTACCTGCAATTGCAAATAAAGCATAGACATTTTAAGGTAAATGTAGTGGTGAAATTTTACCTATTAGAAAAAATTATTAATAATAATAATTAGAAGAGTACAGACGAAAAATACATCTTCAATTATGCGGAACATATATATAGGAAAACTTGTACCATGAAGCTGGGGAGAAGTAGAATTGAAGATTTAAGTCATAGCCATAATCATGCCATAGAATATTATTAAGTTGCTTAAAAAAGTGATGGACACTGGGCATTCAAATGCATATTAGACCATCTTAGAGAATATTTCAAAGAACTATAAAGTAGAAGCTTATACTGGAAGGAGACCCAATAAAACATCAAAACCACAGGTTTCCCATGGGTGGCAGTAGGCAAAAATATGAAGGTTACTCAAATTGGGAGACCAAGCTGATTACCATATATTAATATTTCCTTTTCACAAGTGAAGCTGATCCCCTAAAAACAGCACATCATTGGGTAGCTGAAAATTAATCAAAACTCTAATGAAACAAACAAAAACCAAGCATCAATATATAGCACTTTTTTATTGAGTAACAAGTAGAATTTCCAGCTAGCTGAAGATTAATCTAAAAGTTATGGTTTTTGCAACAATAAAAATAAAGAATGGGTACCTAGATAATTTAGCTAACTAGATATATATCAAATACGAAACAATAAAAAGCTCAATTTTTTCCGATTATTTCATAAGATTAAACTCGATTATCTCGGCAACTAAACAACGATATTATATTAACCCTATCGAAAAAAGAAATCAAATTAAAAAACAACATCAACATAAAATCAATTAATTAAATCATCAAAATAAAAACGAGATTATCATATACCTGATTGAGGTCTGCTTTCCATGGGAGAGAGATAGAGGAAGATTAGATTAGAGAAGACGGTTGAAAAGAGGACGGACCAGCTTTCGGCTGGTTGCGTTTATCTTTTTCTAAATTACTATAATATCCTTCAGAAACCCGACAAACTATGAATGAAAAAATAAAAATTAAACGAGAAAATACAATTTTTTTTAATGATAATTCCAGTCCAATGCAGGATTACTTAAAATAGTCGGGAGTAAGCTTAAGGTCGTTAAATTAGTGCACGTTGACTGTTATCTCATAATTTTGCAATTGAGAAAAAACACCAATGAAAAAAATTAAATAATAAATATATATTTAAAATCATTTAATTATGTTTTATCAAAAAGCCCCTATGAAAAATTTAAATAATAATAACATTTTAATAAATATATATTTTAAATTACTTAATTATGTGACAAAAAGGGAAATAATAACTACATACAAAAAAATATTATTATGTAATTAAATATAAGTACAAAAAAATATTTTATAATTTCTTAAAATATTATTGTTATAAGGGAGCACCTCAAGTAACTAACCCTGGTGTTGTTCAAGTATATTTACAAATTTAATGGCACAATAAATAATACTCCCTCTGTCTAAAAGTTTTGGTAGATTTTTCACGTATATTAAGAAGATGAATGAAATGACAAATTTATTCATAATAATGTCATTAAATATGAAGACAAAATTATAATTAAAAAAGTATGAGATATTTAATGATACGGATATAATAGAAAAATATGAATAAAAATTTGGTTATTAAAGGAAAATGGACATTTTACATATGACTATCCAAAATAGTAATAAAGACTTTTATCATAGGACGGAGAGAGTAATATTTTTAAAAACTATAAAAATATTTTTTTATACATAATATAATAAAAAATGTATTTTATTAAATAAAATGACGTGATTTTAATATAATAATTTATGTAATTATTATATATGATGTTCTTCGCTTCCTCTTTTAAATAAAAGATTAAAGGCTATGATAAAAAAGATTCCCAAATGGTCAAGTTGCGAAAAAATTAGCAACTTTCTGCCCACTTCCGTACCCATTTTTCTGACACCCAAAATCAATCATTTTTTCTATATTTATCAAAATAGAAACTTTACGTATCACAATCTTATTTCCCGGCAGCTAATTAGCTCCTTCCCGTTCTATGGAATAGCTTACTATTCGATCAATTCACCAAAAACAGACAGAGAAATACCAAGAGAACGACTGTGAAAGATTGAGATTTGGGGTTTTGGTTTTTTATTTATTATTTATTTTTTATTGATTGATGGCTGCGAGCGCAAACCCATCTGGGGATAACAATCAACAGGATGGTGTGAGTAATGGAAATGGCGCGACTACTAACGGTATCTCAGTACCCGAGAACTCCGTGGTGGGTCCGACCCAGGCTGCCCTGAGGCACAACCCGGGTCTTTGTGTTGAATGGACTCCCGAGGAGCAAACCCTTTTGCAAGATTTGCTTGCCAAGTTTGTCCTCTCTCTATCTCTAAGTAAAAATATATTGGTATAATTCTTTGTTATTATATGTGTAACAATAAGTGTAAATTGGGTTTCTGCTTAATTTCAACTTCTGCTTAACAATAATTGTAAATTGGGTTTATGTAATAGTTAATACTTCCTCCGTTCCAAATTAATTGCTCAGTTTTGACTTTTTAAAGTCAAATTGACCATTTTTAAAACTAATTTTTTTACTATTTTTGCTAAAATATAGGTGAAGAGATTATAATCAAAAAAGTATATACAATTTATTACTAATCCTAATTTTTATAATTTTAGAAATATATTTATATATGCTTAATTATTAATTCTAAAAATAGTCAATTTGACTTAAAAAGGTCAAAATTGAGCAATTAATTTGGGACGGAGGGAGTAATTGGTATAAATTTAATACTCCATTATCTGTCAATGCTAAATGAATGTTATAGTTACTGTTAATCTCATCCGTTCAACAAAAAGAGTCCCACTTAGAAAAAAAGTTCTTCCACAAAAAGAGTTGTTTTTTTATTGATATTATATCCTCAAATTTGCCATTATAATTTTATTATTATTTTAAGGGTAAACATGCAACACAAAATACATCCTTCCTTAATGTTTGCAAATGGATTTATTATTATTTATTTATTTATTTGGTGGAATGGAGGAGGGAGTAAAATTTGTTTTATAGTGTTAGTTAAGCTTATTTATTTGGTGAATATGACAGAAGTCTACATTCAGATTCAAAGTTTAGACCCGTATATATATGAATTGTACATATGTTTGTTTCTGTGGAGAATAAAGTTGTGAATTGAACCTAGTGCATAAAGGTTATTCTTATGGTATTTGTTTGTGGATTTAGTTGTGCACTGATAAAATTTCTAAAGCTATTTTTCTTATTTAATTCTGTGCAATCTGAAATTTTAAAATAAGAAGTTTTTCTAGAACACGTGTAAGGAGTAGCTGAGTAGGGCCATTCAGTCTTAATATGACTTGATGAATTTTCTTGGTCCATTATTCTGCTGTTTCTTGAACTCCAATCACAACGAAATTAGAAAGGAAAAAGGAGATAGAAATTATGTCGATCACTATAAGATGTGCTTTTTGAGGGGTTTGTTTCATTTTTTGAGTATTCCGTTGAAGCTTAGGAGACTAATGCATCACATGGTTAGGATTGTACAGTGAGTGGATATAAAGAAATGGCAGGGAATCTTTAGTTTCCCTCAACTGCAAATTTTTTGTTAACCACTGTTCAGTTTTAGTTCTTTATGTTTCATGATTGTTTTTAGTTTCAAGATGCTAATCTCGAAGATGCCAAAACTGTTAGTTGATATCAAGAGGAAGATGCTTGATTGGAGATGAAGTAGAGGAAGACACCAAAATATATATTAACTGCTCTGCTAAATGACCCTGACGCAGGGTTACTAGAGAACTCTTATTCCACTGCGTTTCGAGTACTGGGTGTTTGCGTTCCGAATTGTGGTATGAGAACTAATACGCCTTTTGCATATAGCATTCCTCGTACCTAATTTCGTTTCACTAACCTAGCTGATCAGCGTTTCTAGTAACCATGCCCTGGCGTGACTAGTTTGCAAGCTTGATCAATAATCATGTTATGCTGAATTCTTGAACTCTACAAAACTAGCATTATTACTGATTTATGGAGTCTTCTACTTGGAACTTTCCTTTCAGATAAAGACTGTTATAGGTTCAACCTTAGGCAATCATGTCCTTTTAAGGCCTCAAAGATGATTCCTTAGTGTTCTTATTTGTTTTCTCATCCAGGGTGGTGCTGACTCTAGAGTTTGGGTTTCATAGGGTTCTGGTGTGTTTTGTGTAAATCCTTTTACCGTTCATTACTTGATCCCTAAATATGTAATCATTTCATTTGGCTAGCTTTATTTGAAATTTACCCTATAAGGTGTAGGCTTTTGCATGGTTACTGATTTTATTAAATTCAATACTTTAAAGGTAAGGACATGTTGCAGGCATAATGTTCGACAAGACCATCCTACTGAGTTGGTTTATGATTTGTAAAGCAGTATAATGAGAATAATTCGTATCTGTTTACATAATGTCTTGTAAGATTGCGCCGATAAAGTAGAAGTGCTTGGAACTGTGGTGTTGGAGAATTCTGGGTTTGCCAACCTTGATTGATTTTTTGGTTAATACAGATTTTCATTTTCTTAAGAGGGGAATGATAACAACGTTCTTTGGATTTGAGCATAGCGGTCTGTTATTTGGCGTGTCTGTAAATGCAACGATTATTTAGGGTCAGTACATGCCCTCTCTATTTCAATGTGATAAGCTGGTGTTTTTTTAACATATCTTTCATCCTCAGTTGAATGTTCTCTAAAGACTGCCCCATTTCAATGTTCAGTGGTATTGGAGGGCCTCTTCTGTATTGACCTGTTTGCCTTTTGTGGTCATTTTGCATTGTAATTCTTTTTCAATCTTCTACTCTTAAGTTTTACTTCTCTTCTTCACTTTTCAAAAAGAAAAAGAAGTTTACTTCTCTCTTTCTCATCTTTACAAGCTTGTTTACTTGCAAAAGAATGCGTCATTCGTTATACTTCCTCTTGATCTTTTTGCATAAATTAGTTTTCTACAGAACAAGCCTAAAAATATCTATATAAGTTCTGATTTCAGCTATTCAAAAGCTCTTAAAAATATCTATATAAGTTCTGACTTTCCGAGATTCAAAAGCATATAGTTTTGGTGCTACTAAAACTTTATAATATTAAGGTAAAGATTTATTAGTTATATAGATAAATAGTTCACTTATCGAGAAAACCTTTATTTAATCTAGAGTGCTCGACGATACATTTGAAATGTGGTATTTTTGGTTCCTTGGGCTTCTTGGTTGGAAAGGAATGCCAGATTATCTTTTAGAATTAATGAATTATTATGATACCTTTTGTTTTTTGAGCGATTGAGAGATCCAATGGATTCAGCCATGGAGATTTAGTTGGTATGCAAATTATGATGTTCAGAGAGATTGGACAACTATCCTTCTTTAATTGTTTTTCACCAATATTGTTTCTTTTTGGTGGATGTTTTGTGTCCTCCTACGTGATATATCTTCTTTCTATTGATGAACTTTCTGTTTCTATATGAAACATACCAACATTCTTAATGTCCAATGAGTCCAATCCATATTCTTGTGTTAATCTTGTAGTCACTTTGGATTTATAACACCAAAAAGTGAAAAGGAATTGATATCCTAGATTTGGTTAGTAACATACACAAAAGAGATTTTGAAAAGGTAATGCATAATATGCAAATCCTTACTGCTGCCATAGTGGATAGTGGTTAAGGAGTTGATATGGAGTGAGTCACAAACTTGAGTTCTTGTCTTTGGCTCTCATGGGCAACAAAAAACTGGTGCTAGCCGATACACGTAGTTTATGGGTGTTTGCATGGTGGCGTAACTAGAAAAATGATATAAACATATATTCACTTAAAGCCACCAGATGGGGGTGTACACAACAAACCAAAGAGAAGGGTATTCAAATAGATACCTATGCCCAAGATCCAACTGGATGGATAAAACCTGTAACTGGAATTTGAACACCAAGGCTGCAGAAATAAAGAAATCAGTGTGGTCCAAACATAAAGTTTCCTAAAGCTCGTGAAAAGAAATTAAAGATCTTGGAAGCACCTAGTGAAGCTGAAAGGATCACAGAGAATTCCTGGATAACCCATTAATTATTTGTTTTGTGCATTTTTTTTCTTTTTCCCCAAGTATTTATTTATTTTTTCTGTCTGGGTAATATATCAATAGTGCATAATTTTTGTTTACCTTTTCTCAGATATGCCTCAGAATCCAACATAGTTCGCTATGCTAAAATTGCAATGCAGTTAAAAGATAAGACGGTTCGGGATGTGGCCTTGCGTTACAGATGGATAAATGTAAGTATTGCAGTTCCCTTTAGTTGTTTATCCTCTGATATGATTATTCAGTATTGAATTTCTAATATAACACGAGAATAAGCTACAGATAACAAATTTGAAAGTTAGCTGAATATAATACCATTAAATGTGGCATTTAATTGAGCTTTTGAATTATAGGGCATGTATGTTTACGTGCATACATACATATGGTGTGAATTAAAGCTCCACAGTACAACAAGCTAGTAAGTTAAGGTACATTGAATTCTTAATTTAGCATACCTTTTCTTCTGTACCTTTTCAAAGAAAAACATTCCGTATGTCTAATGTTGCCCAGATTTATTAGTTGCACCAGTACTCGTTTAACAATATTTTGGTATGAATAGTAACCATTATGATATATATGCGCATATGCATATATAGACTAGGGCCCTCCAAGGGGAGAAATGGCAGAGGCTTTTAATCAGGGTCGCTGGTTCCAATCGCTATATGAAACAATCGGGGTCAAATCCGAGTCCGGAACAAATAAAATCTCAAATCCGAATCGAATCAAATCCATCCAAATAAGGCCTTAAACCACTGGCCCAATAGTAACTTCTTAGGTCATCTTAGCCCACCACAAGCTCATCCAAAAGGTCATAACTTGAAGGTACAAACTTCTCCACTTAAATTTCTGACGTCCCGGTCAGAACCGATCACACACACGGTCCATAGATCTTTGCCTCTCTAGCCATTGTGGAGTATTATAATACCGGCTGACTTTGTGTCCCCACCTCCGGACCTCCCTCTCTCCATTGTGGGATAATACCACCAGCTTTCATGTCCCCACCTCAGGCAACCCAATCAGATAACACGACCTGAGTTTTTGAGAGTCGGCTCTGATACCATATGAAACAATCTGGGTCAAATCCCGAGTCCGAAACAAATCTCGGATCAAATTCCAAGTCTGAATCGAATCAAATCCATCTAAATAAGGCCTTAAACTACTGACCCAATAGTATATCCTTGGGTCATCTTAGCCCATCACAGGCTCACCCAAGAAGTCATGACTTGAAGGTACTATTGGTATTTACTTAATTCCTTAAGTACCGTTAAATTTCTCCCATATCTTTCGACATGGGCCAGGGGTATTACACTATAGGTGGGGCCAAATTTACGTATCAAAAAATGCGCGCACGCACACGGACTGCTACTCCACCTATAAGTAGTGTTATATGTCTTGCTCACAATTATACTGTTATTAGGGAAACTCTAAATTGGCTCCAAGTAAGTTGCTCTCCAGAAATTTCTAATCCTTAGTGCCCAAATCGTTCATATGTGTGAGAGCCAACCCATGGCAGCCTTACATTTCTTTAATTGAAAAGAGATGATTTCTATCTGCTGCTGAAAGCTCCAAGACCGGCTCATAATTGAACTTATATGTCATTTATATGAGTCAATTACCTTTTACCTGCCACAAGGATTGTAATGCAATGAAGGAAACTAAAGTAAGAAAATAATTGTTTATTATTCATCTGTAAGCTTATTGTAAATTTTGGGAATTTGTAATCCCCCCCCCACCCAAAAAAAAATCAAAAACAAAACTAGAGTATGTGGCATATTCTGAGACTATTCTCTAAGTTAACTTCCATAATTTTAACCTTTTCTTGTTCAAAGGTAAGTTTTGCGCTAAGTTTGTTCAGTTATTTACCGTACCTGTGCAGTTAGTCCCACAAAAATGGAAAGAAAATAAATAAAGAATGGTTACCATGTGGTTTGATTAGTGACAATCTGACAGATGATAGGAGTAAATTAATCGATGGCATGGTCTCTCAGCTTGATTTAGCTTATTGGATGGCATGGTCTCTCAGCTTGATTTAGCTTATTGGTTTATATTACTAAGTACTAACTATGAATTTACTTTTTCAGAAAAAGGAGAATGGAAAGCGAAGGAAAGAGGATCATAATTCATCAAGGAAAAATAAGGACAAAAAGGTGTGCTCTTCGAAATTGCAATATGATAAGTATCTTTTCTTGCTATGCTATGTACTCTGGTAATTGGTCAGTTTAGAGGGATACATGTTTCTGATGTCCTTAAAGCTTGATAGTATGTCCTTCATCTTCAAGAAGGTCGTTGTTTTTCCACTTTCGCTAGGACTTTAATCCACTTCTTGTAATCTCTCTTAATTCTTGTAAAAAAAAATTGTACAAGTGAAAGGAGTCGCGAGATATATAGTTTTGGGATTAAAATTTTGAATTTAGATGTGTGTAATAGATCTTTCAACATTCCAGTTGTCCATCAGTGTTATTTGATTGCATTATGTAATATCCTTATTGCTCTGAGCAAAGTAGTTGACTCATCTCTCTTGGTTTCTGTCAAGTTTATCATTCTCCTGTTCAATTATTATTGTCATTTTGTCTCTCTAGGAAAAAGTTGCAGATCCTTCAGCTAAATCATCTTCTCAGCTTACAAACCGTTCAAATGGTCCTCCGTATGCTCAAACAGCGATCTCTATGGACAGTGATGATGGTATCTCATACAAAGGTTGGTGCACTCTCTAATATCTTTTTTAGATAAACATGTTAAGTAAAACTTTGATACGTAAATGTAATTTTGATTAATTGTCGTTAATATACTAGAGCTCATATTCTACTTCCAATTTGTTTTAGACTGTTACATGTATATACATATATATGTTTTGAGAATGTTGTGAGCTCAAACAAATATCATTTAGATAGATGTATGATTATTTTAACTCATCAGTAAAGAAACAGAGAGGAGATATATGATTGTTGTGTGGAAAACAGGTGTAGGAAACAGAAGAATTTGTCTGAGTTGAACAAGTATTGTTCCATGTGTAAGACTATATTTTCACCCTATATGCAACGGGTTACATTGAAACAAGCACTTTATTGTATTCTGATTGCAGAAATAATTACCTGAACAGACATCTGTTTGCTGAAAATTCCGAACAAACATGTCTGTTCATCAAATTGTAGTTTTCGTATTTGTTGTTGTGTCTGTTAAAATAAAATACTAAAACCCAATCAGCATTCCATTTAATCCGACCCACTAAGTTGCATTTTGGGAACATGAGTCGTTGAGAATTCCAGCATGTTCTAGCCCTTGTAGGCACCACATGTGCAACAACTTATTTTGGTACATCTTGAGGTTGCAATTTGATGGGCCGTATGAGAGATTTCCAAGTAAGAAAATGACACCACAAACGTCCTTGTTAGAGCATGCATTTTATTGCCACTTTATACCCCTTGCCATTTTTCCTGTGGATAGATACTTTATCTGTAAAGGAGAACGGGATAGGTACTTTGGCCACTTACCTAGATAATATGATAGATGTGTCTCCTCATCTTGTTGGTTAGCGTTCTCATGTGTCTAAGATCAGACATGGGGATAAATCTTTTATTCATGAGCAAAATGATCCTCTCTCTCTCTCTCCATTCTGCAGATATGAGGTCTAGTTTTTCCCTCCCTCTCCTCTCCTCTCCTCTCCTGCATACCCCATCCAACTCACTATTCTCATGTCCTTTTGATATGATGTGTATGGATCCTCACTGTAGTTTCAACATTAATAATTTTATTTATATGCTTGTATCACTTGATTTTGGCATCACTATATACACAGTATATCCATGGAATATGAAAACGATGAAAACCTGTTTAGTTAAATTCTTTCAGGTTTGCTTATAACTAACCATGAAGTTCAGTAAGGGATATTTGGCTTGAGATTATGGCATAAAGTGGTTGGCTTCTGTTCAAATCTTTCCAAATAAAATGGGAATCTGATGTAGATATCTAATATAGTTTAGTTGAATTTGTTTTAATAATCATAATAAGCTCTCAAATAGATTATGCCTTGAATCCAAATTTGGTAAGCTATATGTTTTTAATTTTATTTATGATATTGTAACATAATACCTTAAAAAGCTATATGTGGCATATACAAAATATTTCTAAATATTAGGTTTAATTGGATCAGATCTTGGTCTGTTGCCTCTACTTTGACTCGCATGGCCTTTTGGACTCAATATTCACAAGTTAAATTTGAATTCAAGGTGAAAAATCTTGTTCATCTCTAGAGTTGTATCTTAATCACCCCTATCTTGGTCAGATTTTGATCCTATTCTGACCATCAACTGATTTGATGTCCACTTCTTTAAGCTCTTCATAATCTCATTTGTTTTTTGTTAGCCAACTAATGCCAACATAATCAAGGGTGAGCTTTTTAATTTCAGAGTGACTTGAAATTCCCGAATGCGTTATGAAAAAAGTATTACAAAATACCTTTATATTACCCCAAAAATAAAAAGTTTATTTACTTGTAAATTTTTTACAGTTTCACTTTAAAAACTGTAAGGAAGAAGCTGATTGCTGGGAATCATTTTGAAAATATCCACCTTGAATATAGTATACTATTACCACATTCATGAGAATATTACTTTTATAGTGTTGGTCCTGCTTAACTTTTGGCATAGTTTTTTCAAAGTTGCTGTTTTTTTGGGGCTTGATCCCAGTTTTCCAAAACAGCCACCAGAGGCCTTTATCTTGACCCCAAGAATTTTATTTTTTCCGCTTTCTCAGGAATGATCAAAACATATACTTTCTGTTGATGCTACCACCTATTCCACTGAAATGGTTAATATTTCTGTTATTGTGATGTAGATGTGATTTTAATAAGAAATTCATCCGGAAAAATTAACCAACTGCATTAAAAACCTGATAAATGGGTAGTGTATGCTCATGCTACAAGAAGTTGAATATGCTGCCATGAAATCTGGGTTCCCTCTTCTGTTGTTTTTGCTTTCTGCTTCTCTGTACTTCACCCTTATGGTGCAGTTTTGAACTGGTTATGTTGTCATTTGCAGCCATTGGTGGTGCAACTGGTCAGCTTCTTGAACAAAATGCTCAGGCCTTGGATCAAATTTCTGCAAATTTTGGAGCTTTTAAGGTTAAGTATGCAGTTTTAGTTGAAAATTGATGGACGTGAAATAAGGAGCGTTTTATAAGTTTTGCCTAAATCCACATATGATAACACCTCTTGCTTTTTAGTTATATTGTTATATTCAACATCTGCTCAATGCTTTTTTATCTAAAAAATAATAATCCTTACTTGGCCAAATGAGGGGTAATTTTTATGTGGCTATCCACTCTTATTAGCTGGAAGCTTAATTATGATGGTGAATTTGGACATTTGTCAAAGTCTGCATCCTTTTTGTCTTTACTGTGCGTGCCTTCGTTCTTGGATTACAATTGATATTTTATTTTTTTGACATTGGCTATAAATAATGCTTTAGCATTTCAATACGTGGAAGCTTCTGTTATGCACTGAGAAATATAGTCATCAAGTAATATGGATGAAACTTAGAGTGGATCAGTTGATGAGATCCATACACCTGGTGATTTTTTTCTGGAGCGAAATATAGTTCTAAAGGACCTAAGCTTCTATGTGATACTTATCATTGCAAACATCATCATACAATTACTTGAAGTTATCGTCAGGACCCAATGGTTGTCCAGGCATAGAAAATCAGTGGGGTGAGTTTAATTTTGTAACAAAATTTCTGGAAGGTAAACATCAGAACGTGAAGGGTTCATTGTCATATCATTGTGGCACCAGAGGTCACGTTCTTGGTGCCTATTATTGTAGGTCGGACCTTCTGCATTTGCTAACCAGAGTGCAACGTCGGTATCTCTATGTCGTGCTGGCACAGTTACATTTACTTAATGATCTTCACCTTCTGATTGATTTACCAAATTTTCAGATCATTGTAGCATCGCACTCGTCCTAGAAAGTGGACTCGTATTAACATTTTCCTTAATTCTCATTTCTTTTTCTTTTGTTTGCAGATCCATGATAATATTAATCTCTTTTGCCAGGCTCGAAACAACATTCTCTCAATCTTGAATGAGTATGTTAACATCCTATTAGCTTTTTATTTACTGTCCTTATTAGGCACTATTCTCCCTGGTGGGTGCATATTCCTTTCTAAGAATGCACATCATTTTATCTTGTTTAGTCTTGGCATGATCCTATACAATCTTCTTCTTCATGTCTATTGTGATATAGTAAGTTTATTTTTTATTTTATATCCTTTCAACCATCTGTATGTGTATGATGTGAAGAAGATATCAAGTAGCCTGCAACAGATTATTGCTTATTTTTGTGTGAACTTTCTTAACTTTTTCCCTTGTAAGTTCCTCTCTTGGAATTGTGCAATAGAATCATCTGAAAGGATGAAAAATAAATGGTGTTTTACAATGAAATTGCTAATATTAAATGTGTCTATATCCTAATAATCTAAAGATAACATGTATCCATACCGAGGGTTGATAAAAACATTGCTGACTGAATTTGTTTTGACGAAGCACATAATGGAATAACAGTTATATAGCTTTGAGGATGCGTTTTGCTACTGGACTGTGAGGAACCCTCGTAACATGGCAATATGGATTTTTATCTCTTCAGGATATCGTGTGCTTTAATTGCACCCCTCTGGGCCTTGCTATTGGTGCTTTCTGAGGGGTACGTTTCTGATGTTACAGAAATTGAAGGGTTGCCCTTTGTCAAGGACTGTGTATTTGTTGCCTGCTTTTGCTTTCTTTGGAGGGCATCTTGTTCTCTCTCTTGTATGGATGTACCTTCTCTCCTCTATTGAATTCACGAAATACTAAGCTTTTAGGTTGGCTGACATCAGCTTAAACAAATATAAGTGACTGAGTTGCCTCTATGATACAAAAATATGACCTATCTCAATCTTGTGACAGATTTTCCTAATATCTTATGTCCACTGTTGCGATTCTACATTTCAATAGTAATGTTGTGGGTTTAAGTTTGACAAGTCACATTTACAGAAACAGGGCCTGTCTAAAGGCATTGGACCACATAGGTCAAGTCTAGTGTGGAATCCAGCGTTGGGGGTGTATTCAGAAATTAGATTCATGCAGTTATGTATTGCTTAAACTAGATTTGAGTTGGTCAATAGCAATGGATTTATATTAAAAAGACGTATAAATTTAACTCAAGTAAAGAAGTGTGTGAGAATGACTTAATATATGATGTAGCTATGCTGAGTTTGGGCTTCTATAATCATAAAATTAAAATTTGTCGACTGTCTTGAGTAAAAATGTTTGTAACTGATGATAAGAAACATTGTTATATTTGAAAGGTAGTGAGCGTGGAGGTTAATATGGTTTTCCGGCATGGTGGCAGTATGAATAGAAAATTGTGTTTCAAAAACGTGGAGTTGGGTTTGACAGGAAATGAAAAAAAAAAATACTACTAGAAATCCACTCTTCGTACTCAGTCAACCAATTAGTATTGATTAAGAACTCTTAATAATGTCCAAATGTAATATGATTTGTAATGTATCAAATATCATCAATTGATGTAGTGGTAACTTCTACTAGCAAATGCCCAACTTTCCGACAAATGATTTTGCGACCTAATCAGTTTCCTGCTAAGAAGTACTGAGCATCTGGCTCATGTTTGCTGTCTGGGGGTCTTCCTATATGTTAAATAAATGAAGTATTCCATCACTGTAGACATGCATCTATCTGGATTCTGTTGTGCATGATAATGGTATCAAAATGGTCTTGCACTTTTTTTCCCAGCTTTTAGTTTGAAATTTATATTTGTTTTGTGATTTTTAAGGATGTGTACTATTGAATCAACCTGCTGATGTGAACAACTTTTTGCAGTTTAAATGACTTGCCTGAGATAATGAAGCAGATGCCACCTCTTCCCGTGAAACTTAACGAAGAGCTTGCCAGCTCCATCCTTCCTCGATCATCCTTGCAGAAGAAATCATGAGTCACCCACCACCAGGCTCTCACTAAAGATGCTTCTGATTCATCTCTCATCTCTCCGTTTTATTTTCCAAATTAAATAAATATTAGATGTTTTTTTTTCCCCTTCTGATTTCAAATATTTGTGGGTACATTGTTAAATTTTTATTTCCTTTTTCTTTTCGTCCCTTGATTGGGTTTACTGTGAATACCTCTAGCTCCGTAGGAAGGATTGTTGACCCTGTAAATGAATGAAGGATTACAGTTAGCTCCAAGTACCATATTTGTTGGTTGTGTTTGCTTTACTATTTATACATTCATATTCCTGCCTGCCTGCCTGCTTGTCTTGTTAATGACGAGTCTGTCTGATCGACATAAATCTTTAGGCAGCTTTGATTATATTCTGTGTGGTGTTTCTACTTGAAGCCAAGGCAGTTGATCAAAATTGTTTCAAATAGTGCTTTGCTTTGCTTACTAAAGAAGGGAAGGGATACTTGCTAAAAGCAGCCATACCCTACACAACAATTTATCTTGTTTTGAAAAATTACCCAATTAGGGAAATTGATATTTTTACTTCACATGAATTATTAATTAGATTCACATGTATGTATGTATGAATGTGAGGAAGGCCTTCTTTATGGAAATATTAATTTTTCTTTAGCTATTAGTTATTTGATTAACTAACTAGTGTTCTGATCTTTTTTGTGAGAACTGTTAATGTCAAAAACAATACTACAATTCAATACTAGTAGAACCTAATTATAATGTGGTGTTGGAACTATAAACGTAGTATGTGCCCTTTCCCATTTTTTGGTACCAATTATTCATTTGCTCCTATTACATAAATAAAACTTCATTTTATTTACTAGGCAAAATGGGTACAAACAACTATTGTACCACCATTTAATTTATTGGTATCAAGTTTGATACATTAATATATATATATATATATCCAAAACAGTTTGGGATTTTTTATTTTATTTTTTGGTATATGGATTTAATTCTCTTACATTTATGTTTTTGGTAATAAATGATAATGATGGGCCAGGATTTAGATTAGGGGTGCAAATAAACTTAGTATTGAATTGCTCATATTTTGTTCACAAAATTTAAAATAAGATTTGATTGAAATTCTTTTAGATATCCGGTCGACCATAATATTAAATTATTAAAATTATAATTTAAAAAAGTTCATATAATTTATTGAATTTTAAAATTTACAGACATTTATATTTCGAGCGAATTTTTAGTCGAATCAATTTTAAGGTTTTAATTTAGATCGACTGATGTGCAAAAGAGCTGACAAAGTCCAATCCTCGTGGGGGAGGACGACATAGACATACTAACTGTGTTTGGGCCGGAAGCCCGCTCACATCCGATTTGCTTTTAGACTTGCTTGTTTGGTCTCATTATTTCCTCTCCTCTAAGAATCCATTTTTTCTGTTAAGAGAGAGAGAAGTGTTTTAGAGTGAGAAATGGTGGAGGTGAGTATGTCTGGTTCACCGGAGCTGACGCCGGAGGATGAGAAGCTGGCTATAAGAGACATTGCAATGGCCGCTGAAGCTCAAACCAAAGAAGGCGATATATTCTATTTAATCACTCAAAGGTAAAATCTTACATACCCACTTCTCTCCCTATATAGATCTATTGGCAATAATTACTATGTATATTTTGTACTTTGCTAAAAAAACCTGGTTTTAGATTTACTAAGTGTGTTACAACTAGGGTTTTAGCGGGTTTTGTTGGAAGGATAGAAATTTTGTTCATGTCTTTTGAGTTTGGTTATATTTGTTCATTTTGGGAATGTGAGTGTATTAGGTCTTTGTGGTGGCTGCTGCCTGCTAGTTATCTTTTAATTTCCATGGTGTATTTACTGTTTCTTTGCTTTGTTATCCCTTCTTAAATATATCTATATGAACCGCAGAGAAATGGTGGTGAATTTTATCCACAAGAGTTGGGGATTTTAAATTTATGCCTTTTTCAGTGAGTTATAGTCTCATTTTCGTCCCCTGCACTTTACTTGATTGTTTTCCCTAGTCTTTGGATTCTTTTAGGGACTTCAGATGATAAATAACAGAATATATATACACATATATGTATATGTGCATATGTATGTTGAATTGATTCTCTTCGAAATTCCCAGTGTAAGGTGACAATTCTGCAGGCTGCTTCTCTTTTTTAGTATTGAATTCGTAAGTTTTATGGCTCAACAACATAAATATTAGTGTAAAGAGCCTTCAAGGTTCATACGTAAATTTAAAGTTGTGTGCTTTACAATAGTATCTTTAAGGCCCGTTCCTTTTGGGGTTGTGTTAAAGCTTTCAAGGTCTTGAAGATCTTGTACACCATCCTCAAATCTATTTATCGAATATAATTATGGGTACATGCATGATGCAACTATTTACACAAATTTCTTTTTCCTTTTGCTCTCTTGGCTTCTGGTAGATGGTGGCAAGATTGGCTCGGATATGTGAACCAAAACCAAACAGCTATAGCAAATGATGGATCATCTTTTGAGCATCCGGATTCAGTTAGTTCAAGTACTTTTAAAAGACCCTCTAGTATTGACAATTCCGATTTAATCTGTGAATCAGCTTCAGAAGATCCCACCATGGGTATTGAGCTCAATGACAACTTAGTAGAAGGCACTAACTATATATTACTTCCGAAAGAAGTTTGGAATCAGTTATATGCATGGTGAGTTAAGACTGTAAAGTTATACATGAGGGGGTTATCTTTAATTTTCATTGTTTTGTAATATTAACACTCTTGTTAATTTTGATGGAAATATTTACAGTATATAAACTTGTAGTATGTAAGTTTTGAATTAGGAATATGTGATACATGTCGTCATGTTTTCACTTCTATTCCTTCATATTTTTAATTCTTGAGAGTGGTTTCTAAATTGTAATCATGTTTATGCAGCAACCAGCACCAAATATTTAGGATACCAAATAACTAGAATTAAAAAAGGAAAATTAGACTACCCTAAGGCATTTTTTCCAATCAGAAAAAATGGAAATTAGTATGTATTTTCCTGAAATGGGGATGGGGTGAAATTTCGATGTGATATTTCCTTCACTAATGCAGGACAACTTCACTTTCCTGACGATTGAATTGCTTCAAAGATTGATACTTGAAGGTCAGAGAAAGCAGAAGAACAAAAATAGAAAGCCTCATCAATTACATTTAAATTCTAGGGTATTCACAATACACACTTCAGAAGAGATGCTGCATTATGCAGAAAACATCATGAATAATTGATCTAAAAGGACTACTTCATTTATTTCTAATCACTAAAAACATGTTTCTAGGTTGAAGTCAAGGAAGCTTGGATTAGAGTAGCCTGTGTAGCACCAAACTCTTATATGATACCAAATTCAAAAGCCTACCATCCTCTTCCTGTAATGCAAAAGTAGGGCCTATCCATCTTTCCTTTATTGATTACCAAATGATTCAGCTGTTTGTATGCCAGTTTTTTTTTCTTTTCTAAGAGTATTAAGTTTAGTAAGACATCTCTTTTGTGCTTGCTTTGAAGCTATATTTTGATTTGTTTGGAAACTAGTTTTGAAATTAGAGCCTTCTCAGAGGGTCTTATTTAAGTTTCTCTGAAGGATGTACTTCTGGAATGAATGTTAGTGTTTGTTGGGCTTAGGTATGGAGGGGGTCCTACATTGGCACGGAAAGTAATAAGTTCTGGTCTCTCTCAAACAGAATTGTCTGTGGAAGTGTATCCTCTCCGCCTGCAGTTGCATTTGATCTCAAAAGGAGACCAATCTGCTATAAGAATAAGCAAAAAGGTATGATGAAGACCATGATTTGATAACTGCTTTGTAATTTTTTGAACAACCTCCCTCCATCATTACCCCTGCCCCATGTATGTATACTGAAGAGATGCTGCCAATATATTCTTTGAACAGGAAACTGTTGGAGAACTTCACAGAAAAGCTTGCAAGATATTTGATCTTAATTCTGAGCAAGTAAAGTGCTTGTTTTTTTTTTGATTTGTGTTTCCTTAAGTTTCTTTCGTATCATTTGTTGTATTTACCTTTGTTTGTGTGATTTTTACTTCTTTCAGACATGCATTTGGGACTATTTCAGCCATCGAAAGCATGCTTTAATGAATGACATGGATAAAACTCTTGATGATGTAAACATACAAATGGATCAGGATGTGAGTGTCCTTGTGAATACATTTTTTAAGTTTTTTATTGTATATATTTTTATATTAGAGAAACACGTGGTTTTGAGATGAAGTGTGGAGAGAGACAATAATAAGTATATTAGATGTGTGCAGTTAATACAATAAATGTGGAGAAAGATACTACGTCATATTACAAGGTTGGGTATCTAACTTAGATACCTGATCGGGTATCTCCTGCGAGAACTTGATTTTAATTATGGTTGTTTCCTTGATTTACATATTGAAGTTGATCTATGTTTTGTTATGATTTTCAAGAGACTACAAAAAATATACGAAGTCCTTAAAAAGAGACGGTGAACATATATTAGTTGCTTTCCTGGATCTATATCTTGACAATGTTAGTTTGGATGCAGCTAGTAATGAAAGCTCGTCAGTCTTTATTATTTATTATTTGCCACTCCCATTGTGTTAATATTATCTTTCCTCTTATTATGCATCTTGAAACAGATTCTGGTTGAGGTCATTGACAATACTGGTGGTGCCTTGAGTTCTGTTCAGGAGAATGGATCCGTGGGAAATGAACTAACGGTGGTTGTAGACCCTTCTAAATCAAGTTTGTCAATTACAGGAGGTTTGTCTATGAGCAAGGGTTACTCGAGAAACTGCAATTCGGAATTATCACAATTTCAGAATCCAACTCCTCCAATCAGAGAAGTGGACAAGACACATGGGATAACTGGTGTTAGTACGAGAGGGTCTTCTGGTGGCCTTACTGGGTTGTTGAATCTTGGAAATACTTGTTTTATGAATAGTGCAATACAGTGCCTTGTTCATACACCTGAGTTTGCGATATATTTTCGAGAAGATTACCACCAAGAGATTAACTGGCATAACCCTTTGGGCATGGTTGTAAGTTTCAAATTCAATGATAGATAAGAAGTTATAATATTTTTGTTTTAGCTTTATCTTAGAAAACGTCTTAATTTTTGTTGCAAAAGCTGGTAGCTGTTTACTGCAAAACAATATGTTTAGTATTTGGAATAGTTCCGAATAAGCTGAGTGTCTTAGACTCTTAGTAAATTGCTGCAAACTCAATGATTTTTCTTAATTTTGTTCAGGTGCAAAATTCATTTGTCAATAATTTAACCATCTTACTGGTTTAAAACTGTTAATTTGCAGGGTGAGCTAGCTGTAGCCTTTGGTGACTTGCTTCGGAAACTGTGGGCACCAGGACGAACTCCAGTCGCTCCTCGTCCATTTAAAGCAAAGCTTGCTCGCTTTGCACCGCAGTTTAGTGGATACAATCAGCATGATTCTCAGGTTTGGTCTGTTACATCAGGTTCTCAAGAACTGTCTAATAATGGATTGAATGCAGTTATCATCCAAATGTTTAATTCTCTTCTCAGGAACTCCTTGCTTTTCTGTTGGACGGGCTTCATGAAGATCTAAACCGTGTCAAACACAAACCTTACATCAAATCTAGAGATGCAGATGGTCGACCTGATGAGGAAGTTGCTGATGAGTATTGGTCGAATCACATTGCTCGTAATGATTCTATAATTGTGGATGTGTGCCAAGTGAGTACATCTTGATGATAATTTTTGGGCACATACAAATTCTAGCTTATGATGGTCTGGTGATGAACTGATGATATTAGATCAACTTGTTTCAAGATTAAAAAAATTACATATACCACTTATTTGACACGGTCCATCTTTGAAAGTTATCTATTCGATTCTGCTCACATAAACTTGCAATGATTCAAATTTAGTCCTGTTATTATCAGTGCGTCACGTCATCTAATACTTTTTTCTAGTCATATGCATTTTTCTATTTACTCTTTCGACTTATTACATATATTGTTGTTATTCTGAATATTCTTTGTATGATTCAAGAATCCATAATTTTTCTTGAAGAAGGAATATAAAAAGGAAATAACTTTAGTCCTAAATTGTAAAATTTCTAATAAACAAAAGTTGCATTTAAGACACCTAATTTAGTTCCAAGTTTATTTGCAACAAACATCAGTAGTTGGTAAAAAGTAAACAATAGACAATTTGGCATAAGATCAGAAATATAAATTTGTCCCGCCCTTTAGTTTAAGTTTTGGACATGAAGAAAAGAACTTTTATCTGGTTAACTTTTTTTTTAAGGTATATAGGGTCTATAGACCCCTTTGATTTTTTATTTTTTCATTAAAGGATATTACTAAATAATTTATATTTATCATTTCTGTAATATTTATAATTCTATAAATTATTTAAATTTCCTATCAACCAAATAGGGGACCACAGCGAGAATTAGAAGATTTCAATTTGAAGCTTTGTAGTTTCAGATCTAATCCACTTCCTCTCTCTTAGTCCCTTTAGCCATTTACCAACTTTTCATCAATCATTGTAAGCTGATTAAATCACAATGAGGATCATCGTAAATGATGCTAGTTTTTCCCAAAATGTAAAAATTCTTCTGTACTAATATATTGTTTCCATTTGGAAATGAGAGTCTCATTTGACCTTTTGAGATTTTGTCTGCATATTAAGGCCTGTATAGGACACATCCATATATATAATGATTTTTTCTTCATTAACTTTGGAGACTAAATTTGTTAGTGGGAAGAGAGAATCTTTTGGTGCGTCCTCGATAAACCTTAATATACAAATACCAAAAGCTTAAATGGAACTCTCATTTTCGGTCGCAATAAATTTTATTTTTTTAACTTTAATAATCGTTTTCCTTTTTGATTTTTTGGTAATTAGTACTCGGCTACTATCGGGAGAGAATGCTGCACCACCAACATAGATATGAATAATCATCTCAGTTATTTATTAGTTTATTTAGACGCATTGAAGAAAATTCCATTGGATTTTACAATTGGTGCATTATATATTTAACACCTTATTTTCTATTCTCCAGTTTCATTTATTTAATCACGTTTTGTAGCACATTTGATATGAACATTCTTAGGAACCATTAATATCTTTCTTTTCTAATGCCACTGCTAGGGTTACCTAATTTGTCCCTACCCTGTGAACCATGAAGTGGGTTACGCTCGTTCGTGTACTATCTCACTCTATGGCGATTCATTCCACAAAATCTCTAAACAAATCTAAAAAGGATAGCAAACGACTCGTAATGAAACAAGCATTAAATTAATGAGTGTACCTTACTTAGATCTTGCCAACAATCTGCAATGTCAATCAATCTATCTTCTTTCTCCGTTGATCTTTGTTCACCCTAATCTTCTTTTCTTAGCAATGAAATCATTGATTTGGTTAACAAATGTGTTTTCACCCAACCGTTGAAATGAGAGAGGAGAGAGAAGTGTCAAGGTCCCAAGGATAGAGACAATGTGTTAGAGCAATGTGTGAGATAAGAGAAACACGTGAGAGGAAGGATAAGAGATGGGTCAAGGTCCCAAGGATCTTGATATGTTGTATTAATTACTGATTAATTGTAATTATTTAATAATAAAATATATTATTTTATAGTTTATTATTATAAATACTTAACTATCAGTAACTTTCTAAGGTTAAATATTTAACTTTATACAACAAGCGTATAAAATCACAAAATTTTAATTGTGAAATTCATATTTTAAATTTTAAATCTCTAGAATTATCTTATTACTACATACCTATTTTTTTAAGTACTATCTTAAATTCTTATATGTTGTATAAATAGTTATAAATTATAGATATACCTACTGGGAGCAACCATGGGGGGTAAAAATACAAATAGGTGAAATTGTAAAGCACTCATGTCCAATTATCATATCCTCATAGAAGAACTCCCTGAATAAACGAACCTTCAAGTATTGCGACCCCAATTATCAACTAAGTATACCCCTCCAAATTGCGTTCCTACAATTTAGCGAACCCCATCCACGTACCCGTAGCCCTTACTCAATGCTGCACAAGTTGGGTACACTGGACTGTTTGTGTTTGTTGATTTAGATTGAAAGTAATATACAGTGTAAATCCAATAAAGGATATGGATCTGTGTCTAATTAAATGGCTCAGCATGAATTATTTACCTTCCCCAAATGGCTGAACTGTGTGGTGTTTCATGAACTTGCAGTTTGTATGTAGACATGATAATTTGAAACAATGAATCAGGATGATCAATTTCCTTAAATGCCAAACCAATTCTCCTTTGCTATACAATTATGCCACATGTTTTATGTCATACTAGAAGCTATATAATGATTTTAACCTTTTCTTTTACTATGAATTATTCTGAAAAACACATCGAGTATCCAATTCTTTGACATTTGAGCTAATTAGATTTATGTAATTCCCATCAATCCCTCAAGTTATGTTAGTAATTGTTTTTCACCATCTATATTTATTTAGTTTTATTTTTCTTTGCTTACATTCATAGAACTGGTAATTATGCAACATCAGTATTGCCCTTAAACTTATGCACAAACCGGTTGCCATTTGATAGGGCCAATACAAGTCAACTCTAGTTTGTCCTGTGTGTAGTAAAGTATCTGTTACATTTGATCCCTTCATGTATCTTTCCTTGCCCCTTCAATCCACAACCACGCGAACTATGACGCTGACAGTTTTCACTTGCGACGGAAGTGCACTACCAGCTGCTTGCACCGTAACTGTTCCAAAGCAGGGACGTAGCAGGGACTTAATCCAGGCACTTAGCAGTGCTTGTTCTTTAAGGCATAATGAGAAGCTTTTGCTCGCAGAGGTGAAGCACATTGATTAATTTACTGGTTCTACCCTTGTATTATGAGGATCTTTTTTTCTTTTTTTTGGTGTGTGTGGGGTAATTCAAATTTATTATTCACAGATACGTAGCCACTTGATTCACCGTTTCTTGGAAGATCCTCTAATGTCACTGTCTTCCATCAAAGATGATGACCACCTTGCTGCCTACAAGATCCCAAAGTCTCTGAAAAATTTCAAATTTCTTCAGCTGATACACCGTCGGGAAGAACAGTAAGTATATGTGGAAACCATTAACTAATTATTGGGGGTAGTTAAAAGCCTGTTTCCGCAGGCGTCATGTTATATGTTTCCCCTTAATATTCATAGCAGTGGAAAGGGAAAAATATTGCATTTATTGCTTTACTGACTTTCCCTTTGTTTAAAAAACCTGTCTCTAGTAATTGCTTTATCTTTTGAGAATTAATAAAAGACTTGCTACTGGGTATCCCTTATTTGTATGGGGGTTGTTTTTGATCCTTTACTTGTATTATTATTAATGACATTAGATATTTTCTCTTTTAGGGAAGCTGGTAGTTCCCTGAGAAAAACAGGGTGGAAGCCTTATGGAACACCTCTTGTTTCGCCCATCTCATGTGATGCTGTTGTTACGAGAGGTGATATACAGTCTGTAGTTTACACAATGCTCTCCCCAATGCTAAGGACTGATAATCTGGATTCAAACACATCAGCAACAACATCTGACCCACCTCCAGCTGTCAATTGCACTGAAGCTAGCACTGAATCCAATATAGCTGATTCAAAACAGGAGAGTGGCAATTCTAAACTGCCGGCAGCACAGAAACTTCCTTTACAGTTGGTTGACGAGAACAATGCGTGCATTGATCTATCAGTTGGAGAAGAGAAACCTGTTAAATTTTCCTCATCATCAATATCAATACTAGTTTTTGTTGATTGGTCTCCGAAGCTTTTGGACAATTATGAGACCAGTTACCTGGAAAACTTACCCGAAGTTCTCAAGTATGGTACCGTGACTAAAAAAAGTCGTAGTGAACCTCTTTCCCTGTACACTTGCTTGGAAGCTTTTCTACGCGAAGAGCCATTGGTACCTGAAGATATGTGGTTAGTTTCTTAATATTTTCTTCATTAGAATATTGCGAAGATGCACATAAGGTTTTCAGATTTTGATGTTAATGATTGGTTTAATAAGATGTTGAGTTTGTTTGGAGAGTGAATTTCTAACCACACCAAAGTATAATTATTGTTTGAAGGATTGGAATTAACGAAAAGGTGAGTTATCTTACATGTGAAATCTTTAGATTAAGGTTTCTACTGATGTTGCTAAACATTTGTTAAGCTCACTAACACCACTTAGTAGTGCTTTATTAGCCCCTCCCACTTAAAAGCTTGCAGGGCTTTATGACCCCATCCCACTTAACAGCTTGGCGGTGACTAATTCCAATGGTGGCTTAGCCAAGATGTAGAATGCCAAGAACATGTATTTGTTTTGGATATATTTAGACTTTTCTAGTGAGTTTGCAATGTTACACCTAAATTGTTGTGCCTGGTGTGTGTGTGTGTGTGTGTGTGTTTTTTTGTGGGGGGGTAAACATACTTTCTGATGTTTTAGATTGACATGTTATATTATAACTTGCTTGGTGTGTGTGGTGAAGGTACTGTCCTCAATGCAAGGAGCGAAGGCAAGCAAGCAAGAAACTTGATCTTTGGAGGCTTCCTGAAGTGCTTGTTATCCATCTGAAGAGGTTCTCATACAGTAGGTCAATGAAGCATAAGCTAGAGACCTTTGTCAACTTCCCTATTCATGATTTCGACTTGACAAATTATGTAGCCAACAAAAGCAACTCTAGACAACAACTATATGAACTTTACGCCTTAACGAATCACTATGGCAGCATGGGAAGTGGTCACTACACAGCACACATTAAGGTGAGCTAAAGTCTTCTTTGAACTCGTCTTTTGACTTGTTTCTGGAATTTACAACCTTTTGATTTTAGCAGAGGCTTTAGACTGGTTTCTGTCTGTCAATTCGATAAGAGCATGGAAGCCTATATTAAAAGCTAGACCGATATTGACTTAATTTTTTGTTCCCATTAGTGTTCATATGGAAAGCTTTAACCCTGGTCCTATTTATTAGGTTATCAGTCAGTCGGTCAGTTGTGTTTCATTTAGCATACAACTGAACTGTAGTAGGCATCTGTTAGACATACTATAGGGTGATTATGTTTCCACTTTGAGACTTGTTATTTGTATCCATTTATTATTATTATTATTATTATTATTATTATTATTATTATTATTATTAATTTTATATAAACTGCAATTTAGTATGTAAAAGAGACGTAATACAAATAAAGATTTTATTTTTTGGAATTGTGGATGCCTGAATTTCAGCATTTAACGGTTGGACATTTGATTGGGTAGTAACTTTGGGGTACTTGTATGATGTGCAGCTCCTTGATGAGAATAGGTGGTACAACTTTGATGACACCCATATATCACCCATAAATGAGGAAGATGTAAGATCAGGCGCGGCATATGTACTTTTCTACCGGAGGGTGAAAGCTGATATTGCCTGTGTGTAAGAGTCTGCAGGTTGCAACAAATTTTCCTCTAAAAAATAAGTAAAATAGCTTCCGGACAAAAAGAGTGAGTGGCTCGGCTCCTTCATGTATGTGCGATGGAAGAGTTACAAGCCTATTGACATTTCAGGACTACAAAATAATCAGCAAAAGGCTTGAGAAAATGCACAACAGTCATTGTACTCTGAATCTTAAATTATGTGATATGTTTGTTTGAATTACTTCTTGTTTATACTTCGAAAACTACTTTTAGAGAGCAGATCCTCTGTCCCCAAATTTTCTGTCCGTTTATGTCCCTCCACTTAAATTTTGACACCTAGTTTCTTACTTAACACTAATTAATTCTAAAATTAAATAAAAGAACATGTGTCAAAATTTAAGTTAAGGGACACAAGAGGACATAAAATTTGGGGACAGAGGATCTGCTCTCATTCTCATCTCAATTCTCATATCATACATGGGAAAATAAAAATCCAATATTGGAGTTGATGACATTTTCTAGATTTGTTGGTATAAAATTCCTACTTGCTTATTTATTTTAATTTGTCTATTAAAATTTGTGTTCCCCAGTCTCATTTCAAGAAAACGTCAGCTCCATTAGTTTGACAAAACATAAATAATTAACGATTAGGTAATTTTATTTTTTATTTTTTTATTAAAAACTATGGACGGGACATGCATGGGTACTAATGGAAGTAGATAATGGAGAGACTAGAGGAGAATGGAGACAAAAATAAAAATAAAAGAGAGAGTAGATACTAAGCATTCTCCTTCCTTCGTCCCTAGTCCCTTCCTTTACATCAATCAATATATTATTGAGAATTTGGTGAGAAGCATTAGAAGAGCGAATTTCAAACTCAATTAAGCAGTAATTAAAATAAAATAAAAAACGAAAAGACGTATGAAAGCAAATTAAAGGAGAATCATTTCAAACATTCATTATCTATATTTAAATATAATAGTAATAATAATGAATGTTCAATTTAGTACGTAGTAATTAATTAATGACATGATAATTATATATAATACTTATAATTGTGATCATATATACTTATTATATTTACTAGTATATATTAATTATTATCATACGAATGGTATCTCCCTCTCCCAACTCCCAACTCCCAACCAGATTCGGTTAGTATGAAGTTATTTTTTTGGTAAGTTCTACCAATGATTGGACACACATACAATCTTGTGCGCATCTGTCAACAAGCGCTGCGTTCGGCCAATCTGATTAGTCAATTTATCTCAAAATAAACTTCATACTAACCACTTTCCTCCCAACCATATACACCATATACAATACATACCAAGGAAGGAGGTACTACAAAATATTTTAATAATGAAGACACGTTATAAATAAACAATGTTGGTTGACAATATCATCTTACGTACTCCACAAAACTGATCCACCCAGCCAGCCAGCCAGCTAGGTGATCAACTACTTGTGTTTAATCAATTACATTGGGGGAATGAGCTAATTGATATATATATATAT
The DNA here is from genome assembly GCA_020205605.1 of Panax ginseng. Taxonomy (NCBI): domain Eukaryota; kingdom Viridiplantae; phylum Streptophyta; class Magnoliopsida; order Apiales; family Araliaceae; genus Panax; species Panax ginseng. The sequence continues at coordinate 733,553 of CM035136.1, read as the reverse complement.
ATATATACATATATGCACCTCGCTCGCTCGCTAGCTAGATATATAGGTCGATCGATCTGATCATCTACAGATCGATCGAGAGAATTAAATCATGAAAACAGGCAAATATATTGATGTTGCCATCATCATCGTCTTCTTCCTGATCTTATCATGTTCAGTGATAGTAAAAGTGAGTTCCCAACCCACAGATTCATGCACTTCTAATCTTGACCAACTCAAAAATGCTCAACTTCTCTTTGATACTTCATCTCTCACTTGCCGCCCTGTTTGGGATTCCCAAAGTTTCATCCTCAGAGTAAGTCGATCATCATGTAAATAATTAACATATATCGATCTTTGTTTATACATACATACATATATATATATATATATATAAAATATTTGTGCATGGTTCATTAATTTGATGATGATATATATATATATATATATATATATATATATATATATATATATATATATATATATATATCTGCGCGCAGTATGAACAAACAACACCAAGTTTGTGGAGCTTTGTTTTATCAGCACCCAATACAAATTCCTACATAGGAATGGGGTTTTCATCCGACGGTATGATGGTAGGATCGAGCGCGATCGTAGGGTGGATAGGGGGTGATGGTACCGGTACGATCAAGAAGTATCATCTCACAGGACAGACACCAAGTCAAGTGGTGGTTAATGAAGGAAACTTGCAAGTACTTTCAAATTCATCTACTATCATATCCCTATCATCTCGTATATACATGGCCTTCCAGTTGAACACCAACCTGCCGGAGAAACGGATTCTGTACTCCGTCGGACCTGCTGGAAGGTTGCCCTTGGCGCCCGGATATCTTTTGTCCGAGCACATCAATAAGGTGTCTACTATTTTGAATTATGCGTCAGGTGAGTACGTATGTATATAGTAGTACTTCAAAACCAAAACCAGAACAGAAAAAAAAAAAGGTCTAATTAATTTCATTACACCACCACTACCACTAATTGAATTTGTACAAAATGCATGCTGTAATTTTAATGATCAGTCGTAATATGATATTAATTCTGAATATATTAATTAATTAATTTCATGCTTAATTATTACCAAATTCAAGTTGACCCGTAATTAGGGGCGGGTAAATATTTTAAATAACATGCATGCATGCAGTTTGTTGGTTGTTAATTACTAGTACTACTGCTTAATTTCTACATACATGTTTGACTTTAAATTAAGGCAACTAACATTTTCTGAACATGCATGCATGCAGGTGAAAGTAAAACACAAAGCACATCGTCCTCAAATTTAAAGAGGAGCCATGGTATTTTGAACATGTTAGGGTGGGGAATTATAATCCCGATGGGCGCAATGGTTGCTCGCTACTTGAAGGCATGGGATCCAATCTGGTTTTATTCCCACACAATGCTTCAATCCTTGGGGCTAATCTTTGGAGTAGCAGGAATAATATGTGGATTTGTCCTAGACAATCGTCTTAGTTCTAACGTACATAGGCACAAGGGCCTTGGGATCTTCATTCTTAGTCTCGGCTGCCTCCAGGTGATCATTCATTCATTCATCTAATTAAGAATATATCTTTAATTAGATCATGCATAATCTAGAATTTTATTCATTCATTTATATATTTTGTAGGTAATTGCAATTTTGGGGAGACCGGATAAGGAATCAAAAGTGAGGAAATACTGGAATTGGTACCACTATACTGTTGGAAGGGTTTTGATAGTTTTGGCGGCGGTAAATGTATTCTATGGCATCCATTTAGGCAATGCAGGAAGTGGATGGAACGCTGGTTTTGCACTTGTTCTTGCTATCTTCTTTATTCTTGCTTTTATCTTGGAGTTGAGGTTGTACTTGTACTGCCGACGACCATCAAAATAATAATAATAATAATAATAATTCATTATAACCTCCTATTCCTATTCCTATATATATATATATATATATATATATATATATATGATGATCCATAACATGTATTTGTTATGGATTAAAAATTAACAAATAACATCTTTAACGTCCATTACAATTATTAATGTCGTGGATTAAAAAAAATTAATATCCAAAGTTCATTTGAATAACTAGCGGACTAGATTAAAAAAAAATTGGACGAATATGTCATATCATAACAGCCTAACCAGAACAATTTCTTTCAACCCGCTGAATAAAAAAGAAAATAATGTTTCACCATTTCTTTCATGTTCACAACAATCCATAACCTTTTCAAATAGAAACTGTGATCGATGGAACCTTCGACATGTCAAGAAAAATTCTACATCGTGCACAGTGGATGAGGTCCCTGCTATGATATTGCAGGTATGCCCCTTTCAAGTGCAAATTGAACTTGAGCTTCAAGTTCATCTTTTGGTGAAAAAGACATAGTGAGAACATCTCTCTCGAAAAGAACCCCCCAAAGCTAACAACCCCGCATCCACATCCAAGACGATTTGAGTGTGTTTTCCCCATGCAATGTCAGGTATTGTCTGCTTGCATCCATAAACATTTGAGTCACCAAATAGCTGTCATAACCAATTAAGAAAGGAAAAATAAGAGATGAATAAAGATATTTGGACTATATGCTCATTAATCATCTCTATTCTAGTTTTATGGTGATACAAAATTGAATCAACCAATCTTGGTGAACTTGATTTTGAATGACCGTGATAAATTCAAAAAACATATCGATTAAATGCTGAAATACCTTATGTAGAACACAAATTTTGGATACACTGTGACGCCCCCAAAACAGGTCCATTCCATCCAACCCATTCTGAGTCGCCAAATACATGGTACAGAAAATAACTACAACTTTATTACAACAATTGTCGTACAAAATACAACAACACATATCTTTGTGAGTTTGGATACAAATATATACCAAATGTGACACATGTCCCAACTGTAGTGGAAAGACTCACACGATGACACCTTACATAAAGGTATAGTCAAAACCTGCTTTTAGAAACTAAAATCTTTGGGAAGTGCTTTCAGAGAAACTTTCGTATATGGGAGACCATGCGCCACAGGTTATGATAGATATCATATGGCCACGTAATTATCCTTGGTTGACCTAATAGACCCCAAAGAAAAACAAGAAGATTACTATCATATTCTTCCCGATGGTAAGTTTTCTCTTGACATATCATTATCTCCACTATCTCTAATTGAGAATTATACTTCAAACAAACACCAAGATTATATAGGTAGTGCTCAGTATATATATATACTCGTGAGTGGATGAAAGACATCCTGCATTTTATGATGATACGAGGTTGTATGTCATTAGACATCTTATATGATAGTGACAAAACACCCTTCTAACGTTGGGTTTGCCTCACCTCAAAAATTATATAGACCACCGATTCTATTCCCCTGTTATCCCCCACTCGACCCAACTACACTTTTATTATCCGAAAGGAATTGTGAAGCAAAAAAGGGTGAGCACAACTAGCTCAAGAAAGAATATTATGACTAAAGATAAATAAATTATCAATAGTCTTCATCAAGAATAAATCGTAGATTTAGAACATATGGTAGATGATAAAACTTTTCAACCATAGTTTAAATGAATGAAGCAATCCATTAGAAGAGTCGAATAGACTATAAAGTCTATTATCTTCTTCATGTTAAAAGTCCACCAACAATGTTTTATTCTCGTAACATCAATCAACAATTCATGTCCACAATCATATGAATAACTCATAATTATAATTGTTGTTCTAAATTCCTTTTCTCATCCAGACAAAGATAATTTTCATCACCGAAACATCAAAGATCATGGTTATACCAAATCACGGTTCATGTTCATAATCAAACTAATAAATTCATCTTGCACTTCTGTGCCAAAGATATTCATCAACAATTCATCTTTGCACTACAGGCCAAAGATATTCCTCAACAGTTCATATTTGCACTATAGGCCAAATATACTATTATCTCAAAGAAATATATAATCATTTCAGAATTTATATAAACAATAATTATAACCATGTTGATCATTTCACCTTTGCACTTAAGCTAAAGATATTCAGTTATATATTCAATGGTCATGATCATCATACCAAATAATCGGCGATTCAACTTTGCACCATCTTGGCCAAAGAGAACCCCTAATCACGATTATACCAATAATTTACCCATCTTTATACTCAAGTCAAAGAGAAATTTCAACACTAGAATTATAAAATGTTATATATGATAATAAAAATAATATTATCAAAACATGGATTCAATCAAAGATAGTAACCATAATTGTCATCTTTAACAAAAAGGAAAATTTCATTTTTAAATTGAATAGTGTCGTATATCGTGAATAAGGCCAGATACGTGAATAAGTAACTTCAAACACAAAAAGATAGAAATTTCACAAAAAACATCTTCACGCTTCATGAATAGTACTCGTGAATAGTAACTCGTGAATAAGAACTCATGAATAGTAAGAACGACATGAAAAAGTTCCAAATTTGATAAAAAGTTCAACCAATATTTTGGCATAATGATATTGAAGAAAATAATATCATTCATGAAAGAAATAACATCACTTACCTCAAAATAACCGTCTTACGATTTGAATTTAAGATATAGTCTTTGATGAAACCAGATCAGTATAGCAACACTCAAAGTATACTCACAAGAATACGCTCGATAATTTAGAGAGAGAAAAGAGAAAACTTAGTTTCGGTGTGATTTTCAATTCTAACTTAGCCTCTATTTATAGAAAAATGTTAGAAGCATGAGAGACTAAATTAATAAATTAATATTATTACAAAACTTATTTCTACGCATGCCTAAAGACTAATTCAGCCACCAGCCATCCTTGACCCAAATTAGCAGCCCACATGTGTTAGAATAAAAGTGGGTCCCACCCATAATTTAAATAAAAATCATTTTATTTTCCGAAACTTCAACAATTCGTAGAAAATAGCTCGGTTATCAGAAAAATTCAAAACTCGCGAATTTCCATGGGAAATTCCATTCTCTACAACTTTTGCGTAAGAAAAATTTTTCCAAATTCCAAAATGAAATTGGTAAGAAATTCACAAACGAAAGCGATTTTTACGAGCCCATAATCAATTTTCGGTCAAGAATTGTGTCCACCGACACACAAAACATATGTTAAACATTTAATGCCACAAAATACTCTACCTCCTCATATACTCATATATCCCACATTCATTATAAAAATATCACCGTTAATATATTATTAAAATAATATATTTAAATGAATTATTTTATCGAGAAAAAGATAAAATATTAATTTTCAACAATTGTCACATTAAAATTTTCTCCATCTATATCCACATAAAATAAATATTTTCTTTATCATAATAATCAATAATTACTTATTTAAAATAATATTACGTAATCACAGTGATTGACAATCAGCCGTCCTCAGAAAGAGGGCTTCCAATAAGGATTTCTCCTTCTCTTGGCGCCTTGATTAGGTGACCAAACCTCTCCTTCACATGACGAACTTTCTAGACATTGCCAATAATGTTATCGATAATATTATTCAAATAATTTGAATTATTGATCCGATAATAGAAAATCTTGTGCGATGACAATTATTGAAACAATAATAATATATAATATCGCGCAAGAATTATTGAATCAATAAAATAAAATATTGAGCGGTAATTATCAGAATAACAATCGATTGAGTAGGTGTCTTACGTAAGAATCAATAATTCAAAATAATCGTATGTAATGGTAATGCTTTCGCAACAACGCGTATTATTGTATTTTAACCACCGTGTATTCCAACGGTGTTAACGGTGAAAACTCAAACTTGTCGTTTTCTTCATCCGACAGTTATTCCGTTATGGGCCCCCAAAATTCTTTGCATCGTCGTACGGATATTCCTGACAAAAAGAATATTCCACGACCAAACGAATATTCTCCGACAACAATGAATATTTTATAACCACTTGTGTGTTTTGTAAAATTTGCATATTTCACCCATAACTTTAAACTTTTATTAATTTTAACATTTACTGAATAATAATTATAAAAAAAATTAAATAATTTTATTTCATAAAATTCGGGGTCTTACATACACGATATCAAATTTGCACAACTTGTTATCGATCTGCCTTCAATTATATTGCACAACTTATTGCAAATCTGTCTTCAATTGCGAACCAGGATTTCTCAAATGGCCTGAAATATCGCAGTAACTTTTGCAAAATAAATTTTTAATCCAGTCCGCTAGTTATTCTAGCGGACAGCGAGCCCTTTTTTTAAATCCAAACCATTAATAATTAAAATGGACGTTAGAGATGTTATTTACTAATTTTTGATGCATAGTAAATACATTATATGGATCATTCCCCATATATATATATATATATATGGTCTCCATCCACAGCAACCGGTTGTTGGGAACAACCCTTTTAGCCGTAGCCCGCCACAACCTCTGTAGCGACTTTAAAAAAAAAAAAAAAAAGTAACAAAAACCGCTACAAATTGTAGCTAATTGGAAATTTAAAGGAGTTGCTCCCCAACAAAGGTTCTTTGTGGATGGAATTATATATATATATATATATATATATATATATATATATATATATATATATATATACTGTAAGATCAAGAACATTCTCTTAAATAAGATTCCGCATTTAAATAACATTCTTTTATTAAAACTACATGCGTTTTGAAGGGACGCGGTGACATTTTTGTAAATGCCACCTAAGATGTAACGAATCTTATTTAAGGAGAACGCTCTTGATCTGACAATATATATATATATATATATATATATATATATATATATATATATATATATGTGTGTGTGTGTGTGTGTGTGTGTGTGTGTGTGTGTGTGTGTGTGTGTGTGTGTGTGTGTGACAATGATTCATAACATCTATTTGTTATAGATCAAAAACTGGCATATACCATCCTAATCGTCCATTTCAATAATTAACTGTTAAAAAAATATTAGGAGAAAGATTTGCCGTACTCGGTACTAGCTAGTAACTTTGATCAACGACTTAATTCTAAGTTTTTTAGCTAGATTGTGATGCTCCATAATTTGCAGACCATAGATAAATTGTTCATAACCAATACAATATGATCATTTTGATTGGTACGTATTAGAACCAATTAATTAATAATGACTAAATAATTAATTTAATTCATATAGCTAGCTAGATAGTTAGGTTTGGTGATGAAATATTTTGTAAAAGCTCACAATTAACTAGGTTAGGAGGTGTTTGATAAAAATAAATAAATTTAAATTTAAATGAGATGAATCTGAATCTGAATGAAAAAAGTTGTTTGATAATTGATATGTCTGGAACATCTTAATAATTTTTTTTTATTATTTTATCCCTCCAAAAAAAAATTAAAATTATTATAAATTTATTTAATATTACTTAATATAATAGCTAATATTGTAAAAAAAACTTCATTCAACAAAAAAAATTACATTAAACCATTCAGTCAAAATCGTCTGAATGGCTAACCAATTTAATCATTCATACGATTTTTTTTCCCAAAATAAACACATGAATGACTGACCGACTCAGTCATTTAGTCCTAAACAAACAACAATTTAATCATGTAAAACAAAACAAATGAAGAATATTGAAAAAAAAAATATTTTTGGCTTTTACATTACATAGATATTAAAAAAATATATCAACTCCAATTCGATAGATGGACTACAACAGAGAAATTTCTTACAGTAGGGGCAGAAACAAAATTTGCCAAAACTTGTAAGGTCAATCTGTAAATATCAGCGGAAAGAAATCAAACTCAAATAATACCCGGTACAAACCAAAATAATGGAGAGGAAAGAGAGACAGAGAGCCAACAGGAAGACGACGACGAACGAACCAGGAAAGGCGGAAAGAGGAAAATTGAAAGCAGGAACAAGAAATATGCATATTGCGACCAAACCCTAATCCTCGGCAAGATTCGTCCCTCATTCTCTCTCTCTCATTTCCGCGTAATTTATACATACACATAAATATATGTACGTATATATATACACACACAGTTTATATACATATCATCTTCAATCATTCATTCCTTAGCCAAGCCTTCATTTTATCATTTCCATAACCTCAATTGATTTTATTCGACTTCTTTAGCCCTTCGATTCTAGATCCACAACGGGGTAATTCATTCCAGATCTGCTCAATTAAGAGCCATCAATGGATGATTTTGGTATGTTTGCAAGAGACTTGGGGTTTAGACCTCAAGGCAAATCCGCCCCGATGAAATCCTCTGGAATCGGTTCCGACCGGTCACCAGCTACCTCATCTACCCCGTTTTCCGATGATCAGTTCGGTGATGTATTTGGTGGACCTCCTAAGTACTCGAGCTCCAGCAATAATAAAACTTCATCCGTGTCTGACTTTGATTACGATTCAATATTTAAGAACTCAGTTTCTAATGAGTCAAAGAACAAATCGAATTCTGCTTCGACAGAGCCGGTTTATGATAAGCCGGTCTACGATGAGGACATATTTGATGGTTTACCTGGATTAAAGAGCAAATCAATGTCTGCAGCCGCAAATTATGATGAAAATGTGTTTGCCTCCATGAGTTCAACGCAGAAACAGAGCAGTGGAGATCAGTTTGATGATCTTCTTGGGAATTTAGGTAGGAGTGATAAATTGGAACCGAATAATATGAGTTCTAGAGATTTTGATGACTTGATACCTGGTTTTGGTAGTGGTAGTCCCAGTAACAGGTATTATTATACTTACATTGCCTCCGTATAGTTTTTCTGTTTCAGCTGAACTGAGTTTATAATATGATTGCTGTTCAAATTAATTTATTTTTTCATAGCATCACTTGTTTTAACTATCAAATCATTTCAGATTTGGTATATTAGCACCTAATGCAAGTCTATTTTTTTTAGAATTATTTTTTTAATTTTCTGAATGTATATGTGCATGACATAATTTGAAGGTGTTGCCAATGATTTGGTGCAAAATATTATATGGCTTTAGGGAATTTCTTGTAAAAGCACTGTAATGAAAGTGAGAAATATGTTCATTTAGACACTATGGAGTTTAATTTTGAAAGTGCACAAGTTCTTACCTCGGGCCCTCGGCCATAAAGCTATATAGGAATGCTCTTGTAAATGAAAAATTTATCAGTAACAATCATGTAAATGTGCTCACCAAGCAGTCTGAGCAATTCTTCGTATTTTAATATTACACATTTATTGCCAAAGCTTGCTGTAGGCTCAACTTTATGTGTAAATTATAAGTAAAGATGGAGCCTTATGTTTTTATGCAAGTGTTAGATAAGTTTAGTATTCATTATGTCAAAAGAGGCACTTCCTGCTTTTGTAGTACTTGTCAGATCATTATTGGTTAGGATGGAAATAAGAATTAATTATTATTATTTAGAGAGAAAGTATGTGTAATTATTAATTATCTAATGATTATATTATTAGATTATTCTAGAACTTTTTTTATTATATTTGTAGATAATTATTAGGAGTTTCTTTCCAATTTAATTAGGGTTTTATCAGTCCTATATAGATGGATGTAACTCATCTTATTATTATTCAGTGAATTAATTATATTGATTTCAAGCCATGTGCTTTGTGGCTTTTGTGGCCATATTCTTCTTTTTATCCCCTTTATTCCTTCTTCCTACCTATCCCTGCAGCAATTTCAGAAGTTCAAAAGACTAAATTGAGAATTTGAGATAGTAAAGGAATGAAGTACCGATAAAAGTTAATAATAGTACGTTTTTAGGACATTAAGTAACAAATTCAAGGTATATTATAGAAAATATAACTCGTGATGAATTGGAGAAATGCAGTCACCGGTTCCCACATCTGTGATAAAAAGTAACATGGTTAACTCATTGAGGAGCATTGTAAAATTGGATTTGTAATTTTGGAACCAGTTACGCTCAACTCATTTTTAATGCACTAATTTTTGGTGTGTACTCCTTCATAGAAATTTTGAATTGATTTAAATATTCAACTTACATATGGACCATTTTAAATGAACGTACTATTAGCAATGTGACAAAGAACTATATGAGGTTCAGATTTTAACAGGATATTGAATGTGACCATAAAAAGTTTTTGAAGAAAGTGCAGTTGAGTTCGAGACAACTGTTGGTGTGACCTCTCAGGGTTTTCATTTTCCTTCATTCTTGGTGAAGACAATATGGTGGGAAAGTAAAGTAAATGAATGGTCAATGATAAGTTAATAGCACGTCTACTTGTTTTGCGATAAATAATGAAGGAAAGAGATGATGTTTTGAATTTATTGACAACTTAGGTGTTTGGTAACTTTATACCAAATTTCATATTGTTTAATATTTAGAGAAAGGAATCTCAAAGCAAAATTAATATTAGACCATGAGATAAAATTCAGCTGCCTTTTAATTAACTTCGTAAATCATTATTAAGAATTGCATAAAACTTGGCATTTTGAGTTGGCAAGATAATTTCTCATACTCTCCTCTATGCAAGTTATCTTTTTTGATGCATTTCTTTCTCTCATTTCTATGCATACTAAATAAGATAGTTTGTTTCATTGAAGTTTTAATTGTTATAGTATCTTTATCTATAAGGAGCTTTTCTGTTCTATTGAACAAATGGAGAATATGTATGTCAAAAATTATCAACTTTTGAAGAGCGTTGACTAATGGAACATGGTTTGGCTTTTGATTGAGATACTTTTCTGGAGCTCTCTGCGTGACTTGGCAGCTACCATCAATGTTTAGTCAGTGTTCTAGAAGTCACTGCTCAGCCCCGTCTAGCCCCAGTTAGGTGCTAGGCAGTCCTTTACCTACTCAATTCGACTGGGTGTCTAGGTGGAATTAGTCCTCTACTGTATCGATTTATTGAAGGCTTTGAAGCTTTATAATGCTTGAAATGAATTCATATTGATTTTAGAATCTTTACATCTACTATATGCTTTATATAGTATGTAAATATATATATAATAGAAAGATAAAAAATTAATACCACCAACAAAAATGCATTGGCGTTAGGTGCCCCTCCGCTGCCTAGGTCCACCTAGTGTTTTTTAGAACACTGGGTTTAATTTCAGTGAGTTGTTTCTGTTAAGATGGAAATGTCTTAGAAATGTTTCACTTTTTCATGTGGTTTATACTACAAGTTTTTGTTGTTCCCAAAATGGAAATATATCAACTGTTTAAAACAGATCTTTGTCATCCACCTTGAGTATTCCTTGAAAGTGGATGCAGTAAGAAGAGATGACTCAAAATAAAGTTCCATAAAGATCAAATGAAAGCATTTACTAAAATACATTTTAGAAAGTATGATTCAACTATCTCTGATTGTGTCTGTCTTGCCATTTTCCCATTTGTCATTTCTGTAGCTAGTGCAAGACACATCTATTTAACTGTCTTTGCCAATAATGTGTACCAGTTGATTAACTTTGCGTCATATTTTCTGTTTTCACAGGCCAAGTCTGTCATCAAGTCAAGTCCCAAAACCAACCGGTAATTCAAATCAAGCATCGAAGGTGATGGATGACCCTTTTGTGGTACTAGAATCAACTTCAACCACTGGGGTTTCATCCCCTGGGTTTTTCAATGATCCTCTGGAAGAGATTAGTAAGCTTAGTAAATCTGGAAATACAAAGCAAGATGGATCATCTGTAAGTGGGGCAGTATTTGATGATATCAATCCCCTCAATGAGTTTGGTAAGTCTGTGCCTGTGCCTGTGCATTCTTCTGGGATGAAAAACAGGGGAAAGGATGGGTGCCCTTCTAGGGAAGGATCTAGCATGAAGAGGGCACAAGATTCTGCTGATAATGAAGCTTTCGGGAAACCTTCTTTCAAATCTTATTCTGAGAGCCACACAGAAAAGAAGGTGCCTGTTGATGATTATCAAGAATCTCATCAAACCATATTTGACATGCCAGCTGTCCCAACAGACTCTCAGAATTCATTTGGTCAACGTGCATCTTCCCCTTCATATGTAAATTCTAATTTCAGTGAGACAAATTTTCAGGTAGATATGTCTCCCAGGTCAGAAGGACACTTGCAGTCATCTGATGACGTGTGGCTCACTGTATCAGAGATTCCTCTTTTTACACAACCCACTAATGCCCCACCGCCTTCAAGACCCCCTCCTCCGATACCTAGACACACTTCAAAATCTGAAAGAGGTTTTTCGGCTTCAAGTGCAAGAAATAAAATTAATGAGTTTGCTTCTTCTCCAAATTCTGCTCAATATTCTCAAAGTCCTAAACCTTTCCGTCTCGCAGCTAAGAACCCCATGGTTTCTTCAATAGATGAACTTGAAGATTTTGTCATGGCTAGGAACCACAATAATGTGAATGAAAATGTTGATATTCATTCTGGTGAAGACATTAACACAAACTCTGCTGCTGCTGCATCTGCTGCTGCTATGAAGGAGGCTATGGATCGAGCTGAGGCAAAATTTAGGCATGCTAAGGAAGTAAGAGAAAGAGAACATGCAAAGGCTGCTAGAAGTAAAGAAGCAATGCAGCTGGAAAACGATGAGCAAGAAACAGAGGAAGGCGAATTTAGGGAAAACCAGGAGAGACTGAATCGTGAGCGACGACAGAGGGAATGGGAGGAGGAAGAGAGAGAAAAGAGGAGACTTGAGAAGGAGAGAGCAAGGGATATTGAAAGGGAAAGGGCTAGACAAGCTGTGGAAAGGGCTACTAGGGAAGCTCGTGAAAGAGCAGTGACAGAGGCCCGTGAAAGAGCAGCTGCTGACGCTCGCCTTAAAAGTGAGAGAGCTGCAGTTCAGAGAGCACAAGCTGAAGCTCGTGAGAGGGCAGCAGCTGATGCAAGAGACAGAGCAGAAAGGGCCGCTGCAGAAGCTAGGGAAAGGGCAAATGCTGAAGCAAGAGAAAAAGAAGCAAGGGAAAAAGCTGCTGTTGCAAGGGCTGAAGCAGATGCAAGGCGTAGAGCAGAACGAGCTGCCGTAGATAGGGTTGCTGCTGGAGCTAGAGAGAGGGCTGCTGCTGAAGCACGAGAAAGAGCAGCTGCTACTGCTGCAGCAAGGATGAACCAACAGAAGAATGATAATGACCTTGAATCCTTTTTCAACATGGGTTCTCGACCAAGCAGTGCACCGAGGCCAAGGGCAAGCTCTTCTGTAAGTAACGAAGGCTGTATATGCATTATATATTCTGACTTCTGTCTCCTTCTATAGAAGGCTTTATTGTATATTTTTTGTGATTGCCCCATTTTCAGGAACCTTCAGTGGATCCACAATTTCAGAGCAGGGGAGGGCCTGATGGTACTAGGAGGACGTCCCAAAGTGGAGTCTCATCCAACATAAAGAAAGCATCTTCTGCTACTAACATTGTTGATGATCTTAGCTCAATTTTTGGAGGTATCTGATTAAATCTCCTTTCTAACATTTGTATTCTTCTGCCACTTCCTCTCTAATTTACTAATTGCTGAAAACTTCTATTGCAAAAGCTGCTCCGTCAGCTGGAGAATTCCAGGATGTTGAAGGGGAAACTGAAGAAAGAAGAAGAGCAAGGCTGGAACGCCATCAACGCACTCAAGAGCGTGCAGTATGGTTTTCTTGCCTCGAGATATTTTTTTGTTTTGAGTTTCTCTGCAAACATAATACCCCTTCTGTCTTGTCATTAATTGATGAGTTTTTATTCTCAGGCTAAAGCATTGGCTGAAAAGAATCAACGTGACCTTCAAACTCAGAGAGATCAAGAAGAAAGACATGTAAGCAATTAAAGCATTAAGCATCTCATAATATATGTATCCATCACTTTGTCTATCCTCTTCATTACTATAGCAGGTCTGCTGCTTCCATTGTCAAAAAGGATAAGCAAGTTTAAAGAATAAATTTTTTTTATCAATAAAAAATGTAAATTACCAACATCTTAATGTTATACATCAATTACCTTTTTCCAATGCCCTCTTTCTACAAATGAACGTGCACACATAAATATTTCAAAATTCATTTCTCTAATTTGGGCACTCTTTTTTTAAGTACTTGACTTGTCTTGCATTTTTCCAGTCTTATCTTATTAGGTAGAAGTAACAAAATATCATTATATATATATATATATATATATATATAAACATATATATCAAGAAAAACTCAGGTGATATATTGTTAATATATATATTTTTTTTTTTTTGTGGTCTGGTTGGACAGTGGGTTGGAATTAAGATAGTTTGTATATATTTTCTACTTAGATATGGACCACAGTTCATTAGATAAGGGAATAAAAATTGCAATGCGCTTGTAACTTGGGGGAAATCTTTTTAATAATACAATGCACTAATAAAGTTTAATTATTATTGGTGCCATTTTACATGGACTCCTCACTTTTCCCTAAAGTATCTGTGTCTGACACTTGGACAAGGAGGGTATGTGTGTTGGACACGTTATTTCAGTGAAAAAATTTGGCAAAATTGAGGTGCAACAATGTTGGACTTTTCAAAGACCCGTGTTCGACCAGACACTCCATCCGAGTTCATGTAATTTAGATTGGTTCTTTCTATATTATACTACCTCCATTCCAATTTATAAGATCAATATTGACTTTTGAAATTCAAAATTAAAACAATCTATGTCAATTAAAAAGTATGAAACAGAAAATCTCACAATGAGTAATATTTTCTAGATAGCTTACAATATTCATCATTGTATTATTGACTAAAATTAACACAATCTATGTCAATTTTGAGTTTGAAGATTTCTTGAGTTTACTTGAAAAGGTCAATAATGATCATATATTTTAGAAAGGAGGGAGTATTTTATTTATTTGATTCACTAGGATTTATGGGTTATATAGGGAGTACATATAATAGGTAAAGGTAATTATATTCTTGCACATGGTAAACAGAAATGCACATATATTGTAAATAACAATATTGTAAGTTCTTTGCCCTGGATCAATGTAATTGAGGACTTTTTTGAAACCTATTTGATTACCAGTCGTTCTTTGAGCTTTGGATACTTTATCCGCACCCAGATAAAGAACTGTATGCGGATTTATTTAGGGAATTGATGTTTTCATAAGCAAAAGTGATATTTCCATGAGGTCCGTCTCACATGAATAGTAGATTGGTTCTACACTTGTGTGAAAGAGAACTTGTGGAAATATTAATCTTTACTTGTTGAAATAACAATTCCCTTTATTTACTGTTGTGTGTTGGTTTTGCCTACACTAATGTGATACCAAATCTTGCTTCACACTATAAAATGTTAATTTACCTGATTATGATCTGCATTTATTTCAGAGAATTGCCGAAACATTAGATATTGAGATCAAGCGTTGGGCTGCGGGGAAAGAGGGAAACTTGCGTGCACTGCTGTCAACTTTGCAATATGTGAGCCTTATTTATCTCTCTATCTTGTCTATAATTTTTTTGTATATCTTTTAAAAAGCAACACTTTTGATTTATTATTTGAAAACCTTTTGTTTGTTAAAGAGAACCAACTTATTACATCCTCTTAAATGATGATTAGGTGCTTTGGCCTGAATGCGGTTGGCAGCCTGTATCATTGACTGATTTGATTATGGGTGCCTCGGTTAAAAAAGTTTATAGAAAGGCAACTTTGTGCATCCATCCTGATAAGGTGCAGCAAAAGGGCGCTAATCTTCAACAGAAGTATATTGCTGAGAAGGTGTTCGACCTGCTTAAGGTACTTGTATATGTACATTCTAAAGTTCTTGGACATTTAAACATGACTGTGCTTGATAGTTTTGTTAATTAGAGACATGTTATGGAAAAGAGACATTGAGACAGCATCCCAAAAATATTCATTTTGTATGAACATGTGTCGAGTATTTATTTATCAAGCATTTCTTTGTAATGAAGTGATATGACTTTGTTCTAATTTTACTGTCTATTTGTGACTATACCTCAACTGTTAAATTATTCATATTCATATTTTTCTCGAAAGGATTTTCTGATTTTACTTCTCATATTTATTCTTGTATGAAATGATTATGCATTATGTTCCATGTTCATCACAAGTAACTTTCTCTTTCCTACTTTTATTCACTTGTTGAATTTATAATGTCAAATTTTCTTCTTCATTTTTCTTCTTTTTTTGGCTCTATGAAGATTTCTTTATATAATTTAGTCCCTCCGTTTCCAAAAAAGAATCTCGTTCCACAAAGAGTCCCATTGTTACTGATGGTAGGTATAAAATGACACAATGTCCTTAGGATTACCATCACAATTTCATTATAATGCCCCCACTACTAAACGAAATAATCCTTATATTTAGGGGTAAATATGGAACAAAAATATAATCTTGCAATTTGCAATTTGCAATTTGCAAATGAGATTCTATTTGTAGAACATTAGTATTATTTGTTCATTCTATTGCATTTCCCTTATTTTATTTTATTTTTATTTCAAATAGGAGGCCTGGAACAAGTTCAATTCAGAGGAGCTCTTTTAAATGCTGTGATAATTCTATAACTTGAAGCTACTTTTCATTTGGAAGCCACCAATTTTGCGAGAAGAGAAGCATTTATTCCAGTATGTATATGTTTTATACATCCACTGCTGCCCTCTTGCTGTAATGCGTGAATGATGAAGTGCAAAAGTAAGCTAGTGTTGCTGTAAATTGATTTTGGACGCCAGAGATACGCACGCAGACGCAGTCATGTGGACGTTGTCATCTCTGGTTGTTGTAAAGTAGCATTTTTGGCGATCATCTATGTGAGACTTTATCGGCCATGTCATCATGTGTATCAATCAGATGGATTTGTTTTGCCGGTTTCTTTTCTTTTTCATTTTCCTTTTCCTTTTCCTTTTCCTTTTCCAATTTATTTAGTTTGTGATAGCGTTTCATCTGTCCAATGTATTTATTGAGAGATGAAACATTAAGACTTGGATTGGAGAATTATGTTTTTTTTTTAAAGATGGGACGACTTTTCATGTCTTTTTCTCATCAATACATGCCATGTTGAATTTCATCAGCAGCCTGGTCTTTAACGTTAAATTTAATATTAATCGGATCCTTCCTCCTGAAGTTCGTTCAATTCATTAAATAAATAATGGATGTTTATGCTTCAGTAATATCTTAAATGTGCAGCATTCCCATTTCAATGAGATGTGTAGTTATATAACATATGGCTAGGCATTGAATGGTAAGAATTGATGTATGCGTTGCTGAATTACACAACCTTAGTGGAGTGATCATTATGCCTGTTGTAGATTGTTGAGTTGATGCATTTCAGTTGAGATAAATTTGATGTATGTAGTGCTTAATTAATTCTTTTGAATTGCAGACGAAATCTGCTTTCTAGCAGAAATAAAGGATTTATTTCAATCAAATATACAAGGAATTCCAGACTTGGATAATGTGCAAAGTGTGTGTGTGTGTGTGTGTGTGTGAGAGAGAGAGAGAGAGAGAGAGCAAAGCCTCTAAAAAGCTTGTGAAAATGCTTGCCCTATGATCATCCATCCAGTATGTGGTGAAGTACCTAAAGCTTTTCTTGTGTTTTTTTAAATAAAATAAAATAAAACAAAACAAAATATTATTTTATGAGTATGAAGTAGCTATATTACAACCTCAAATGTACTGCAACCCTGACATTCTATGTACAATGCAGTTAGGTCGAATCTAGACTCGATGCAGAACTTTGGTTTCATCCTGCATCCCCTATCAAGATGTTCTGCGTGAGCTTCAGCCAGCCGATTCCGCGTCAAGTCTAAAGTGACCTGAAAGTTGACAGCCATAAAAAATATTCAGGATCTCAAATAGTGCCACCAGAATTGGTGTTTTCAACATCAGATTTATCATTCAAATTCAAAGGGAATAACTCAAGTGCTGAACATTTGAAAATTACTGGATTATTATTAAGACAAGATAAGTAAACATAATTCTCAAGTAAACCATTCACCAGAATTGCAAGCCCAGAGTCAATAATTGGAAAACTGATGCCAGCTATACCCACTTGTACTCGAGTTCCCAAGAAGAGACACAAGCACCTCTAGGAATAGAAGTGAATGTTACAAGTCAGATGTCACCACATGTTCCAATGGCGATGTTCTCTATATATAGGGGGGGATGCAAAACAAAGGATTTGGAGTGTTTAATTTGCCTAGCACTGCAAAAGCTTCCCCATGGTGATTTCAACCATAAGGGATGGGGAAGTGAAGAAGGTAGAATGAAACTCTATGGCATCTACCTCTTGCACAATCACTACTGCTACCACTACTGCCCTGTTAGCATATATATATGCCAGATATATCAGCGGTACCTAAAGAACTAGTTATTTTTGTTTCCTCCGGAATCTAAACAACCATAATTACACACATTCGAAGATCCTACATTCCTACTGCAGTAAACTTAAAAGCAGGAAAGAGGAAACAGTAACAGAACCTCTTCTTCTCTGTTCAGTTTAAGTTCACAACGAGAACAATAAATATGAGAGCAGTTCTCTTGCAACTCTCCTTGCTTGCAGATGGGACACCAAACCTTCTTTTGCACCTAGTAGCAATATCAAAACTATTAACTGGATAATTTGTTTATGAATGCTGTTTTGGAGGAAAGCAAAGTGAAAACAATATAATATAATTTAGAGTGCTTTTAATAAGAGATCAGATCATAAAACCCAACATCTGAGAAGTGATTCAAATCATGGACTCTGAAACGAGCAGTCCTATCAAGTAACAATAGCATTTGATGATGGGCAAAAAATTAGAAGCTTTCTTGTTTAAGATATAAACCGTATTCTTGAAAAAGATTTTGGAAGGATGAGGCTTTCAACTATTGTCAGACAGAAAATCTGTTTGGCTATCTCACTGCTTTGAAATCTTTACTGAATATTACAATTCCATATTGCTCCCTCCCACTATTTCTCCATCTTTTACCCTTTTATTGGAGGTAACTAGGGGTGGGAGGGACTATTAAATTCTGCCAAGAATTGTAATGCACAAAACTTTTACATTATATATAGAAAAATGATAACTAAATAACTCATTCATATGTATTTGCAATTTTGAAATACAAATTTTGTGTTAGGTTCAATACTAAGATTCATCCATATTCAGCTATTTACAACAATACACTTCTTTTACAGGTCAAGCACAGAACTGATTCACCCATATTAAATGTACATTACACGGGTATATTGCTAACACATACTGGAACACTGATACAGTTGTTTGTAACATACCCGCTCATCATTCAGCTGCATATGCTCAAAAACGGCACACGCCAAGTATTCGTCCTCCTCGTCTTCCCAAGTTTTGATACAGTTTTCTGGTTCTGTGAGGAGCTAAAGTAAATATAATCTCAAAAAATAATGAATGCATATCATATATCCCCTTCAAGAAAAACAAAAACAAAAACGGGGGAAAATAGAAAAGTTGCACTGAAAAAAATTTAATGATTAAATAATTCTTAGCTACCCGCATTTTAGAAGATTAAGAGACCAGAACAACATTAATGCAGATAAAATAATGAGAAAATAGAGTGTCCACTTTCTAAAAGAGGCATGCAGGGGATGGGCCTAGAGGAACAAAGTGTTAAACTGAAAGAATTAAGAACAATGTCAACTTTTCTGACACATTTGTATTTCTTGTTAACATTCAGTAAAATGCTGGGTTAACATACAAATTTAAAATTCCTTTACAACCTAGTGACCTACGAACATGAAGGATTTACGAAGAAAATCAACACTTCACTGAAGACTAATACAATGCTTATATAAAAAATAAAATAAAAAATCCCTAATATGTTATTTTACACTTAAATGTTTCTTGTCATCCATTTATTATGACTGGATGCTATAAATTTTCATTCAGAACCCACATGCAGAATAATTTTATGAACTCTTCATTAAAGAAAACCATAAATCACCTCCTCTAGTTTGATCCAACCTAAGATCATCAAAAAAAATTCTTTGCATTTCTAACAATATTTCTTCACATTCCTCTTGACAAGCTGCGTGAAGACCATCATATTCCCATAACAAATCATTGGTTTCAGAAGCAGAAATTGGAGGACCAGCGTGGTCATCAAACGACAAGCCTTTTATCTTTCTGAGTTCATCAGAAACTATCTCCTGGAAAGTTGACTTGATGAACTCCTGCGACCAAAAGAAATTAATAAAAATAGGTAGGTAACTGGAATACTCTGATTTACTCTGAAGAGTAACAAAAGCATACATCCAATGCATAGTTCACGCCACTCAAATTTTAAAATAACCAAATACAACCAAAATAATGATAACAAACATCAAATTTATTCATATTAGTGGTGTGGCGCACTATGCACGTGGTCCATAAATTATAGGACAGTTTGCAATTGTATCTAGGTATTATAATTTTCTTTTATAAAAATCTAATCTCGAGTCTTCACTCCTCACTTGATGGTTGTACCACACCAAAACTAACAGGCACCAACTACAATAATGTAAGATAGAACAGATAACAGAATATGTTCCACTAAAAAATATAGGTGGGCAAGTGAATTTCTTTCTTCTACTATTCAGCTTTGTTGAATATTGAAGCTCTAAATAGATCTTGCATACAAAACTTAAAAGTCTTTAAGCAACTAAGGCTTCAATTCCTTTTTAGGTTTTTTATATAAGAATAAATTTTATTAGATAAAAAAGAGAATACAAAAGCATAGGGAACTAGAAGTCCACCCATCATACAAGTGAAAATTAAAGAAAACACTCGAAAGAGTACTAATACTCTACAAACATCCATGGTAGATGCCTTTAAAGAAGCAAGAAAAAAGAACCTTAATCAACAAAGCAAGAGATAAATAGCTATCACTAAAAAAACAAAATTATTATTAGCCCAGATCCTGAAAAGATAGTGCACTTGAAAAGAATCGTAACATCCCTTTAAAACCTCTGAACTGAGTAAGCAACAAATCCTCTATCCTATCGAGGTGCCCATTCCTCCCCAACACACCAATAATAAAGATTCACAAACTCCAAGTAATGGAGACAATATAAAAATAAATGAGTATGTGTATGTCTCATCATTCTGCTTACACGTAACACAATATAGATGAATGGAGACAGCTCTGTGAGGTCTGAACAACTAATAAAGAACATTAGTATTCCTTTGTAAAACAAGAGAAAAAATAAACACCTTGATTTTAATTGGAACATTTGCTTTCCAAATGACAGAAGTCAAAAGCAACTGAACCGGAGCACGAGAATGAGTCAAGAAAGAGAAATAACTCTAACAAGAAGATCTGTATCAAATTTGACATGTTATTTTAGACACCGATTCATTGGCATCATGATCAGTGAGATTCCCTTTTTTCTAAAAACACAAACTATGGTTTCAATTATTTTCCTCCATTTAGCAAAGATGAACTTTCACACACACACACACACACACACACACACATATATATATATATAGAGAGAGAATTGAATGCAGACCCTCAACTCCTTGTTTTCCTTGCAAGTATTGAAAAAGAATTATCACAGATTCATATGGTACACGAAAGCATTATTAAATGAACAACAATGCGTAGACTTGTTTGAATTGTTCATGTGGACGTGATAGATCATTGTATAAATGACTTCCTACAATAATTCATGAGTCGTTAGAGGATTTCTCTATTAATTCTTGTTATTCAAATTGGGGTTTTTCCTACACAAACATCACATGTTCTAATTCATCTAGTATTAGCCTACATAAAAGTGCAAAGATGTTCATCTATCTCAGTCCTTACGAGAGGCCTAAAAGTAGGAAACAACCATGTACATTGTTGGTTTGTCAGGGATGAGAGGATGAAAGTCATGAAACCATCATAGAACAGTTTTAATATAATCAATCAGCTTAACAATGAAATTATAGAAATATAAGTCTGCAAGCAACATAAATAAGGAACCATGTCAGACGACAAAAGATAGCTAAACAACAGACTGTAAAAACAAGTATGGTTTAAAAGTGAAAAAACAAACATATTACATTAAAGAAAAATAACCTCATTGTTGAAAGATTTATCCTCAGCTTCAGGTAATCTCATCTTCCAAAGCAGCCGGGTTCGATCATTCCGGACCCTTTTGCAGCAGTTTTCCCTGAGCTACAGTATTGCAGCACAAAATCATTAACTTTCCAGCTAGATACATACAATATTCACAAAAAAGAAGTGTGTTCGGTGTTGTATGTATATATATAACACATATGCACATACAAAGACGAAAATAAATGAAGGGGGAAGGGTACGCAGTGCCCCAACAATAAGAAAGAATCAGTGAAACCCATTCAGAGACGAACCTTGTGTTTCCATTTGGAATAGTTATTGAAAGAACGATGGGTCTTGAGAGAAGGCCGTGTTTGGGGCCATGGATCCTCCTCGCGGTCTCCCATTTGCTTCAATTTGTTGTTTGGTTGCTTCGATGATGAGAATATGAATTAATTAAAAAACTACGAACGAACTCCAACACTGTTTCTGTTTGTTTGTAAAAATTATTTCAGAAAAGAAAAGAAAAGGAAGTGTTTGTTTTGGAAGGTATAAAATACTAAATTATTCTTATAAGATTATTTGTTTGATAAATTATTATAAGATATTTTTAACCTACAAATATAATATAATATTTGAAGTTAACAAAGTACCCGAGATAAAATTTTTTATTATTATTTTGAGTAGTCTCATGTTAAATATCTATTTTTTTTTAATAATCAAACTTTTACACATTTTTTTTTATTATGTCCGTAGCATTAAATATCTCATACTTTTTTTATTTTAATTCTCTCTCCATATTTAATGATATTATTATGGATAATTTTATCATTTTAGTCTCTTCTTAATATGCCTGAAAAGTTCACCAAAATTTTTATCTCGGGACGGAGGAAGTAATACTTTTCAAAGAATTAAATAAAAATGGCTGGAGAGTATATACACGCTCTTTGCGGTCGCGTGTTCATTATAGTCGACGACCCATCTCCATCTGACTCAGCAAGAAAATAGTACTACTAAGCTTGAATTTTCGCACTTTGTTTTTTGTTTTTCTCTCTCTCCGGGAGTGTATGTATCCATTTTCTCCACGGGGGCGAAAACAAGGTAGACTGACCAGAAAGAAATAAAGTGCAAAATTCGGAGTCTGAAAATACTCCCCATCATCTTATTTCACCAATTTATACATACATATATATATATATACACACACATCTATATCAAGCGTGGCGCTGGCGGCGGCGGCGGTGGTGTTGGGGGAAAGAAATAGAAAATGCTGGAAAACCCTAGCAGCAGCGATTCGTCAGCCACAGCCAACATTGCCACCATCAAGCGGTATGCTCCTCCTAATCAAAGGTACCTACTTTTCATTCTCTCTCCCTATATATATATATTGGTCGATTAATTTAAGTGTGATCGTGATTTGATTTCATTTTTTACATGCAGCAACCGTTCTCTAGGCAGGCGCAAATCTGGAGTAGGTAATAAACAACTTTTATACCTTACTTAGTACTACTACTAAATCCTTTTCTAAATTTGCATGTATATATTTAAATATATGTACGAAGCTGAACTTGGGGTAGATTAGCTTAGTTAAGTAAATGCTCAAGATCACTTTCATTAAAGCTAGAACTGTATACAGACTACCCCAAAACAAAGGATTTGATTCAATTCAATTCAATTCTCAACCTCATGTTGCCAAATTGTAATATTTATTCTTGATGCTTTCATATTTTTTCTTCATTTGTAGCTGACAAATTGTCTTGTACTATATTTCGTCTTTTTACATGTATGTGTTGGGATTGGATGCTGGATTTTTTTCGTTTTTAGCTGTCCTTTAGATAGCGCAGAATGCTGCTTTGAGGTATGGGTCTCCAAAAGGAGGAACGGGGCAAAGACATCCTAAGAAGTCTGCCTATGGACTCTACCTCGAGCGACCTTCCCTTATTTAGGACAATAGAAAACAAGGCTTTGACTCCTAGTTATTTTATTTCCTCTTTTAGCTGCGGTCAGATTTTTGATTTCAATGACATAAAGATGTCTTTGAAGCATATAGAGGACTGAAATTGAGCTCATCTTGGTGTATCTCTCTACTTATATTTTTTGTATTTTAAATTGGTAAGGTTTTGATGAATTTAAATTGATATATAGGAGAGAACATTCAGATTGAAGCATATGGGCTGTTTGATTCCCATTCAGTTTTTACCATTTATGTGACTTGTCACTTGTGTAGTGGTGTACCATATATTAGGTAGTCGAGATTGAAACTCTCTCCTTTTCACTCTCAAGTTTCAACATAGTCATTTTATTAAGCACATTAATTTTTTATTTTTTTTTTCATATTGATAAGAACTTCATACACCGGACCCATGTCCCCCTCTCCAAAACCAATTATACTGAAGGAGACAACGGATGCCACACGATCAGATGGATTTCTTCCTTATGTTGTTTTCAACTTTTCATCATTCACTATTGTTATCCTCAATGTCCTAATCCTTAGCATATCTCCACAACAACTTGTCTGTAAAAACTTTACTCTCTCTCTCTCTCTCTCTCTCTCTCTCTCTCTCACACACACACACACACACTCAATCTTTCGCTTATTGGAGGGTGTCATGCCGTGGTTATCTCAACACTAATACGGATAAATCTTATTAAGAGAGTGCAGACAGAAAATATGTTCATTTCAAGGATCAATAACGTGCTTGTGAAAAAGTTATAACCATCCCGACCCCTTGACTAATTTTTCCACCCAACCTCTTCTAACATATCTTTATTGATGACTGCCAACCTGTCTTGGCCTTAGAGAAGACCCTTCAGATTAATTGACATTCTTATGTTGCTTAAGAATGGCTTTTCCTAAATGATTCTCCTCAATATTGTCACAAGAAAAATAATTTACATGTAGCGGTGATTGGCCTGATATGCTGGTTGCCTGGTTATTTGTTTCATTTCTTGTTTAAACTTCCAATTTGTGGCAATTGGCATTACTTATCTGTTTCAGTTTGTTGCCTTTGAATACTCTATAAAGTTACTTTCAAGTTTCAACTGAGGATCTTGAACATGCAACCTAAAAAAATGGCAGAATGTGATAGTAACTCTAACCCAACTGGAATAAGGTGAGTATTGATACCAAAAGCTCTGGATGATGAGTTTGTGGTACTTCAGTCAAAACT
Source organism: Panax ginseng (assembly GCA_020205605.1). NCBI lineage: Eukaryota > Viridiplantae > Streptophyta > Magnoliopsida > Apiales > Araliaceae > Panax > Panax ginseng. The sequence goes on along the minus strand of CM035136.1, from coordinate 708,525 downwards.
TGGAAGAATAGCAAAAGATAAAATTCTGGTGTAGTGATCATGGTTACAAAACTGTATATTTTGTACTTTCAGAGCATATTTGTTTGTGCATGTGATAGTTACCATGTTGTAGTGACGGAAGCAGGAAACTTAGTGCTGCATTCAGTTATCTATATTGATTAAACAATCTTTTATGCTGAACAAGCTCAGCTCTTTTGCTGCAGATAGATTAGAACGTACAAGCGGTTACCCAAACGAAGGAGAGAGGAATCAGGTTGCTGCATCAAAAAATGTTCCTAATCTAGATCGCAGGGATGCAGGCAGCAGCCTTCTTGTGAATGTGAATGCTCATGCAAGGTTGATATCTTTGCACGGATGTTGTAGCAGTGAAGCTTTTCATCTTCTGAATGACCGTAAGTCTCTACTATATTATTAGTTAATAATTTATTAAATGTTTAATACAGAGATAAATGTGATGTTTGTGCATTTTTCCATTCATATAATATGAATATAGTAACATGCTGACTAATTGGAGTACAATTATTGCACGAGTTCTATTTCATTGGTGTGTTTTGCAGGCTCAAAAACCAATCTGTATTTCTGTCATGATGTCTTTTGATTCCACATTTTCTCGAAGGCTGTTATTTTTTTGCTTTTTGCTTTTTAATGAGTTAATTATTTTGTCTGACTATCATTCCTCTTTATATTTTCTCATGCAGGTTGGGCTGCTGCTATGGATGTGTACAATAATCTGTCAATTGATTCAGCTGGCGAGTTAAAGAACCTTTTAATCTTTTAAATGCTTGTGTTGCATCAACTGTTTAGGCTATTTACCTACGGTATTTTTCATCAAATAACAACATCAATGTTATTGAAGTATGGGGTTTTTCTTTGAAGACTCATTACACACAAATTCCATAAAGAACAACAATTTCTCTTTAGACATTTGTATCTTGTGGTTGATAGGGTGTCCTTGTGGAATTTTAGTGAAGAGTTTAATGGAATAGATGCATTTTATCTGTAAAGAAACTCTAGAAATCCCCAAAACATACCGACTTGAACCTTTAATATTGTTAGCCTTTTAAAAGCTGATACTAAAAATTAAAATATATAAAAAATGGCGAAGAATTAGAATGAAGAAAGCACGTAAAATTTAAAATATTGCGGTATTACTAAGAAGACTGTTTTTAATCAGTTATTGTTGTTTGTCTATTTACAGAAAGGCCGATAATGTATTCAGGAAGTGGTGCATCAGCATGGGGGAACTTCAGACTTCCTCAACAGGTAAACTTCTCTCCCTCTCCCCCACACACACACACACACACACACACACACACACACACACACACACACACACACACACACACACACACACACACAAAAACATAAACACACTCGCATTCCCCACTCAAAACTCACTCACTTGCAATTGTTGTTTGCATTGTCTTCAGTCGATGCCCTAATCGCCCAGTGTTGGCCCTTCTTCTGGTTCGCATATGAACTTCTTGAGCGAACTTAAGCGTGCAATGCAGAATGCAAATGCCAAGTCTAACACGTAACAATCATCACGACTTTACCTGAAGTTTATGCTGTATGTAACTTCTAGGATTTGAACAGCTTGATCAAGGAACCTGTTGTATGTTTATGAACCCCTTTTTTTTAATTTTATTATTTGAGAATGTATGTTTATGATCCCTGATGGGTGCTTAAATGTGAATTATTTGAGTAGGTCACGTTTACTAAAATAATGGAAAACACTTTTGGTATTTTGAGCTGTGCGTAGAAAACGTGTTAAAAGCTGAAAGCTTTATGAATTTCATGAAATAGATTATAGTTCCAGGTATGCATTAAAGTTCAGTTTGGATAGTATGATTTTTAAATACTAGCTGTCCAGAAACAAGAAGGCTGTCAGAAATGCGGTTCATACTGTCTATGGCAAACACTTTTCTTTATCCACATCTTTACATGAACAGGGTACGGTACATATACCGAACCGGTGCACCAAAATTAGAAGAATGTGGATGTGGTTAGGAATAAACCTTTAATTGTCATTATCAACATTAACCAAAAATTGATACAATTGGAGGATGATGATGATGATGATTACACAAATTTGTTGGAGTGAATTGGAAGGTGATTATTGTTTCCACACGGGAATTATTCCTTGAGCTGCCAAACGCTTCTCAACCCAGAAGACAACATGTTTTGCAGAGATCCTCCTCTCATCAATGAGAAAGGGCTCGACAGTGCTCGCTTCCAACCCGTAGGATGACAAAGAAAATCCTTTTGGACCTGCAAGGGGCGGCAGGGTTAGTTAGTTAGTTAGTTAAATGCGTACCGACCGGGCATGGGAATGGGATTATAGTTAGTAAGAGCAGAAAGAAGGCTTAATTACCGGTGAGAACTCCCTCGGGGAAGAATGCCCAAAATGAATAAGGAATGCTCTTCTTTAGAAAGGAACCTTCTAGCTGTAGTAGTAGTAGTAGTGTGTGTGATAAAAAAAGAAGAAGAAATTTTTTGTTATTCTGCTTCCCCATTTGGGCTCAAGTAAATGTATGAATGAAATTAGGGGACAGGCTAACCAACCCTGTTGTCTCCAAAAGACAAGTCGATCTGGGAGATGTCATCTTGAGCTTCAAGAATTGCTTTAAGTGAAGGGATGACATCCTCTTCCATCATCTGAGGTAATGGCTTGGCTGGAGCTTTTGCCGGAGGCTTTGGCTTTGCGGGAGCTGATTCTTTGGCAGACTCTGCCTCCTTTTTATCCTTTGTTTCAGCAGTAGCTACTTTTTAACATCACAAGTTTAGACAGACCAAATAAAATCATTTGCCAAAAATAGATAATAAAAAAAAACCAAAAATATATTGTAGGAGTAGGAGTATATTAATTGTAGACAACACAATTATGAGCAGTGCATCAAAATTGATATGAAAATGAATGGAAGGGAGGAAGCTCTCTCTCTATATATATATATATGTATACGGTGATTGGTGAGAAAGCAGAATTAAGTTACCAACCAGTAGGTGAGGATGATTCTTGCACAGCAGAACAGGCAATACTCCGGTGGGAGGTGACTAATTTACTACTCACCATCTGCTGCACACAAAAGAGCAATAGATGATGCCGCCTCAGCCAGTGTTGAACAACAGTTGCAGGACAAAATGAGTAAAGAAAATAAAGACAAACATATTTTGTTATTTTCTTTATCTTCCAAGCAGGGGAGATTTTAACGAGAAGAAGAATATAGTAGTTTAAACAGAGACTCAGCTTGATTCATATATCAACAGATAAACATGGAGTGTATAGTATAGGGAGAGGGAGAGGGAGAGGGTGGTGAATTAATATTACCATGGAGAGTGCACAAGTGGGTTTGGGTTTACAGCTCAAGTATGAAGACGAGGGAAAGCTGGGAACAGCAATAGATCCTCCTGTTGTTGCCATTTTTGTCAGGAGGAAAAACAGAGAGACAAGTGTTTGATGATGATTCTTCTTGTTTCTCTGACTAATCAAACATTCTTCTTTTATCTCATTACTTCACCAGAAGAAAAAGAGGGAGGAGAGATAAATGTAGTTTAGTCCAGAGATTACAAAGAATCAAATGAAAAACGAACGTCAGCAGGGAGGTGAAGATGAAAAACAAGCTTTCTCATCCACACACTGCTTTGGCCAAATATTTGCCACTGATTTTTCAACTTCAACACTCTGTCTGTCTCTCTCTCTCTCTCTATTTATTTATTTCTTCCTTTATTATAATATATATATATATCATATACGTTTTTTAACATGAACTATTGGCACCGAGTCCTGTTGCACCATTTAACTAAATCTTCAACCCAGGATAAGTGCATAAATAAATCTTTAAATACTACTTTCATGAGATTTTTTTCTTCATCTTTTTCTTGCCCAAAACGGATTAAATTTATATCCCTCATCTGGTTGTCTTGTCATGTTTATCACATCCATAGAAAGCAATTCAAAAAATAAAAAATGAATTTATTAACCCAAGGGCTTTTGTGAAGTGAAACAAAAGTGTCCATTCAGAAATGAAAAGTATAATCCTAGTAAAACGTTAAAAGAAAGTCAACAAATCAGATAAGACGCGGTAGAGCTCAACAAATGAACAAACTTCTTACCTGGAAAGTCTCAAACCCAATGGAGACGGTAGCAAAATATATAAATTCAGTTTTACAAAAAAGTTCCTTTGTAAGGGAAAAATAGATGAATCTCATTTGGCGTCTAGCCTAGGTCCGTCCACTTCTTACCATCTCTTGCCACTCTTTTCTTACTTGCTTTTGCTGGGATGGGCTCAAACCTACTTTGCTTAAATTTCTGAATCATAGTGTAAACCTGCATCATGACATTAAAGTAAGAAAAATAAATGAAAAGATTATCACAAAATTAGAGCTCAAACATTTTCCACTACCTAATAAACAGATTGAAAAGATTATCAATCAAAAGAAGGCCTTGAATTGCATTAATATAGAGGTAGGAAGTTTGACCCCCTTAATTATGAAAATATAATTCTTCCCACATCACAAAATATTTTCAAAATCTCAAAAAAATCCTGGCTCAAATATAAGACATGTTCCACTTGAGCTCAATTATCTATCAACTTGTAATCTGATAAATAAAAAATCAGAGGTTTGATGCTCTTCCATGAACAGTTATCCTCTGCCACTTTTTAAGAGAGCTTCTGTTACAACTTCTTTTACACTTTTTAAGTATATTGACATCGTACCTTTCTCACTCCAGATGTTAATCCCATGCTTGCGATGTCCTTGCTATTAACATACTTCCAAACCATGGCCTCTTTATCCAGCTTTGCATGCAAAAGATTCTTCCCACCTTGATGCCAACAGAAACTAGACTTTAGAATTTAATATCTAGAAAGCTAAATCATAATGGCTATGGATGTGCATACTTATATATACATAGAGAGGAATTTATCACTGGGGTAGAACCTTTTAGATGTAGAACCAGCAACTCTATATACATCTTGAGACGAATGTGACTGAAGATATGTACATATTCTCCTACATCATATCTTAAAACTACATTACATGTGCTTTTAGGATCTAGATCAAATGAGGACTTCAAAAAATGATCAATCGCATCTCTCCTTGTGACTAAGTCTATTTCTTCAGTCAATGGAACAGATGGAAACTCCCACAGGCCAGCAAGTAAACCTTCCTCTGGCCTCTTCACAAGAAGAAATCTACTGTCAGACTGGGGTTCCTCCACCAAGGTTTTGCCTTCTAATATCTCCACAACACTGACAGCAGAAAACTCGCGCCTTTGCTTGGCCTTGACGACCTTTGTTGGATAATTTGTAACAGGTACTGATTTATCATTTCTAGATACTGACAGTGCATGACATTGACCTGAGACAGGGCAAATGGAACAGCTTGGGTTTGACGGAGTGCATATTGTTGCACCAAGTTCCATAAGAGCCTGGTTGAAATCTCCAGGCCTACAAGGATCAACTAATTGGCCTGCTAACTTCCTGATCAAAATATAAACCGAAAGAAAAAAATTACTTCTTAGGGTAATGGAGATTTGAGAACATGTCTGCAGATAACAACAAAATATATGACATGAAGAATCAGATGATTATGTAACTATTATTGATCCAGCATTGCAATTCTTTTGTATAAAATAATAAAAATCGGTATAAACATGATCTAGATTGTTAAATTGTGCAAAAAAAAATAATTAAAAACTGAGCACTAACTATATTGTAGGAAGATAAAAAGACAAAAGCAAATGACATCTAATGCAGTTTTAGTATACTCAATAAAATAACAAAATTAAATACATAGTTTTTCTATAAACTACCCTATATCCACACATTTGACACAACTTGGTATCAAAGATAATGGTAAAAGATTAAATAAATTCTAATGAGTAATTATGTAGCTAGCAAAGTAGACTATCTGTTTTTCATATTTTCTCTCTGATAATTACATGTTTGTACTACACAGGGTTATGTGTGACAGTAAAACGCTACCATAAATGTCTATGAAAGTGTGAGAGAGAGAGAGAGAGATCAAAACTGGCATTTTATCCCCAAAAGCAATAATAAATTAGATACCAAAATCTAAGTAAAAAGGATCAATTATGAAATGCTTTAGGAAAGACCAAAAGCTCACCAAATATTCTTGACTGTCATTGAGTCTTTTGGATTTGCAGATATTGTCTTTAATCTGGCAATCACCCTAACAACATTTCCATCTACCACAGGCACTACCTAGATAACAAATGTATAATATTTTGGAACTCGAAAGTACAAATTGTGTATCATAAAAATCAACTGAAGCTACTCACCTCCTTGAATGCTATAGAAGCAATTGCACCAGCCGTATAATCTCCAATTCCTCGAACCTTCTGAAGAGCAGAAACTGTTTTCGGAAACCCACCTCCTTCTTCGACTATCATTTTCGCTCCCTAAGGTCAGAAATGGTAAGCAAATATATAATCAATGAATGCTATGCACAAGAAGAAGATATTAATATCAATTTCAAATAGTACAAGCAGCTAAGGATTCCAATTTTCCTGCTCCATTAATGACAGAAAAATTATATCTTACTTTTACTTTTACATATATACTTGCTCCAATATATTCTAAACATTATCCAGTAAGATGTATTCATTCACATAAATAATCTAAAAGCTTCCCACATCACAAAAATAGAAGGCCCCACCCCTACAGCATTATAAAAAGCTTGATTCTTTAACAGTAAGGAAAGACTAAATTTCTGCATTCAACCATGGCAAAGAAAGAAGTTAACAGAGATGATGTTTGTTCACTAGTCATTTTCATTCTGTAACATAAACTAATGAGTAAAAAATGAAATAGAATTGAAATTTATTTGATGAGTTTTAACAAATAAAGTGGAACATTTTGAGTTGTTTCTCGCATAGAAATCTTCAGGCTCAACCATAATATAATGAAATGGGCTGTAAGCCTGCATATTCCTTGCAACAACGCTAAGAGTCTACAGATTACGCAGGCTAATGCCATGATAAAAAGACACTTTGACAGGTGACTCAAAACTTGTGACCAATGAATGCTGTAAAGAGATCTCTATATAACTACATATACTACATAACTTTAGTGGTTTCAAACTTTAATTTTGCAGGGACAAACCTGTTATATTATATTTAATTTCATGATAATCTGTAATTTAGCTAAAGGATCAAAAAGCAAAGATTAATAACCATTTATCTATGCATATAGACACACCAACAGTATCAACAATCAGTGCAAGTAACACAAGTCTCACCTCAAGCAGAAACCTTGCCCTTCTGTAATAACCCAATCCAGCCCACATCTCATTTACCTCCTGAAACATATTTCAGATAATTAATAAACTATCTGGAAAGTAAATCCATCGTTTGAAATTTTGAAGAAAGAGAAGAACCTCGAGAGAAGCTTGAGAGAGGTGAAGAAGGGTGGGCCATTTGTGCATCCAACGGTTGAAATAGTCAATTACAGTTTGAACCCTAGTTTGCTGAAGCATTATTTCAGAAACCCACACAGCATAAGCCCTTCTATCGCTTTCCTCCTCATCATTATCATCATCAATCTTATTATTACTGATTCTTCGCCATGGAAGGTCTCTCTGATTGTTCTCGTACCAATCCAACAGGGAAGCCCTAATTTTGAAGATTTCGTCTCTCCCAATATTGAAATCTTCTATATTTCTAATAACCGTACAGCACCCTTCTTCTACTTGATATGTTGTTTTAGGCTTAGCTTCTCTCATCCCTCGTGGTCTTTTCTTCTTCTTGTCGTTGGCCCCGTAACTGGAGGTGGCTGTGGCGGCGACAGTCATCTTCTTCCTGCTGCTCTTTCTGGTCCCGCCGACAGCTGCAACGACAACGTCCATGGAAATTAGCGCTTTGAAATGTGAATCCAAAGGCCAAGAGGGAGAAGAAGTGAAGAGTGCAATTGCAAATGCACATGGACAATTTCCCGCTAAGCAATTGGTTTGAAAATATGGGTGGCCATGACCACCGGTTTGAAACCCGTCCGGGACCGGCCGGTTCAACCGGTTCAACCGATAATCGGCTTTATGTTAGGTTTGATTTGGTCTAGTTGAACCAATTTGGCCAAAACTCAATCCAGTTAACTATCAGGCGAACCGGTGGTTTTATTAAAATCGATTAAGTAGAACCACTTTTTAATTATTTTTTAATATTTTTTTTGTACCAAAAATATTAATATCAAAATTAACCATTTTTAGTAATATTGTAACTCAACTTTATTGTATTTTAGTTCATAAAAATGAGATTTTATAAAAATTTATTAATTACTAACAATATATATTTATGGCATCATCGATTTAATAACGATTCAACCGCTGGTTGAAAATAAGTGGTTGAATCAATGACACATTCATCTGATAATTTTTTCAATTCGATAACCGATCCGAGTCTAAAAACATCCGCAACTCAATTCTCTTTTTATCTAATCAAATAATTTATCTCTAAAAACATATATAATAAGACAATATTACTATTATTCAGTTTATTAGCCTGTTCGACAATGACTTATTTTTATAAATTAAATTTGTGATTTATAAATAAAAGTGTTTGTCTCTAGTTTTATTTATCGGTTAAAAATTAAGTTAAAACAAATTATAAAAGTGTTTAATTAAAATAACTTATAAGCTAAAATGAATTGTAAAAATTACTAAAATAAGAGTAAAAGAGTCATTACATTTGGTTAAATTTACTTATTTTAAAATGACTAACAAACCATTTTTTTATAAGTAACAACTTATAGAGGTGTAAACAAGTCCAATCTCAGCGAACAACCTAATGCTCAGATTCTGCTAGACTCAAAAAAATTGAGCTCGAATTCGACTCAGATTTGTTAAGTAATTTCTAATTTTGCGTCAGATTCGACTTGAATCTTGTAAGACCCCAACTTTTATAAAAAAAGGTGAATTTTCTATAAATATTATTTTTGAATATTATGGAGTAAATTTGATATAATGTTATAGTTGTGGGTAATATTTATAAATTTTGCAAAGTAAGCAAGTTGTTATAAAATATTCGTTTGGTAGGGAATATTCTTTTTGTGGGGAATATTAAATGCGACGACCAAGACAATCATTAGTGGACCCCACAACGGAAGTATTATGTCGTAGTTAAAAAGCGATAAAATTATCTTTCTATAAAAATAACTTGGGAGGTGTTACCGTTAAAAGCTGTTGAACTACCCTTAAGTAGTAAAAGTACGATGTCTGGCGTGGTTGCATAAGTAACATTACGGTATTGATTATTGATGCTTACGTGAGAAGTCACTCAATTTATACTCAATTATTGCTCACATGATAATTCTTTGATCATATCTCTTATATTATTGATTCAATTATTGTCACAAGATATCATCTCAGATAATATGTTATATTATTAAATCAATAATTGAGACGACAAGTTATAAATGATTAATAATTGTTGAAAGATTAAATATGTGTTGATTAAAAATAAAATAATTTGTGGTAATTGTGACGCCCCCAAAATAGGTCCATTCCACCCAACCCATTCTGAGTCGCCAAATACATGGTACAGAAATAACTACAACTTCAATAATACAAATATCGTGTGAAATACGACAATATATACTGTGAGTTTAAATACAGATATTGTCGTTTAGACAATATCCACACGCAAATAAATTCCCATCATAATTATTGATACATTATTTTACAAAAATGGTGAGGACTACTAAACAACTCTCTCTAGAACCTTCATTCCATACCGGCTTCGATCCTGCCATGTTCTCACCTCCACGAGAAGAAAATGGAACAACAAAGAAAAGGGTGAGCTCAACTAGCCTAAAGATAAAGAATATTATATGTAAGATAATATACAACAAATTATCGTTAGTCTTCAACAGGAAAAATCTAATAGAATACAATAGACAACAAGTTTTAGATCAACAAATGCAAATAAAACAAAGAATCCATTAGAAGAGTCACGTAGAAAGAATTCTATTGTCTTTCTAAGGTTTAAAAGTCCATCATCAATATTTTATCCCCAGAATAACAATCAATATTCATCTTTGCCTTACTACAGCCAAAGATATTCATTTAAATCACCCGATTGGTCATGTTCATCTCAACACTGTTCATCTTTGCACTCACAGCCAAAGATATTCATCGATTAATCGTTCATCTTTGCACTACAGCCAAAGATATTCATCAAATATCACCATTAAGGAATGAGGATGATGAAAATATTTTTAAGAAGCGAATCCGATTGAGATAGAAAGACAAATATTAGGGATTCGTTTAACAGTTTATCCAAGATCGATAATACTTCATAATAAGCGATTTTGAAAGCGAACTCAAAATAACGATCAAAACATGGATACAATCAAAGATAGTAGCCAAAATAGACATCTTGGACAAAAGAAAAATTTTCATTTTTATTGAATAGTCACAGATATCGTGAATAGTAACCCAGACACAAAAGCGATAGAAATTTCACAAAAAAATATCTTCACGCTTTCGTGAATAGTACTCATGAATAGTAACTCGTGAATAGTAACTTATGAATAAGAAACTCGTGAATAGTAACTCATGAATAGTAACTCGTGAATAGTAACTCATGAATAGTAACCCGACATAAAAAAGTTCTAAATTTGATAAAAGTTCAACCAATATTTTGGCATAATGATATTGAAGAAAATAATATCATTTGCAAAAGAAATAACATCCCTTACCTCAAAATAACCGCATTTCGATTGAATTTCGGATATAGTCTTGTGAAAAACTCGCACCAGATATATAACACTCAAAGTATACTCACAAGAATACGCTCGATATATAGAGAGAGAGAGAGAAAACTTAGTTTTACGGTGTGATTTTCAATTTTAACTTAGCCCTCTATTTATAGGAAAATGTTAGAACGCCAAATGAGACTAAATTAATAAAATATATTATTATTTATTCAAAATTCCTACCCACGTGTTTTGAAAACTCTATTATGCCTTCTTTGGTCAAAAACATCAGCCACCCATGTGCCAACAACCACAAAAACGTTTTTCTTATATAAAATAATTAAAACTTCCAAAAATCAATTATTTCGGAACTCCGGAACTTCAATAATTCATGATAAATAGCCCTTTTGTCAGAAAATTCGAATCTCGCGATTTTTTATAGGAAATTCAATTCTCTACAACTTTGCAGGAGGAAGTTTTTCCAAATTCCAAACAAAAATTATTCGAAATCCATAAATGAGCGATTTTACAGTCTATAATCAATTTTCGGTCAAGAAACGTCCACCGACACACAAAACATATGTTAAACATTTAATGCCACAAAAATACTCTTCCTCCTCATATACTCATATATCCCACATTCATTGTAAAAATATCACCGTTAATATATTATTAAAATAATATATTTAAATGAATTATTTTATTAGAAAAAGATAAAATATTAATTTTTAACAATTGTCACATTAAAAATTTTCTCCATCTATATCCACATAAAATAAATATTTTCTTTATCATAATAATCAATAATTAATTATTTAAAATAATATTACAGAATCACAAGATCGATAACCGGTAGTTCCAGGAAAGAGGGCTTTCAATAAGAATTTCTCTCTTCTTGGCGCTTGATTAGGTGACCAAACCTCTCCTTAGAGCGTAACTTTCTAGACATTGCCAATAATGTTATCGATAATATTATTCAAATAATATGAATTATTGATCCGATAATAGAAAATCTTGCGCGATGACAATTATTGAAGCGGTAATAATATAAACTAAAGAACGCAACAATTATTGAATCAATAAAATATTGAGCGGTAACTCTCGTAATAATTATTGAGTAAAGTGCCTTCTTACGTAAGAAACAATGATTCAACAATCTTTCATGCAAATACTGGTGTCATTCTTTCAGACAACTGACACGCGTATTCATTGTATTTTAATCACCGTGTAACCCAACGATTGTTTAGCGGTAACAATTACGTCGTTATTTTTAAACAACTTATATTTGTCGTTTTCTTCCTCCAATCGCTTTCCGTTATGGGGCCCACACATGGCTGCGCCGTTGTACGAATATTTCCCGACAGTACGAATATTCCACGACCAAACGAATATTCTCCTACAACAATGAATATTTTATAACCACTTGCTTATTTTGTAAAATTTGCGCATTTTATCCATAACCAAAGCATTATATCAAATTACCACCTTATTAATCAAGAATAATAATTAGAGAAAATTCGATTTTTATTTATAAAAATTTGGGGTCTTACAGTAATATTTATTCAATCCTTGATGTATATAAAGAGTCTATTATGAGACGTTTGTGGTAAGTTTGGTTATTTTATGGGGAGGGCCCATATGTCATCATCTAAGAGTCTCTTCGTCAATAGTAATTACATTCGTCAATAGTAATTACCTTCGTCAATAGTAACTACCTTTACCAGACGTCAAACCACTTGCCGTTTCATATTATACAAAGTCGAATCAATTGTCGTTTCACATTACAAAGGCGTCAAACCACTTTTCTTTCCACATCACACGGTCGTCGAGCCACTTGCCTTTTCACATTTCAAGTCTTAAGCTAGAAATCTTCTATAAATAGAGGCCTAGTGCTTCATTATTTTTCACTTAATTCATTCAAGCTTATAGAGAGAGAAATATAGAGAGAATAAAGAGAAGAAGAAGAGTATTATTCTATTACACTATCTTGCAGATTCAATCTCCTACTAATGTAAGTGGGTGTTATTTTTCTTATTCATGAAGAGAACTGTTGTTATTCCATTACTTATTATTACATTGGAATAACTCAGATATCTGTGATTTACCTATACTTGGTGACATTCTTCTATTATTCTCGTTAGAACACATGCGTGTGTTTTACAGGACTGGTTAAATCGTCTTTATTATTATTACATTTGGAACATCTGCATGCGTGTGTTTTACACCGGACACGGGTTCATTTTTTATTATTATTCATTGCAACATCTTGTTCATGTGTTTTACACCGGACTGGTTAAAATCTTTATTATTATTCTCATTGAAACATCCAGCCGATTGCAAATTTTGCACGACTGGTTCCGTTATTATTATTACATTGGAATAACACATCTATGCAATCTGCATGTATGGTGATTTCTTTTGTTATTCCATTCTTTATTATACTCGGTTGGTTAAAGTTTTGACTTTATACTCCATGAAATTAGTAGAATATCCTCGATATTTGCGCTTCATCCGAGATCTTTTCATGAAAATATTCTTCGATCATTCTTGATTTTTTACTCTACAAAGCGAAAAGATCATGTTGACAATTTGGACATTATTAGTTCTCGGATAAATTAATTCTTGAACTTGTTTTATTAAATTCTTATATCATTGTCATCATCCTCATGTTTATATTATGTTGAAAGTCATCTCATGACTGTAGTGCATAGATGGACTTGGTATGATTATGACTGTGGATTATTCGGTGTAATCATGGTAGTAATGTTACAAATAATGTGGTAAAAGTTATCATTGGCCCGTAGTGCATTGATGGACGATTTTTGGCATGATCATGACCATTAATGAATACACGAATGTCTTGGGTCAGTAGTGCATGGATAATTTATGGTCGTGATACTAAAGAATATCCTTGGCAGTAGTAGTGCGGGGTGATTTGATGATGTGGATTATTTATTAAAATTCGAGTCCCAATGATAAAAGTCATGAAAAATCTTTTAAATCGTAAAAGATAGTAGATTTTATTCTCTTGACTCTTTTAATGGATTATTTGTTCATCACGCATTAAACTTGATGTTGTTATATTTTATCGGTTTAACATTTGTTAAGGCTAACGATAATTTATTACGCATTATCTTAGTCATAATATTTCTTCAGGCTAGTTGAGCTCACCCTTTCTTTTCACCGTTTCTTCGTGAAATGAGAACATAGCGAGGGACTAGTCGGGGAGCGGGTGATGATCTGGAGAGAGGATAAGATTAGTAGTCCTCACTATTACGTGAAATAGTGTGTTAATAATTGTAATGAGAACTCCTTTTGAGTTTGTATAATCTCTAGTAGACAATAATTGTATTCAAACTCACAATTATGTTTTTCGTATTATATATACATGCAGTTGTATTAGTAAGTTGTATTTGAATTTTGTACCATGTATCTGACGACCCAAGATGGGTGATGTATACCTAATTTTGGGGGCGTCACAAATCTACTCGGCTTGTAAGTACTCGATTCATTTACAAAGCAAGTTATTCTTCAAATCGAGTTTCGATTATGAACTATTTCACTTAAAACTGAACCATTACATACTAAATTGATTATTGAACTAATGTTTATATAAAAGTTTTTAAATTTTATTTATGTAAAGAAATTACAAATAGTGTAATACAAATTGACAATCAATTAATTAATTTATTCAAGTACAAATTTACACATTTTCATACTATATTTTATAAATTTTAAATATTGATACAAATATCACATATTTAAACTTACTAGTATGAACCAAACCAATATTCAAATATGATCCATCGACCAGGTATTGAATATGATTGAAGAAAAAAAAATGAAATACTCAAACCGTAATATGAGCAAACACTGATATGCTCGAATTCGACTCGTGTATCATTATATAAAAAATAAGTATGGATTGGATTCGAGTCGAGTCGAGTCGAATCAACTTCAAATTCGAATTTTGGATTATATTTTCGAGTCAATCTCAAATCGAGTACCAAGCTACTCGACTCGGCTTACACACCTAACAATTTATAAGTCATAAATCAAAAATGACTTATAAATCACAAAATAAGCCACACACAAACACCAAAATAGTAAAAAAACTATTTATAAATTGATTTGGCCAACTTATAAGTAGTTGCCAAACAGCCCTTAGTTACCTCATTCTGATTTTTGTCACAAATGCACCAACTTTTAACTATATGTTTGACAAATTTTAATAAGAAGTACATTAAGTTTTAGACCATTCGATTTTTTTCCAGAAATAAACTCACTTAAAATGGTGTAAAACATATAGTTAAAAATTAAGGTCAAGTCCTTGCTTTGTTAGTTATTATCCTGTCCGGATCTTAAGCTCACCCCTTATCCAACTCACCCGAGCTCACCTCTTTTTAGCGACGGACCCGGCGACGATTCAGTCATACAACCGTCGTCTATACTTTTAGCGACGCTTATATGTTGTTCGTCGCTAAAAGTATAGACGACGGTCAGATGATCGAAACCGTCACGGTCCGTCGTTAAAAGAGGGTGAGCTGAGTGAGTGAATGGAAGAAAGTGAACTTAAGATCCGGATTCAATTGTTATCGGCCCAACCCAACCCAACCCAACCCAACCCAACCCAACCCAACCCAAAAAGACAAGATATATATTCTCAAGATATACCCTTTCAACTTGTCAATAATAATGTATACAAAATCAAGTCAAGTCGAGCTCATGTTATAGACATCTCTAAAGTATCTCTTTAGGCAAGACCTGTTTTACCAATAGCTGCTATACAAACACTACTAATTTATTTACCACCCCCCCCCTCCCCTAGCGACAAACTATTTACCATTCGAGGGTTGAATTTCCTCCGGATTAGGTTGTTTGCTCATAACTCTTCCGAGTTGAATTCCCACAGCAGGACCCTCAACTGAACTCTCTTGGCCAGCAGCACTATTGGTTGCCATCTTCAACGCAGTCTTCTTCTTCACCTTTTGAGCCCACCCAACTAGTCCCACTTGTATATGCTCCTCAAATATGGACTTCTTAAAATTAGTGCCCATCTTCATTTCATTGTCAGGTGGACAAAATAAAGTGTAAGGTTTATTAATCAAAATTTAACCAACTGTAAGATTAATAAACAGAATGCAACTAAGCTTACCTGTGTAACTAAAGCATAAAGCGGCAGGGTACTATAACTGCAGAGTACCTGAATGAATATCCTTAAGACACCCAAAATAAAACTATTATACGTAGAATAAATTCATAATGGTATGTATGTATATAAGAAAACAATGACATGATATCATAGAGATCACACAACATTACCAGTATCCTTCAAATCCCAAAACATCACAAATGCATTTAGGATAAAAGGATAAAAGGCTTTACCCTATAATCAGTCTTGGGACTATATATCTGACTCGTCCCATTATGCAGGAGTCGAACCCATATTGAACCTATAATTCAGTAAAGTGCATATCATTAATAACTCGAATAATAAATACTTGATGACAATCCTTTAAAGATCAACTTACCCATATCCAGAAGAAAAATGCTATCTCAAAAGCATTTTGGAAGAGTATGAAGTGAATCAAGAAAAGAACAATCCTGGGCCGATGGAACCAAAAGTGATCATCTGAAGGATGTACTACCAACTCTCCCTCAATGGCTATATGTTTCTCAGCAACCTCATGAGCCAACTGAGAAATTATGTGTTCTAGCTTAGTGCCCACAGCAAGCAGAAGCTGAAAAAATATAAACATATGAAAAGAATCAAATAAAACCAGTTTATGAGTTTCCATTTCACTTGTTGAATGAAAATAATCAACCATAATCAATTTATCAGATTGTACGACATGCATGATGCATCCATATGAAACGACAGTACATGGATATACCTTATAAACCTATCATTAGCAAGCAATTTGGATCAACCCAGTGCATTAAAACATTAAACTAGTAAGTTCACAAATGCTCACCCCATTGATTGCTTGTCACAATAATTGACTGACATAAAGAGGTAAAGGTTAGTTTTGACTTTTGAGAAAGCACTAGTGACAACCTAAATTACTGGTTTCCTTGCACTAGTGGCAACCTAAATTACCGGTTTCCTTGCTTTATAAAGATGTTAGCATCAAGATTCATAAAACTAAGACTCCATTAAGATAACATTTATGGATTTGGGAACAGATGATTTGAGGAATATAACGGTTATGGCACTGATTAAGAAACCGAGGAAAAAGACAGAACAGAAATGGGAGACGCAAATATTTAATCCATGTGTCAATATTTAATCCTCACTAGATGGATCAAATATAACTCAATTTTTTTTTCTTATTTCAATGCCACCCTACAAAAGGGTCGCAAGCCCATCATATATGTTGTTTAAAGCTATATTACATTAACCAACTCTAAACCCCTTCTTCATGCAAACAGTTATCTAAGCGAGTCAAAATAAATCCACCCTAAGCATAACATAAGACTTGGAAGTTGTCATTTTACAGTGTATGTATAATGTGATTGCTTTAAAAGTCAGAGAACAAGTAGTGGGGCCAAGTTCAGAAAGGTGACCATACATTCTACTGAACATAGAGTAATGCAAGCAATTATTACAGTGCACATAAGGTTTGTGTTGGTGTCACTTACAACGAAAGGAATGAAGGCTATCCAAAAATATGTATGCCAACCTGTCAACAGCATAAAACATCATCTTTTAAGTAGTAATCTTCACATGAAGGTCAAAACCAAAAAACAACCCCCCAATGTCGCACCACATAAGGGTACAAATCTTGTAAAGAAACACTCCAAATCTTTCATAGTTATTTGGTCTCTGCATTATTATATTAAGATGAGCAGAATGTGTTGGACGAATAGATGAAGAGGTTAGATGGTTCTACAGTTTTGTCTTCAAAAATAAATAAATTGAAAGCATATTCTTTGTGATGGTTATGCTAAAAAAATGATTATTTTTAAAAGAACTAAGTAACATAAGGATACTACTACTAAGGAAGAAAAAGGTAAGTATCAAGGGTTTGAATTAGGCATAATTTTATAGATGAAAGCACTCACGGACCATTGGAAAAAGTATCTATTGGGGGCTAGCAGAGAGCCACATGCAAAACTAAAGATGAATGTACCGATAAAGAGCAATATGAATCACACTGAAATAAATTAAAGGCATGGAAGGGCAAAAGAAAGGAGGTGGCTTCACAAGAGAAAATCTAAATTATAAAAATTCAAACACACCACAGGTTAAGGATATTGTTCATCCAAAATATTCTTACTTGCGACTCTCTTAGTCCTGCAATGAATGTCATAATTAGAATTTTCTTTTGTCAAAAATGGTAGTCATTCTTTCAGAAATCAATTACAGTATGTTTTATAGGACCCACTGTAAGTACACCCACATGTATCTAGGTGTCAAAAACTCGCATTATGTTTCATAAGAAAAATATAAAAAAAAACTAACATACAAAACACCAAATAAGGTACTCATTGCAAGATGAAAAGAGTACTTCATTGTTTAACATGAAGAGCTACGAATGTGTCCCCTTCCGATATAAAACTAAACTAAAAACATGAGCAAACTTAAACTGACACTAAATTTAGGTAGATTAATCATGAGAGAAAATTAAACCAACAAAGGTTTCGGTTGGTCATGCCTAAACATTAAAAACTATGTTGAGTGTCTGGAGAGTTGTGCACCATGAGGTCCCCTTTTGCTCTATGTGGACCATTTGGAGGAAAAGAAGCAGGGTGTTTCGAAGAAAAGAGCTCCACATGCTTAAGATTCTATATAGATGTAAGCCTCCTTTTAAAATAGAGAAAGAAATTCCAGGAATCTGTGACGCCCCTAAATCTGGGTACCTTTAAACCCTAAATAAGGTGCTACACGGTACTACAACATCCACACATATCTGGCTATAAAAGCTTAATGAGACGAATGTAATTCCTATATTATTATCCGTTCCATCCCAGATTCTGTAACCATTACTTGTTCATAATGTCATAATATTACCTATTACAAAATAATATTAATCTATTCCAAAATCTTCTATTTCTTCTTCTTTTTCCTTCCAAATATCCTTACTGGATTCTTAAATACGTTTGGCCTTGGCTGAAATCATATAGTTTAAGTAAGGATGAACATTTAATTGTTCAGCAAGTTTAACAATTCAACAACAAAATCAAGAATCATACGATTATCATTCAACGACTGATCAATAGTTGTGAAACACTTTGAATAAACTGGAATAATACTTTGAATAAACCAGAATAACATTTTTCCTTCTTTAAGTACATTTTGAAACGACATATTAGTCATTTGTACTGAGTTGGTCACCAAGAACTTTCTTTTACTTTCATTGAAAAGGACTTTTCGGCATTAAAATCGTAAATCAGACATCACTTACGAGTACATCTAGGTGATCAGTCTATACTACCATATGTTGTACAACACTCATCCGTTAAACGACTATGCGTTTAATTTTGACAACTTGTGTGTCAGCCGAAAACTCGACTAAAACATTTGTTCGTTCATCCTCAGACTTATCTTTGAATCCGTACCAAAATAATTTGGTTTGGACAACTCTATTTAACATCAATAATATTTCAAGGATTTATCAAATTGATAAAACATTTTAACATTTGTTTAGCCAAAACAAATGGCATCGACACTTCTTTAAACAATTCATGGATATCGAACTTTAAACTTTAGCAATTAATGTCATAACACACTTATACAAATACTAAGATTTGCATAAGCATCGAATTCACACAATCATACAAGAATTGTGTTCATTTAATCTTTAAAAATATCACATAAGCTTCATAAGAATATAATCATATGAAGTTAGAAAGCTTGCTCAATAAAATTAGAGTTAGTTTAGGAAACTTGCTTTAGCGATCTTTCACTTTTGACGTTAATCGCCCTTTGTAAGTCCAACACATTTAGTGCACTTAGACATACCAATTAGACACGTATAAACGTCACTCATGGTTTACATTAATCTTATTTTATGTTTTATAATGTCCGTTTCATAAGAATTTGAACAGTATTTATGTTCATTATCATTTGACTCGGTGTTTCGACGTTCCTTCGTCGCACACGCGACTTGTCTAATCCGAACGCCTACTGACACGCCATTGCGTACAATTAACACGTCCAATTCATCCATCATTTCTTGGTTTACATTCCCCTAGACCATATTTCTAAAGTCCAACGATTAGAACTCAAAAATACTAGTCAAATATGGCTTGGTGCCATGGCGTTCCGAATAGGACTGATCATTCAGTTATAACCGAACCGAATAGGCTATTCGGTTATAACCGAATACCGAAATATTCATAATTTCACTATCCGAATTATTAACCGAATTTGACAATAACCGAATTATCGAATACCGAATTACCGATTTGTAAATTCGGGTATTTCGATTAATAACCAAACTTGAACAGAGTCTTGAGGTTGAAAAACACAGTCAAACTTTGTTGGACGTTATATGGCTTATATGGATTGTTGGATGTTTCTTCTAAAAAGCAACAACTAGTAAAAATAAATTAAAAGTATACAAAATCTGCAGAAACAAAGAGATGTGAATAAGATACCCTTGATGGTTCAAAAAAATCCCAGGAAAGTAATGAACTAATGATAAGCTATACCAAATAATCCTTAACTAACAGAAGTATCATCATGAATGGTAAAAAAGAAGAGGGAAATTAAATTCTTAGAAATCATCATCATGAATGATAAAAAGAAGCATCCCATGAAAGTTGAAAAGTTGAAGACAAATTTAGGAAGAAACATCCAACAAACCATATAATTATTTTAGTGAATGAAAATACAGAGTCGTCGAGGTTGAAGACTCTCCGTCGTCGAGGCGCGGAGTTGCCAATAGTGACTGGGTGAGACGGTGAGATCGTGAGACTGGAGACTGAGAGAGGCGAAGAAGAATAGGAGGAGATCGGCGAAATCGAGGCAGACGAGAGGCAAGAGGAATTGGGTGGGAATGGGATTTGAGATCTGGAAAATTAGATTTGGGAATGGAATTTGGGATCTGAATATGAGAATGGATCTAACTCTGAGACTCAAATTGCTAATACCCGAATAGTCAATAGTTAGATATAAATATCATATAATTATAAAATTATTATTTTTTAATTAAGGAGTTCGGTTATTCGGGTATCCGAATAACCTATATTTTAAAACCATACCCGAAACCGAATATCGAGAATTAATTCGGATATAACCGAAATTAAGAAAAAAACCGAAAAAACCGAAATAATTCGGTTAAAAAAATTCGGTTGTGTTTGATAATTCGATTTTATCCGTTTTTGCTCACTCCTAGTTCCGAAGAAACCACCCAGGTTTGCCTCCAATTACACAACAGTCCTAAAAAGACTCAATTTCAACCTTGATCATGACCCTAAATCTAAATTCTTAAAGAATGAAAGTTGTAGATCTACTTCTTAGCTTTCCGGATCATCTTTAAATCACCTCGATCGGAGTTCATACGAAAGAGTTATGTCCAATTTACTAAATGACACCAAAGTTGTTTAGCATACTGTTGCTCCGGTGTGCCCCACGTCCAAACCGCCTTACCAGTGGTGTGCTCTGCGCCCAACCGGCAGTGTCTTAGGTGCCCATTTTGATTGTTTCGTAGTTTTCATCGCACCTACTTTGTACTTTCATAACTTGCTCGTCCAATATCGGAATGAGCTCGTTCTTACGTCTATTTCTTCCTTGTAAAATCCTCTTTAAATCTCCCATGCAGATGAGTGGGTTTTATACCTTTGAATTGGACACCGTTAAGGCTTAATTCTTTGTTAACTTTAAGTATTTTTTAGTGTCATTTTACTTGTTTTTGTGTTTGTGTTGTAGGAAACGGTTTCGAAATGTCAAAACATGAAAAATGGGGCTTAGTGGCATTTTTATAATTTCGGGAGCAGAAAGCCCGCTAGGGCGGGCATTCCCTAGTGTAAAAAGCCCGCCGGGGTGGCATCCAAGAGTGATCCACGTCGGGGCGGGTGTTTCCTAGTACAAAAATCCTGTCGGGGTGGGCTTGTCGGGAAGAAAAAGAGTTTTCAAAAGTTGAGTTCAAGGAGGATTGGTTTGAGCTGTTTGTTTCAAGTACGTTAAGAAGGGTTAAAAGACACAGGAGGAAGAGGATATAAAAGGAGGAGAATCACGAGGATTAAGAGAGAGAATTCCATTAGATTAGATTTTCATTAGATTAGGACAAAACCCTAGTTTTTATTAGATTTGGAGATTAAAGCAACTTGGAGACACCATTGAAAGATTGAGATTTGCTGACAACATATTTTATTCTTTTCTCTACTCTTATTTTTGTCTTTTAATGTTTATTCAATTGTGGATTCTTGGTTTTAATTCAATAATCATGAACTAAATTCTTGTTTAAGATTACAATGGAGTTTGTTGCGTAGTTTATTTTAATATGATTCTCTATTAATTATTGTGATTATTCTTGCATTGTCTATTATGGTTTGTGCTTATTGCTTAATTGTCTAGCTAACAATTACCGTGATAATCTATATGAACTCGAAAGATGAATTATAGATTTAGATGTGATCATAATAGCATGTGATTGTGTTTTCTGCATGGCGTTGGAATTCATAATTTATGTCTAGGATAGAGATATACATATACATCACATGTAATCGGATAGAGAACTTGTGCTTAAAATCTTCTTTAATTGTAATTCATATAGAGATATAGTGAATTAGTTAATTAGGGTGTTCTTCTTAATTCTATCATTTGTGGATTTAAGTTGATTTGAGTATGATGCATTGAGAGATTGTCATATTTATTTATGTGTTCTTGATTAACAATTCAAAATAGTGAGCATAACTGATAAGTGTATTAATTTAAGTGAAACAATAGGTGAAATTGTGATCTTAAATCTCCATAATCTGATTTTTAACTAGTGGTAATTAGAATTAGTTTAATTAAATAATTTAATTCATAACCTTAAATTGATTGTTTAAATAAAATTAGTTTGGTTAAGAGTTAGTATTTGGTAATTTGTATTAATAATTCCGCGTGGGAACGATACTCTACTTACACTTTATTACTTGTTGACCACGTATACTTGTGTGTTATGCGTAACTAAATTTTACCTAACACAGGCAGAATAATTTTCCCGACTTTCTAACTTATCGAAAAATCGTCTCAAAAACCCCTCAGGAGCCATTTTTCAATTAGCGTTCTTAAGGTTGAATTTTCAAATCTTTGTAACTTACTCACCCGAAGTCGGAATGAGCTCGTTCTTGAGTCTACGACTCACATTTTCTACATTCTAAATCATTCTCATGAAACCTTAATTATTCAGAATCATTAACTAGCATTATAAATTCGTCTGGAAAACATACCGAACTAGGATTTTGACGTTTAACGTCTTTTACTAAAATTTTCGTCATAACTTCGTTATAACATATTTCTACTCCGTTCCAATTGGAACATTTCAACAATTTATACATATCTAATTCCTTCTTCTCAGATATTAAAACTAACTTACGAACAATGATTTTAAACTTCTCCATCAACAACAATTACCATGTTTTTCATACTTTCTTCTTTTAGTTCGTTGTTTCGATTACGATTTCACTTTGCATACATATATTAATGATTAAAATCCACTAATTCTTCTGTATTTCTCCAAAACTCATATAATTCACATGAATTATCTAACAACCACCAACAAGGCACTTCATTAACAATCTACAAAGCATTAAATAAATGAAAGATTAGAGTTCTTCGTCCTTACCTTTTGATTTCTTGGTGACGTGATGAACTTGATTAATTAGATAGCTCTTCCTTTTTGATTATCCGAATTTCTCTCTTCTCTCTCAAATTTTGTATTTCTTCTCTTAAGTATTGGTGAATTAGTGAAGAAAATGAAGAGAAACGAGCTTGTATTTATAGGTGAAGCAAGAGTTGGGATAGTTTGGTCTTTTAGCTAGATTAACTATGGTTAAGTTGTGGGGGATGGGATGGGAAGCTTCTCTTGCAAGCTTCCATCTCCCTTGGTTATTTCCTAACATTTGAATCAAGTTAGGGCTTGGTTAGCCTAACTTGATCTAGTTTGGTTACTCTAACCATTTAGTTAGCCGCTTTTATTGACTTTAACTTTCCATATTCCTACCGTATAATTTTTGTATTATACTCGTATTATATTTCTTTAACTTTCTGAAATTCGTTACACAGTCAAAAAACGCTAAATTTTATTGGACATTCCATCTTTCCTCATTATATAAACGTTAGCGCGTTCTTCGAAATATCAAAAAAACGCAAGTGTTTTCAGGTGAATATTGTTTTTACATCTTTTTCTCGGAAAAATTTTATTTTCTCATACGATCTCAAATTCGTAAACCCTAACACTAAAACACATTCTAAGTCATAGAATAGACCTTTAAACACATAACACAAAATAATATTCATAAAATCTCATTTTATTCGATAATATTAAATAAAACTTAATTACAATCTAAGTACGATTTCTCGGTCTTTACAGGTTCTATAGTGGCTTCTGTGGACTTCTTAAAGACTTTGCACTTGGGGACTGGAGGTGCATCTTTTTAAAGTATTGGCGTTAGGAATTTGTGAGGCAAGATGTGCTTAGATGCTAGATAGTGTTTCTTTGCTTTGTTATCTCATGTGTGCATAAGTTACAACCCTTAGGTGCTTTCTATCTATAAAAGTATACTTTAATTATAATCTTTATTTACAAGGAATGAAGAAAACAACTACCCAGCGGCTATTATCAGTAAATAAAGTGTTTCTAAAAATTAAAACGGAACTGGCATACCATTAACATTCAGCAACAAGAATATGACGACAAATACCCACAAGTACCAACTGCAACAAATAAAATCAGATGTTAACCCTGAATCAATTAGAATTGTAGAAATAATGTGGAGAAAAGGTATTAGATCAGTATTATGCCAGTTACATATGCTGTCACTTGCCTTATGCCAACAACTTTCTTGAAATCATCTTCCAATGCCCTTATCATGTACTTGTGAAAATTAAATTTTGGGTTTCCCCTGCAATGTGTCTATAGTAGAAATATGGTCAACAAACAAGTATGTTCACAAAGTGTCAACAAAAGTAGTGCAACAAAAGGTGTACGTAATAATAAAGGGCATCTACATTATAATATGTTCATCTGGAAAAGAGAGCCATACTTACTGTAATGAAACCAAGTCGGAGTGCTACGTAGTCTGTTTTGGTGACAGATCCATAAAATTGCTTGAAAAAGGAATGCTGAAACATTCAACAAAGAAATGTTTTAGATGATGGAAATTACACTTACAGAAAGATGATGATGATGATCGTATAATAGCAATAAATAAAATACATGATAATATCTTAAATGGTTTAAATCAGTAATTCTGATATCTTTTCAGTTAGCAACTGAATTCAATTTATTTAATAACACGATATCAAAGTGAAGAAGTGTTGATACATTCAAAGTTAAGAACAAAAGTGATGTATCACATCAAAGTCATGGTTCTCATCCAAAAGATATCATAAATGTCTACAAAATGCAGTCCCATGCACTTTTAAACCTTTAAATTTATGTTCAATTTCCACATAAACAAATAAAGAGAGAAAGGGGGTAAGAACAATGTAATATAGTTGCTTAAGTACAATATATGCCAGATCACCAAAATATGCAAATATATACTAAACT
Source organism: Panax ginseng (assembly GCA_020205605.1). NCBI lineage: Eukaryota > Viridiplantae > Streptophyta > Magnoliopsida > Apiales > Araliaceae > Panax > Panax ginseng. The sequence continues at coordinate 683,105 of CM035136.1, read as the reverse complement.
AGACTTTAGGTAACAATACCAATCTCCTATCACACTCCAGCTTTTCTCATGCGAAAACAAAAAATCTCTATTCCAAAAGTAGCAAACCATTGGTTCTTGGAAAATGAGACTTTTCAGTGGTCTATTGTTTCTTTTATGGATTTATTTCCCTAGTATAGAAACTCATTGAGTTTTGTTTGGTGGGTGTATAAAGCTTTTAATGGTGCAGGCTGTGCTTTTTTTGTATTCACCTGCTTTTGTATACATCCCTTTTTTGGCGCCTTTTGACTGTATATATTCACTTATCATAATGAAATAATACATTTTCTTAATGACATGCATTACACTGTTAAAACATGGAAATGGAAACTCTGAGTAGCCTCACAACCCAAGTTTTCTCGACATAATAAACCAATAATGGACAGAGTAAGGACCCTAAATAATTGCATTCTGAAATCGTCTTGCATTTCTAATATCTGAAAATTTTGACTAAAGCAACAACTTATAACAAGAAAAAAGTAGGGCAAAGTTAGAACCAACTTAAGAGGATAACAGATAACTAAAAATATTGCAAATTAGAACTACTTTCATGTGTGACACAATTTCTTCTATAATGGTTCACAAATATAAAATGAAAAAGGTCAAAAAGAAGTAAAACTTACCAACCAACCCTTGATGACCGAGCGTTTACCAATACCCAAAAAACGACCCTTAATAAAATCATGTTGGTGGACATGGGTGAGCCTTGGTTTCAGAGCTGCATAGAAGTGCCTATGATTAGAAATAGCATGCAAACGTTGAAATTTAGGTTTTGAAATAAGATGAAGTTAAGTCTTTGTCAAATGAACAGTTTGATTGATGAAATATTAAATGGAATCATATTAAATTATGTGAAACAATTCCAAAAAGTTCCAAAGTGTTGCAACATAAAATACATACATGAAAGCAGGGGTTTGCCAAGTAAATTGTTTAGTTCGAGTAGAAAATGCAAATCTCTGTTCGAGTTTTCATGTACAATAATCCTTACCTTTTTCAGTGTCAAAGCTTTCTTTTGCAATAAAATCCTCCCAAGACTTCCACTGACGTATCTTCATCGAGATAAATAAATCAAAGGCAGAAAAATTAAAATCAAGATCAATTTAATTTTAAGAGACTAAGTTAGAAATAGCAATTAGCACTACCTTTGCACCTCCAAATACAGCAGTGAGAACAGAAAATGTGACATGCACAATGGCTAGGACAAAGATAAATATATGTAGATGATGCAATGCTTCAAGGGGTAACAGCGGGACTTTATTCTGTAGACAGAAGAAACAAGGAGAGAAATAAGAAAATGATTAGACCGTTTACCTTCATTTTCAAGGTCGATGTGCGATTGATTATAGGTCAAGGTACAATTACTAAACTTAGATAAAAACATTATATTTCAAATATGCTATAAGCATGCCCTAACACAACCATAAAGTAAATATAATCATAATTATATTTCTGCCAAATACTAGTACATATATAACTAGAAAATCAGTCAATTTATAAGAAACCGAAAAAAAAGAGATAAATGTGGTTACCTTTGCAGCACAGTAACCCTGAGTAGCTGATCCTTCAGAAAGCAAGCGCCGAAGATGGGAGGTTGTTTCTGGTTTGGCATGGGATGAATTCTCTTCACCAGAAGATTTTAATGATAAAGAACAGGGAAGGAGGTGTTCTGTTATATCATGTGGCACACAAATCTTAACAATGGTGCCTTGGAAGACGGTCAGAAGTAGTGAAATAAACCCCAAAAGCATCAACTCTGCATCCACCCAGCTTATATCATTATAAACACAAAGAAAGTTCAAATTTTGACAAAAATCCTTTAATCAGTGTCCACTACCTCTAGTATAAAAAAATAAAACCGACGTAAGAATAACAGAATATACAGAAAATTAAAAATAAAAATTAGAGATCAAGGAAGGGGGTGGGGCAGCACCTTCTTTGACTTTCAGTAGAGCCTCATATAGAGGCTTTTGGTTTTTCTTCTTGAGATACTGCATACATTGGGTTGGGATGGAGTAAATAAAAAAGGGTTCCCAAATCTAAAATTGGATACTAATAATAAAAGATATTCACAAGAGTAGTGAGATACTATAAATAACATAAAATAAAATGAGAGGGAGTAAGCACCTTTCCGGTGAAGTGGAGGAGGCGTTCGGCGGCGAGAGAGATAGCGACGATGACAGTACAGACGACGGCGACAACCCACGTTGGTGTGAATTCCAAAGTCCCTTCACCTTCCGCTTCATCTCCCCCCGACATTATCTCGATTCGCTCTCTTATTTCAGATTACTGCCCAACAGTTAAATAAATTCAAAATCTATGCAGTAGATTGATTCATATACAAATGCCACGCTGCTCCATCTATGTAGCAACTAACAGTCTGTAACGCGCTCTCTCTACATACAGACAGTGAGACAGATACATACAAAAGATGTATTTGGTGGAATTAATTATTATTTTTCCCCTTGATAACTGTTGTTTTAAAAATGCATGTTATCTAATGGAATTAGAATTAGAATTAGAAATAAATTTATTTTGCAAAACAAAACAAATCAATTCCACCGCAAAAAGTGGAGATGAAAAGGTTGAGCTTGAGAGAGACAATTATCTATCATGTATTAAAGGGTTGTGAAAAATAAAATAATACTACTTCGGTTCTTAGGCTTTTTATATATGAATTAAGAAAAATATTTAATATTATCATTTAATTATTAAAATTTATTTAAAATTCTATCACTACACTTTATGGGAAGTTGAAAACTATTAATACAACGAGAGAAGATATGAGTGATACAGGAAAGTAATAATTAATTCACCTAAAAAGTTGTAAACGACAAATAAATTAAAACACATTTTTTTTTTTCTAAATTTTAGATAATATTTTAGGAATATATATATTCCTGATAAGATACATACATACATACGCACACAACAATACTATAGTTGTCTAAACTAACGTAGCATGCTATTATCACATAAAAACGTCACATACCGCTCATATACCGTTGACGTGACACACATAGATTTATTGTTGATATGATCCAATTAATCAACAGTACGTAAACGGTATGTGATTATTTTATGTAATATTAGTATTTTCGTTAGTGTAGTTTGTTTCCTTTTTGTTTGTTTAAGGAACGAGTCAAGAATGAGAGATTAATAAAACAAAACAAATCAAGTAAAATCAAGGTAACCATTTCTTAGATATGGTCAGGCCAGATGTATCTTATAAATGATGCTAAGACATGCTCCATATCTTTTATTAAAATAATAGTAATGTATTTTAATTTATTTTATATAAAATATTAAACAAAAACGCGTCTTCATTAAGTCCTTCCCTTGACTTTGACCAACTTATTCTCAACACAAGCATTTTATTTTAGTACTCCATTTTGTTGAAAATAGCTTCTTCTCGTTGTTGGGTTGGCGTGATTTACTCACTCCTAGCGTTATTGAGGGGGCCGTCCAAATGTTTCCTGTGTTCATATCAAAAAAAAAAAACAATGGTGTAATTCTTGGTGTTTTAATTTTTTATTAGGTACACACCGTGTTTCCCATTCTTTAAGTATTGTCATGTGTTTGTGATGGAATAATGTTTCAGACAACTTCTCTCTCTTGCATACATACACCCAAAAAAAAAGCTAGTTTGCATAGAGTATGAAAAACAGCCTCTTTTAATTAGGTAGGTATGTTCCTAAACAAGTTTTTTTTTTTTAATAACGTTCAAATATTCCTTCCACCCAAATTTCACATCATCTCACTCCCTCCCATGCCCCAACTACACAATCTCCTCTTTTGCTTTCAATTCCTTGACCTTGGTCTCCCATGCCCCAACTACACAATCTCCTCTTTTGCTTTCAATTCCTTGACCTTGGTTTGAAGACGTTGTCCCTGTAGTATTTCAGTTCTGCTATGCTCTCCTTGATGTCATCCATGGCTCTGTGCTTGTTTTTCTTTTGAGGCGCCTTTCGGCTATCTGTAGAAAATAATCCACATTTAGAATACGATAATATCCAAATCTGAGTCAGAAACAAGCCTATAATAGGTCTACACTTCATAGACTCTAGGGATATATAAATTGTCACCTTTTGGGTACCACCGGATGCATAAAGCTTTAACACTGCTCACATCAACGAGTACATGAGGGACGAGACTAGCCAAATCTGGCATATACTTCTGCACAAGAATTCTTTTTTAAGTAAAGGCTGTACAACAGATTTAGGCAAATAGAAAGAATAATGTTCACTGCTCACAAGACTTCCTCTTCAGAAATCGAAATCAAAAATACATAATGGGTAAATAAGTATAGAGTCTTAAAGTTTTTTTTCCCTCGACAGATGTTCATAACAGAAGCTGAATGCTCTTCGACAAGAACAATGATTGCTAAATGCACACACCTATGATCCATCTAAAACCAGGCAATACCAAAGTTTACTTGTTTACAGAACAGTTATATTTAAATTATTTTGAATGTCACATTCAGTTATCAACAGTAGCTTGATGGCATACATAAAATTTATTAGAATATTATTAAGCCACTCTGCTGCTGATATATTAAGTTTTTGATTTTTTCTTAGTCAAGGATAATTTGAAGGCTTCATCTAGGGTCCAAACAACCCTAAAATTCAACTATTAGAATGAGTGTTATAATTTATACGATAAATTTACTGCGTGTTTGCAGAAACCAAATAAGGAGCTAACCAGCATTCTAAGGGAGAATACCAACTTAGCAACAACTAAAAAAAGAGAGGAGAATTTCATGCTCAATTACATTGGTGCATTCTAGTGAGAGCTTGAAGGTGACAAGGTTAGGGCGTTTGGTTGAAGCGTTGTGCTAGAGTGAGATTGGTCTTCTTCTCTTTTTTTTTTTGTTGGGGGTTGGGGGGTGGGCACTTTCCTTGATACATAGGAAAAAACTAATTCCCATATCAAAAAAAAAATATCTATCTATTATATTCTAAAGATTCCTAATATTATTTGATTTAATATGCATGTATATATAATATAATAAACCTTTACATACCTTCATGAATAAAAGATCCACATAGACTGAATTTCCTGCAAGAAGAGGCGTATGTGCGCCCACATTTCTCTTGACAAATTGCACAACCTACAAGAGTGCTAAATATGTAAAGGGATACGTTTATAAGAGACCAACTTCAAAGGATAATTTCACAAGTAAACTATTAAAGTATACAACATTGAAATACTGGAGACTAGAGTACATTTCAAGTTTTCAACCACATGGCTAAAATGAAGTATCAAATAAGTAATAAATTACAGTCACACTCTAACATAGAAAACGCATCATCCCCATATTCCCAGACTAAGAATAAACCTATGCATTTAATTTAATTTTTCTAGATACTTCGTATTATGCCCCTCAAGAGAATAAGCAACAGGTTATATCCTTTATTAGTTAGAGAAGAAATAAATCTATGCACATAGATTCTGAACTTTACACCACTGTCACCACAATGTATAATATAAGTGACAATTAAGTTTTAAAGAAAACCAATGCGTAGTTACCTGTTTTTCAGCTTCTTTTTCACTGAGCGTGCTTTGAAGCACTCTCTTTGTCAAACCTAAATTAAATTTAAAAAGTTAATGACTAAAAAATATGAACAAAACATGCATTCATTTCATAATAATAATAATAATAATAATAATAATAATAATAATAATAATAATAATAAATACATTGATAGGAAAAATATATATCAAATAGGGATTGATAGTTCCAAAAGACTCTCGTCACATGAGTAATAAATGGGACCACATACATATGAGTAAGGACTTGTAGAAATATCAAAATTTTCTTGTGAAAATAACAGTTCCCATCAAATAATCACTCTATCAATCCGTCCCATTTTGTATGTCATCAACGATGTAAAAGGCACAAATTTGAAGATGAGCTGCCTGAACTTTTGATATTATATTTTCAATATAAATTTCTTTCCCAAAACTACACTGTTGATACTATATAACTTTTGGGGGGGAAACTATATTAAAAGATATAACCTCTGAATTTATACCTGCTGATTAATGGCTTTTAAAAAGACACATAAGATGGGACGAATGGAGCATACACTCGAACTAGTTGACAATGAAATTGATAATAAAAGTGCAAACAACTGAGAGTCTGCTTACCACTTTCTGCATGATGACTCTGACACCATTCTCCCATTTTGTCTAGACACTCCTTTGATTGATGGATAACCAAATCAGGACCCTAAATATACAGAACAAGGAATAATCTGTGAGAACAAGGAATAACCCAATCAGGTGTATTTTTTAGTCTTTAGATCATACTCATTGTTTAAGACAAACAGGTGAACAAGGCGGTCCCATTTCATGCTTGAAAATATTGTTGAAGCTGGCTTATATTTTAGCTTACTCATCATCCAAAATGGGTTGCTTACTCATCATCATTCTTTCTCAAGATTTGCATGTTTTGCACTCTTGGTTTTGCTATCTTGATGACTCATCCTCTCAAATTTGGTTTTGGCTTCCTTAAATCAAGGAAGCTTGTCACTATAAAAGGGGAGCTTGGATTCTCATTTTTAACACACCAAAACCGAGAGTTAAAGAGAAAGAGTTGGTGTCTAGTTTAGTAACAAGAGAACTAGAGAGTTAGAGTTGAGCTAGAGAGATAAAGAGAGAAAATAATTAGTTCTCAGATAACAAGTTTCGTACTCTTCAATATTTTATAGTGGGATTATGAGATCTCTCATAAAATTCTTGTGTCATTGTTTTTGTATCCCAATATGGTTAAAAGTCGCGGTAGCGGCCTATGTTTCGGAAGACCATTTTTTGACTCGGTTTCGGTATTTGTTTCGGGTGATATGCACTATTAGCTAGTTAGGAGTTTCAAAAAACAGTAAAAAATTATGAAAAAATTCTAAATAATAAGAACAACAAGATGAATCAAGTAAGTCCACAAAAAGCACTATCTAGTGCACATAACCTTGTCCAAATGATAAAAAAGACATCTCACAGATATATTAAATTAATTGTTTGTTTGAATAAAGTTGATTGATAGTCTTAACTCAAATGGTTGAGCACACATGTTTTGCATAATTTAAGTACAATTTAACTTAACTATGTATATTTTTCAAGTGCAATTTTTTTCAAGTTGTACTTAACTAGGTACTATGTAGGTACAATTTAATTATAATTTAAGTACAAGTTAGCTTAACTAATTATATAATAAGTGCATTTTTTAATATTTTTTTAAAGTTATACTTAAGTATGTATGCACATTTCAAGTACAATTTATATATTTGAAGTACAATATTTTTTCATTTTTTAAAGGTATGCTTAACTTAGTACTACATAGTTACAATTTAAGTATAATTTATAGATAAAGGTTCGTTCTCTTTTATCGCCTCCTTTTTATAGCTTTCAGCATATTCGAGTTTATTTTTTATTTTTTGGCGTTTCTCCCTTTTACGTTGTGATTTCTCCTTTATTTGGTCTGAAACGGATATGTTATGCCAAGTTACCGAAAATTACCCTGTACATAAATAATTGCTAATTTTGTTCAATGTTGCGATTCAATATTAACCGATAGCTAACCGATACATAGATATTTTGGTATAACGATTGATGCTTTGAACCATGTATCTCACACAGTAGTGTGCGTGTGTTTATCTCAATTGTGTTTGTGTGCGCATGATTTCTCAACAAATATGGTGGCTGAAAGAACCTCAACATGATAGCTATAAGGTAGTGGCAAAATAGAAGACATTAGGCTAACAATCTGTATGAGACCACAAAATATTAGAGCACAACTATATCCTCCCCCTTTCCTTCTGCAGGTCCTTAGGTTAGGGCATAGGTGCACAACTACTAATAATGCACACATGATTTTCAAGCCAATTGTCCACATTCCTACTCCTCCTTTTTTCTATTTGTTGTGATTTTGTGGGAGAGGTGCGGTCAACAAATAAAAACTTCACCTTAACAACTTCTCCACGAGAGTATTTGTTCATGAACTTTATTCATAACACATGTTTTTTCCACAATATGATAAGGTAAAGATTAACTCTATTGAAGCTTTAAAACAATTGCTTGACTTTTGCTTCTAAGAAAGATTGCAACTACCATACTCAATCTCAAACAAAGCGCCACAAATAACACATCATCGAAAAGGCAGTGTTCATTAGTGACTGAAACAGAAATATGTTTACATATCAAGAATATATAGAAGTCTTATATATCAGGATCTACAAACATATGAAGATTCCTATGAGAGTTGATTCTCCATAGCATTAGATATATTTCAATAACTCCTACTATTGCCACACTTTCAGCAGTTAAAAGACAGAGAAATCTGGAACTAAAAAAATGGAATTAAAATTACACTCCCTCAGTAACTCAACTCAACAATCCTTTTTATCCCACACTAGTTGTTACTCACTACCTATGTAAAGATTCTCTCTTCTTTTATATAAAAAAATTACAACTTTTTCTTTTGTTTATTTTTTTAATTCTTTTTGTGATATTAAGTTTTACATAGAACAACCTAGCATAATCTTTAAATTTAGTAATAAACTTTAACTACTAATAAATAAAATTTATTGTTTGAGAAAAAAATAGTCGTGGAAACAATTATGTCCGAGTGTGTTCTATGAAAACCTTAAAATTGTTATATATATATATAATACCGTCTCTTAATCTTCTTCTTTTTTTTCCCGGATGGAGGTAGCATATAATTAAAGGATTTAAGAAGAAAAAATATTAAAAAAAAGAAGAAGAAGAAGAAGTAAATGCAATTATCAGAGAGCAGAGTCAACAGCCACAACAAGGAATCATCATTTCCAGGTAGAAGTTAAAATTACCTCAATTGATTTGGTCAAATTTCCATCAGTAATCACACAAGCAATCTCCAATATTCTATCTACTTCTACATTCAAACCTACATAGGCAGAAAAGGCGGAATAAGGATGATAAACATGTCATAAACCATTCAATAATCAATATCATACATGCAGGCAAACCCACTGACCTCCCCCCTTCTTCTTTTTTGTGTGTGTGTGTGTGGGGGGGGGGGGGGGGACGGGGTAGAAAACATAAAATATGCCATGCATAAGATTGTCAAAGAAAAAATCTCTTAGATGAATTTGCTTTAAGGTTTTTGAGCAGTGAGAATGCAACTATTACTCGAGTCTTGACTAACAAAGATTTCGGCCAACATTGCCACAAGTGTCAGGATCGGGAGAGAGCATGATTTGATCAAAGTATATGTATATCTGAGCAATATTGGAAACAAGACTGAACAAAAAAAAGAATAGAAGTGAAGCAGGAAGGTAAGGAACAAAAAACCAGGGGAAAGGAATCAAAGATGAATTTCAGATTGACAGCAAATGAACCACATAGTAGCTCATCAATACAGACACTAATGAAGGACTCAAACTGCATCTCAGGAACCTATGAATAATTCAAATTCTAAGTTTTTGGTTTTAACCCAACAATTTATTAGCTAAAAGTAATATATTATTGACAAGCCTAACTGTACATATGGCTGGAATGCGGTAAAGCACCTTGATGAATAGCAAAATTGCAACGTAATTGTTTACAAATAAGTATTTAACTATTTATTACACAAAGGATGATCCACAACTTTCCTACTACACAAATTTCCATAAAATTATATTAAACCCAGACTTTGATAAGCCAAAATTATATGACCTCTCTGGCAACCAGACGGTGACACACCCTGCACAGCAAATTCAGCTAACAGGCAAGGCATCTTGTATGATTAAGGTTCTGAATAGATTATTTGCTTTAAGTCTATCCATCTCATCTCTAGTTCATTTTTTAAGAACTTTAAACTACTAACTACCTGTCATTTCCAAATCAATCCACACAAGAGGCAATTTGTACTCGCCCGAAACCACTTTTAGGTTTTGTTGACTGCTGTTCTCATCTTTTGACAGGATGATATCTCCAGAGCGCTCACTTTTTTTTTTATTCTTACCTGCATCACAAAAATGTTTTTTTTGGTATCATAGTTCAGACAGTTCAATTTACAATCGTAAGCAGTAACAAAAACAATTATCTGTTGAGGTTCGGGATAAATTCTGGACATTAGGAATCAGAGTATGGAGACACATTTACACTTTAATATTTCTGCTGATAAAAATTTTACTGGTACCAATTTCTTTCTTTCTTTCTTACATCAGAAAAGCAAGCCACTCCTTCAAACATAATGTATATGGCATGTCATGTTTCAAATTTGATACGATCTCAGAAGACTACAACTTATATCACTAAATTGAAGGCGTAGGTGTATAAAGCTTAATTCTTTAATACAATCAAACAAACCTTTTCCCTTGGCATTTTCTCCATTATTAGCAGCAGCAGTGGTTATTTGTACTTCATTATCAGGAACATCCAGTTCTAGTAACGAGAAGGCATTTGAAACGTGATTCATCTCAATTTGGGAGAGCTTGCAACTCTACTATCACTCAGTTCCTGGTGCAACAACTCATGGAAGTCAGACATAGAAGGGGTAAAAGGAAAGTTGCAGATATCGTGTAAGCTGTCAGCCTGTCACTATCCACAGCTATGGATTAATGAAGCAGTGATTGCATGCACAATTTAACACAAGGAAATGAAAAAAAATAAAAATAAAAAATTTTAGTTGACATCCACAAGTTCATATGTATGAATATGCTCCAGTGTATTATACAACAGAACAGTAAGGCATCAGCTGATCACCAATGTCAATAAATTGAATAAAATTTATTTCTTTTTCAACTGTTGTACAAAATATCAATGCTAATTAACATAAAATTTGTTTGACCACTATAAACCAGCTTGATATTGAGAAACCATAAATTCTTCAAAAGCTTCCTCAGTTCTGCACTAGAAAACATCCCTCCCGTATAGCACATTCAAAAACATAAATATTTTAACTAAAAATCAAACTAACGATTGTGGTTCAAGAATATGTTCGCCATTGCAGTGCATAGTTAACAAATTTCAATTTGACAAATTTGCAAGAATTTCAAGATTTAATTTGCCATCACAGATCAAAGTTACTAAACAATTAATAAATGATAACAACCCACAAGGCCCATGACCCAATACCGCCTCTTGAAGAAGCAACCTTTACAAAAATTGCATATATAACATTTCTACAGCGAACAAGCACAATTCTCCAAATTCGAAGGGGGAAAATCATCTTCAAGTAGAAACAAATAAACAACAAATGCTCCGGCTAAGAATAATGTGAAGTAGGACAAAGTAGTGTCGGTGGTAGTAGAGTGAAGCCGTGAAGGGAACAGAACAACAGTAGTACGAGATTTTAGGTTGGGAAGATGATCTAATCACCTTTGAGTTTGGGAATCCTTCTTCAATTGAAGAGATGATGATTACTACTAATTACTAATTGTGAAAATGACTGAAGAGGGTCGAATCTTCTTTACCATAAATACAAAAAATTTGATGGGCCTTTCGTACTGGTTGACTTGGATCAACACAGTCCGTCCGGTCTTGTGCAGAAAAAAGTTTGCCGTAGGCTCTGTTTGTTTCCCCCCAAAATGTTTTTCCACAATATTTCTTGTGATTTTTTTTTATTTTCTTTTGAGAAAATGTTATAATTCTTTTGGTCGGCTAACTTGCCAAAAAATAATTTTCTCAATTATATTAATTATAAATGTATAAAAAAAATTGCATTTACTACAAACTATTTATTATTATAACACGCCAACTTCATACATCTCACAACTGATATAGTTAGGACATACTACACATAATCAAATTTTAAAATACTAGTTGGTATCCTTTTTGTTAAATATTATGTCACATATTTCATGAATATAACTTTTACTTAAATATATTATTTTGTTTATTAATTTATTTTAATTGTTATGTTATTATAATTTCTCAACATAACTAAATATCTTTCTAATGGCTAAGAAAGATTACGACAATTAAACTATTGATGTAATAGTATATTATAAATATTTCACATTGTAAAGGTTGTTGGTTTATTTTTTATTTTTTTGGGGTTTACTATAAAATGTATAGTATTTGGGATAATTTTCAAAATATATAGAATGACTTAAGTATCTCAAACTCTCAAGTAATCTATGAAAATAATGAAGTTCTTTTTAACTGATCAGAAAATGAATTACATTATACCACATTTGTTGTGACCTATATTTTTTTTGTATTTTTACCAAAGTAATTATTTTTAAAATTATACCACATTTCTTGTGACATTATATTTTGCAAGGAAAAAGTATTACTACATTATACCACATTTATTGTGACATGGTTTCACGAAAAACAGTAATAATATTAATATTTTTGTAGGAAAAAATACTCAAACAAAGCATTGCAAGACATAATGGTTCAATTAAGACCGTAAACTGAGCAAGCAGTTCTAACTCGATCCTAATCGCTCGATTAAAAGTTCGATTCGAACTCGACTCGAAATGTAAATAATTCAAATATGAATAAATTTTAAAGTTCGATAAATTACTCGAACCTTCTCAAATTATAATTTTTTATTAATACTCGGACCATATTCGTTAGAAAAAATCAAACCGCAAAAGGCCGATTAGAGATCGATTTCCTTCCAGAGGCCATCGAGCCTCAATCAAACATTTATAAATAAAATCTAAGCAACCTAATACTCGACTCAACTCGATTCAATACTTACTCAATTCATTTACCCCTCAGATCGGATGTTAAACTTAAATTAGGCACCACACCTTTGCATATCAGAATAGAGGTGGACAGGTGGTGGTAATAATCTGAAAAGGAAAGAAAAATTGAAAATCTCAATGATCAATTGAACAAGGGGCTGAAGCCTGGAAGCAAACAGACCGGGCTTGGCTTTTATTTAACCAAACAGGTCCTAGGGGTTTTCCATCCTTGGGGAAGGGTTTTTCTCCTCTACTGCTCTGCCGAGTATTTTGTTACTCCAAAGTCCAAAGCCCAAACCATAAACCCTCAACTCTCTATCTAGCCGCGCCTAAGGAAGAAGAAGAAGAAAGAGCCGACCTCTTCTTCTTAGACACAAATCCTTTCGGTCAAAACATACAATGGCCACACTAGTTCCTCCGGCGACTTCAAAGCCTACGGTAATCGAACCAGAGAAAGTCGATTACATGGACTTGCCTTGCCCCATTCCCTATGAAGAGATTCACCGCGAAGCTCTCAGTTAGTACCCTTCATTCAACTTTTATTTTGTTTTTATGTTTTTTGCTCATCATTATTGTTAACTAGTGCGCTACCGCCTACTGCTCATTAATTCATCAGTGAAAGTCTTATAGGATACAAAGATTATTTGTTATAAATTGATTTTGTATTAAACCATATCACGAAAAACTAAAAATTATTGCTTCAGTCTTTCATTTTTTTTCTTAGTAATATGTGAGGCTCACCCAACTAAAATGGGTAATTTTGTATCCTTGGTGGGGATCTCGTATGTGATGGAGGGAGTAGTTACTTGCTAAATGCTTATTGCTGTTGTTGGGCTGTCATTAGTAAAGCATCTGGTATATATTGCTACTGACATATTTTTCGATGTTGTAATGTATCTATAACATGATGCTGACGAGGATGAAAATATGTTCTACTAAGTTACTCTTGAGAAGATTATGCTGCATTCTTTTGCTAATCTTTTTTTATATTTTTCAGTGTCCTTAAAGCCAGAACTTTTTGAGGGATTGCGGTTTGATTTTACTAAAGGACTGAACCAAAAATTCTCACTCAGTCACAGGTACTCCAGTTCCCCGTCTGTTGATTTTCTTTTGTTACTTTGTCATCCCCATTCCCCCCTCTTTTGTCCTCATCTATTTCTTACTTGTTTTGTTGACATTGCCTTCTTAATTCTATTCGTCAGTGTGTTCATGGGACCTACTGAAGTCCCTTCTCAATCTGCTGAAACAATTAAGATACCCACTGCTACCTACGAGTTTGGTGCCAACTTTATAGACCCAAAAGTATGTAGGCTCTACAAATTCATTGAATTTAATTGATTCTTATGTACATAATTCTAACTTCTAGACCACTGATGGGTGTTCCACAGTTGATGCTTATTGGGAGGATATTGACGGATGGTAGGCTAAGTGCAAGAGTGAAGTGCGACTTGTCTGATAACCTTACTCTGAAGGCCAATGCTCAAGTATATACATGCTAACATGCTTTTTTCAGCCTTTTACTTTTACTCGGGGTTTGGCAGCACATGTTATTGTGAGTAAGCCAATTGAGTAATTTCTACTCTTTTTTCCTTTTCCAGCTTACAAATGAGCCACACATGTCACATGGCATGGTCAATTTTGATTATAAGGTAAATATCATTTATGTGTTAACGTCTCGGCATTTTATTAAAATTTCATCTGTAGTTTTCCACAAACAATGATGTCAATGCATCAAGCATGTATATCACATGTCGGTGAAGTAGTTTACTTCTTTATGTAGTTTCTCTTCAATCATTCTTATTTATACAGGGAAAGGACTTTAGGAGTCAAGTTCAACTTGGTAATGGTGCTTTATTTGGAGCCAGTTATATCCAGGTGAATGACATGGCCTTTTCCGTATGAATTAAGTGGAATTTACAGACAAACAAGATCATTAATTTGCTTGTGCATCTAATCTGCTAACTGACATGTAATTCAATTGATTGGCTGTTATAAATGAAATACTTTTTGTTTTTAGAACTTATCCAAAAAAAAAAATCATCGACTTGAGAAAGAAATTAAATTTTGGACGTCCATTTCTGGCAAAAATTCTTATAATTAGACTTGTATTTTACAATTGGTAGTATGTTAAGTGTGTATATTTTCAAAACAGGTCCAAGATATGGGTCCAGGTTAGCCAGAACATAGCAGTACTTGCTCGAAGAAAATGGAACTATTCCTGCCGTCTTCCTTTTCATTAATGGAATTATCTTGACCTTTTTTTCTTCTTCCCTGTGTTCTTTTCTCCAATTGTTTGTTTTTACCTTGTAGGGTGGTTTATAAGTTAAAAGGCAAAAAAAAAAACCGTTGATATACTTTATCATATAAAAGTGCGTTCATAGGATGAAAGGGGGAGAATACAGTTTTAATTACCGTTATGATGACAAGCCCTTCCCCCTGCATCATAAAGTTCCTATTCATGTTCCCAAAGTCTGCTTGTACAACTGGGACATAATATTTTTCCAGTCTGTTTTTTTAAAGATTGCCATTTATCATTTAAAGTAGTACCTAAGTCACTGAGAAAAGGTGGAATATTTTCTTGGATTCAAGGTTAACATGTTTTTTGGTCAGATAACTGCCCCACTGTTCCAACTTCCACCCACAATGAATCCTTTTTGTAACTTTTGTTATATTGTAATTGGCTTCTGTTTGCTCCTTTGTTATATGTACAGTGACATATTACTTTCTGTATTCTCTACTTTTGCCCTTATCTTCTCTCATATTAAAGCTATTTGAACTAAATAACAACTTTATTCTCCCTTCTACCTTTAAAATTGTGTACTGCTTGCAGAGTGTGACACCACATTTTTCCTTGGGTGGTGAAGTATTCTGGGCTGGTCAGCATCGGAAATCTGGTATTGGTTATGCTGCACGATATAACACAGATAAGATGGTACTACTCTTGCTTTCCTGCTCAACAAGCTTATACATCTTTTTATTACATTGTCTTTGGTATTTCACCTTTTGTCAATTACCAGTGAAAGTTAATTTGCATTACTACCTGTTTTGGGTAGAACTCCAATCTAAGGTAGCTTAGCTGTTGTTTTCTCACATTGTGTCTAGAAGATCTTCATTTCTCAGAATGCCGAAGGGAGAGATAACTACCACTACTGCAACAATGAGATGTTACCAATAGTGGTCCTTTTTTGAAAGTCCATCGTATTCATTTTGCATTTTTTTCCCTTTTGGCATCTCATGGAAACCTCTATAGTCTAGTTTTAGGTTTCAGTTGTAGAGCTTAATGTTAATTGATTAATTTGTTTTATTGTCATTTTCCCTTGACCATTATTTTTATTTTTTTTGAAAAAAATGTTAGGGATTGAGTCAGTATGTTGTTTTGGATTGTGGCAGACATGGGTAATCATTTATTTATGGAAAAAGGTTTTTTGGTTGCTTTTCTTAGAAGTTTGTGTAACTGAACCAAATTTATCATCTTGCCTACAGGTTGCCACAGGGCAAGTTGCTAGCACCGGAATGGTTGCTCTGAGCTATGTTCAGAAATTATCTGACAAGGTAGGCCATTAGATCGTTTGCTGACCTATCTCAGTTTGATAGTTATACCTGTTTTCCCCCCTCTAGGTTTCTCTAGCATCGGACTTCATGTACAACTACATGTCTAGAGATGTCACTGCAAGCGTTGGTTATGATTACATTCTTCGTCAGGTGACTTCTACCGTTTTGTGTTTTTTCTTTTTTTCCTTACTTCTGCATGGCTGTTTGTGTGTACAAAATCATTGTAAATTTGGTTTTTGGGTTATATAATCTAGTATCCATGAGATGCAGTATTCTAGGACATGGATCATAAGCAAGAGCTGAACCTGCAACTATGAACTAGTCCACTGGTTATTTGTTTTTATCTAAGTTCAAACATTTGTTATCTTGTTTATTACTAAAGCACCGAATATGGATTTTTTTTTTTCAATTGGGTATTTCCTTGTAGTTCACTTGAAACCTAATCTATGTGTTCTATGAGTTCTGCACTCTCACATGATTTGTTAAGAATGTTTCAACTTAAATGAGGTCAAAGTATCTTGTGTGACATTATTTAGCAACAGTAATAATCACATTTTATCTTTTGCTCATTGTGTAATTCTTTGGACTTTGTCAAAGTCAGTTACACCGTGTTTTTAAGCTATTTATTATTTAGTTATATTTGAAATTCATTTCATTTCATAATCCCTTCATTTTGATATCCCAGCATTAACAAAATCTATAGTTAGGAATTTTGGATAATAAACCCATTTAACCGACTATGTACATGTACACAGACGCAGTCACAGTCACAGATACACATGTTTATGTGTATTCTGGGCATAAAATAGTTTCAGCATCTCTAAGGCTGTTAACATATTCGCAAACTCTTATCCTCTGATCCTATTCTTTATCTCATGTTAGAGTCCTATAACATTCAAATCTTTTTCTCTCCGTATACATATTATATTTTTACATGCATATGTTCTTGGCCAATAATTAACTACTCAAATCTAGCTATTTTTTCTGTAACTTATTACCAGCCACATCATTTATATTAACTCTTGGACTATTCGGTTCCTCATTTCCAATTGCACATTTAGTTCTAATCATAGTGCATCCCTCTTTCAATGTTACACACATTGAAGAATTTTAGGTTGAAACAGTCCTTTTTTACAACAGAAAATTCAGATTGATGTGCACTGTGTGTTTGTGTTATAAAGCTAACTCAGAGATCTTAACATCCATATATAGTTTTCTTTCTGAATCATAGGTGTTCTATAAATGTATGGACATGCTACCTTGCTAAACCAGCACCCCCCCCCCCCCCCCCTCAATCTCTCTCTTTTTTTAATATTATTTTCAACACTTTCTGTGTTTTGTCCATACATGTGGGTGTGTATCAGTACACACTAAACCACTGTTTTGACCTACTATTAATAATACTAGGAACTTCTTGCTACTGCAAATTACAACATGACCACTGATTATCTAACATAAATGATAGAAGGTGAATGTGAAATTGCAAATTTTAACCAGGTCATTTAACAATATTTAACCTGCATATGTAGTTATACCTGGATTTCACAACTTCTTTACCATGGGCTTTGGATAGATACATGGTTATTCAAGTGATATTACTAGTTGAACTTGACGGACAATGCAACCATCTTTTTCTTTTTGTACTTTTAGAATCAAGTGCTCTGATGCCTTATTTAATTCAACATGAATGCCACCAGATGCTGATTGCTCATACTACATCAGTATCATTATGGCATTGTCAGCAAATTTTAATTAGCAACAGTTTGAACGATTACCATTGAGAAACTTATTCTAAAAGAAGTAAGAAAATGATTTCCATTGAGAACTTTTAGTTTGGCTTATTGTACTTTTCCATTTCTACATAATTTCGTAATATGTCTTCTCGAAGGCGCTTTTAAGCCGTTCACCAGTCAGTCTTTCATCTAGTAAGTCCTACTATGTTCTCCAAGCTTGCCTCATAATAACAATAATAATACAGTAAAAGCCCTATTTAGGAATACTCTATATAAAAATAACCTCTACAATATTATAAAAAAAATTGGTCCCAATTTGGGCCAGTTATAAATAGGAATAACCTCTAAATTGTAATATGTTATATACTTTTTAAGTCCCGTATTAAGAAACTATACCTCTATATAGTAATAATTTCATATATATATATATATGAGAGAGAGAGAAACTATTAATTTTAAAATACTACATTTTTTATGAAAGACTACATTTCTTATAAAGAACTACATTTTTCTATAAAAGACTACATTAGGGAGTTCTTATTGATATTTTTGTTAAAGTGAATATTTTTAGGTGTTCGGAAAATATTTTGTACCAATACCTCTATTTAGTAATAACCTCTCAATTAGAATACAAATAATTTGGTCCCAAGTCTATTCCTAAATAGAAATAGAGGTTTTACTAATAAGTAAACTAAAATTCATAATCTCTTTCATATAGTATTTTTCCCGTTTTTGCAAGGTTATTGGTACTGGTTACTAATCTATTGTTGACTATTTCCTTCCTGTTGAATCCTTGAAATTTTTTATTTACATGATTTTATTTTTGAACTACTATCATTCTTAATTTGTTAATCATCATTGTGACAGTGTCATCTTAGAGGGAAGATCGACTCCAATGGCTGCACAGCTGCCTTCCTGGAAGAGCGATTGAATATGGGTCTTAACTTTATTCTTTCCGCAGAGGTTAGCATCAAACGTTTGCCGGTCAATATTTTTAGTTTTAACCTTTTCTCTAATATCCTCCTCACCACACATAGCGATTGTTGGATATCGCGGTTCCATATTTTGATTTTGTTCAAAATTAGTATTGTTGCATCAGAATGTTGTTGGAAAAGTGGGTAGTTTAGTTATGAAGGAAGATAAAAAGGCTCCTGCATTTGTGCCAAGCATGGCTTGGCAGGATCTCACTGATCATGGCAAGTGTGTTGTGTGAAAGGTTGTGCCAATAATTAAGGGAAAATAAGAAAGTTCCTTTGATTAAGGCAAACATGCTGCGACTGTGTAGGTTTCATGGTGCTATTCTGCACGTATGGTTCAGGTGCATCAGAAGGAACATGGTAAATATAATAAAGGAACAACCCAAGTTAGTTTCTTCAATTGTCACAAGTATTTTGTGACAGGTTCCTACCAGTTAGGAGGTCTCCTCAATGAGGGATTCAGCTGCATGCTCATATATGTCAAGAAAAAAGAACCATGCTCGAGTGATTCTGTTCATCAAAAAAGGCGTGTTTGATCAGTGGTTTCTCTTCCCTTCTATGCATCTGGTGTTGATAAAGTTGCACACTTGCGTGCAAAGATGTGTCAAAATAGAACCAATGTCAAGAAGTTGGTGATATAATAGTGTAATCATATAGTTTCCTGTTTTGTATTTTTTATATATTACCCTTCTCTTAATTATTATTTGATCTTTAAGGGAAGCAAATGTTCCCGTTTGTACCTCAGGACTTGATATTTAATTTGGTTGGTATCTCTGTATTGCAGATTGATCACAAGAAGAAAGACTACAAGTTTGGTTTTGGTTTGACAGTAGGAGAATAGAAGGCTCCATTGAGGTCTTCAGTTTTAGTTCAGCTTTGTTGCTGCAAACAGCACGGCACGGCATGACTCGGCATTGTTTTTCTCTAGATGAAGGTGAAAGGATAAATATTGTACTTGTGGAGCAACATTTATGGAGCATCTGTTTGCCATAAAAAAATGTTGTACAAGTTTTTAAAAACGGAAATTGAAATTTACATTACATGAGATGGCATTTATGATACAAATAAGATTATTATGATACTTGGTGCTGCCTGAAAATTCTGAAATAGTTTTGGCAAGTGTGTTTCTAGTAGCAGATTGTTGAAAAAACAAATGCATGCTCATAAACATAATAATATGTTTATGTTTATGTTTAGTCGAGGAATTGGTATTGGTGTTGCCGTGTAGCTTAGCTTGGCTTAGCTAAATAATAAATAGGATGGTATCAATCAAATGCAATGCCTAATAATTGATTGATACAGAGGAGATGGGATGCTAACTAATCAAGTCTGCTTCCTTCCTCTATTATTATTATTAATGGAAATTGACAACTATACCGTATTTCTTACCCATCACCATGTATATATATATATATATATATATATATATATATATATATCAATCTATATTTAATTAATTAATATTATTGGAAAAAATTATTCACCTCTAAATTGATTGAGGAGGTGGCATCTCGTGGCACGGCAGCCGCCTCATTCTTGACCCTCCTACTACAAGTGTGTGTGGAGTCATGGAGTGTCAGTGTCAAAACACACTCTACGACTCTACGTAGATAGGCTTATAGGCTCTACGAATATGAATACAATGTTATTATTAAATAAAAAAAAGTCACATAATGTTCACTTACACACACATGTATAGTGTGGATATTGGTTTGATATATAAAGTTTGCAGTATGTATACGTGAACATTATATAATTTTTTTTATGTGATAATAACATTATTTATATGAATATAAATGAATTTTAAAAGGACAACATGGATAGAGACAACGTTAGTGGTGGGAAAGAGAATGCTTAATTATACATGTTGGATGCATGCTTGCCGGGCCCCTAAGCCATTTCAGATAATTCACCCCTTGAAAAATAAAATAGTAAAATTTCAAATTTCAATGATATAGTTATAAAAATTATTTAGAAATACTATGAATTATTTAAAAAAATTACTCAATTTGAAAAGTTGAATGAATTCAGCAATTATAAACTTTTAAATATTATTAATTAATTTAAAATTAAAATTGACTTTAAAATTTTAGAGGGGAGAGGGGAGTGAGACATGATCTAACTTGACAGAATGGGGATGGGGCATCAATTTTTGTCACCGTATTATAGACTACGACTACGACCACGACTACGTAGTATAATTTTATTTATTACATATGGGCAGGGCGGTGGACTTTTTGTAGTTAATTGAGGAAAAAGCATATATGGATGGATATATATGGATAGTTTATCTTTTTCCTGCTCCTTACACCTACAATTCCTCCTCCTCCTCCTCCTCCTCTACCTTATCCCCTTTCTCCCCTTCTTTTTGTCTTTCTAGTTTCAAAAAAAAAAACCATTAATAGATGGATTATTTACTAATTTATGATATCATGACTGTCTAAGCTTGGTAACGATTCCATTAGATTTATTATTAACATGACTTTGTTATTGTTGATAAATTAAATTCTCAAAATTAATTAACATATTACTTGGTTGATTTTTTATTTTTATTTTTTTAAATTTAAGACTGTATTAAAAAAAATATTTACAATAGCAAAGGGGCATACTCAGATCAAAACAGCGGGAGTCTCAGTATGAGATGCCAACTAAAAATTAAGAGCAGACTATATATCACAAACAAGAAGAGAAGTATCAACACACTTAGCTTTCTAAAACTTAACGAAAAAAAATAATATGCATTTGACTCTACTAAGAATAATAGAAGAGAGGATCTCAGATGGTAGCCTTGAGTTGGAGTGAAACCTGGCTGGAATTGTGCGCAACCCAAATGTAGTAAAGTGTCGTTGCAATAAGTAATTTCAAAATAAGCTTGTGAAATAAACAAATCATGATAGTTGGTAGGCATATTGCCCAACCTCCATAATTGAGAGAAGACAAAAAGATGGAGCGAGAATACTCACATTCAAAGAAAAGATGAGCATGATTTTCATTGTAAAGAGTGCAAAGACAACATCTAGGATTCACAGTATGAGAATATTTTGCAATGCAATTAAGGGTTTGAAACTTTTGTAAAGTTGTCATCCACATAATAAAAAGATAACATAGGGACTTGCAATTTATGTCATATTAGTTTGTGTCACGGGACACGAGTTCTTTTGGATCTGATCGAGTGTCAGATCAGAGAAGCTTTGACTGTACCTTTCTGGATGGTCCCCATTGAATTGAGTCTTCACGGGAGATATTAAAAGATATGCTGAAATCAAAAGTTTGCCGAAATTGAAACATGATGTTGTGATTAAATTGAGATAGTTGCCAACCATCCTCCGAGACATTAAGGAACTTTGGTCATGGGGCCCAACCTAAAAATACAAACAATAGGGGTCGTGGGAGAAGAAGCTATAGGAACCTCATTATACCATGGATCAAACCATAGGCTTGTGCTTGCCTCATTTTCAATCTTGTAGAAAATATGTTGTTGTGCAAGAGTTCTTATATTTAAAATTTTTCTCCATATTCATGAGCAATCATTTGGAATTTTAATCGCCTAAAACTTTTTGGTCTTTGAGCATATTGGAATGAATCCAAGTAGCCCAAAAGCTAAAGGCTTGGGGTTGAATAATGTGCCATAAGTGAAAGAGGATAAGAGACTTATTCCAATCCAATAGGTTTTTAATGTTAAGACCTCCCTCAGATGTAGGGAGAGTAATATTATCCCATGCCACTTTCGCTCTAAACTTTGCAAGAGAAGTCTCTTTCTATACAAATCTGCATAAAATATGTTGGAGTGCACTCAAAACTCCTTTCAAAATGATAAAGTGAGCAACCCAATAAGATTGAATAGAGAGTAACACAACTTTAATAAGTTGAAGTCTTCCGAAGTAGGAAAGAGTGTAGTTGGTCCACGAGGTAACTCGAGAAATAATTCTATTAGAAGAGAGATGCAATCGCGGAATGACAACCTTGAAGAAATAAGAGGATCACCCAAAAATTTAGCTGGAATAGCACCCAAAGGATATCCCACACAATCAAGGATAGCATCTGGAACATTAGCAAGATAGTAGTGGCTCTTATTAGGATTAAGATGCAACCCAGAGTATAAAGAGAATTCAAGAATGCAGACTTGTATAATTTGAACAGACTTCAAATCACCATTACAAAAAACTAATATGTCATCAACAAAAAACATAAATGAGTAAAATTATTAGCCTTAGCTCTCCAATGATCAGAGAAATCTCAACGAGTTAAGCCTTGGAGAAGGATTCTAGACAAGACTTTCATGGTCATGACAAAAAGGTAAGGAGAGAGAGGGCCCCCCCTTGTCGAAGCCCTCGACCGCTGTTAAAAGCCTTGCGCAAATCAATTTTGAAAGCACAACGAGCACGGTTCGTCTTTCTGTTATATCCTCTAAAGAGTTCTTGGGTAATGAGAATATTGTCCTCAATCCTCCTGCATGGGACAAACGCAAATTGAGCATTAGAGATCAAATAAGGAAACATAGGCTCAAGTCTAGTAACAATAATCTTGGAAATACATTTGTAAGTGGTATTGCAACAAGATATATGTTTATAGTCATTCATGGAAGAGGAATTTGGGCCTTTAGGAACAAGAACAAGAACAATAGCATTAGTTTCCCTAAGCATACAGCCAATAGCAAAGAAAAGTTTAACAGCTTTGGTAAAGTCCTCTCCAATAACATCCCAAGTATGCAAAAAGAAATTAATATTGAATCCATCTGGGCAAGGACTTTTATTTTGCTTCATGGATTTAAGAATACACCAAATTTCCAAATCATCCACAAACTTAATCAACTAATTGGACTGGTCATAAGAAATAGAATTTAACCATTCCAGATTAGCAAGAAGAAGCAGAAAACAAGTTCTGAAAATAGGAGAACTTCTTTTTGAACTTCAGCTTGCCCTTTTACCATAACTCCATTAGAATCCTCAATTAATTCCATCTACTTTTGGTGTTGTTGAAGAAAAAGCTAGAATTTTTGTCACCCTGCTCAAGCCATTGCACCCTAGATTTTTGCTAGGCAAGGGCTTTCTCGAGGGAGATGACTCTCCACAGTTTGTGATGCAATACCACAACAAAATACATAAATTTAAACAAATAAATAATAGTGTAATGCTGAATTAAGACACATAAAAACACTTTTTTAAGGTGATTCGCATCATCGCAGAAATCAATAAACATGTCACTTTCAAGATACAACATCTCAACTTTCATATTGTTACTCTTAAGTTATGTTTATTTGCAATAATTATACCTGAGATATGACTAATAATCTCAAGTATCTTGTTTGTTTTTAAATTTAAACTTAAGACTATTAGTCTAGAAATTATAAAATGGCTTAATAGTCTTAATAGTCTTGAGATTATAATTATAATTTCGAAATTATAATCTTAGGATTAATAATGTTAAGATTATAATATAACATTAATGAAATATACACAACTCTAAATCCAAAACTCCATAAACACCACATTATTTTATCCTTACCCAATACCAATATATAATGTATTACACATATTATCTATTTTATGCATGTGTTCATACATCATTATATTTAGTATCAATACATGCCTTTTTTTTTCTTGAAAGCATATCAATAAAAACCTAGTTAATACTCACTATATCATCCTCAATGAACACAATGTATTATTTTTCTCCCACATGATATGTAGATGATCATGAGTCCTTCTCCCTGTCAGTGGGGATCCGTTTAGCGACCGACCAATTATTATTTTTTATTGCCTTCCAAAAACACTGATTTAATTATAATTTTGATACATATATATGCATTCAAATTATACTACATTATGTAAAAATTTTAATTGAAATAAATATTATATATTTTTTAGAAGGCAATAAAAAAAATTAGAACCGATCGACAAACCCGTCGCCAATGAGCCTAGAATTATTGATCATAAAAACACCAAAACATAGCTCTTACTCTTCTTGTAATAATATGGAATAAGTGATTGAAATGTAACCTCCCTCCGATTCAACATTTAATTGCTCCCAATATGAACTGCCAACTAGAGCAATAATAAAATGTTTATGATACTCATAATTAATAATGGTCATTGTTAATGCCAAGATCTTCTACCACGTCCCAATCATGTAAGACGCCATGATCCCGCGACAAGAACACGATAAACACTGTAAGAAGACTACCGTACATTCAGGTGAGGGGATAGCTCAGGCGTGAAAGTTAGTATGTGTTTACAAGGTTCACAATGGAGGAAAGTAATGTATGGTGTCTAGAGATAGATAATAATTCTCCATTGTGTGTATGTGAGAGAATATGAATATGAAAAATGTATGAGAACGTACCTGTTGATGAAGGCTTCCTTGCTAGGTTATACTATCTCCGCCTGGATTACTGTGCCACCCACTACTACCTAACACCCCCTCTGATCTGATGGGCTCTGCGGACTGTATGTGGTCTATCCACTACCTTTGGCCACTGTTTTCTACCGCCAGCCGGCTATGATCCCATCCACATTAATGCATGGCAGGAGTTTTAGTCAACCGTCATGTTTTTTCATCATTGCAAGTCAAAGTAACAGATATTAAAATATCTAATGGGTCGATCCTTCGAACAGGCCGATGCCTTATAGAGTTTAAAATGGAAATAATATGGTGATTGGGCCCAATGACTTTCACGGATTAATAATAAAGGCCCAATAGATTGATTAAATGAGTAGTGTAAGACCCCGAATTTTATGAAATAAAAGTATTCAATTTTTCTATAGTTACTATTCATGAGTTACTATTCACGAGTTACTATTCACAAGTTACTATTCACGAGTACTATTCATGAAGCATGATAATTTTTTTTCAGAAGGCATTACTCAACAATTGTTACAGTAATTACTGTTCAGTATTTTATTGATTCAATAATTGCTGCGTTGATATTTTATATTACTGTTATTTTAATAATTGTCACTACACAGTATTTTCCATTATCAGAGCAATAATTCATATTATCTGAATAATATTATTAGATAACATTATTGGCAATGTCTAGAAAGTTCTGTCTAAGGAGAGGTTTGGTCACCTAATTATGCGCCAAGAAGTGAGAAAAATTCTTATTGGAAAGCCCCTCTTTCTGAGAAGCGGCACAGTTCAAGATCTTGTGATTCTGTAATATTATTTGTGAATAATTAATTATTGATTTATATGATGAGGAAAATATTAATTTTATGTGGATATAGATGGAGAAAATTTTTAATGTGACAATTGTTGAAAATTAATATTTTATCTTTTACGATAAAATAATTCATTTAAATATATTATTTTAATAATATATTAACGGTGATATTTTATAATGAATGTGGGATATATGGGTATATGAGGAGGAAGAGTATTTTTGTGGCATTAAATGTTTAACACATATTTTGTGTGTTGGTGGACACAATTATTAATAGAAATTTGATTATAGCATGTAAAATCGCTTGGTTTATGGATTTCGGTCAATTTCATTTGGAATTTGGAAAAACTTTCTTCCGAAAAGTTGTAGAGAAATGAAATTCCTATAAAAAGCATGAGATTGAATTTTTCGACAAAAGGCTATTTATTGTGAATTATTGAAGTTTGAAATAATTGATTTTGGAAGTTTAAAATATTTTTAATTACAAAAACGTTTTTTACATTGTTGGGACTCATTTAACATGTGATATAAATGTGTTGAGAGCTGAAATTCAGATTTCAAATGATGCGTATAATATTTGTATAAATAATATTAATTTATTAAATTTTCTACTTTTGGTGTTTTAAGCAATTTCCTATAAATAGGGTCTTGGGTTAGAATTGAAAATCACACCGTAAGCTGAAGTTTTCTCTATTTCTCTCTCTATATTATCGAGCGTATTCTTGTGAGTATTTTGAGTATACTTTGAGTATTGCTATACGATGCAAGTTCAAGTCATAGCCTATATCCGGTGTTTCAGCTAGAAGTATAAATCTTTTGAGGTAAGAGATTTTTAAGGGTGATTATGTTTTTCAGTTTTGTATTTTTTCGAACCTTCAAAAATTCTGAAAAAATTTGAAATGATATTTTGATGAGTTTTGAAGATTGTGTCCAAAAATGACGATTTTTGGATGTATAGATTAGGAGTTATGGATTTTATGAGAAAAGACTATTTTAAAAGTAACCGCTTATAACTCCTTGTGGTTAACTTCAAAATTGATGAAATTTTTATTGGAAGTATATCTATATAATATCAGTATACCCTGTTAATTTCGGAATTTTTGGATAAAAGTACAATTTATGATAAATATATGAATATTCGGTGGTTTTGGCCATGTGAAAAATAGTAAATGAATTTTAAAAATTCTGAGAAAAATATATGTTCAATATGGAACTATATTATGCTAAATCCCAGAAAAGAAATATTTTTGGAACGGATTTGATATTTTTCATGAAAATGTTCTAGTTATGAGTAAATGAATTAAATATGTTTTGTGAAGTAAGAAAATTGGAAAATGTGATTTTATGACTTGAGAATCATATATGAGATATATGCAGATTTTTTTTGATAAGGGTTTTGGTTATTGGTGATGAGATCTTATGAGTTTGGTATTTTTAGATGATTAAATGCATTAATTATTAAAGTATAAATAATTGGAATAAATTGTTTATAAGCCTAAGAAATGATTAAAATATTTTGGTAATAATAATAATATTAGATTATGAGATTATTAAGTGATTTATAATATTTTAATTAAGGTGTTATGAGATCATTGATTTATGAATCTTACTCTTAAGATTAAATCTATATGTTGATTATATTGTTTTTATATAACATTCTTATAACCCTAATGATGATATTTCTCTTTGACTTGAGTGTAAAGATGGGTAGATTGTTGGTATGATCATGACTATGGTTCTCTTTGCTTGAGAAGTCTGCAAAGTTGAATTGTCGAATTTGCATATGATCGTGACCATTGAATTTATAATTGAATATCTTTAGCTTAAGTGCAAAGATGAATTGATCAACATATATGGTTATAGTTATGATTTATATAAATTCTGAAATAATTATGGATTTCTTTGAGATATGAATATCTTTGGCCCGTAGTGCAAAGATGACCTGTTGTTGAATATCTTTGGCCTGTAGTGCAAGGATGAAATGATTATGTATATCTTTGAGATATGAATATCTTTGGCCTGTAGTGCAAAGATGAACTGTTGATGAATATCTTTGGCCCGTGGTGCAAAGATGAATTTATTAGTATGATTATGAGCGAGGCGTAATTTGGTATAACCATGATCTTTGATGTTTTTGGGTGATGAAAATTATCTTCATTCGGATGAGAAGAGAAATTTAGAATCACAATTATGATTATGAGTTATTCATATGATTATGGAAAGGAATTGTTGATTGATGTTACAGGGATAAAATATTGTTGATGGACTTTTAACATGAAGAAGATAATGGACTTTATGGTCTATTTGACTCTTCTAATGGATCGCTTCGTTCATTGCAACTATGGATGAAAAGTTTTATCATCTACCATATGTTCTAAATCTACGATTTATTATTGTTGAAGGCTATTGATAATTTATTTATCTTTATTCATGATATTCTTTCTTCGAGTTAGTTGTCTTTCACCCTTTTGCTTCACAATTTCTTTCGGTGTAATAAAAGTGTATTTGGGTCGAGCGGGGAATAACAAGGAATAGAAGCGGTGGTCATAGATGTTGAGGGTGAGGTAAATTTAACTTGGAAGGGTGTTTTGCCACTATCATACAAGATGTCTAATGACATACAACCTCGTGTCATCATAAAGACGAGGTTGTCAGGTTTCATCCACTCTTTGAGTATATCTACCAAAGACTATCTATATGATCTTGGAGTCTATTTGAAATATAACCCTCAATTAGAGGCAAGTGGAGATAATGATATGTCAAGAGAAGACTCATCATTGGGAAGAATATGATAGTAATCTTCTCGTTTTTCTTCGGGGGTCTATTAGGTCAACCAAGGATAATTACGTGGCCATATGATATCTACCATAATCTGACGCACGGCCTCCCAGTGCACGAAGGTTTTCTTGAGCACTTCCCAAAGATTTTAATTTCTAAAACAGGTTTCGACTATACCTTTATGTAAGGTGTCATTATGAGGTCTTATCCACGGTTGGGACATGAGTCACAGTTGATATATATTTGTATCCAAACTCACAGCATATGTGTTGTTGTATTTTGCACCACAATTGTTGTAATAAAGTTGTAGTTATTTTCTGTACCATGTATTTGGCGACTCAGAATGGGTTGGATGGAATGGACCTATTTTGGGGTCGTTACAGTGTGTCATACCTAAGCTTAATTGTTGGTCGGTCATAATATACGGATATTATATGATATGTTAATTTGCTTAATTAACCCTTGTTTTATGGCAGTATTTGAGAATGGCAGCTGAGAATGCTAACAATTGAGTGAATGAGACTGTGGGGATACCTCTAATCACTAACCATGATAATGTGATGTCAGACGAAGAAGGAATTAGAGATATCCATGTGGTGAATGAAGAATTGATAGTTGCATTTTAGAGATAATCGCATGAGAGGTAACAATTTGAGAGTGAGGAAGAAGAGGAAGAAGAGGTACACGAGGAGAGTTTATTAGAGGTATTATATGATCAAAATGTAGAATTTCAAAATCGTATTCATGAGTTAGAAGAGAAAGTCAAGAGCGGCTGAAGAAAGGTCGTGGAGTAAAAGGATGCAACAATTTAAGTCAGTATTACCCGATATGTGATGCTTGAATGAAGCATTCTTTGGCGAGTATAAGATGATAAAGATGGAATCGAAATTTGAAAGAAGAAAAAAAACCGAGCGAGTGAGAATAAGTGATGCATGGGTAAAAGCCACACGACACGTGGATATTGTGGAAAGAGATGTCCAGATCTAAGAAGGCTAAAATAGATGATATGAATTTCTCTTTTTGGAAAGCAACTGGGAGAACTCAACATCGAGTTTTGAATTACCCTATACAGAGCGGTCAACCCTGAATTTGATATGGATCGAAGATTGATGATTCGGATCATGAATCGAGAGTCTGAAGAAGCGATTGAGGAGGAATATGCCTATAGAAAAGTATGTTCCAAGCAGTAGTGATGACGCTAAATGTTGCCCCAGACAAGTCAAAACCGGGTAGTTCGAGGGATAACGGTTGTCATGACTTCCCAACAAGTGAGGAACCCAAATGAAGTTATCACGGGAGATGAGCAATGGAGAAATCATGATGACCCGGGAGATAGAATCTGAAATGAAAGCAATGTATTCTCAACTCTTTGAAATACCAGGTACGTAAATTTCGGGGACGAAATTTCATAAGGAGGGGAGATTGTAAGACCCCAAATTTTATGAAATAAAAGTATTCAATTTTTCTATAATTCTTATTCATGAGTTCTTATTCACGAGTTCTTATTCACGAAAGTACTATTCATGAAGCATGATAATTTTTTTTCGAAGGCATTACTCAATAATTGTTACAGTAATTATTGTTCAGTATTTTATTGATTCAATAATTGTTGCGTTGATATTTTATATTCTTTGTTATTTTAATAATTGTCACTACACGATATTTTCCATTATCGAAGCAATAATTCATATTATCCGAATAATATTATTAGATAACATTATTGGCAATGTCTAGAAAGTTCTCGTCTAAGGAGAGGTTTGGTCACCTAATAATTGCCAAGATGAGGAGAAATTCTTATTGAAAGCCCCTCTTTCACAGGAGCGGCACTGGTTGCAAGATCTTTGTGACTCTGTAATATTATTTGTGAATAATTAATTATTGATTTATATGATGAGAAAAATATTGATTTTATGTGGATATAGATGGAGAAAATTTTTAATATGACAATTGTTGAAAATTAATATTTTATTTTTTTCTGATAAAATAATTCATTTAAATATATTATTTTAATAATATATTAACGGTGATATTTTTATAATGAATGTGGGATATATGAGTATATGAGGAGGAAGAGTATTTTTGTAGCATTAAATGTTTAACACATATTTCAGCTTGGCGACGCTCAGTCGAAGGCCCAGGACGAAGAGCGGAGACATAAGAACAAACGCCATAAACTTCGTCACAAAATAAAGGAGCTTGAGGGATCGGGGTCCTCTTTCGACCAGAAGAGTCATGGAAAGCAGATTCATGCAGAACTCTGAGGACTCGGATGAACTCAATGCAAGAGATCATGAAGGTCTATTCGGAGGGTTATGAAGAAGGCTAGGGAGGCGAGGTAAAGAAAAGCTATCTCTTTGCCAATTTGGATCCCATTCTTCTTAACTCAGAAAGACGAAGGTGGCGCCTAAATGTTCTTCCTGCTTTTGTTCTAACTATGTAAAAATTTAACTGTTTAAACTTTTTATGTTTTTGGGATTACTTTGAAATTTTATATATGGACGTTGACAGTGTTTCTATATTTGTGTAATTAGTTCATGGATGAATCGATCAAATGAATGTTTAGTTTTCTTGATGAATCTGCAATTTCCTTAATTGTGA
Source organism: Panax ginseng (assembly GCA_020205605.1). Taxonomy (NCBI): domain Eukaryota; kingdom Viridiplantae; phylum Streptophyta; class Magnoliopsida; order Apiales; family Araliaceae; genus Panax; species Panax ginseng. Next base: position 651,628 of record CM035136.1, on the reverse strand, counting down.
ACTATGTTTTCGGTTAGTTTCTTGTCAACAATTCAGTATCAGTAAACCGAACCTAAACAGTGAGTTAGTTAAAGCATATAATGATTACTTTATGAAATGAAGTGAATTGAATTTAATGGACAGAATTTAACTTAACTGAACTGAATGAACTGAACTTAACACTTAAATAAAATAAAGTAATGCATACTCATCTGTTCCGAAGTGTGAGATCGGTCATTTGTTTACCACTCGAGGTGAAACAATTATATGAGGACCAAAATATAAGGATCAAGATATAAGGATCAATTGTGACCATTGACTTACCACCCTTGGTAAAATCAATATAGGATCATAAGGACCTTTGTCTACCACTCGGGGTACAACAACAAATGGGTACGCCATCGAATGGCAATGAGTCCTACCATACCTCCTTACACCATCGTGACCATAGGACAAATAGGACCGGGATCAATAATGACCATTGATTTACCACCCTTGGTAAAATCAATATAGGATCATAAGGACCTTTGTACACCACCGGGGTAGAAACAATAAATGGCCGCCATCGAATGGCCGTGAGTCCTACCATACCTCCTTACACCATCGTGACCATAGGACAAATAGGACCAGGATCAATAGTGACCATTGATTTACCACCCTTGGTAAAATCAATATAGGATCATAAGGACCTTTGTCTACCACTCGGGGTAGAACAACAAATGGGCTGCCATCGAATGGCCAGCGAGTCCTACCATACCTCCTTACACCATCGTGACCATAGGACAAATAGGACCAGGATCAATAGTGAAAAAGTGACTTTTTATTGATAATGGACAATAATATACAGACTTCCGACAAATTGACTTGATCTCTATTGAAAGTATTTCTGAAGCCTGCCAGCATGCCAAGTGTTTTTGATCTCGGAACCATCTAATGCCCTTAACCGATAAGTGCCCGGCTTTGATACTTCGATCACTTCATACGGCCCTTCCCAGTTTGGCATTAACTTTCTGTGTTTTGAGGTGTAGAAGCTTGGCTTCTCCGAGGATCTAAGTCTCTACTTCAAATCTAAGCTTGACTCCTTTGTTGTAATGCTTAGCTACTCTTACGTTAGTAGCGACTAATTTGAGTAAAGCCACCTCTCGACTTCTTCTAGCAGATCCAAATTGGCCTTGGTCCTTCGTCATTGTAGATCTCTTTGTATTGGTCGACCAAGACTTGGAGATCCGATTTGACGAGGACTAAGGCATCGATTACCATAGGCGGTCGAAAAGGTGAATCCCGTGGTGGTCCGGTGTAGTCCGGTAAGCCCACAAGACCTTGAAAGCGACTCTTCCGACCATCTTCCTTTAGCTTCATCGATCTGCGCTTGATTCATTCAAGAAGACATCTGTTGGTCACCTCAACTTGGCCATTTGATTTGTGGATGAGCCATCAAGTCTTTTATGTTGAATCCCCAACTCCTTTAAAATGCTTCAAATTTTGATCCCACGAATTAATGGCGTCCATTGTCCGATATCAATACTCTAGGGATCTGAAGCGAAACACTATGGACTCTTTTATGAACTTCAAACATTCTTGCTTTCCGTTATTAATCAAGTGGCCTTTCTACCCACTTAGTCATGTAATCAATAAGAACTATGACAAAGCTAACTCCGACCTTTAGTTTTAGGCAACGGACCCAATATATCTACCCCTGATAAATGAAGGGTATAGGAGATAAAATCAAGTATAAGCTCTTCCGGTGGCTGATGTGGGATCGGACTGTTGAGTTGGCACTTTTTACATTTTTTGACATACTCTGTAGCTTCCTTGAAAATTGTAGGCCAATAGTATCCCTGACGAAGTACTTTATAAGCCAAAGACTTAACAACCATATGATCACCCAAATACCCTCGTGAACTTCCCGAAGAGCATACTCCACCTCGGATGGGACCAAACATTTTAGCAGTGGTGAGGAAAAGGCCAATCGATAAAGATCTCCATCAATAAGAACAAAATTGGCACTCTTGTACTTGATCTTTTTTGCTAACATCTGATCCGAAGGAAGGACGCCATCTGCAAATATTCGATGTAGGGAGTCATCCAGCAGTTAGATCGCTCGATACACAAAACCGCTTCATGCTGAACACTCGGCTGCTGCAAAACCTCCAAGTATACCGATCCATTGAAAACATTTGCATCCGTAGTGGCCAGCTTCGATAGTGCATCAGCAATGGAATTGTCGTCACGCTCTATGCCCTGAAACTCATACGAAGCGAAATATTGAAGTCGGTCTTTTAACTCCGCCAGATACTTGATCATCCGTGTTCCACGAGCTTCATAATCCCACGACAGCTGCTTGACGACCAACTGAGAGTCACTGTAAATGATAAGCTTCTGGACTTCTAGACTCTTTGCCAATCGAACACCTGCTAGCACTTCTTCATACTCAGCTTCGTTGTTCGTTGCTTTAAATCCGAATCTGATGGCCTGCTGAACTTTGAATCCATCCGGACTTGTCAAGATAATTCCCGCTACCTTAACGATCGAGGTAGAAGGCAAATCTGTATATAGAGTCCAAGCATTACGGCCTTGTTGAAGAAGCAGAATCGTTTGATCAGACGATTCACCCTCTGGCAACTCGGCATCTGCTTCGGTGAACGAACATTCTACCATAAAATCGGCCAAAGCTTGACCTTTGATAGCGGTTCGGGGATGGTATTCGATGAAAAACTGGGACAACTCCATAGTCCATGCCGCTAGTCTTCCAGAAACTTCTGGCTTACCCATCACCTTCTTCAATGGCTGATCTGTGTAGACGACCAGGAGCCGACCTTGAAAATACTGCCAAAGCTTTCTATTAGCAATTATTAAAGTAAAGGCAAATTTCTCAATATTCGGATACCGGTTTGACATCATGGGACGTGATCGACGTAATAGGCCGGATCTTTGCTTTCGGCGACCTCCCGAACTAGCAATCGCTCCAACCATTAACGAACTTGCTGCAAGGTATAGATATAAGGTCTCTGTTGGGTGGGCTTCACCAATAAAGGAAGCGAAAGAAAGATATGTCTTTATGCCTTGGAAGGCGTCTTTCATACTTCAAGTCCACCTGGAATGTCTTCGCATTCTTCTACCTTTCAATGTATCAAAGAAAGGAAGGCATCTCTCCATGATTTGGCGGCGAATCTCCTTAAAAGTCGCAATCCTACCGGTCGAGACGTTGGGCGTCCTTGAACGATCGAGGAGTCTTCATATCAAGAATGGCCTGGATCTTTTCCGGATTAGCCTCGATGCCCTTTTGACTGACCAGATAACCCAAAAACTTTCCTGTACCTAGGCCGAAAGTGCACTTGGCCGGATTGAGTCTCAGTTGACGATGACGGACAGTCTGAAAGCATTCCTCTAGATCGTCCAAATGATTACGAACTCGCATGCTCTTCACTATCATGTCATCCACATACACCTTCATGTTCTTCCAAAATTTGCTGTCGAAGATGAAGTTCATCATTCTCTGGTAAGTGGCTCCAGCATTTATAAGGCCAAAAGTCATCTTCTTGTAGGCGTACACCGAACGGTGTGTAATGAACGTTGTCTTTGGAATGTCCTCTTTACGCATGGATATTTGATGATAACCTGAAAAAGCATCCATAAAGCTTAGTAATGCATACCCCGAAGTGGCATCGATGAGCTGATCGATATGGGGAAGAGGATAAAAGTCCTTCGGACAAGCTTTATTGAGGTCGGTGTAGTCGATGCAAACCCGCCATTTTCCATTCTGTTTCTGCACCAACACCACATTCGTCATCCACTCGGGATAATCAATTTCATAGATGAAGTCGGCAGCTAACAGCTTCGCGATTTCCTCATCAATGATCCTTTGTCGCCGGTAGCAAAGATCCGATTTTTTGCCGAACCCGGCTTCTTGAGGATCTACATTCGTGATTGTGCTCAGCTATCTTCCGGCTTACTCCAGGCATGTCTTGCGGTTCCCATGAAAAAATATCCGCATAGCAGCGTAAAAGTTCGATAAGGTTTGTCCGAAGAGGCTCTGGTAGACCCGAATCGATCTTCACGGTCTTATCTGGCTTTCCGATGATCAACTCGACCTCCTCCGTCCCACCTGCAAGGATCACCATTGGTTCTAAACTGCTTTCGGTGAAGGGCTCAATCTCAATTGCCATCGTCTATTTCTGTTTGCTGACCCCCATTCCAGAGGAAATAACAGCATTCTGGTAACATCGTCGGGCCAGATCCAAGTCCCCCGCCACCTCTCCTACCCCCTGTGCCATGGGGAACTTAATTTTGAAATGAGGGATGGAGGTCACAGCTTGGAGAGTAGTTAAGGTAGGTCTTTCCAGTATAGCGTTGTAAGCTGAATCTACGTGCACAACATAGAATTTGCACATTATTTCTACCTGTTGGGGTGCTGTGCCGAAGATAACCGGGAGTTCAATATTGCCTGCAACTTTGGTAGGATCGTTCATCAAGCCGTATAATGGAGCCTTACACTGACCTCCATTTTCTGCCCATCAAGATGCATCCTCTGATAGGCATGGGCGTATAAAATATCCACTGAAGATCCATTGTCTATCATCATGCGCTTCATGTCCACCGGGCCCACTTGCGATGTGATCACCAAGGCCCCCTCATGTGGCTCGATGGGCTCAGAAGGATAATCTGCGTCGATAAATGATATGATGGTTCTGAAATGGCTGTCATCAATCTTAGGGGAGCATCTGTCGCGGTCGTGGCCGAATCCGGTAAGCCCCTCTCTTCTTCCCTATCAACTTCCCCACGGATCCACCAATTATCACATCGATGACATGCCTCAATGGCGGTCTTTGGAGCCATCTGAGGCTGTTTGAACGAAGACGGTTGATATTCTCATCGATCATTCGTGGCCACATACTGCACCAACAAGCCATCTTTAATCTTCTTCTCCACGAAATCTTTCAAATTGCAACGCTCGTTAGTGTTATGGCCCGCGGCTTGATGATAGCCACAATACTTACGAGAGTTACCCTGTCCTGTTCGGTAATTATCACGGGGTGGCTCAAAGAAAGGTTGGTTTCTGATTTGATCCAGAATCACCGATCTATCAGTGTTCAGTTTGGTATAGACCTTATTCACCTTCGGGGCTGCAACAGGGGGACGATTGCTCCCTTGCCGCCAGGAGTTATTATACTTCTTTGAAGCGCCTACGGCGATCATCATACCCCCCGTTCTCCTTTGATCAACTTCGGCCTTGGGAACTACTGTCTCTTTCAACTGGTCCAAAGGAGGATGCTTCAGGCTGTTCATAGCTTCTTTCACAACAATATAGTATACGCCTTGTCAAAGGCTTAATTAAGCTCTTCGGATGGTGGAACATCAACTTCTTCACCAATTTCTCGGACTTCACCAGATCCAGTCCATTCTAGAACAAACCTACTGCCTGGAGATCATTGAGGTCGGACACACGACCGATCGCTTTCTTCTACGAACCTCTTTACATCATCGCCCAAAGATTCATTTGGTAAACTACCGGATCTATGCCAGAGAACCCGTAGGCTTTCCTCTTCTTCGGTTACTCCCAAAACGGGCATGGAACTTATCACAAATCTCGGTCCAAGAGGATATCGAATCTGACGGCAAAGTTTTCAACCTCTGTCTCGCATCTTTTCTCAGCGTCGTAACAAAAGTGTGGCACTTGGCAGCGTCAGTGAAGTCATAATAGTTCATTAGCCGGTCGAACGCCTTGCTATGGTCATAAGGATCCCCGGTCCCATCGTAACTTTCCATGCGAGGCAATTTTTTAGTGATATCTGCCTTTTCTTTGAGAATATCTGAGGAAAAAGGGGATGCCTTCTTTCGGGCGTCCTTCACTTCTTGAACCTCGGCCCACCGCTTTCGAGCTCTTTCAGCTCCTTCACCAGAAAATCAACGCCTTCGGGCTATGGGAAAACCTCTTTCTTGTGAACGACACTCTGTTTCTGAGAGGATCGACCTCCTCCTACCGATCCTACTGCCCTGGTGGGACTTTCGATCTATTAGGTGTGACAACTCTGTCCTTATGGTGAGAATGATCACGTTGATAGTCCACTTACTCTAATTTCGGGCATGATCTCCCTCGACCGCTCCTTTATGCTGCCGTCGTCCGATCTTTGAGAGGCAGCGACCATTAGTTCCTTCGAGAGGCCACGGAGTTCTGCTCCTCGATCTCCTCCTACTGCGAGAACGATCCCTAGAAACATGCGCGGAATGCTCCGGCTCCTTACCCTCTCGTCGTGGCACCTCCTTATGCCTACTCCGCCTTTCGGACTGAACATGGATAGATGCTTCGTCCCTTAACTCCGCCACCCGAAGCATCTGTTCGGCTATATCTTCTCTTTGCTTCAACAGAACCTCCAAGGTTTTATCTGTTTCGTCTGCCATCTTCGCCAACTTGGCGGCTCTATCTTCCTGATCACTTCTACGATAAGTCTTGGTCGGTGAGCCTTCCGCCTGCCCTCGACCATGATCTCGCTACTTATCCGCATCGAAAACCAATCATCGTCTGGCCCCACCATGAATCTTCGGACGGAGATCTCCTGAATTATGCTTAGAGGTCGTGCTCTCGTGAGCACTTTTAGAAGGACCAGACGATCCTTCATCAAACACGAGGCGTTGACGAGCTAATGACCATCGCCGCCCTTCACGGCGTGCGTACCATCCCTACTCCTCATCATCTTAGAAGTAGGTTAAGCGATTGTGATTGAAAATTTCAATGACACTAGAACTCAAGCCCTCCTTACAGCGCCAATGTTAACGCCAAGATCTTACGCCACGTCCCAATCACGTAAGACGCCTACGATCCCCTTACAAGTAAACACGATAAACACCACAAGCTCGACTTTTGTTTCGTCGAGGATAGCTCGAGACGTGAGAGTCGTTATGTGTCACAAGGTTCATGATGGAGAAAGTAATGTCCGGTGTCAGAGATAGATAATAATTCTCCGTTTGTGTATGTGAGAGAATATGAATATGAAAAATGTATGAGAGCGTGCACATTGTGGTGAAGGCTTCCTTCTTTAGGTTATCTATCTCCGCTTTGGATTCTTTGTGTCACCCACTACTACCCGACACCCTCTACGATCGATGGGCTCTGCAGATCTGTATGTGGTCCATCCACTACCTTTTACTGCTTTTTTTTCTCAAGTCGGTAAATTTATGATCCCATCCACATTAATGCATGGCGGGAGTTTTAGTCAACCATCATGCTTTTTTCATCATCAGAAGTCAAAAGAATGAGATATTAAAATATCTAATGGGTCGATCCACTGAACCGACCCGGTCTTATAGGTTTAAAATGGAAATAATATGGTGATTGGACTCAATGACTTTCACGAATTAATAATAAATGCCCAATAGATTAATTAAATGAGTAGGTCCAATATACCCGGCCCAAATTACTCCCTACTCTTGCATCTTCTATTCGTGTTGCTTCCTTATCTTTCTAGTTGCTCTGTTTCAGTCCTTACGTATATAGAAAATGATAATAACTGAACCAAGAGAAAATGTTATAGTGATTTTTTGCGCATATTAATATTAACGATATTATACATAAATTATTATAAAAAATAAATTATTTAAGATCTAAAAAAAAAAAAAAAAAACTTTTATCCTAAAAGTAATAAATATTAATTTTATGAAAATATCTCCAACACATAATCAACTACACTCATCTTCCACTGGAAAGAAATCCTTTTGAGTTACAATAAAACAAGTTTTAATCTTTTTACCTTATCAGAAGTTAGAAAACCATATACTAGTTAATTTAAATCTTGAAAAAGAAAATATATTTATTATATCTATAATATGACCCCCCAACCCCCAAAAAAATGACCCAATACATAAATATATTTAATTTTATTTATTAATAGCTGGAGTGGATGAACCTGAAAAGTAGACCTGCCGCCCTTAATCTCTCTTTTTTAGCCTCCTTCTAAGCTGGTGCTGCTGGTAGTGGTAGTGGTAGACTGGTAGTGGTGGTAGGGGTGTGATTTACTCACTCACGAGAGATCTCTGATCAGGTAATTAACCTTTCTCTTCTTCATTTTCCTCAACAGTTGATCTTCTCTGTGCAGACTGATTGTGTTTTTGTGTATAAGAAAATAAAGTTTATGTGAAAAGGATCTGAGCTTTGAACCCCTTTCACTTTTTAAATGGTTTATTTTTGTTCTAGATTTCTTCTTATTTTTAGACATTCTGGACAAGGATTGGTTCTGTAATAACTCAAAAACATCTATTTTGAAGGAAAAATAACAACATTTCATAAAGAAATGGTCAAGAATATGGAAAATATCTATCTGATATGTGCAAAAATCGAAAACATATAGAGAATTTCTTTAATTTATACTCCCTCCGTTCCGTAGATTCAAATTGATATGGATTTATTTGATTTTGATTAGTGCAATAGCAACTCTTTTGGTTTTTTGTTTTTATATTTTTTTTGGGGTAAAAAATAAATGTAAGAAAAGGGGCTACTCATCTAGACAATCTCTTTAGGCCTAGACTGATATGTTTATATGGTCCCTGATCGCACTCACGATTCTTTTTTTTTTTGTGTGTGTGTGTTCGTTGCTTTTTCTTACTTTGGCGCTAAAAAAATATGGGAGATACGTTTATCTGTTGGTACTGGCCTGGTTAATTGCATTAGAAGTTGACAATGGTTGGAAGAGGGGAGCTTCACAGTGATGTTGTATTGATGGTAGTGTGGTGAACCAGTGAACCTCATCACTCATGACTCCATATGTATGGTAGGCAGTTTCCTAATAGAGTTTGATTCTGTGAGGTGGTATTAAATGGTACATGGATTTGTGATACTGGTGATTGACCTATTATATGGGCTTATTTTCTTCTATTTTATGTTTTATAAAATACTTTCATATTTTTATGATTGTGTATTCACATGTCTTATAGAAAGAAATGAAAATGGTAGACTTACCTCCTGAAACTAAAGCCAATCATACATGTTCTCAAATGGATACTGCTTAAACTACTAAAAAACTATTCAAGATAAGATAGGTGTATGGTTCAGCGGCATAGAAAGATGTTATTACCATGGACAATTTTCATTGCAGTGAAGAAGGGGGTCAATTTTTCATCCTTGTTCTACTTTTGTAAAGTCACTCTGAAGTAAAATGTACTCTTTATCTAATTGGTTTCTTAATGGAATAGTTGTATGTCTCGGAGCTTGTAACTTCAGTTGTCGAGCCAAATCTGCTAGGTTGAGTAGTTAATGTTCTGCACTCTGATTAAATCTTGTTTCAGAATAGCTGCTATGCAAGGAGGATTTCGAGCAATCCTGTCAAATGGGAGTATCCTCAAGAATGCAGTTTTGCAGCGGGTTCGTTTGGTGAATCCAGTCATGCGGCCTCTTCTATTTTCACGCCATGAGTCGGTTTCATCTGCTCGTATCGAAGAGCATGGGTTTGAAAGCACCACAATTTCGGACATCTTGAAAGGCAAAGGAAAAAGTGCTGATGGCTCCTGGCTCTGGTGCACCACTGATGATTCTGTTTATGATGCTGTGAAGTCGGTATGTATATTTGTGCTTACTTTTCCCAGTACCTGGGAATTATTTCTTTTGACATAATTCAGTCTTGCATAAACTACGCACTTGTACATACAAGGTTTATATGAATGCATATAATATATGTATATAAGGACCAAATTTATGCAGTTTTGCTAATTTAACAAGAATCTAATGTGATTAAGTACCAAATGAATAATGTCTATTGCAGATGACTCAGCACAATGTTGGAGCCTTGGTAGTTGTGAAACCTGGGGAGCAAAAGGCAATTGCCGGAATTATCACAGAAAGAGGTAAGAAAAGTCTTTTACACTTCTGCCCTACCTCGGAAATCCGTTTATGGTAGCTAGTTGCTCTCTGTTAAGATGTGATATATGGGGGTAGTACTGGCTTGATTTACCTTAACCTTATGTATCGAATACTAAAGTGTGAAATTCAATAATAGATAGTTTAACTAATTAAACTTTTGGTTCAAATTTCTTATCTAGGTATTCATTGTGTTTATATATATATCTTATCAAGAATATAATTTATATATTTATTATTTTGACATGCGTAAATAAGTGGCCTTCAAAAAACAATCCTTTTAACATGGTACTTTTTTCCAGCTTGGTCTCGATATGTGCATGCTCAGAAGTAGGGCATGTTAGTAATGTTATTTCTCGATGCACCTGTACGTAACATTGTATAAAATATTTGCTTATTTGCCATCCTGAGGGCAGATTCGTGGTGCTAGTTCCCCCAACTCGACCTTATATTATCCACCTCTTCAAGGGTAAGACCTAGTCCGTCCATTCCAGCTTCTATGGAGTTGATTCATCTTCCAATGATAAATGAGACTCTGAAAAGCCTGTCTTTTCCATCCAATATCATCACAAAAGTATTATTTATATCGGAAAGATAGATGTAAGATACTTGCTTTCCTCCACCCTATCAAACTCCATGCTTGTCATTAAGGATTTTAAGGTCATTCTGAACTGATGATGCTATGAGTGATACTAATAATCTGAAGCTTCGAAAAACTCTAGATTGTTTCTTTCTTCTTTCTTTACAATCCTGCAAAACCAGCAACTGGAAGCCTATGAATCTATTATACTTACTTGACTTATGTCACCTAGGATAAAGTTGGGCATTCCAAAGCTCTCTCACTCAAGCCTCAGTTAAAACTCAGTTATGAACTTGTAACTATATTTTAGGAGTGCTGAAGATTGCTTTGTTTGTCTATCATTCTTACTTATATGCTTACCTATACATGTTGCATGCCTGATTACTCCGATAAAGTTCTTCTCCATTTGTGGTTTCCCTGTCTTGATGATGCTTGAATGATCTTATTCCAGATTATCTCAGGAAAATCATAGTACAGGGAAGATCTTCCAAATCAACAAAGGTTGGGGATATTATGACTGAAGAGGTATTTTTTGTGCCTGCTTCTGTAAAAAAGAGTTGCTTTAAAAATTTCATCACAAATCTCAAATGTTTCATGTAAACATCCATTGACACTGCTATTTTATTTTACCTGATTTATGTTGTGGTTGCAGAACAAGCTTATCACTGTTTCACCGGCCACCAAAGTTCTGAAAGCAATGCAACTAATGACAGGTAACACTTGTAGACAATTGAAATTGTTGGCTTATTGATGCTTTCCTTGGAGAAAAGAAGATAACCTTGTAAATGGAACACACTCATCATTCATTGGCAGATAACCGCATCAGGCATATTCCAGTTGTCGATGACAAGGGAATGATAGGCATGGTATCCATTGGAGACGTGGTTCGTGCTGTGGTGAGTGAGCATCGGGATGAGCTTAACCGCTTGAATGCATTTATTCAGGGAGGTTACTAGATGATGATGGGCCAATGGCAATGATGATGTTGACTATAAGTTGCTTAGATAATGGACTACTTGCTGTTTATGAATCAGTAAGCTTGATCCTTGTAAATATTTGTTTACTGTTATGCTTCCTCAAGATGTTATCCCTGAAGCAGCTTATGAACCGAGACTCGAACAGAGGTTAATAATAAGCACTAAGAAGCTACTTGCAACTTGTCTCTTCATATTGATATGCAGATTTTGAGCAACTCTGCTCTTAAATCTGTAAAGTACACGAGTAATACCCATTATTATTCGGTTCGGTTAGCTGTTATTCTACTTTTTTTGAAAACTGTGATGGAACTTTGCCATAACGTTTTTGAAAACCATCGACTCTCATCTTCGAGTAAGAATCATGGGACGGATAAAAGTTTTGGTTGATTTTTAGCATATATTAAGAAAGAAAATAAAATTATAAAATTGTTTATATTTAAATTTTTATATACCTGTATAATTTTTTACACATAACTAGTGATATTTTATAAATATGCATAGAATAGAAATATTACAATTAATACTAAGGGTATTAGAGATAAATTATTGTAAGTACACATTTAACTTGGGACTACTTAATTTTAATCCTACTAATTACAAAATTTATTGTTTTGAAAAAGTATATGAATCACATATCGAATTTAATTTTAAATTTGAAATGTCAAAATTGATGTTGTATTTCAGCGGAAGGAGTATTATCTACTATCCACATGTTTTCTTCTAAATTTAATCGAACGTGCAAGGAACATAGCAGCTGCATACTGACTACCATGATTATGACAATACTCTGTCCATACAAAAAAAAATGATGCTCCAACCAGATGAATATTTCCCTCGTCTCAGCAACTCTTTTAGGAGCTGCAGGTTCGAAATCAGTATAATCCAATTACATTCAGTTGCACGGGGAAGAAGACTTGAGATGTTTGTTGATAATTAAAATGATAATTTCAGGTCTCACAATTGCCAGAAAGAAAAATATTAACTGGGGTTGTGAGCTGCCTATATCATTCTCAGAATGTCACAACCCCAATCCATAATAATAAATAAAACATGACCATAGCCATTCCAAATTCCAGAATCCTAAGAGAAATGTAAGCAAATTATGATTCTAGAAGTAAATCCCTTGCTTGCACAATGGTCCAAAGATCAGCAAGAGTTGTTAAACCAGCATTTCATCTGACCTGATCCCACCCCGGAAAGAGAGCATTCTTCTTCATCTAGTGTTGCTTGTTTTATGCTTGGCTTTTTCAATTAGCGGTCTCAACTGCTTCTTTTCAGCAAGAACCTTGAGAAAGTTGAACAAAAATGGTATGTAATTGTGTTTTCGACGAACATTTTCTGTTCTCCACTTGTTGAATTTTTCCTCTTCCACCAAAATCTTCTCTGTAGCATTCTCAATCCCGGTATTTACTTCTGAAAGAGATTTATTTAGTGCTTCAACATTGCTGCTATCAACCAGTCTCTCAGACTGTAACGCCGCCAGCTGCTGCAGGAGGCGCTCTCTCCTCCTTTGGAGCTCTTTAAGTTCACCGGTATACATCTCTTTCCTATTCTTTATTACAGCAAGGAGGTTGAATCTTATCTCATTTTGGGAATACCTCTCGATGCGTTCCTGAATCACTGGCTGCACCATCTTCAACCAATCCATATCACCTTGCCCACCAGAGCACTGCCCAAGGCTAATGGGTCCCTCCTTCAAACCATCAAGCTCGTATAGCACACCATCCACTGGTATATAGCTTATGAAATGATACACATCATCGTCTTTGCTGGCGGCTTTCTGCTCCTCAGGAACAAAGGGCTCAGGTCTTGCAAAACTATTGTGGGCTGTACGAATTGATTCACTATTATTGATAGCTAATCCTTTAAGCTCAGGTGGAAAGTTCTTTGTAAAATCTTTTAATTTCGACAATTCAGGACCAATATCAACATCGGGGCAGTTCATAAGAATAGAGAGAGTAGCTTGGGTTGCACACGCATTATTAATAACCTGCAAGGACTCCAAAAACAACAACATTATAAAAAGTTCACTTTGTTGTCCTTCAATATTATGATTTTGTGTAAATTGACCTGGCTAGCAAAAAACAGGTTTGGGTTCGGATCCTTGATTACAAGACGATCATCCTTCTCGCCAGCACGCCATTTAAAAAGGAATATCAACCCGTACACTGGCCTATTAGATGGGGGGGAAATGTGTGACATGTAACCATTTGCACACGTGCTACATGCTCAGTTATCTATGCAGACAAACCACAAAATCGAGTTAAAAAACTAGAATGAAACAATTTTACCTAAGAGAATTCAGCGAATCAGGATCCAATGAATATAATTCCTCAACCTGCTTGAGCATTAAACAGTAAACATTCAGAAGAGAATAAAAAAGTGCTGCTTTTACAATTATATATTAGCGGTGGTAGAAAAGGAAAACCACCCAGTATCCCAAAATGAAATTAAATAGATTTATAAGGCCGAGAAGCCAAATCCAGGTTAATGATGACTTAGCCATTTCATCAACATGCTAAATAAGGCTTGCGATTTGCTAAGTTGTTTCCTTAAAACACTCATTAGTGCACCCTTATATCAATTCATGAGGGAGGGGGAAATAATTCATTTGATGTGATTTGTGCCCACAGTTTTGGAAATAAACTGCTTGAATTTTTTATTAGAATATGAGTTTCTCAATCACAAACTAATCCTACAAGCATGATTCTAACTTCTAAGATTCGGAAACTTCTTTATTTTCTTTTCTTTTCTTTTTTTTTTTTTTTTTTTTTTGGGGGGGGGGGGGGGGAGAGAAACTATTTGCATATGGAAATATCATTGGAAGGTATTGTGAAATCCAGCATCATAAGTTTTAGGTCCAGAAGTGAGTACGCCAATTAAACAATACTACTTCAGGCATGAAAGCCGTGTTCAAACAATCCATTTACTGAGCATATAACTCCCGTCTGTTGAAGTCACAACAGAAATATGGATATAGCTAACTGAACAGCACCAAAGAAAAATCCCCAACAATGGTTAAGGTAACTAACCAAATAGATTCGGACTGCCAACTTCATCAAACAAAGAAAACAAAATTAAATATAATATAGAGGAAATCTAAAAGCAAAAAAGTAATTCAAAATAGCACGTCGTCCTTGATCATCTCATACTTCAGCAAGCCCGTTGACCCTCACCATAACAAAAATTGTAGGGAGATAGACAAAAATAAGAAAACATCATGTATGAATATCATAAGCAATACCTGCACGCCTTTGACTTGCATCTGCTGTATGAGTTCAGTAAAAACACCTGGAATAAAACCCAACAATCTGAACAAGTACAAACTAAAATATAAAATGTTAAACCCATTAAATAGGTTGCATGTATTTATACAAATTACAGACATAAATATCAGTCAATGGGCAGAACTGCAGCAAGTATAAGATCTAAATGGAAGTATACTACAGCCCTCTATGAAACACCAACAAAATTTGTCTACCTCGAGTTCCTTTTAGTTGCCTGACTAAATGTATACACGGATGAAGAGTTTATTTTCAGGGTGTGAGTCCTTTAAATATGAAAGAGGAGCGCATACACCAAAAAGATGAGCACGTGTTCAATGAGCGGACCCTAATGATCCAATTGAATCAAATTGCCCGAACAAAACAATCCGGAACCAAAAAACCGAAAAAAGGGACAAGTGTAGGAAGACCCCTTAGGGTTCGGCCCCTAGGGGTTCAACTCTCTATTTGGTCCAATTGGATTACCGAAAAAATTCTTATCGACAAGTTCGATGAAAAATGACCAAGTGTTGAAAGACCTCCTAGAGTCCAAACCCCTAGGATTCTCCCCCCCTAGGGGTTCAATCTCCTGATTTGGTCCGATTAAAGTTTTTTTCTTGTCTTCATCCGAATTACCAAGCGAAACAAAGGTGAAATGAACAAATCAAGAAAAAGAAGATAACCCGACTAGGACCCCCTAGGGGGTGCACTTACTTAACTTGGTTTAATTGATGATGCATACTTGATTTGATTTGAGGTAGAAAACGAAACAAAAACTAGATCAAAGAAATTGGGTGAGAAAGGATGACTACCTAGGGAGTGCCCTCTTAGGGTTTCGATCCCTAGGGTTCAACCTCTCTGAGCGATGCTGATAAATGATTATTTTCTTGATGCAAGTTAAATTACCAAACGAAAATGAAGACAAGATCGGGAAAAATAAGCGAAAGAAGAAGAGGAGCTTGAGGGTGCCTCCTAGGGTTCGGCCCTCCCCATAGGAGGCAGACTCTTTTACAAGCTTCAAAGCAATTTCACCGATCAAACTTTGGTTAAGTGCAACAACAACTCAAAGAGATTAAAGGAAATAAAAGGGGTGAGAAATGCATGAAGACTTAGGAATGATCTCACTCAAAGTCCTTCATGTCATGAAAAACTACTCAAAGGACCAAAAATCGTGACGAAAGGACTAGAAATGAACAAAATAAACAAGAAAGTATGAAGCAAGTCGAAAGAAGCACGAACCTAAGGTTCGACCCCCTAGGTCTTCGGCGACGCTTTTTCCGAGAAGCTTCTTTGATTAATCTTTGGATTGAACCACGAAGATGGAGCGGAAGGAAATGAGATTTGATTAATGGAACGATAATTAGATTTGAAGATTGAAAGGGCCTTCGTAAGTTCCTTGGCAGAAGACTTAGAGAGGCAACTTCAAAAAGGAAATGGTTGAGCGATTTGGATTGACGGCTAAAAAAATGAGACGACTTGGGTATCACTTTTGACAACGAGGGATATTTTTGGTATTTGACTTGAAGTCACATGCCAAGCACGTGACAACTTATCAGATAAGTCACCTCTATAAATACCCCCTCATTTAAGAGGAAATGACTTTTGATTCTCTGATACTCACAATAGAATTCTGCCATATGTGTTTCCTTGGTAATCGCTTACCCTTGGGTGATCGCCTATCCGTTTTTCTCCCTCTACAAACCCTAAATCATTTTCCACTCTTTGTGGATTTCTCTCCTCCTCAGCCAATTCAAAATCCTAATAGAGCAAGATACTATTTCCTTGCCCACACAAGGCTAAGGTAAATTTTGTTTCTATGTTTATTTCAATGAGGTCTATATGGTAAGCAAGATATGAGCTTGGTTAGAGTAGAGCTTCTTGTAGTATGTCAAAAGATCTCCTTATCTATCTAGAAGTTAGCATATCAAGTTTTCATTCACAAAGTTGCCAAAGACATGCACATATTATAGCAATTAAAGTTCCCGACAAAGTTCTAACACGGAAAAGTATGGAGGACTTTTGATTTCTGATGCAAATAATAACTACCTAAACCTCTCCCAAATAATAGCTTAGACACAAAGATATCAGTTGGAACTAACTTTTTTCAGTTAAAACCACAATACTTTTTTATTAGACAACTGAAAGGTTCCAAAGTAAAATAAGATTCTTTTAGTCTTGAAATAATTCAACCACCAACAAGGGTCATCATAATCCTTTCTTTGTTACTCCTTTTCCGTTCCCTTCCCATTCAATCCTTTATTTACCGTCTTAATAATCCAAAGGATTTTAATACAATAAAATAGATAAGTAGGTAGAATATAAGTTATTATGATGGGGTTGTGATGTTCATTGAAGAGATGAGAGATTCTATTTGGATTTGAATAAATAAAATTACATGATCATCTTGAAAAGAAAAGATTTCATGATCATTCTATTTTATAATAAGTCGCAGAAATGTTATTTTTTTAACTGAAAATAGAAACATTAAACAGCATACCAGGATCAGATTCGATAGAGCACCAAGACATGATGGGAAATATAAATGCTGCAACAACATAATAATTTCATCATTAGTAAATAAGTTAAAAATTCAAGATCACAACGAAAGAAATTAGTCAACTATTCATATCACAAGGAGAACATCCGAAGCTGAAAAACTTATCTACACAATAACCTATTCCTGAGGTGAATTGCACAAATTATACTTGAGAACAAGGAGAGAGTATATTAATAATTTCAAAAGCAGCATCATATATTCATAAAATCCTCTACCGAATAAAAATATATTCGTAAAATCAATACTATTCTCTAGAGCTAGGTTAAACAGATGCAGGACATATATTTGAAAGTATATTCATCACAGCCTTTTGTAATTATTAAAAATTACTCAAAAGGCGTTTTTTTCTGCCAGACTAATGTTGTGACAATGCGTACTTTGTTCTGAGTTGTGTGAATGATGGCGCAAGGATTAATAAATATAGTTAGCTCATCGAGCTACATGACTTTCCTGTTTCAGTGATACGTATGTTTGACAGTAAATTGTGCTTTCACTCCACTCACCAAGTCACCAAATAATTACCACTCACCCTATATGTTTCCAGCGTTCCACTCACTGATTATAAACAGAGGCGGAACTAGGGGCGCGGGGCGGGGGGGGGGCGGGAAGGGGCATCCGACTGGTAGATCGGCGGTCCAGGCGGAACTAGGGGTGGGGAGTGGGAGTGGGGGCGGGAAGGGGGCAGCCAGCCAGGCACCAGCCATAGAGCCACTGCTCGTCGCCTCGTCTGCAGTCTGCTACTCTACTCCGGTCTTCTTCTTCGGTCTCTTCGCTGCAGGTTTGCGTTATTTTATTTTTTTTTAAAATCATGAAACGACGTCGTTTCATTAAAAAAAATAATAAAAAATTACTATCATGCCATCAGGTAAGATTAGAATTAGGGATTTTAACTCTTTTCAGTCTTCCGCGGTTCCGCCTCTCACCTCTGCCTCTGCCTCTGCTCCTGCACTACATAGACTTCACTAACTCTCCGTCTCTACTCTCTTCACTCTTCCGCCTCCACTGCCTCCAGTCCTCCTGCCTCTGCCGCCACTGCTCACTGCTCCAGCCGCCGCCGGCTCATCCCGTTTTTTTGACTGTATGTAATATAATTGGGTTCTTTTTCGATTTTACAGTTTTGATCGAGGATTAATTGAAAAAATGAATCATATTTACCTTTTTTCTAGAGGGTCCTGCTTGTTTTTGTGTTTTTTTTTTTTTTGTGCTTTTGAGGAAATTGTTTTACCCAGAATTTGTATCTTAAATTTAATGTTTTTTTCTGGTTATTAAGGTGTAAATGTTTGTGTTCTTTATTTTTAATAAATTTAGGCTTGAGACTTAGAATTGAATTATTTGGTTCAAACCTTGGATAGATTATTGTAGAATGGATTTGAAACTTTGACTAGAGTATGGAGTGGAGTATCAGTATATGTTTAATTTTAGGTTTGAAATTTAGGTTTGTTTTAATTTTTCCAATTATTTCAAATTAATTTTTCTTTTCTTTTACCTTTGTTTGGCCTTTGAGAATCCTAAGAGAAAGAATTTTGATGAATTTTAATAATTTAATGTTTACATCTTTAATTTTTTAGTAATTTAGTTTTCAAAATTGTTACTGTTGGAGTAATCTTTAATCTTTTAGAAATTGTTACTTTAATCTTTAATCTTTTAGTAATTGGAGTAATTTAGTTTTCAAAATTGTTACTTTAATCTGTAATCTTTTAATAATTCTTTGTTTTTGGAGATGAACCTATTGCTGCAGATTGTTTCAATCAATATAAGCTCTTAGTTTGAATTTGAGACAAGTATAGCTATTTAGGTTTAAGGTTGGGGTGACTTTTAACCTACAAGTAAGCATATAAAGGCTAGAAAAAATGCATATTTAATTATATGTTATGTAAGAGTAATAAATTAATTTCAGCCCATGAACTAGCATTACCACATTATTGTAAGTGCACTAAGAAATAAGTAACATAGTTCATTTTTCATTATTTGGTGTATGTATTGGTTTGATTTCGTTTAAGACATTGGTGTTACTATTAGTTTGTTTATCTTTAAGACGTTGGTATTAGTATCGCTGCTATTATATTGTCGTTGCCGGTTGCCGGTTGCCACCATTTTAGCTTGTATCGCCGCCGTCATGATTTTGCAAGTATATTTTGACCCCCCTCTCAAAAGTTTCTGGTTCCGCCACTGATTATAAACATTGTGACCCCCTGAGTATCAAACATCAAAGAAACCCCCAATTTGTAAGAACTGATTTGCACAAATTACATTAATCCCAAATCTCTCCAATCCCTAGTACCCCAAACAAAAAGCTCATTTGCAAACAAAATCAACAAAACAACCAGTAAAAATCATTTGTTCACAAATTTCTAACACTACTACTACTATAAACTTCAGCTATAGAATCTCACATATTCATCAGTGAAACATAAATTCATGAGAAGTTAAATCAAGCTAATTAGACTATAATCAGACCCACAAAAAACGTAACATAGTTTATGCGCAGACAAATACGGAATATACAAATGTACACAAAAACATTCACAGATTCAAATCCATACGTTTGATTAAGAGATTGGGAGAAGCAAAGTACCAGATTAGGGCTTGCGACAAACAAAGGTTTGGAGTCGGTCGGGGTCCAGCTTCTCTTTCTTTTCTTCTCAGTTCAGACGACTACCGTACTAGTAACAGGTTTTTGTGTGTGAGCAGTCTCAAAGAGGGTAAAAGGGTCCTTACACTCACTTTAAGGGGTGTATTCAATTAAGATTTTTAAAGACTTTTAAAGTATTTAAAAGTTTAGTTGTATTTAATCAAGACATTTAAAGAGTTTATAAAAATTTAGTGGTATTCAATTACAATTTTTTTAATGTCTTTAAAAGTTAAGTGGTATTGAATTAAGATTTTAAAGTCTATAAAAGTATTTTGGTATTCAAAAAGTCATAGATTTTAAAGATTTCTATCAAATGGTAGACTTTGACAGACTTTAGAAGAAAATTATAACTATCAACCCATATCCAAAGTCTTACCTCATCTCTAAAGATTTCTAAAGACTTCCAAATAAACACAAATGTGGATAAAACTAGTTATTAATTGGACTTTTTCTTTTATTGGGTCAAATTAGTTATTTATTTTATATGGACTAATAAATATTAATATGTGATGGATAAATAATTTGATAAAATTTGGGCCATAAAAATAATTGAATTTATTATAATAAGAGAATTAACAAGATATATTAATAAGTAAACAAATAACTAGACCTAATCTGAATTGGTGAGGAAAAAAGCAGTCGTTCGAAAGTTTTCAATAGAAAGAGGAAAGAGATTTGTTCAACAAAAATGAGATAAAATCATGAAACTCTCATATCAGTTGTAAAGATTATGTATATATAATATATGAAAATAGAAAATATATGATGTGTATATTTTTTTTATTTAGTTTTCTGCCATTTTAAACGGAGGAAATTACTGTTAATTTTTGAGACATCCTCCATATTCGTCTTTAAGTATCTTTGGTGTATCATAGTGAAATAATGTAACATGTTTTTCTATTCCTGCATGACAAATATATATATGTATTACTGCATGACAAATATATATGTATTTCATTGTCATATTATTTTGTGAAAAGTAAAGTTTGGTATTCCTACTAAAAAGCGTATGATATGCATAAAATATATATAGCTTTCAATGAAAAGTGAGCTTTATTTTTTGTATTATTGTATGTAGTTTCTAAAATTTTTTATTGGTATCGAAAGTATCCAAATGTATCATGAAATGAGTAGAATAATGTGAACGCTTTCAACATATATAAAATATCATGCCACAATAATATAATGAGATTTACTCTTGTTCATGAAAAAGAGGAGATGTTGTACACATGGACTAATTAACAATTAATATAAATTACAAGATATATTAGAAGTATACAAAAGTCTATCACATTCTTGATAAAAAATTTATAAAAGTTTGTTATTTATTTCATGGAGTCTATAAAAGTTATTTTAAAAAAGTTTTTAAAGTCTATGAAAGTCATTAAAATCCCACAAATTCTACAAAAGTCTGTCACTTAAAAAAAGCCTTTAAAAATCATAATTGAATATGTCAGGAATAAGCATGTGAATGTTATTCCTATTTACATATGATTTGATTATGATATATATGTATATGAATGAATAATATGCAAGTATGCTTGCATTAAGAAAAGCTGTAAAGTTCTTTGATAGATAATAGAAATATATGTATAAGGACTTAGAATGAATTGATCAAATATGTTAGGTTGATCCTATATAAGCAAAACAGCTTTGTAAAGTCCTTAAAAAGAAATGATGTATGACGCCCCCAAAATAAGTATACAACACCCATTCTGAGTCGCCAAATACATGGTACAGAAAGCAAACTACAACTTCAAAAATACAATTGTCGTGCAAAATACGACAACACATACTGTGAGTTTAAATACAAATATTATCTTCTAGACAATATCCACACTCAAATAAGTCCTCGTTACAATTATTCAAACACTATTTTATGAAAATAATGAGGACTGCTAAAACATCTTTCTAGAACCATCACTGCTATGTTCTCACCTCCTGAGAAAAATAGAACAAAAAGGAAAAGGGTGAGCTCAACTAGCCCAGTAAAGAATATTATGACTAAGATAATATACAACAAATTATCGTTAGTCTTCAACAGGAAAAAATCTGATAAAATATAATAGCCAACAAGTTTTAGATCAACAACTGCGATTGGAAAGCAAAGAATCCATTGAAGAGTCAAGTAAAGAATGAGTTCTACTATCTTCTAAGATTTAAAAGTCCATCATCAATATTTTATCCCTATAACAACAATCAATATACATCTTTAATCAAATATTCATCTTCATCTCAAAAATATTCATTTGTATCACCAGTTAGTCATGTTCATCTCAACACTGTTCATCTTTTGCACTACAGCCAAGGATATTCATCGAGTTAATCATTTATCTTTGCCACTACTGGTAGAAGATATTTAGTAATATCATCATTTAGGATTGAGGATGATGAAAATATTTTAAAGAAAAGCGAATCCAAATTGAAATGGAAGGACAAATAGTAGGGATTAGTATAACGGTTTATCCAAAATCAATAATACTTCATAAATACCAATTTTGAAGCGTAATTCAAAAAATAAAGATCAAAAACATGGATACAATCAAAGATAGTAACCATAATAGACATCTTGGACAAAAAGAAGAAAATTTTATTTTTCGGTGAATAGTGTCGTATACGTGAATAGTGCCGTATACATGAATAGTAACTCCGACACAAAAAGTTTTAAATTTGATAAAAACTCAGATCAATATTTCGGCATAATGATATTGAAGAAATAATATCATATATGAAAAAAATAACATCCCTTACCTCAAAATATCAGTACTTCTGATCGGAATATCGGTATAAGGATGAAGGAAACTTGCACTAATGAATAAAAACTCACAAAGTATCTAAATACTCACAAAAAATACTCAATAATCTAGAGAGAGAAAGAGAGAAAACTTGTTTCTGGTGTGATTTTTAATTCTAACTTAGCCCTCTATTTATAGGAAAATGTTAGCAGACTTGACTCAACTTTGATGGCTTTACCTGCTACTATTCCCACCCACCACATTTGAAATAATTTTAGCACATTTCTTCACCAACCACAAGTGGGGCCCACTCAATTCTAGAATTTTTCACCAAAATCATTTATAAACCTAATTTTTTAATCAGTCACCTCTTAAAATTCATAACAAATCATACGTTCATTTTTAACGGTTTAAAATTTGTGGACATATACTCAACTTATATATGTATAACATATCCAAAAATTACAACGATCCAACGGTCGGATTAAAAATTATAACTCACACAATATATCTCAAAAACATTGGTTTAATTTTTAATACCTTCATTCCGACAAAAATACTGATAAAACACCACAATAAATACATCCAACATTTATATCCACATAAAATAAATATTTTCTTATCATATGAATCAATAATTAATTATTCACAAATAATATTATAGAATCACATTTATGACAACCAGGTCGTTCCCAGGAAAGAAGGGGTTTTCCAATAAAAATTTCTCCTTATTGGCGCGCAATTAGGTGACCAAACCTCTCCTTGACAGAACTTTCTAGACATTGCCAATAATGCTATCTAATAATATTATTCAAATAATATGAATTATTGATATGATAATGGAAAATCTTGTCTTGATGACAATTATTGAAACAACAATAATATAAAATATCAACGCAACAATTATTGAATCAATAAAATAAAATATTGAATAAGAATTCATCGTAACAATTATTGAGTAGTGCCTTCTTACGTAAGGATCAATAATTCATCATATATTGTGCATCCACGCCAGACATCTTGTATTTTAACCACCGGGTATTCCAACAAAATGTTAGCTCGTAGAATAACTTCACGCCAGTTATTTATAAAAACTCAAACTTGTCATTTTCTTCATCCGACAATTATTACATTATGGGGCCCACAAATGGCTGCTACCATCGCATACGAATATTCCCGACAACAAGAATATTCCACGACCAAATGAATATTCCCCGACAACAATGATTATTTTATAACCACTTGCATATTTTGCAAAATTTGCATATTTCACCCATAACCAGATAATTATATCAAATTAATACCTTATTATTCACAAATATAATTAGAGGAAATTTGATTTTATTTATAATAAGTTGGGGTCTTACAACCTCCCCTCCTTATGAAATTTCGTCCTCGAAATTGACTTACGTACCTGGTGTTTCGAAAATGTGAGGATACCTCGCTTTCATTTCTGATTCCAACTCCCAGGTCATTTCTTCAATAGCATGGTTTCTCCATAAAACCTTAACTTGTGGTATAACCTTGGTGCGTAGGACATGCTCTTTCTTATCCAAGATCTTAATAGATACTTCTTCACGACGTTAAATCTTCGCATTATCTCAAATGCGGTTCTAACGCAATAATATGGTTCGGGTCTTTCACATATTTACGAAGCATGGATATGTGAAAAACATTATGAACACGAGACATACTTGGAGGTAATGCGAGTCTATAGGCCACATTTCCTATTCGGTCAAGAATCTCAAATGGACCAACAAATCGTGGATTGAGCTTTCCTCTCTTCCCAAATCTTGTAACTCCCTTCCATGGTGCAACACATAACAATACATGATCCCCAATATTAAATTCCATGTCTTTTCGATGAAGATCCGCATAACTCTTTTGTCGATCTTGTGCCGTTTTATATCGTTGTCGAATCATTTGGATCTTTTTCAGTAGTCATGCGTTTAATTCTAGTCCCAACAATGTTGCTTTCTCCCACCTCGCCCCAAAGATAATCTTTGGAGAAGCGACACTTTAAATCCATACAACGCCTCAAATGGAGCTATGCCTATACTTGCTTGATAACTGTTGTTGTAGGAGAATTCCACAAGTGGCAAGTACTTATCCCAACTTCCTTTAAAATCTAAGACACAAAGTCTTAATATATCTTCAAGGGTTTGAATAGTCCTCTCTGATTGTCCGTCCGTTTGAGGATGGTACGCCAATCAATCAGAATTGCGTGCCCATAGCTTTTCGTAAGCTAACCCAAAATCGTGAAGTGAATCTTGGGTCACGATCCAAAACTATGGATCTTGGCATGCCATGCAATCTCACAATCTCATTCACGTACATGCGAGCAAGACGTTCAAGGGAATAAGTCTCACATATCGGTAAGAAATGGGCAGACTTGGTTAATCTATGAGTCAAGTAGAGAATGAGTTCTACTATCTTCTAAGATTTAAAAGTCCATCATCAATATTTTATCCCTGTAACAACAATCAATATACATCTTTAATCAAATATTCATCTTTGCACTACTGAGCCAAAGATATTCATTTATATCACCGGTTGGTCATGTTCATCTCAACACATGTTCATCTTTGCACTACTGAGCCAAAGATATTCATCGATTAATCATTTATCTTTGCACTACTGGTCAAGATATTTAGTAATATCATCATTTAGGATGAGGATGATGAAAATATTTTAAAAAAAGCGAATCCGGTGAAATGGAAGGACAAATAGTAGGGATTCGTATAACAATTTATCCAAGATCAATAATACTTCATAAATACCAATTTTGAAGCAGAATTCAAAAATAAAGATCAAAACATGGATACAATCAAATTTGATTTTATTTATAATAAGTTGGGGTCTTACATGATGTACAAGGACTATAAATATAGAAAGATCAAGCTTGTTAGGTTGATCCGATGATGTAATAGATAGGTTTGTCTGATAGTCGAGCACTGCACCAGAAGTCGTAGTCTGTCAGGAGAGTCAGAGTTAACTCGGGAGCTATCGAGGCAGAATAGGAGTATGCAAGATAGTGAGATCTCGGAGTTCGTAGAACTTGGGGAAGCGAAGAAGGATCGAGTGTGTCGAGAAGAGCTTCCTCTCGGGATCGTAGTGTCTTTGAGGATGTCATGTTCAAAATCGTAGAGGACGATGCCATACATAAAGCCGAACGACCATCCGCCGAAGCCAAGTATGAAATGTAGACTACACTCAGAGTCGTAGAGTCTATCGATGCCAAAGCCAATACAAGGATCGTAGGCTACACTCTGAGATCGTAGAGTCCACTGAATGAATGCAAAGATCGTAGTCGGGCAAGATCAGATGAAGACAATAAGCACAAGGCAGAAATCGTAGAGTGTCAAGATCTGATCTCAGAATCGTAATGTCGGCACAGCCAAAGCTGAATCGTAGAGTGCAGAACTACAACTCCAACAGAAGTGCTCACAATGCCAAGTCAGAATCGTAGAGCAGACACGGTTCTCAAAGAATGAGCACTCCCGGAATATCCAAAGGTATGAAGCCTCTGGTTGGCACTGCAAATATGCAATCCACAGTAAGGGAACCAGAGAGCACTCAACGAATGGCATGCAGGCTAACAGAAGATCTAAGCACAAACCCAATCAGTGTTAAGATTGAGGTGTAAGGCCATTCGTGATGAAGTCTTCCACAAGGAGATCCAATGAAGACTTCAGTAGCTGACTAAGGAAAAGTCGACTAATGCAAGATGGTGATGAAGAATCAGAAGACAACGATCTTGGAAGCAACCAAGATCTTAGTATTTGCCAAACAAAGAAGGCGATGGAAGGTGAACTTGATCTTTGGTCACCTCTCAGAGAGCAAGACTAAAGTGATTCAAAGGCAGGTCGGTTCATTGATTATAAGTGAGCGGAAGATCACCTGAGGAGAAAAAAGTCGGACGCCGCGCCACAAATCTGAAGTGTCTTGATATTCGAGAAGGGACTAGAAAAGGAATTAGGCCATCAGTATCTGAGAACAGTCGAAGCAAACAAAAGTATTGAAACACTGCACAATACAAGGAAGAGGTGTTCTATATTGAAGATCCAATCAACACTCTTCAGGATCGTAGTGTTAACTCTTTTAAGTCAACGAGCAACACTCAGCAAGACACTATGATCAGGTCCCTGAAGACACGCATCAGAATCGTAGGTTTGGACACGAAAGATGAAGCATTGGCAACGGTTCAATCTGAAGGGTAATATTCGAATAAGTGCTTATTGAGAGCATCGATGCAAAAGGACAACCTCTGATCAAGAAATCAGAAGAAATAAAGTCTTCAACCTGCCCAAGATAATAAAGTGATACATCTGACAAGGTAGGTGAAACAGTAGACTGCAGAGTCAGAAAAAGTATGTCATGTCACATCAAGCAGTCTACCTCAAGCAACTTGAGATCTGTGAAGACATTTGAATAGCTTCCAACGGCTACTTTCCAACGGAAGGATTGGGAAGGTGTATAAATATAGAAGAGCTTCAAAGATCAAAGGTCTTTGGAGTTATCGGGTTTTGGAGAGAAGGTGGGTGATCTAAACCATGTGATAGTGAGTCCAAAGGCTCACTCTACGATCCACCAAGAACACTCAGAAGTCAGATCAAGAAAGAAGTAGAAGTGTGAGTTCTACTATGTAGAAGTGAGAGTTCTACTACTTGAAGAGTGTTCTGAACTGCCGAGAGAAAAGAGAGCATCATGCCATCTGGATGTCCATCATGGGAAGACTCTAAGTACAATAGAGAAGTGCTTACGGTCATCTTAGCAAGTCCATCATGAGAAGGCATCGAGGAGCAAGAAGGGAGATCACAAAAGCCATAAGCATGAGAAAGTTTCTAAGTACCTAACAGAAGAGCTTACATCCATCTTAGAAGCCTCTCATGTGTAGCCATCAAGTACCAAGAAGAATGATCTTCAAGGCAGTTCATCAAGGGGTCATCCGGAGTATTTGAAAGCAACCTAAGAAGTCGAGCATCATGCAACACTCAATCGCTTCTTCAAGGATGATCAAGCCAAGTTCTTATGGATAGAAGATGTTCGAGAGCATGAAGACATCTTAGAAACTCAAAGACCGACTCAACAACAACAACAAACAAACAACTCAACGAAGCCGAGGGATTCGAGGGGTCCTTGTCTAGAGAGACTAAATGAAGCAGGCCAAGAGGGTCCTTGTCAAGTAGGGACTAAACAAAAGCAGGCCAAAGGGTCCTTGTCCGGAGGACTAAGCGAAGTTTCAAGCTCTTTGGGCTTGAAGAGTTCTTAGGGATCTGAGGAGTCCCAAAGTCTGGCGGCCTGAAGATTTCTTAGTGAATCTGAAGTCCCAAGGTCTTTGGCGCCTTGAAGGAATCGTAGAGATTAGAGTCAGCGCCGCTTGCTTAATGGAAATCCTCGCTAGTTGAAAGCAGGAAGAGTGGATTAGGAGCTTGAGTCTCGAACCACTTAAAACCCCTTGTGTCTTTTACATTATGTCATTTACATTATGTCTATAATCGCTATAATCGCTTATGTATGTTCTAACTGCCATAACTAAACTAACCCTACTAACAATGTATGTATGATTATGAATATATTAATGAAGGGAATCTTTTACTTATTCATTTGTGTTTGAAAAGATTCTTATGTTTGTCATATACTCTAATATGAACAATACAACATAAACCGTAAAAGTTTTTGAAATAAAAGGATCTATTCAACCCCCTTCTAGATCTATTGTGCCTACAAGAACTAACAATTGGTATCGAAGCGAGGTTCTCATGCTATATTCAAAAGCTAATCGCTTTGAGTCCCGATCCCGTGCACTAACATTGTTCTAAACTTACGTTAGTAGTGAGTAACTTGTTATATGCAGAAGAGCTCACACGTTGGAAATATTGTGTATAGGTAAAAATGTGTATACACCTAAAGCTGCTCAGATTGGTCCATATCCTCTATTGCTATATCAATCTTGTTGTCTAAAGACCAGATGAGAGAAAGAAAACAAGGGATATCAGTGACAAAGAGTAAAGCATTCATCAGTCTGAAAAATGAAGAGGCCACACGTACTAAGAAATGCTGATCGAAAGGAGAAATAAGATCTTCTCAAACTTATGAGTGACCAACCAACAACTGGGTGCTATCTTTGTAAACTCAAAGATGTCAAAGATATTAATGCCACGATTCTCTTGATCTACATCTTCAAGACCACGAATGATTGATGAAAGGCCAACAAGAGCATTAAGCTGAAAGGAGCAAAAGTAAAAGCTATGCAAATCAATACCTGAACTCAGTATATCTAAGGTAAATTGTAACGACCCCAAAATAGGTCCATTCAATCCAACCCATTCTGAGTCGCCAAATACATGGTACAGAAAATAACTACAACTTCAATATCACAATTGTCGTTCAAAATACAATAACACTTATGCTGTGAGTTTTGATACAAATATATACCAAATGTGACTCATGTCCCAATGTCACCTTACATAAAGGTACAGTCAATAATTGTTCTAGAAATTAAAATCTTTAGGAAGTACTCAAGGAAACCTTCGTACATGGGAGACCATACGTCTAGGTTATGATAGATATCATATGTCCACAGAATTATCCTTGGTTGATCCAATAGACCCCAAAGAAAAATGAGAAGATTACTATCATGTTCTTTCCAATGTTGAGTCTTCTCTTGACATATAACATCTCCACTGTCTGCAATTGAAAATTATATTTCAACCAAACTTCAAAATCATATGGTAGTGCTTCAGTAGATACTCTCAAGAAGAGGATGTATATAACCCACGTCTTATGATAACACGAGGTTGTATATCATTAGACATCTTGTATGATAGTGACAAAACACCCTTCCAAAGTTGGGTTCACCTGACCCTATTTGATTCACCAAATATAACTATTAAATGACGTATAAAATACAACACACTTATCTAAAGTCCTCAATAAAATCATTTCCATACTCTTTGGGGAGAACCTCAACAACTATAGACAACCGATTCTATTCCCCTCGTTATCCCCTTCGACCCAAATATACTACACTCTTATTACACCGAAAGGAATTGTAAAGCAAAAAGGGTGAGCACAAATAGCCCAAGAAGAATATCATGACTAAAGATAAATAAATTATCAATAGCCTTTCAAGAATAAATCGTAGATTTAGAACATATGGTAGATGATAAAACTTTTCAACCATAGTTGCAGCTGAACGAGCAATCCATTAAAAGAGTCAAATAGACCATCAAGTCTATGATCTTTTTCATGTTAAAAGTCCACCAACAACATTTTATCCCTGTAACATCAATCAACAATTCCTGTCCACAGTCGTGTGAATAACTCATAACCATAATTGTGATTCTAAATTCCTTTTCTTATCCGGACGAAGATAATTTTATCAATTGTCTTTACCGAAACATCAAAGATCATGGTTATACCAAATCACAGTTCTGCTCATAATCATACTAATAAATTCATCTTGCACTACTACAGCCAAAGATATTCATTAATCATTCATCTTCGCACTATAGTCAAGATATTCAACAACAATTCATCTTTTGCACTACGGGCCAAAGATATTCAACAATAATTCATCTTTGCACTACAAAGCCAAAGATATTCAACAATAATTCATCTTTGCACCTAAAGCCAAAGATATTCATCAAATATCATCATTAAGGACCGAGGATGATGAAAACATTTTAGAGAACGAATCCAAGAAGACAGAAGGACAAATATTAGGGATTCAGATTTTGGTTTATCCAAATTCAATAACACTCCCTAATAACCAAGTGTGAAGTAGAATTCACAAATAAAGATCAAAACATGGATACAATCAAAGATAGTAACCATAAAAAGACATCTGGAAGAAAAGAGAAAATTTTATTTTTCGGTGAATAATAAGATCAAGATTTGTGAATAAGCTAAGTACACGTGAATAAGAACTCCAGACACAAAAAGGTAAAAATTCCACAAGAAAAATCATACTTCGTGAACAATACTCGTGAATAGTGCAGATTAAGGTGAATAGTGCCAGTATACGTGAATAAGATCTGATACGTGAATAAGTAACTCACACACAAAAAGGTAAAGTTTGACAATAAAATCCATATCAATATTTATAACACCTTAATCCAAATGTTATAAATCACTTAATAATATCAACATCTTAATATTATTAATATTACAACAATATTTAATAATTTCTTAAACTTATAAACAATTTATTTAAATTGTTTACACATTACTAATTAATGTATTTAATCATCATAAAATGTCAAACTCATAAAATTTTATCACCAATAACCAAAACCCTTCATCAAAAATCTGATATACCTCATATATGATTCTCAAGCCATAAAATCATATTTTCCAATTTTCTTCCTTCATATAACATATTAAATTCATTTACTCATAACTAGAACATTTTCATGAAAAATACCAAATCAGTTCCAAAAATATTTCTTTTCTGGGATTTAGCAGAATATAGTCCCATATTGAACATATATTTTTCTCAGAATTTTTAAAAGTAATTTTGTATTTTTCATATGGCCAAAACTGCCGAATATTTAGACATTTATCATAAATTGTACTTTTGTCCAAAAATTCCGAAATTTATAGAATATACCCATGTTATATATATGTACTCCCAATAAAAATTTCATCAATTTTGGAGTTAACCACAAGGAGTTATAAGTTTGTTACTTTTAAAATAGTCTTTTCCATAAAATTCATAACTCTTAATCTATACATCCAAAAATCACCATTTTGGACACAATCAACAAAACTCATCAAATTATCATTTCAAATTTTTCCAGAATTTTGAAGATCTGCAAAAGTTACGAAACATGAAAAATATAACAACCCTTAAAATCCCTTACCTCGAAAAAAAGAAAGAAGATTTACGATTGGATGAAAAGTTGAACGAACTTGCACCGTATAGCAACACTCAAGATACAAGAATACACTTGATAATATAGAGAGATAAATAGAGAGAAAACTTCAGTTTCTGGTGTGATTTTCAATTCTAACTTAAGCTTCTATTTATAGGAAAATGCTAGAACGCCAAATGAGACTAAAATAATAAAATATTATTTTTCTTTTCTACACACCAACCATCCAAGACCAGCCATCCAAGCATGCCAATTCTAAAAAAATATAGCAGCCCACATGTTATTAACACCAACCAAAGTGGGTCCCACCATATAATTTAATAAAAATCATTTTATTTTCTGAAACTTCAATAATTCATAGAAAATAGCCCGTTTATCAGAAAAATTCAAAACTCGCGACTTTCCATGGGAAATTCCATTCTCTACAACTTTTCAGAAGAAAGTTTTCCAAATTCCAAACAGAAATTGACCGAAATCAACAAACGAGCGATTTTACAGTCTATAATCAATTTTCGGTCAAGAATTGTGTCCACCGACACCCAAAACATATGTTAAATATTTAATGCCACAAAAATACTCTTCCTCCTCATATACTCATATATCCCACATTCATTGTAAAAATATTACTCAATTAATATATTATTAAAATAATATATTTAAATAAATTATTTTATCGTAAAAGATAAAATATTAATTTTCAATAGTTGTCACATTAAAAATTTTCTCCATCTATATCCACAATAAATATTTTCTTTATCATAATAATCAATAATTAATTATTCACAAATAATATTACGTGACTCACAAAGATCTTAACTGTGCCGCTCGGGATAGAGGGCTTTCCAATAAGGATTTCTCCTTACCTACAAGCAATTAGGTGACCAAACCTCTCCTTAGACGAACTTTCTAGACATTGCCAATAATGTTATCTCGATAATATTATTCAAATAATTTGAATTATTGATCCGATAATAGAAAATCTTGCAAGCGATGACAATTATTGAAACAATAATAATATATAATATCAACGCAAGCAATTATTGAATCAATAAAATAAAATATTGAACAATAATTATCGTAACAATTATTGAGTAAAGTCTTCTTCACGTAAGAATCAATAATTCAAAAATATCGTAATACCGCTGAGCCATCTTGTGCAACAACGCGTATTACTTTATTTTACCAACCGTATATTCAACAAAGGTTAACTTGTAAGAAGCGATTACTGTAGTTATTTATAAAAACTTAATTTTGTCATTTTCTTCATCCTAAACGGTTATTACATTATAGTATGGGCCCATAATGGTCATTAAATCGTCACGAATATTCCCTCGACAAAAGAATATTCCACGACCAAACGAATATTCCCCGACAAATTGAATATTTTATAACCACTTGCGTATTTTGAAAAATTTTATATATCATCCTTAACTTTAACTTTTATCAATTTAACCATTTACTGAATTGTAATTATAAGAAAAATTGAATACTTTTATTTCATAAAATTCGGGGTCTTACATAAATGACTGTTAAGAAACTGACAGTAAAAAGGTACGGTTCCTCACCATTATTAATGTATACATCATATTTGCACCATCCTATGAACTATGACAGTATTCTGTCAAGAAGTCATAATCTACCTAAAAAGGTGAAGAGGGAAAGTAGTCTGAAGATGGAAAATTCAAATGTCTACAAACTTTCTCTTTAACCAAGTTTTAGGCTGAAGATGACATCTTGAAGAAAATCTGAAATAGATCATAAGAATATCATAGACGAAATGATTTTTATGTTAAGTAATCACTGCTGATGTGCTAGTATGTATATACAAGCCTATGTTCTAAGTGTTTGACAACACACAGAGAATGATCAGGCCCACAAGAGGATCTTGGCGATTTGTAAACCGATCACATCCATAAATCAACTAGATACTCATAAATCGTAGAGTTGATTCACACTGTGAACACTTAAACATTGTGAACATAACTTGAAGAAATGATAAAACCATCATAGATAGAGAGTGTGTTATTAAATGCCATATCTCACACACATTCACGAACTGCATCTCAAATATATTATCTCAAGATAGTTTAAATGCATGAATATATCTCATTGGTGATAAACATGATGATTATCAGTTAAGAGGAATAGGGTTTAGAAAACTAACTAAAGAGGACCCATTCAACAATGGGCACCAAAAGTAGAAATATATCTAAACTCGCAGTACTTGGTCGGTCGACCACACTAAGGAATCTTCAAAGCGAGACTTCATTCATTAGGACTCAACCAAAGGAAGGCTAAGGGACTGCTTGAAATGAGTCTCGATAAGGTTCCTATATGTCCAAGCTCGTTCTTGAAGACCCTCTGAGCTAACCGGAATGGAGCTCTCATGGCTGCAAATCTGTATATGGGAGCATGCCATGAAACAGAAGATAAAGAGGATTCTATGTGCCCATATCAAGAAATCCATGCTTTATAGAAAGGATCCTCAAGGGAAGCTCACAACAGAAGATCATTGAGCTTAAGACAAAAGGAGTTCTTTACGAAGCAGAACTTCTCAAAACAAAGGACTGTCAAAAAAGATTACGTTCGTAGTGCTGTCAAATGATCGTAGAGTGATTAATCCTGAAAATACTTATCTCTACGATTCAAGGAAAACAAAGCAACGATGATGATTCCAATCAGAAGGAGAAATGTTGGACAGCCTTCAAAATGAACATGAAGAAGGAATCACATCTATCTGAGAAGACAGCATCAACAATGGGGGAGCAGTGATCTGTTAAGGAATAACAACACTATTAAACCTAGAAGAGATGTACCAGCTACAGAGTCCCAAAATTTTGTGGCTGATGAACCAAATGAAGATCCATAGTCAGTAGGAATGTCTCAAAACGTACTACTGATAACCCTTCAGCCACCCAATTCATAATCATGAAGTTCCTATGATCAAACACATAATCGTAGTGTAAGAAAAGAAGGACACCACGATTTCAGCATTGCAGATATCCAGAGCTGGTAGAAAGGCCTCCCCATCAAAAAAGATCTAATGAGATGTCATTGAAAATCACTATTTTAGTACTTCATCTGAAGAGCGCCTCAGGGACAAACTTGACCCTTAGCTCACTCTAAGAGGTTGGCCCTTCTTGAGCTACCTTATCACAGAAGGAATGCTTGATCGAGTTCATCTCAAAAGAACCAAGTTAGTCGACGATCGTAGAGTTGAGTTTGAAAAGGACTAAATGATCGAAGTGCAACTGCAGCGATCGTATAAGACAACTCAACGATCATAGTTCTACCAAAGGGTACTCCAATTCACACGGAGCATGAAGAATGAGACATTTGCTAAGCCATTCAAGTTAAGGAGATAAGTTCAAATACATCAGTGATTAAGCTATGCTGCATCGAAGTAAGGAGGAAAGATGAAGACATCCACTGTAGCATCTCTCAGAAGTTGATCGTTGAGTCAACAAATGAAATCGTAGAGTCTATAGCTATCTCATCATGTTACTCTACGAAGCAAAAGGTTAACGGTCAAAGCCACAACAATTAAACGTCCACTCCTTTAATAACCGAAAAGTTGTGGGGAGTTCTGACTCATTATTAGGGGCAACGACAAACCAATGGACAGTTGACACATCATCGAGTATGCAGAGTTAGAAGGAAGCGCCATAAAGACAAGTTCAAATCTGCAGACAGTTACCAAAAGATATCGAACCTTTCTCCCTCCCATTTTTAAAACCCTAGAAAGCTTTTTAAGAGCAAAATTAGTTAACCTCCAGAGCCTTACTAACCAGACAGCCATCTCGCATAAACTTCTTTATATCTAATACCCACATTCTTCAAACTACTCAAAATAGAAAACTGGCAAGTGATTACTGGTATTCAGCTTGGAACAAAATCGTTTGAGAAATCTGAAAAGAAGTTTAGGGACATTCTCGAGCTTGTAAAGAAGGCTGGATTTTCAGAATGCCTTGAGGCAAATACTCTTGTCTACTGCAACCTGGTTAAAGAATTCTACTCAAACGTCTCTATAAATTCAGAAACTCTGACTACCAAGGTTAAAGGTCGGTCTCTTCAATTAAAATCTTCCGACCTCAATCAATGCCTAGGTTTTCTTAACTAAGGCTAAAGAACCTTGACAATGTCAACTTTGAATTAAAGAAAGGAAGTTATGGGGTATCAAAGAAACCCTAGTTTCAAGGACATGAAGAAGAAGGAGTTTCTGAGCAATATGAGTTCCTTCTTTGAAATAGTTGGAAAGTCTGAGACTATGTAAGAACACTGCACATGACATAGTGATCGACCAGCAGTTGAAAATCATGTCAGCAATAGTTTTGAAGAAACAAATTGACTTTGGAGCTATCTTGTTTGATCAGATCTCCAAATGGGTAGAGAAGGCTGAGAAGAAGCCCCTGACCAAGGTATTTCATGGAAGGTTGCTAAGTATCATTCTGAAGAAAAAATTAGGAAGAAAAATCAAGGAAGATGAGGGAGAAGCCTTGAATGTGCACAAGGTGATGTCTCCACAGTTATTTGAGAACTGGAAGAAGAATCCCAAGGAGAACAAAAGGTTGACAGCTGGGAGCAGCAGTAGAGCCTCTGCAAAGAAGAGAAAGATAGTAAAGACAGAGAGCTCTGAGTCCAGTGACTCTGCAGCAGCTAAAATCACACCAGCCAGGAAGAAATCAAAAGTGGTAAAAAGAGCTGGTGATGTGAAGAAAGCCCAGGCCCCACCTAGGAGAGTCTCCTCCTTGAACAAAGATAAGGAAGAAAAGGCCCAAACTGCTGAGACCACAAAAAGAAGAACCAAAGAAGTCGCTTTCAAGTGGCCAATCGGCAAGAAAGCTAAGGTGAATGACAAACCAGCCTTAGCTTCTCAAATTAATACATCTGCTGAAGAAAGGGAAGTAGTGTCAGCAGAAGAGAAAGAAACTAAAAATGTGATCAAGTCCCCACAGTCAGCATCCAGCAATAAGAATGAAGCAGATGTAATGAAGGAAAGTGCTAAAACTACTGAAGAAGAAAAGTGCTCAAGCCCCATGGCCAATCCTCAGAGCAGTCACTCTGATGAAGAAAAAGAAATTCATGATGATCAAAGTGCATCCCCAAATGCAATTGCCCCAACCAGCCCAGAGAATGGGTCAGAAAATGCTATTTAAGAAGAAGAAGAAGAACATGTCCCCTCAAACCAAGAATGCTCTCATGATGGCTCAGAAAGTGATGAGGCCAAGAAAGAAGAATTTGCTCCTGCCAATGCTGATCTCCGAAGAAGTCTATCTGATGAGCAAGAGGAGTCGAGACCGAAGAAGAAGAAGAAGAAGAAGAAGAAGAAGAGTCGATTGTCTCCATTAATTGAACCTCCACAAAGAAGGAGAAGTTTACAGTCGCAAGCCCGGGTTTGCCTCAAAAGGAACGATGGCCAATCAAATGCCATCATTGAATTAAGTGATGATGAATCAGATCCCCGGGAGAAGATCTTTGTCAAGAAGAAGCCAAGAATGAAGAAGAACAATCTAAGGAAAGACTTCTTTGAAGAAAGTTCGACAATGAAATTCAAACAAGAAGGTCTCTTTGTTGAAGATGATCAAGAAGATTCGATAATGAAATGCTATAAGAAAAGACTATCTATCTGAAGTCGATCTAAGTGGTTTTAGTCCAGAGAAGGAAGAAGAAGAAAATGATTCCAACTCTGAAGATAAGGAATCAAAAGACTCAGAACTCCACCATGTTCTCTCACCTGCAAGATTTACCAAGAGAATTGTGGTAGAAGTTCCCAATGAACCATCGAACTCCTCCTCCGGATGATGGGTAAACCATGGAGGTGAACAGATCGAATAGTAAGAATGACCTCCTTTGACTTAGTCAAGAAGCTGGAACAACATGAAAATGGACTGCACAACCATTCTCTACAACCCTGATGATTTGCTGATGAGATGGTTCTTCCAATCAATGCCTTGGTCAAGGCCTTTCTTGAAGGAGATGGAAGTTACTTCGGTGGTGTTACAAGACTTTTCCAAGCATAAGCTGGTAGCTCAAAACTTTCAAGGGTGAAAACTTATGCTACCAAGATGATAACCAACCAAATTTCGATTCAAGATCTATCGACAAGTTTAAGAATCTCTATATCCCTACGATCGTAGAGTGGATTTCGAAGGAAGAAGTGTGGCGCCCCCAAAATAGGTCCATTCCATCCAACCCATTTACGAGTCGCCAAATACATGGATGTAAATAACTACAACTTTATTATTACAACATATAAGCTGTGAGTTTAAATACGAGATATTGCCATCTAGACAATATCCACACGCAAATAAATCTCCATCATAATTATTGATACATTATTTTACAAAAATGGTGAGGACTACTAAACAACTCTCTCTAAAACCTTCATTCCATACCGACTAAGACTTTCATTACATTCTCGCCTCCCGAGAAGAAAAATGGAACAACAAGGAAAAGGGTGAGCTCAACTAGCCCAAGAAGAACATTATGACTAAGATAACATAGAGCAAATTATCGTTAGTCTTCAACAGGAAAAATCTAATAGAATACAATAGACAACCAGCTTTTAAATCAACAATCTGCAGTGGAAACAACAATTCATTTAAAGAGTTAAGTAGAGAATGCAAACTACTATCTTCTATATATGAATTTAAAAGTTCATCATCGATATTTTATCCGGTAACATCAATCAATATATATACGGAATCAAATATTCATCATTGCACCTACTGTTTAAAGATATTCTTGATTGATCATGTTCATCTAAACACTGTTCATCTTTGCACTACTGGCCAAAGATATTAATCGATCGGATTATATTCATCTCAACACTGCTCATCTTTGCACTTCTGGTCAAAGATATTCAAGAATATCATCATTTAGGACCGAGGATGATGAAAAATATTTTAAAGGAAACGAATCCGGTGAAGAAACAAAAGAACAAATATTAAGGATTCAGTATTTTAAACAATCCAAGTTCAAAAATACTTCATAAGTAACTGAGTGGAGTAAAATTCAAGAATGATCAAAACATGGATACAATCAAAGCTAGTATCCATAATAGATATTTTGGACGAAAAATGAAAATTTAATTTTTACGTGAATAGTGTCGTATTAAGTGAATAAGATCAGTATACGTGAATAAGATCGTATACGTGAATAAGTAACTCGACACCAAAAGATAGAAATTTCACAAAAAACATCATCATGCTTCGTGAATAGTACTCGTGAATAGTAACTCGTGAATAGTAACCTAACATGAAAAAGTTCCAAATTTGATAAAATTTCCAACCAATATTTTGGCATAATGATATTGAAGAAATAATATCATTTTGAATAAAATAACATCCCTTACCTCGAAGGCAAGACTTCTAGTTGAAACACCGAATATAGGCTATGACTTGAACTTGCACCAGTATAACAATACTCAAAGTATACTCAAAATACTCACAAGAATACGCTCGATAATATAGAGAAAACTTGATTTCGGTGTGATTTTCAATTCTAACCTAAGCACCCTATTTATAGGAAAATGCTTAGAACACCAAAAAAATTAATAAATTAATATTATTTATTTTTTTTCTACATCTTTCTACGCATCAAACATCTGAATTCAGCAACTTGACATGTGTTAAAGATGCCCACCAAACACAAAAAACTTTTTTCTTATTTAAATTATTTTAAACTTCCAAAAATTAATTATTTCGGAGCTTCGAAACTTCAATAATTCATAATTAGCTCTTTTATCAGAAAAATTTGAAACTCGCGTCTGTCCATAGAAAATTCCATTATCTACAACTTTGCAGAAGGAAGTTTTACCAAATTCCAAACAGAAATTGACCGAAATCCACAAACGGACGATTTTACAAGCTATAATCAAATCTCAGTCAAGAAATGGGTCTACCGACACACAAAATCTGTTTTTAATATTTTTGGTAACAAAAATACTCCTCCTCCACATATACTCATATATCCCACATTCATCGTAAAAATATCATCATTATTATATTATTAAAATATAATAATATATTTAAATGAATTATTTTATTAAAAAAAGATAAATTTCAATTTTCAACAATTGTCACATTAAAAATTTTCTCCATCTATATCCACATAAAATTAATATTTTTCTCATCATATGAATCAATAATTAATTATTCACAAATAATATTACAGAATCACAATATTAATGACAAGTGCGGTTCAGAAAGAGGGGGCTTTTCAATAAGAATTTTTTTCTTCTTGGTAGCAAGCAATTAGGTGACCAAACCTCTCCTTAAATGAACTTTCTAGACATTGCCAATAATGTTATCTAATAATATTATTCAGATAATATGAATTATTGCTTCGATAATGAAAAATATTGTGTAATGACAATTATTGAAACAACAAAGAATATAAAATATCAACGCAACAATTATTAAATCAATAAAATAAAATAATCGAATAGAATTATCGTAACCATTATTGAGTAGTAGGCTTTTACGTAAGAATCAATAATTGGTGCAATCACTGGTATCTTCTTGTGTTTTAACCTCAGAGTATTTTAACAAGATAATCTGTGAATAACTACGCCAATTATTTTTAAACAACTTATATTTGTCGTTTTCTTCATCCAATCGCTTTTCCGTTATGGGGCCCATACATGGGTCGCTACCGTCGCATTTAATATTCTCCAACAAAGGTAGAAATATTCCACCACCAAATGAATATTCCCAAACAATAATGAATATTTTATAACCACTTGCTTATTCAAATATTTACGTATTTTACCCATAACTATCCACATTAATCAAATCAACCCTTACTATTTCAAAATAATAAATAGAGGAAAATAAATTTTATTTATTAATAATTTGGGGTCTTACAAGAAGGGTCATGACCAAGGAGCTGATCGTAGAGTCTGTTAACTCTACGGCTGATCATGTTCAAGCCCGATCCAAGAAGCCTTCTTATGATCAAGCACTGCTATCAGACACTCCATCATCCTCCACAAGCAATTGGTACTCCATGATTGTTCAGATTATCCACACCTTTGAAAATATGTCCAAAGATGACAATCGTAGAGTCCAATCCATTGCCCAAGCTGAAGCTTCCAATCAAGAGGATCAAACTGCTTTGGAGCAGGAATTACAGAAAAGTTCTGATGATTTAAGAAAAAAGATCTCTATGCTCACTAAAGAATCACAGAAGCAGATAGAAGCAGGAGATGATTCTTTCAAGCACAAACTTCAAGCTATCTTGGCTGATGTATCTCTCAAACTCCAAGAGAGAGATAGCATCTATCAGAAGGCCATCCAAGATCAGAAGGCGGTAACTCTACAAATTTAGGAGGCCAATGCAAAGCAGATCGAAGCCCTCTCTGACAAGATTGATGATATGAGGCAGACCTTCTCAGGACAACTTGAGCTCGACCAGCAAGAACTAAAGTTTGAAATTGCCAACTCCTCCTACCTGATGGAGTAGTTTATGTCCAACATGGAGAAGCTCTCTCAAATGATTGATGACAAAAAGGGGGAGAAAAAGAGGCGACGAAAGAAGAGGAGCAAGAGGCACCAAAAGAAAAGCAGAGGGTTAAGGGAGAAGAAGTCAAAGAAGAAGAAAGCAGCAACAGATAAAGAATCATCATCTAAGGGGGAGCCTGAAGATGATGATACCAAATTCACAGAAGCTGAAGGGGAGCCAGATCAGAAAGGTGATGAAGGGGAATCAAGCAAAGATAGAAGGTCATCATCAGAGGGGGAGCAAAAGCAACAAGCAGAAAAAGATGAATAGCTGATCAACAACAAGCATCCTGGAAACACAAGGAGCCAATGAGGTACATCTCTAATCTGTTAGGAATGTGTTCAGGATCCAGGATGTAGAATGTCTTAATGTATAAATTGTCATAT
The DNA here is from genome assembly GCA_020205605.1 of Panax ginseng. Taxonomy (NCBI): domain Eukaryota; kingdom Viridiplantae; phylum Streptophyta; class Magnoliopsida; order Apiales; family Araliaceae; genus Panax; species Panax ginseng. Next base: position 610,292 of record CM035136.1, on the reverse strand, counting down.
CAATATAAAAGTCATTCATGATTAACTGTTTTAGAAATACAGCTGCTCACTGTATATAAGATTCATTCATAACATGCATATGCACTTATTGTTTTTGTCATAATTAAATAGGGGGAGATTGTCAGGAATAAGCATGTGAATGTTATTCCTATTTACATATGATTTGATTATGATATATATGTATATGAATGAATAATATGCAAGTATGCTTGCATTAAGAAAAGCTGTAAAGTCCTTTGATAGATAATAGAAATATATGTACAAGGACTTAGAATGAATTGATCAAATATGTTAGTTTGATCCTACATAAGCAAAACAACTTTGTAAAGTCCTTAAAAAGAAATGATGTACAAGGACTATAAATATAGAAATATCAAGCTTGTTAGGTTGATCTGATGATGTAATAGATATGCTTGTTTGATCGTCGAGCACCTTTGCATCGGAAGTAAGTGAATCTGCCAGAGAGTCGAGTTAACTCGGGAGCTATCGAGGCAGAATAGGAGTATGCAAGATAGTGAGATCTCGGAGTTCGTAGACTTCTAGGGGAAACGAAGAAGGATCGTAGTGTGTCAAGAAGAGCTTCCTCGGGATCGTAATGTGCTGAGGAAGTCATGTTCAAAATCGTAGAGACAACCTGTCTATAAGCCGAACGACCATCTGCCGAAGCCAAGTATGAAACGTAGACTACACTCAGAGTCGTAGAGTCTATCGATGCCAAAGCCAAGACAAGGATCGTAGGCTACACTCTTAGATCGTAGAGTCCACTGAATGAATGCAGAGATCGTAGTCGGGCAAGATCAGATGAAGACAACAAATACCAAGCAGAAATCGTAGAGTCTCAAAATCTGATTTTAGGATCGTAGTGTCGGCACAGCCAAAGTTGAATCGTAGAGTGCAGAACTACGACTCCAACAGAAGTGCTCACAATGCCAAGTCAAAATCGTAGAGCAGACACGGTTCTCAAAGAATGAGCACTCCCAGAATATCCAAAGGTACGAAGCCTCTGGTTGGCACTGCAAAGATGCAATCCACAGTAAGGGAACCAGAGAGCACTCAACGAATGGCATGCAGGCTAACAGAAGATCTAAGCACAAACCCAATCAGCATTAATATTGAGGTGTAAGGCCATTCGTGATGAAGTCTTCCACAAGGAGATCCAATGAAGACTTCAGTAGCTAACTAAGGAAAAGTCAGCTAATGCAGTAGCTGTCAAGAGAACAGAAGACAACGATCTTGGAAGTAACCAAGATCGTAGTGTTTGCCAAACAAAGAAGGAACTGATGGAAGGTGAACCTAGATACTGGTCAGCCTCTGGATAGCAAGACTAAAGTGATTAAGTGCAGGGTCAGTTCATTGATGATAAATGAGCGGAATATCACCAGGAGAAAGCAAGCTGGACGCGCCACAAATCTGAAGTGTCTTGATATTCAGAAGGGGACCAGAGCAAGGAATTAGGCCATCGATGTCGAGAACAAATGAAAGCAAACAAAAGTATTGAAGCCTTTGCGACAATACAAGGAAGAGGTGTTCTACATGAAGATCCAATCAACACTCTTCAGGATCGTAGTGTTAACTCTTCTAAGTCAACGAGCAACACTCAGTAAGACACTACGATCAGGTCCCTGAAGACGTGCATCAAAATCGTAGAGTTCGGATACCTGGAGATTGAAGCATTGGTAATGGTTCAATCTGAAGGGTAATATTCGAATAAGTGCTTATTGAGAGCATCTATGCAAAAGGACAACCTCTGATCAAGAAATCAGAAGAAATAAAGTCTTCAACCTGCCCAAGATAGTAAAGTGATACATCCGGAGGTAGGTAGGTAAAACAGAGAGGCCTGAGTCAGAAAAAGTATGTCATGTCACATCAAGTAGTCTACCTCAAGCAACTTGAGATCTGTGAAGACATTTGAATAACTTCCAACTGCTACTTTCAACCGGAAGGATCGGGAATGTGTATAAATATAGAAGAGCTTCAAAGATCAAAGGTCTTTGAGTTATCGGTTTTGGAGAGAAGGTGGGTGATCTAAACCATGTGATAGTGAGTCCAGAAGGCTCACTCTACGATCCACCAAGAACACTCGGAAGTCGGATCAAGAAAGAAGTAGAAGTGTGAGTTCTACTATGTAGAAGTGAGAGTTCTACTACTTGAAGAGTGTTACAAGCGCTTGAGAGAAAAGAGAGCATCATGCCATCTGGATGTCCATCATGGAAAGACTCTAAGTACAATAGAGAAGAGATTACGGTCATCTTAGTAAGTCCATCATGAGAAGGCATCGAGGAGCAAGAAGGGAGATCACAAAAGCCATCTTGGTGACAAGCATGAGAAAGTTTTTAAGTACTAACAATGAAGAGCTTTACGGTCATCTTAGAAGCCTCTCGCATGCGACCATCAAGTACCAAGAAGAATGATCTTCAAGGCGGTTCATCAAGGAGTCATCCGGGAGTAGTTGAAAGCAACCTAAGAAGCTGAGTATCATGCAACACTCAATTGCTCTTCAAGGATGATCAAGCCAAGTCGCTAAGGATAGAAGATGTTAGAGAGCATGAAGACATCTTAGTAGCTCAACACTCACTCCAACAACAACAAACAAACAACTCAACGAAGCCGGGGCTGAGGGTCCTTGTCGCAGAGAGACTAAATGAAGCGGGGCCAAGAGGGTCCTCGTCCTGGGAGGGACTAAACAAAAGAGGCCAAAGGGTCCTTGTCCGGAGAGGACTAAACGAAGTTCCAAGCCTCTTTGGCTTGAAGAGTTCCTAGGAACTAGAGGAGTCTCAAGCCTCTTGGCCTCAAGAGTTCTTAGTGAATGAAGTCCCAAGGCGGTGGCCTTGAAGGAATCGTAGAGATTCAGGGTGCTGCCCTTCCTTAGTGGAAATCCTGCTAGTTGAAAGCAGAAGAGTGAATTAGAAGCTTGAGTCTCTGAACCACTTAAAATCCCTTGTGTCTTTTACATTATGTCTATAACTGCTATAACTGCTATGCATGTTCTAACTGCTTACAACTAAACTAATCCTACGAACAATGTATGTATGATTGTGAATATATCAATGAAGGGGAATCTTTTACTTATTCCGCTGTGCTTGAAAAGATTCTTATGTTTGTCATATACTCTAATATGAACAATACAACATAAACCAGAAAAGTATTTGAAATAAAAATGATCTATTTAACCCCCCCTTCTAGATCTATTGTGACCTCTGGGAACTACCAGAATACACCCCCCCTAAATATATAAATATAGACGCCCGGACTAGAGTAAAATAAGGACCCCAAAATTTTATTTTATTTTATTTTCTTTTTTTTAAAACAATTAAAAAAAAGTTTAATATTTTATGGAATTGAAATTTTTTCATAATAAAATGTTTATACCTATACCAAAAAATGTATGTACAGACGTGTTTTGTTATTCGTACCCAAATCACACCGAAAACACTGTATTATGAAAAAATTTCAATTCTATAAAATATCAATTATTTTTTTGAGCTGTTTTAAAAAAAAAAAAAAAAAAAAATTCGGACGAGACTAAAATCCGGGAGTCCGGACTGGAACCGGACTCTCCATATCTATATCTATATCTATATATCTTTATATTATAGGCCTAAAATTTAATTAGAAGTAAAACATTTTTTATGCTATTATATAATATTAGGATTAATTTAACTAGAATTAAAACTCTCTTTATGATTCTACAAATTTTAACATTAACTTATTATTCTATAACAATTTAATTTTTTATAAGATTCATTTAATTACTTAGTCATATGATAAATTTTAACTTAAAAATCATATTTAGGATTTTAGTTTAAGTTTTTACTCGATTTTAATCTCTAAATTAGTATATATTAGAAATATTATAAGTGCATAATAAGTAATATAAAATTTATATTTTAAATATATATTAATGATTATTTTAGTTACCAATTCTATTACATATAAGAAACCTTTAGTTAATTAATGTTACAAAACAATTATAACTTATATATTAGTTATTAAAATTTAGTTAGCTACTTTTTAAAATTAAAATCATAATGACAACTCATTATTCTACAACAATTATATTTCTAACTAATTATATGTTAAAATATTGCCTTATGATTTCTATGAGATGAAGGATTCGATTCTTTTAATTTTTAGGTATGTGTGGAAATTAACAAAATAAATAAAAAAATAAAATTATGTGTTTATGTTTAAACACAAAAAGAAGTTTAATGAGAGATGGGAGACACATATACGGCCCAGGTAAATTTAAATAAAAATAAAAATAAAAATAGTAGTATGCCCCCAGCCCCAGCCCCATGTTTTGTTTATCTGTGGTAATTTGTTTTGTGCAAGTAAAGCTATGTACTACTTCCCCGGCTCCTCCTGCAGTCCTGCTTGTCGCTTGTTAACGCCAGGATCTTTCTCCACGCCCCAATCACGTAAGACTTTCTCGATCCTCCTGCGACAAAAAACACAACTAACACAAGAAAAAGATTTGACGGTTCCGTCTTGGGATAATTTCAAAGCGTGAGAATTAGTATGTGTTCACAAAGTTAACGATGGAGGAATGTATTGTCTAGTGTTTTGAGAGAGATAATAATTCTCAGTTGTGTGTGTATGGGATAATATGAAAAATCAATATATGTGAGAACGTACCTCTATACGATGGCTTCCTTGTTAGGTTATACTTATCTTAGCTTTGGATTATTTGTGCCACCCACTACTACTTGACACCCTTCCCGACTGATGATGGGCTCACGACCAGATATAAGGTTTATCTCTCGCTTTTGGCCATCTTTTTTTCTCACTGGTACGGCATTTATGATCCCATCCACATTAATGCATGGCGAGGAGCCTTGGTCAACCGTCGTGTTTTTTCATCATCACAAGTCAAAGTGATGATATTAAAATATCTAATGGGTTGATATAATCGGACCTAATCTTTGGCTTTAAAGATTAAAACGGATATAATATAGTGGCTGGGTCCAGTGACTTTAACGGATTAAAAATAAAGGCCCAATGGATTCTTTATGTGAGTAGGCCCAATGTACCCGGCCCAAAAATAGGAAATATCACGACCCAACATTGCCCCCTAGTTTTTTTGTTAAACAGAATGTTTAATAGAAAACTATGAATGGCCCAAGATAATTTAATAAAGGTCCATAGTGAGAGATAATTGAAGTGTACCCAATCGTTGTTCACGAAATGAAAGGAGAAGAGAATGGATGCCCAAATCAGAAAAACCCTATTTAATAGATACATGGACCCGGAACCGGACCCTTCCCATTCAAATTCCAAGTCATTACTAACATTTAATGAGCCAGCCTTGAACACCGTGGTAAATCACAAGATAAAAGGTAACTTTATCAACTTTGATGCTTTTACTTCTTTCATTTGAATTTCGAGCGCCTTTTCCGAACTCTCTGACTTTCTGAACTTTCTCCTTTCTTTCACAACTAATCAACAATGGCTTCCCAGTATTCTGCACAAGGCTCTCCTATATTGGTAACCCCACTCACAGCAGTTCCACCAAACCCTACCACTGCTTCTCATGAAGGAGCCTCGACATCGAACCCAAAGGGTCGAAATCGATAAGAACCTCCCCAATAAATCCCAAACCCCTCTCAATACTACACAGAATATCGAAAGCGATTCTCGCAGGCCAACACTCCCTCGATCGTCACAGAGGCTGAACTAAAGAGGATTCGGTCTCGATACCATATCCCGGATACCCATGCATTAGGGTTCCTAGATCCGGTGAAAAGATGTACTGCAACGGCCGGAAGGTTGGACTACTGCCTGTGACTCTCTGTTGGAAAAGGGGTTCGTTTCCTTTGATATCTTCATAGTAACCCCCTTTGGGGTTTCTGGGGGTGGGGTTCGCTCAACTAGTACCGAACTCATACATCCATATCTTGGCCTTCGTGGCCTTCTGTCATGAATTGGGCGTGGAGCCCTCCCCGGACTCCTTCTTCACAATATACAAAATAGTACAATCTAGGAGAAGGGTTCAAGGCCATTAAAGAAGCATTCTCAAGTCGGGAGAGAAGTTCGAGAGGCGTTCATTTGGTGAACACGCCGAGCAACAAGGTGGCATGAAAAATGGTTCTACGTCAAAGGCCCCAAATCTCTTCTCTACCGAATCGGGCCATTTGACGAGAAGATCTCTCACGACTTTGGAGACATTTCAAGAAAGAGAAATGGAAATGATGGAACTTTTTGACAATTTCCCCAAGGAGGAGTGGAAGTACGGACTCTCTCTCAAGCAAACATGGTTATATGACCATAAATGTAAGTATTCGATCTATTTTATATGTATCTGAATTTTTTGAAAATGCTTATATGATGTGGATTCTAACACGAGTTGTATTGGTTATGCAAAGATCTTTGATCAAACCGAGCTCTTTAGAGATAAAAGAGTTCAAGATTTTTTGTCTGGGAAGCCTTCTAAGTGTTGAAACTCAGCAATGTAAGTCGCTCCCGGCCGAACCAATCCTTTAAACATACATGTATTTAATTTCGAATCGATTTAACTGGAAGCCGAATAGGTTCCTGTTTCAGAAGAGACCTCAAAATCCTCGCTGAGAAGGAGGGCAATCGAAAACCTGTAACAACACCCTTTCCAGCTCCTTCCGAAGTCACCCCAGAAGTTGAGCCAACCACCACATCCATCCCTCGACGAGGAGGCCTACTCGATCGTCCTGATCGAAGAATCATCCTCCGCACCAAAAAGCTGAAAAGCAAGATAACGCCTTTGACCGCCGAAGAGCTTAGCGTGCCCCAATCTTCTATCATACCCCCCTTCGTACCGCCTGTAGAAATACAGATTTCCAAAGAAGGTGATCAGGATGAAGCTGTCCAAACCCTGTCCAGGAAGAGGAAACGCACATCTGACAGCCATCCCAGCTCTGCGACGCATTACTCCTCTCCAAGAACCCACCCAAACAAATCTCCTCTCCAAAGCCGTGTCGCCGAACTCGAACCTACTCCTCCCGAAAGCAACCATCTCCTTCCCCGGAAGAAAGGTCAAGACCTCACCGAAACGATCCGGTCCTTGGTGGGGTTATCATGCCGAGGTCGTGGGATCTCCGACTCTGTGGCCTAAATTCAATGCTAACTTTCCGTTCGACCTATTCGGCCTTCGTAAGGAACGCCGACGATCATCGGTTCAAATGATCACACGGACGGAATTTTTCGATGAAGGGATGATTTATCCGCTAAGGTAAATAATCATTTCTTTATTTTTACGTCTTTCGTTTCTTAATTGTATATCCGGTACCGGCTTCGATCTTTGTATGGACATACGCAGTTAATCTTCGTTTTGGACGCGTTTGCCCAAGACACATAAATGGGGAAGCCGAGGAAGATTTCATGAGACAGGGAGATCATATATGCCGAGATCGACCTTGGCTCGAGAAAGGGTCGATCGAGAAGACACTCTTCATGTCATCGATGGCCTCCAACGAGACTTGGATCGAGCTAAGATGGACTTGAGGACGTCGATGACGAACTAAGGGCCATAAGAGATAGGTTAGCCGCCTCGAAGCCGTTACCAACAAACTTTAACCGATCTCGAACACGCAAAATTGGTCGAAGAAAACACCGCTCTTGAGGGCCAAGAATGAGGAGTTTTCTTGACCAACCAAGCTGGCTATTCAACTTGGCGAGGCTCAATCAAAGGCCCAGGATGAAGGACGGAGACACAAGAACAAACGCCACAAGCTTCGTCTTAAAATAAAGGATCTTGAGGAAGGGTCCTCTTCGATCAAGAGCTCGTAAAGCGAATCTGAGCGAGAATATAGGGACTCGGACGAGCTTAACGTCGAGATCATGAAAGTCTACTCGGAAGGCTACTAAGACCGCTAGAGAGAGGCAAAGAAAAAAGCATCTCACGCTTCAATTGGATCCAACTTTGCTCAACTCCGAAGACGAAGGTGGTTCCTAGGTGTTCTTCCTGCTTTCATTCTGACTTATGTAAAAATTTATCTGTTTAAACTTTTTATGTTTCTATATTGGTGTATTTTTGTTCATGAATGAATAGATTGAATGAATATTTTAGTTTTCCTGATGAATCTGCAATTTCCTTAATTGTAAACTATGTTTTCGGTTAGTTTCTTGTCAATAATTCAATATCAGTAAAATAAACCTAAACAGTGAATCAGTTAAGACATATAATAGTTAATGTATGAGACGAAGGGAATTGAATTTCATGGACAGAATTTAACTTAACTGAACAGAAAGGACTGAACTCAAACACTTCGAGGATTTAACTCAAATTGTTAATTAACAATTAAGCATGTCATATAATGAGATAAAGTGATGTTAAAGAAACGAGACATTAGAACTCAACACTTAAATAAAATAAAGTAACACATACTTCATCTGCCCAAGTGTGAGATCGGTCATTTGTTTACCACTCGGGGTGAAACAATTATATAAAAACCAAGATATAAGGATCAAGATATAAGGACCAAGACATGAGGACCAAGATATAAGGACCAATTGTGACCATTGATTTATCACCCTGGTAAAATCAATATAGGATACTTCGTCTACCACTCGGGGTAGAACGACAAATGGGCCGCCATCGAATGGCCAGCAAGTCCTACCATTCCTCCTTACACCATAGTGACCATAGGACAAAATAGGACCAAGACCAATAGTGACCATTGATTTACCACCCTGGTAAAATCAATATAGGATCCTTCGTCTACCACTCGGGGTAGAACGACAAATGTGCTGCCATCGAATGGCCAACAAGTCCTACCATTCCTCCTTACACCATAGTGACCATAGGACAAATAGGACCAGGATCAATAGTGAAAAAGTGTCTTTTTATTGATAATGAACAATAATATCTGAGACTTAGATGAATTAACTTGATCTTTATTGAAAGTATTTCAAGCCCGCCTTGACGTGTTGTGTGTTTTGATTTCGGAACCATCTAATGCCCTTAACCGATAAGTGCCCGGTTTGGATACTTCGATCACTTCATATGGCCCTTCCTAGTTTGGCATTAACTTTCCTGTGTTTTGAGGTGTAGAAGCTTCGGCTTCTCTGAGGACGAAGTCTCCTACTTCGAATCTGCGAAGCTTGACTCCTTTGTTATAATGCTTAGCTACTCTTCGTTGATAAGTAGCCAATTTAAGTAGATCAACCTCTCGACTTCTTTCTAGCAGATCCAAATTGGCCTTCATCCTTTCGTCATTGTATATTTCTTTGTATTGGTGACCAAGACTTGGAGATCCGATTTGACGAGGACTAAGGCATCGATTACCATAGGCCGGATCGAAAAGGTGAATCCCCGATGGTAGTCCTCGGTGTAGTCCTAAGAAGCCCACAACACATTTGAAAGCTCCTCCTCGACCATCTTCCTTTAGCTTCATCCATCTGCGTTTGATCCTGATTCGCCAGTCATCTCCGTTGGTCACCTCAACTTGGCCATTTGATCGTAGATGAGCCATGAAGTCTTCTTATCTTTGAATCCCCAACTCCTTTAAAAATGCTTCAAATTTTGATCCTATTTAATCTGGCGTCCGTTGTCCGATATTAATACTCTAGGGATCCCGAAGCGAAACACTACGGACTCTTTTATGAACTTCAAACATTCTTGCTCCGTAATTAACCGAAGTGGCTTCGCCTCTACCCACTTAGTCATGTAATCAATAACAACTATGACAAAGCTAACCTGACCTTTAGCTTTAGGCAATGGTATATCTACCCCCCAGACAGCGAAGGGTATAGGAGATAAAATCGAGTATAGCTCTTCCGATGGCTGATGTGGGATCGGACTGTTGAGTTTGCACTTTTCACATTTCTTGACATACTCTGTAGCCTCTTTGAAAATTGTAGGCCAATAGTATCCTTGCCGAAGTACTTTGTAAGCCAAAGATTTAGCAGCCATATGGTCACCACAAATTCCCTCGTGAACCTCCCGAAGAGCATATTCCACCTCGGATGGGACCAGACACTTTAATAATGGTGAAGAAAAGGCTAATCGATAAAGGTCCCCATCAATAAGAACAAAGTTAGCGCTCTTGTATTTGATCTTTTTTGCCAACATCTGATCCGAAGGAAGGACACCATCTGCTAAATACTCGATGTAGGGGGTCATCCAAAGTTAGATCGCTCGATACACATCACTCGCTTCATGTTGAACACTTACCGTTGTAGAACTTCCAAGTAAACAGATCCATTAAAAACATCTGCATCCGTGGTAGCCAACTTCGACAATGCATCGGCGATAGAATTGTCATTACTCTCTATGCCCCGAAATTTGATGCAAGCGAACATCAAGTCGGTCCTTCAACTCGCCAGATACTTGATCATCCGATTTCCACGAGCTTCATAATCCTCGATACCCGCTTGACAACCAACCGAGAGTCATCAGAGATGATAAGGTTAGGACCTCTAGACTCTTTTGCAATCGAACATTCGCTTAAAGACCGCTTCATACTCGGCTTCATTGTTTGTCGCTTTAAATCCGAATCGATGGCTGTTGAACTTTGAACTCGTCCGGACTTGTCAAGATAATTCACCTCTACTAATGGTTAGGGTAGAGGAACCATCTGCATATAGAGTCCAAACATTCCGCTCTGTTGAAAAAGCAGAAGCGCTTTCGATCGATTCAAACACGGTAGTTTCTAAGATTCGCTTCTTTGAACTAACATTCTACTATGAAATCGGCAAAGCTTGACCTTTGATAGCGGTTCGTGGATGGTATTCGATGAAAAATCGACAATTCCATAGTCCATGCCATTAGTCTCCTCGAAACTTCGGGCTTGCCCATCACTTTCTTCAATGGTCGATCAGTATAGGCGACCAGAGCTAACCTTGAAAATATTGTCAAGCTTTCTACTAGTAATTATCAAAGCGAAGGCAAATTTCTCGATATTTGGATACTGGTTTCAAAGATCTCGCAGGACGTGGATCGACATAATAGATCGGATGTCGCTTCCACCGATCTCCGAACCAAAGATCGCCTTCCAACCATTAACGAACTTGCCGCCAGATACAAATATAAGGTCTCTGTTGGAATGGGCTTCACCAATAAAGGAGCCAAGAAAGATACGCCTTTATGCTCTGGAAGGCGTCTTCACACTCAAGTCCACTGGAACGTCTTCGCATTCTTGACCTTTCAATGTATCAAAGAAAGGAAGGCACCTCTCTCAGATTTGGCGATTTAACCTCCTTAATGTCGCAATCATGCTCGCTACCGTTGGACGTCCTTGAATGACCGAGGAGTCTTCATGTCAAGAATGGCTCGAATCTTCTCCGGATTGGCCTCGATACCCTTTGATCGACAAGATAACCTAGAAACTTTCGCACCGAGGCCGAAAGTGCACTTGGTCGGATTAAGTCTCAACGACGATGAGACGATCCGAAAACATTCATCTAGATCGTCAAATGACTCGAACTCCGCATGCTTTTCACGATCATGTCATCATCGACGATACCTCCATGTTCCTTCCCAAACTTCCTATCAAAGATGAAGTTCATCATTCTCCGGTAAGTGGCTCCAGATTTATAAGGCCAAAAGTCATCTTCAGAGGCGCATACACCGAATCGGTGTGTAATAAACGCCATCTTTGGGATGTCCTCTTTACGCATGGATATTTGGTGATAACTGAAAAAGCATCCATAAAGCTTAGTAATGCATACCCAAGTGGCATCGATAAGTCGATCATATATGGGGCGAGAGGATAAAATCCTTGAACAAGCTTTATTGAGGTTGATTGTAGTCGATGCAAACCCGCCCATTTCCATTCTCGCTTCGCACCAACACCACATTAGCCATCCATTCGGGATAATCAATTTCATATATGAAGTCGGTGACCAATGACTTTCTTTATTTCCTCATCAATAATTTTCGTCGTTCAAAGAAAGATCCTCTTTTCCGCCGAACCCGCTTCTTCGAGGATCCACATTCAAAGCTATGCCTATTTATCTTCCGACTAACTCGTGCATGTCCCTTGGTTCCCATGCAAAAATATCCGTGCAAGAGCGGCAGTAAGAGCTCTATAAGGTTTGTCAAGAAGAGGTTACGGTAGACTGAACCGATCTTCACTGATCTTGTCCGGCTTCCAAGGATCAATTCGACCTCCTCCGTCCCTCCGGCGTGAGAACCACCATCTGCCTCGTAACTACTTTCGGTAAAGGGCTCAATCTCAATTGTCATAGCTCGCTTTTTTTTGTCGACCCCCACTCGGAGGAAATGACAAAGATTCGGTAGAAGATCGCTTGCTAGATCCAGTCCCCCGCCACCTCTCCTACCCCATGAGCCGTGGGGAACTTGACTTTGAAATGAGGGATGGAGGTCAGGTCACTTGAGAAAGCGATTAAAGTAGGTCTTCCCAAAGATTATAGCGTTGTAAAAGTGAATCAACGGCACAACATAGAATTTACATACTATTTCGACTTTCTTTGGGGTCTTTGTCTGTCAAGATAACCGGAGTTCAATAGTACTGCAACTTTGACAGGATCATTCTTTGAAGTCAGTATAAAGGAGCTTCTGCCGACCTCCATCTTTACGCCCATCAAGGTGCATCTCGACGATAGGCGTGGGCGTCTGAGGATATCCATCAAGATCCATTATCTATCATCACGCTTCATGTCCACCGTGCCCACTTCATACTGTGATCACCAAGGCCCCCTCACGTGGCTCGATGGGTTAGAAGGATAGTTAAGCGTCGGTAAATGATATGATGATCCCGGGAATGGTCTATCCACTTTCAGGGGAACATCTGTCACAGTCATGACCGAATCCAGGTAAGCCCTTCTCTTCCTCCCTATCAACTTCCCTGCGGACCCACCGGTTATCACATCGATAACATGCCTTGGCGGCAGTACTGGAGCCCTTTGAACCGTCTGAACAGCACGGTTAATGTTTTGTTGATCACTTACGGCCACATACTGCACCAACAAACCATCTTTAATCTTCCTCTCCACAAAGTCTTTCAAATTGCAACACTCGTTAGTGTCGTGGCCAGCGGCCTGATGATAGCCACAATACTTACGAGAGTTACCCTGCCCGGTTCGGTAGTTATCACGGGGTGGCTCAAAGAAAGGTTGATTTCTGATTTGATCCAGAATTATCGATCTATCAGTGTTTAGTTTGGTGTAGACCTTATTCACCTTCGGTCTGAGCGGAGGGATGACCGCTTCGCTTGCCAGAATTATTGTATTTTTTCGAACTGCCCTCTGTCCGATCATTATACCCCCCCGTTCTCCTCTGTTCAACTTCGGCCTTAGGAGCTACTGACTCTTTCCCCTGACCCGAAGGAGGATGCTTAAGGCTGTTCATAGCTTCTTCCACAACGATGTAGCCTTCGCTTGTCAAAGGCTTGGCCAAGCTCTTTGGATGATTGAACATCAACTTCTTCACCAACTTTTCGGACTTTACGAGATCCAATCCATTTCGAACAAACCTACTACTGACTGGAGATAATTAAGATCGGACACCGACCGATCGCTTCTCTGAACCTCTTTACATATCGCCCAAAGATTCATTTGGTAAATTGCCGGATCATGCTGAGAACCCGTAGGCTTTCCTCTTCTTGATTCTTTCCGAAAGCAGGCATGGAACTTATCACAAAGTTCGGTCCAAGAGGATATTGAATCCAAGGCAAAGTTTCCAACCAACGCCTCGCATCCTTTTTCGGTCGTCGTAATAAAGGTGTGACACTTGGGCACGTCAATGAAGTCGTAATAGTCCATTAGCGAAATCGAACGCTGGCTATGGTCATAAGGATCCTTGTTCCATCGTAACTTTCCATACGCGAGACAATTTTTTAGTGGCATCCGCTTTTCCTCGAGAATATCGAAGAAAAAGGATGCTTTCTTTCCGGGCGTCGCCCTTCACTGCTGGACCTCACCGGCCGATTGCTTTCGAGCTCTCTCGGCTCCTTTACTAGAAAATCAACGCCTTCAGCCGTGGGGAAACCTCTTTCGTGAACAACATTATGTCTCCGAGAGGATCGACCTCCTCTTTTGCGATACTACGCCTGGAGGACTTTGATCCGCTTTCAGACACAACTCTCTTCCTCAGGTGGTGAGAATGATCACGTTGATAGTCCATTACCCCGACTTTGCACGACCTCCTTCGACCGCTCCTTTGTCGATAATCATCTCGATCTTCGAGAGGTAACTACCATTATCGCTTCTTCTTCGAGGCCACGGGAGTTCGCGCCTCGATCTCCTCCTACTTCGAGAATGATCCCTTAAACACGCATGAACGCTTGGCTCCTTACCCTTCCGCCATGACTCCTCCTTATGCCCACTTCGCCCTTCAGATCGATCATGGCTAGATGCTTCATCCCCATAATTCCGCCCACCAAGCATCTGTTCGGCTATATCTTCTCTTTGCTTTTAACAGACTTCCATGGCTCTATCTCGCTTCGTCGCCATCTTTGCCAACTCGCGTACTCTATCCTCCCGGCTACTTTATGATAAATCTTGGTGGGTGAGCCTTCCAATTGCCCTCGACCATGATCTCGCTCCTCATCCGCACCAAAACCAATCTTCGTCTGCCCCGCCAGAATCTTTGACGGAGATCCCCGAATTATGCTTAGAAGCCGTGCGCTCGTGAAGACTTTTGGAAGGACCAGACGATCCTTCACCAAAACACGAGGCAAATGATTTAGCTAATGACCATCATCGCCGCTTCTTCCGGCGTACCATCCCTACTCCTCATCATCTTCCCAAGTAGGTTAAACGATTGTGATTGAAAATTTTAATGACACTAGAACTCAAAGCCCTCCTTCTCTACAGCCAATGTTAACGCCATGATCTTTCTCCTCGTCCCAATCACGTAAGACGCCCCGATCCCCGCACAAAGAAAACACAAATAACATCAGAAAACTTGATTTCACGGCCGCAGAGGATAAATTTCAAGCGTGAGAATTAGTATGTGTTCACAAAGTTAACGATGGAGGAATGTATTGTTTAGTGTTTTGAGAGAGATAATAATTCTCAGTTGTGTGTGTATGGGATAATCTGAAAAAACAATATATGTGAGAACGCATACCTCATACGATGGCTTCCTCAGGTTATCTTATCTTAGCTTTGGATTATTGTACACCCACCTACTACTACCGACACCCTTCGACCGATGGCTCTGCCGATCAGATAAGGTTTATCTATCGCTTTTAACATCGCTTTTCTGGCCGTAATGGCTTATGATCCCATCCACATTAATGCATGGCAGGAGCCTTGGTCAACCGTCATGCTTTTTCATCATCACAAGTCAAAATAACAGATATTAAAATATCTAATGGGTTGATCCACTGGACCGACCCGGTCTTAAAGATTAAAACGGATATAATATAGTGGCTGGGTCCAGTGACTTTAACGGATTAAAAATAAAGGCCCAATAGATTTTTTATGTGAGTAGGCTCTATGTATCCGGCCCAAAAATAGGAAATATCACGACCCAACATCGCTCTTATCCTTTTCCTTCGGTCCAAGCTACGCCGTACAAGTAAGGAATCCAATTCTACCCCCTCTCTATACTCAATTTACTCACGATCATACTCCAATCACATTACACTGACCGCTATTTTATTCCATGTCAAGCCCTCTCGATTATTCTAAATACTACTACTACTATAATTAATTCCCTTCTCTGTTCTTTTCCCTCTTGTCTTTTCAAAACTAATCACTCTTTCTTTCTTTTCCTTGTACTGCCGATTATCACTCGGTCTGCAGACTGACTTTTTGCATCCCCTCTCTCTCTCTCTCAGAAACGCCTGGTGGTAAGTTATTCTGTAGTTTTTTTCAAATATGATATTTACTGTGTGACCTACTTCACCTTCGCCTTCTTTCTGCATCTGGGTTTTTAATTTTAACAACTAATTAGCAAAATATGGGGTTATTAATGACCAGGGTCCGTCAATTGGCCTCTTCTTTGATGGGTGAATTGATTTGCTTTTACACTGTTTACTGCAGTTTGGGTTGAGATTATAACCCCATCAGAGCAATATGATGGATTTTTGTTTCCCACTTGGTTTTATTACTGCATCCAGTTATGGTAGTCTCAGCAAAGAGTTGGCTTGGCTTTCGTCTGTCTTTGCCGGCATTGTGATGTGCAAAATTGTAAGTATATTACACATGCTATATGTGCAAAACTGTAAGTATGGCTGTTTCATTTGCTAAGTATTAATTAGGACATGCTACTCCCTCAGTCAGGACTGAGATTCCTACTCTTTTCTTTTTTGTTTCTGGATATTATACGTTTATATATTTATTGGCATCCTAATAAGTATGGTGAAAATGTGTAACCAATGATAATAGATTTGAGGTCATGTAATCTATCATAATCGTCAATGTTTTACATTGTATTTCAAACTACCAAATGGCCAAATGGGGAAGGCTGTAAATGCACAAAAAATGTAAAGTGGTTAATCAAGTAGATATGTTAAATTAATTTATCTTTTATAATTTTTTTTCTGTACTCTTGATTCAATTTAGAATTTTCTTTGCTCTCGAGGCGTACTCATCGTGTATTTTGTTATGCCCCTTTATGTTTTCTTATATTTCTATCCTGCCAGTGATTGCTAATACACATAGGGTAGTGATCCATAGCAAATGTTTGCTATGAACACTATTCTAACAAACAAATCTCTCACTATCCAATGTGAGATCTAAGCTCAACTTGGGCACGGGCTCGGACGCTAGTCATTCTGGCGGTCAGGAAAACTCTTACCAACGACCACTGTAATGACCAAATTGCCCTCGAAGATTAGTAGGATTTTTCTTGGCTGCTACTCCTACTACTGCCTTAGGCTAAATGGCGACGTTTATGATCAATACGACGTCTTATAGCCTGGTCGCTAGTAGGAGTATCGGCCAGACAATAAACAAAACCCAACCCAGATCTGGATCTGCTTGCTGCTATCAAACGCTTGCAGACGATAAGGTTACTATCCTTTGGAGGAAGAAGAAGACAATGCTAAGGCTTGACAAAGTCAATTCTACATCAAAATTCAAGTTTGAATCGATTATTCTACTCCAATTACTAGTAAGAATATTCACTGATTTTTTTTAACGAATTTATGTTAATTTATAAAATAGGACTAGAATTACATGTGTGAAAATGAAATAACAAATTAGGTAGTATGCATACATACATGATTAATTTTGTATGAAGTCATATACATGCATAATATTGACATATTTTGTATGAAAATTTAGACTAATAATATGGAATAATTGGTGATTACGTACCCTTAACTTGTCCCTCATTTAATGGCTCACTGAGGTATTTTAGAGAAATTTCTAGGAATGACGTCTTCAGAATGGAAGAATGTAAAAAAAGACGTGGTATTTCCTTGGTTTGTGTAATACCCCTTTCAAAAGTAGAATGAGTGGTTACACAAACACCACTTAACTGATGAAATTATAACAAGCCACAAAAAGAGTATCTCTAATAAATGATAAATACCACAAGTCAAACCATAATAAATACGAAATTGGCTCAAATCACAATCTAAAATATTTAATATAACTCCAAATAAATGGATGTGTCATAGCCTAAACAGAATATTTAAATCATTGGAAAGAAGGGAGCTCTCGCCTGTCTCCACACTTACTATATATAATAAGAATCTATTAACTTGCATGCATATTCACTTTATTAGTAAATTAATGCGCATCCATTCAAATATATCTATGTTGGGTGCCCAAAATCAACAATATAGTTTTATAATTTCCACCACGTGAGCATACTGTTATTAACTAGCCTCAATAGTTTTGCATGTATATATTCAACAATTCCTAATGTCCTCATAGAACATAATTACATCAATCACAATGAATTACTTACCGGAAAACAATTAGCTATCAGAATCTAATTTTTCCTCTACCATCATCCTTTTCCCTCAGTTAATTCGTGTTAGACATAAAGTTGAGCAAATTAGGTTTTAGACATTTATTTATATTTTAATAGATCTTATTAATTTTCCTAATTTTAATAGGATTTATTATTATCTTCATATAAATTAAACCGAATTAGTTTTAAAACCCAATTTTACCAAATTAATTTATCCATCACTTATTAATACTTATTAATCCACATAAAGTAAATGACTAGTTTGACCCAGAAAATGACACAAAATCCAATTAATATATTTTAAAAATATATAATTCATTATTATTATTACTTTTTTTCTTGGTCTTTCATCACCTCTCCTTTTTTAAAGGATTCAGTTCTCGAAATCAAATAAAAAGAACGTACTTAATTATCAAAAAGATGTGGATAATCCGTTCGAATAGATTTCCCCATCTCTCAAGTAGCTTCCCTTTCCTAATGGTTCATCCACAAAACCTTAACAAACGGAATTGTCTTCTTCCTCATAATCCGTTCTTGACGATCCAAAATTGGCTCGGCTTGCTCCTCACCAGTAAGATCATCCTGAATCTTATTGAACGGATATTGCACCACATGCAATGGATGATAATGTTAACTTCTCAACACCGATACATGGAACACATTATGCAAATGAGCTAGCTGTGGAGGCAAAGCTAATCGATATGCAACATCACCAACTCTCTCCAAATCTCAAATATCTCAAATGGGCCAATATAACGCGGACTAAGTTTCCTTTACAACCCAAATCACCGAATGTCCTTCCAAGGAAAAACTTTTAAAAGCACATGCTCACCAAGTTCAAACTTTAAGGCCCTCTTATGATTATCAACATAACTCTTTTGCCATGATCGAGCTGACCTCAATTTCTCCTTGGTCACCTCTACCTTCTTCGTAGTGATTTGAATAACTTAGGCTCTTCTATGGCCTTCTCACCAACCTCATCCCAACAAATTGGTGCTCGACATTTTCTACCATACAACGTCTCGAACGAAGCCATTTCAATACTTGCATGTCAGCTGTTGTTATAAGCAAACTCAATTAGGCTCAAGTAGTCATCTCAATTATCCGTCCACTCAAGCGCACAAGACCTTAACATGTTCTCCAACGTCTGAATAGTTTGTTCGGATTACCCATCGGTTTGCGGATGAAAAGAAGTACTAAAATTGCCGAGTGCCTCAAGCTCCTTGAAACCCTTTCCAAAACCGTGAAGTGAACTGTGGGTCCCAATATGAAATAATAGACACCGGAGTACCATGAAGTCTAACAACCTCCTGCTGAAAGATCTGTGTCAACCTATCTACCGAGTTACTCTCGTGGATAGCCAAAAAGTGTGCCGATTTGGTCAACCGGTCCACCACGACCCAAATGACATCATTTTTCCTGAATGTCTTCGACAAACCAGTCACAAAATCCATCATGATATCCTCCCACTTCCAAACTGGAATGTCTAACTGTTGGAGCAAACCGCTCGTTGATGTTCCATCTTCACTTGTTGACAAGTGAGGCACTTCCCCACATATTCAGCCACATCTCGTTTCATCCCATTCCACCAAGAATTCTTCTTTAAATCCCTTTACATCTTTATGGAACTTGGATGAATAGAAAATGGCGAACTATGAGCCTCTCAGCCAACACAACCTCTTGAATGGTTGTATTCGACGGTACACACAATCGTTTACCCAACCAAATTACACCATGGTCGCCGATACGAAACTCGGGCTGCTTGTCCTCCTCTAGATTCTGCGCCATACCCCACAACTCCCCGTCTTCCTTTTGAGTTTCTTTAACCCGCGAGATAAGAGAGAGATCCACTCTCATACCTGCTAAATGGCCATCTGAACCTTGCACATACAACTCCAACTCTAGTCGCTCCACATTCGAAGTAAGCTAAGGTTGTGTATTAAGGGCTGCTACACACCTTGAACTCTTTCGGCTAAGAACATCTGCAACCACATTCGCCTTCCCCGGGTAATACTGAATTCTCGCATCATAACCCTTTAAAAGCTCCAACCAACGCCTCTGCCTCATGTTGAGCTCCTTTTGAGTGAAAATATATTTAAGACTTTTGCGATCAGTGAAGCCATACAAATAGTGCCTCTAAATTTTTAGGGCTAAAATTACTACTGCCAACTCCAAATCATGAGTGACGTAGTTCACCTCGTAAGGTTTAAGCTGCCTAGAAGCATAAACAATCACCTTACCGTGTTGCATCGAAACACACCTCAAGCCCTTCTTAGAAGCATCACTATAAATTTGGTAACCTCCTGTCCCCGACGACAATGTAAATATTGGAGTTGTCACAAGCCGTTTCTTCAACTCCTCAAAACACTTCTCGCGTTCCTCATTCCACACAAACTTCGTGCCTTTTCTCATCAACTGAGTCAATGGCAAGGGAAGTAAAGAAAATCCTTCCACAAATCGCTTACAAGTACCTTTCACATCCCTTTGCTACCAACTTTCCAGTCGCTGAAATCAATTTCACCACCCTGAAACACGAATTCCGGAGACTTCACATCTCCAAATATAACCTTCTTCGCCTGATAAATGATAGTGGCTTGGTGCTTATCCAACCGTCCATCCCAAGAATTATATAAAAATCATGCATACTCATTGGAAGAATATTAGCCACACGAACCTTATCTCCAAAACTGATCGGACACTCGATTTAAATCAGAAATAACAACAGAAGTCTTCATTGGGGTAGCAATAGACATAACAGGATCTAAGGACTGAGATGACACACCAAGGTGCCAAACAAAAGAATTCGCAACAACTGAATGAGTAGAGTTAGTATTAAATAAAATAGAAGTCTCACGAATGTCAACTAAAAGAGTGCTAGAAACAGTACATGTTGCACCTGTCGCCTGGTTATATGTCAAGGCAAACACCCGACCACCTTGACGTTGACCTCCCTAGATGATTAGCCCCACAAGTAGCGCAAGGAGCTATCGGAATAAGATTTGGGTTACCCCCATCAGCTAGTCCTGGGTAGCGACCCTTATTCTGCCCCTGTTGACGATTCTGCCATTGCTGGAGATTCTAACCTTGCCGAGGTAGCTGAAGCTGATGATTCTGCCCTTGCTGAGGTAACTGCTAATAACCCCTATTATGATTCTGGCCACGCCATTGCCCCTGCTGGCCACCACAATTCTCGTTCCACTGACCACCTTGATTTCTCTCATGCCGACCCGAAGCTTGACCCTGTTGGTCATTTCCGTCCCTCTTTCTACTCCCCGCCGATTTAGAAGAGCGAAAGTATTGTCGCTCCATCTTAATATTCTTGTCTGCATTAGCCACTGCTGAAACATCTGCAAATTTGTTAATGAGATATTGGCAATATATATAATGAATTCTCCACTTAAACTTCTCTACTTGTTCCGCTACAATCACTACTGAGGTTCCCACAAAGCCTACCAACCTGGTAAACCTCGTCATATAATCCGTGATGGACTCATCATCTTTCTGCCGAATAAACAAATACTCTCTACCGTAGGTCTCTTTATCAGTAGCTGAAAAGTATTGCTGATAAAAGATCTCTCTCTACCTGTTCCGCTACAATCACTGCTGAGGTTCCCACAAAGCCTACCAACCTGGTAAACCTCGTCATATAATCCGTGATGGACTCCTCATCTTTCTGCCGAATAAACAAATACTCTCTATCGTAGGTCTCTTTATCAGTAGCTGAAAAGTATTACTGATAAAAGATCTCACAACTCTGCCCAACTAAGTGTCTCAGCATATCCATCACTTTTTGTTGTTTTTATCACCTTCCTCCACCTCTAGCTTATAAGCTGCAAGTAACACTTTCTAATTATTCGAGCACCCCAACACATCAAAGATCTTCTCCAAATGGACAGTCCAATTCTCTGCATCAATTGGAGTCGGAGCTAAACTGAATGACTGTGGTTATTGCTTTTGAAACCTCTCTAACCATACATACATTGGAATCACTAGTTGATCAAGACCATCTGTATTCCTTTCCTCTCCATTTGCGTGTAAAGCATTACCAAGGCAACTAATTGAGCATTAATCTGATTATTAGGTTGCTTATTGGGCTGACCTTCACCACTTTCCCATTGTTACGTCGCCTCTTAGCTACTCTAGCGGATCTATGAGTAGAAAGAAATAAACGAATAGAAGTAAAACGGATTAGAGATAGATTCGAATATAGTTAAAATGATAGTTGAACAAAAAATCAAACGGAACAAAACCCTAATCCATAATTTTATCTATAACTCACAGGTCAATCACTAAAGTGGAAACAAATCAATAGTTTGTGGTAGTAATTTATATTTAAGTCTTAAATTAATTACAATTTGAGTACACATCAACTTTTACATGCCACATATTCAAGTTACATCATCAATTTATGACGTGGTAGGTTCAATTGAACCAAAGTGGAAAAAATTGATAGTTGGCCTGATTGAAAAAATTAAAGGTCAAACACCGAAGTGGAAAATGGTCAATAGTTTAGTATAGTAATTTATATTTAAGCCTAAAATAAATTCTAGACACGATGCACCAGTCTAAAGAGTACAAATATAAGTTCCAAATATCAACACCAAAATGGAACAATGATAATAAATTTGACAAGGAATAATGATGAGAGGCAATACCAAATTTCTAAACGAGTAGCGAAACGAACTTATTAAAACCAAAAGGGTCTCGCTTAAAAAGTGCAGAATCTGTACATGGAATAAGCAATGTAATACCCAAGATTATAATCCCAATTAAAGTTCGTTAAAAAATTTAATACATAAAATAACTATACAATTATATAAGTATTAATACATACAAGCTGTTTATCTTAAAAACTTATCCATGATCCTCGAATTACAAAATATTACTTCCTCCGTCCCATGATAAAAGTATTTATTACTATTTTGAGTAGTCCCATGTTAAATGTCCACTTTCCTTAATAACCAAACTTTTACACATTTTTTCTTATTATGCCCGTAACATTAAATATCTAATATTTTTCTTATTCTAATTCTCTCTCCATATTTAATAAGTATGGAAAGAGAATATTTTGAATTGAATAGCTAGAAATTCACTCTCTCACTTACATTGAAAATAATTAATGATATTATTATGGGCAATTTTGTCATTTCATTCCTCTTCTTAATATGCGTGAAAAGTCCACCAGGACTTTTATTATGGGACGGAGGGAGTATAAAATTTTACTAAACTGATATAACAATTGTACATAGTCAGTGCCTAAGCTTATAATTTTACCAAGATATAAATGATGGTCATGTAAGTTTTATACATAAGAAATAGTTTAATTTAAAGGAATCATCAATTCCTTACATTAGCACCTTAAGGCTTAAAAGGATGACAACACAGATTATATGTATACATGTACACTTAGATAGAATATCATATATAATAAGAATCTATTAGCTTGATTGCGTATTCACTTTATTAGTAAATCAATGCGCATCCATTCACATATATCTATGATGGGTGCCCAAATTAGTTTTATAATTTCCACCACGTGAGCATACTGTTATTAACTAGCCTCAATAGTTTTGCAAGTATATATTCTCCAATTCTTAATGTCCTCGTACAATTGCAGAATATAATTACATAAATCACAGTGAATTACTTACCGGAAAACAATTAGCTATCAGAATCTAAGTTTTCCTCTACTGCTGCCCTTTTTCTCCGTCCTTTTCCCTCGGTCAATTCGTGTTAGACGTAAAGTTGAGCAAATTAGGTTTTAGACATTTATTTATTTATTAATAGATCTTATTAATTCTACTAATTTTAATTGGATTTATTATTACCCACATATAATTAAACTCAATTAGTTTTAAGGCCCAATTTTACCAAATTAATTTATCTATCACTTATTAATACTTGTTAACCCACATAAATTAAATGACTAGTTTGTCAAAAAAAATGACAAAATCCAATTAATATATTTTAAAAAAAAATATATATATTTTTTTTTATTATTAATTTTTTTCCTGGGTATTACAATTTGGATGCATGAAAATTATTCAAAGTGTCCAAAAAAAGCAAGTAAGGATGGGGTTGGGCCTTACACAAAGGCATACCTCGCAAGTAGGGATGTGGTTGGACGTTACACAAAGGCATACCTCCTTTGGTTATGCAGGGCAATTTAATTTCCAACTAGGTCAAGAAATAATGTACACCTAGATATATGTATTTTGTATATGATTCAAATTAGATTGCCACGTATGCATGGGGTGCCGTTTGCTTGTCCTATTTATTCCGGTCTTTGTACACAATTACTAGGGGAGAGACTAAAAGCTCTGTTTGTTTAGAATTGAATGAGTCTGACTGAGCCAAGATCTGACCGAATAAGTATTAGTTTTGAAATTTGAATTGGGGTGAATAGATTTGACTGATTCTTTTAAAAAAAATTGGCTGAATGGGTGGGTAACTTTCTTTTTACACAAATACTCTCATACAATACATATTCTCTCCGTTCATCGTGTTTCTTCTAATCATCTATCGTTCAGCCTACTCCACTCTTATTCCACTGCTACAGACTTCATTAACCTTGATCGGGCGTCTACCCACAAAATACAAGCTATGCGATTGTTTTCACCTGGTTTGACACGAAAAAAGAATTTACTCGTATTGCCATATTCAACTTTTTTCAAATAATTGACTGCAATATGTGCATCATTTTCATCCTCTAAGTCACGCCTTAAATCCCTAATTAGATTATGAATATCCTTGTCACTAAAATCTACGTTTTTCATCCCTCCACCCATTGTGCTCAAAACGTTCATCATCCTACTAGGTCCAATACACGCTTTATTTAAAGTGTCAATTAATTGTCTTGTCACTGGCGTAATATTCGTATGTGTCTCAATCAAATCTATTTTGGTAGGTGTCACTAAATAATGATTGTAATCCAACTCAATGGTTGAAATACGCCAATTGTCTTCTTTCTTACTATGGACAACAAACATTCTAGATTTGCATAATGTTCTTCCTATCTAGTCTTTTTGTCTTCTTATTTTATCGTTATCATTTTTATCATTTGGTGAATACTTTACAACAGTTGATCTACTAGCTTTTTACATACATATAAGTTGGATGACACATTATTACTACAAGCATGTTATGACTAGTAACAATTCTAATCTCAAATCCATTTTTGTGTGCATAAGATCTATAAAAATTTTCAGCTTCTTCCATCTTAGAGAACAATTGACCAACATAAGGGACCATCTCAGTTTTACTACTTTCAGCGTCATTAACAAACTCATGCATTTGTACAATCTAAACTAGCAAGAGATTCAGAAGAACTGGATAAAAATATCTTTGTAGCAGGCATGAAAGTCATTGATGAACACTTACCAAAATTATGCATGAACAACTAATTTCTTCAAAGCTTAGCAAATTCTCTCCAAAGCTAAATTTCTGTAGCTGCTTAGAAAATGAATATGTATGGAGTAAAATGTTAGAAATTATTGTTGATAAACGTCGTCGTTTAGCTTGGCCGGTAGTAGGAATAGCGGTCAAGAAAAATCCTACTAATTTTTGAGGGAAATTTGGTCATTACATTGGCTGTTGGTAAGAGTTTCCCTGGCCGCAAGAAGGACTACCGGCTAGGCCCATGCCTAAGTTGATCTCGGCCCTTAGATAACAATGGACGGCGAGAGATTTGCTTGCTGGAATAGTTTCCATAGCAAACATTTGCTATGGATTACTATATATATATTTAAGCTTTTTGTATAGCTGTTATTTATGCGTCTGTTTAGACAATATGATACCTTTAAAGAGGGTTCAATTTTGCTTTTGAAGGTTTATGAATCAACAGGTGTAATTAGCTTTTCATTGTTCAAGGGATATGCCAAACTCAACAATGCACAGAAACTTGAATGGAACAACAGGTAATTGTTTTTCTCTGTGTTAATAATAATACCTGTTTATTAAATTATAGTTGTTCACAGTTGATGGTATTTGTTTCAACATTATGTAACTTTTGCTTTTGCTGGCCAGGGGTTTTTCTACTTTCCATGCATTCATTGTGGCAGTCGCTTCTGTTTATATCTTGCTTGTATCAGATTTTTTTGACGAGGGTTCTCAGACTGAGTTAATCACGTATAGGACATCTACTTTGTCCAATACTATACTAGGGGTACGCTGTTTCTGCAAACATCATTGTGAATTTCCTGTCATTATTTATTGATATTTCTGGTTCTCATTCAAGAATAAGGTTCTCAATTGATGCTCGATCAAGTTAGATCGTGATTTCAGGCTTCGCAAATACTACAGGAGTTGCAGATTCTATAAATATAACTAAGTTGTATGAATCACAAAGTTACGATAAATCTGAGAAATCTCTGATTACAGTGTCACCTGCTTTTCTCCACTTTGTTGTGCTGTTATTAATGCATTGATTTTAGACTTTTAATGATTGATATCATAGACATAGATACGAGTTTATGTTGTGGAAAAGTAACTCTTAGTACTTTTGGTCCTAATTCAAGAATTTTTATTTGTATACTGGCCATGTTCCTTCATGTTATGGAGCTCTGTAAGATTCTGTTCTTAATGACATTGTTGGCACCATTTATACATATTGTTATTGTGGACCCAGGAAATAAGAAGAACTATGTATCCATCACCATGAGGATGGTGAGGGATGCTGGAGACCAGACTTTAATGAGCTCTGACAGAGCTTTAGCAGAATCCTTTTGGTGTAGTTAAGTGATATATTTCAAATTTTATGGTCTATCAAAGCTTGTTAAGTGTAAGAGAAGTATTAAATTTGTTAAAAGTTATGAGAGTGAGAGTTCTATAAATCCGCATGTCTTGGAGATCATAATCTTAGAAAACTTGTGTAATTATATTCACTATTTGATTTATTTTCGAACATGGTATCTACGAGATGACATCTACTATGTCTGTA
This sequence comes from Panax ginseng, assembly GCA_020205605.1. NCBI lineage: Eukaryota > Viridiplantae > Streptophyta > Magnoliopsida > Apiales > Araliaceae > Panax > Panax ginseng. Next base: position 583,548 of record CM035136.1, on the reverse strand, counting down.
CATTCTTATTTTGTTTTTGTTTCTCTATGACTTGATGTAAAAGTCGGACCCCACACCCATGGTCTCCTCACTATGTCCGATTCGGATCCCTCCGTTGTTTCCTCAAGTAATCTTTATTTTTTGTTTATTTGTTTTTATGTTGATACAGATGTCCCTTGGTTATTTTATGTCAGACTTGGCAATGATTCTTTGGAACTTTCCAGCTTTAGGTGGTATGGAGTATGTAAGTATAATGATATATTTTGGATAGTTTGATGCTGAACAGGATCAGTAAAATGTTTCTTTCAATTTTTTGTGCTTTTTATTCATACCTCCGCACTCGAGTCTAATCATTTTGAGTTTTTGTTCATTTCATTCTTTTGCATAGGTATTACACCATGGACTGTCTTTATTTTCACTTTTTCAATCCCTTGTAAGCGGTCAAGCGCATTTTTACATACTAATGATTCTCTTTACCGAGTCCACAACTCCCTTCGTGAACCTAAGATGGTAAAGACAGCAGCCAGATATTTCTTTGTTTTATTTTGGTGACTGAAGAACTCTGGTTAATCTCTTCCAACATATGCAGGTACCTGGATGTCGCCGGTAAGAAGAAGTCTTACCTTTATACCTGCAATGGTGTTGCAATGTTCCTGGGGTGGTTGGTACAGTCTACAACCTTGAACTCTCTCTCCCCCTCTCCACCCCCACCCTATCTCCATCTCTTTATTCTGTTGGATCCAATAAATCTGTATTGTCGGCTGCATATTGTGAAATTTACAAATGGACACTGGTTCTCATCTGCAATTGGAGACTTGTACATCTTAAGGAATGAATCTTCCATTTGGGCTTTGATTATATTTAATTTCTGACACAATTAAATTAGGTTTAGATAATGCTAATTTAATCCCTCTAGATGGTTAAGTTTGAGAATAAAATCTTATGTCTTGGAAAAGAAAATAGAAATCTACCACTCAACCAATTAGTTATGCAGATTGCTAAATAAGTGTGCATAGTTTACAGATCTCTCGTAATTTTGTAGCTTTGTCGCTTCACAACATTAGGTTGAACAAGTAATACTTTAATATTTGCTGTTCTATTTGATTTGTTTTTTTTAAGTAAGCTGTTTTTCTTTATAAAAAAATTCTAACCATCAACTCTTTGCATGACTGGAAGCTAATTGACTATATACTTTCATATTCTGTTAGTTTTCACCGTGTATAATAGGTTTCTTGATAAAATATGGTGACATGTAGACATCTGATGCCTTCAGGTTGCGAGGATTCTTTTGTTCGTCTTCTTTTTCTACCACATGTTTATCCATTTTGATCAGGTGAGTGGACGGACTGACACTGGGTAGTTATGAATTGACACTGGGTAGTTCTTTAAATATCTGCAAGTTGTTTTTATTTTTAAATACTAAAATCATCTGACAATATTTATTTTTGATACTTCCAGATATCTTAATTTCTAGCTTCGTCTTGGTTTGTAGTTGAATGAATAGTGAATTGCATGACATAGAGATGATTATGCACTGTGCAAGCATATTGATATGTGATTGTGTGCTACTGAGATTGTTTTGATCTTCCATTGCATTTTGGTTGCTGGGGAATTAAAAAACACAAACGTTCTTAAATCCTATATTTTTTGTTTGAAATTATGTTTTATTATCTTTTCTAGCAACTAAAAAACAAAGGATAATGGAAGTGAGTTATGGGTTAGATTTTGATATTTAATGATTGGGTATGTGTGTTTATATATAATATAAAAATAAAAGAGGTAATTTATTTTTTCAGGTTAAGGAAGTCTACCCCTTGGGTTTCTACAGCTTGCTTACAATACCTCCCGTGTTGACGATGATGAATGTGTTTTGGTTCTGGAAAATCACCAAAGGATTGATAAAAACGCTCTCCAAGGCAAGGCACATTGCCTAGTCATATGACGAAACGGTTTAGCTAGCTAGCTAGCTGCACAACTCAACTCTCTAAAATTTTAGCTCGCTCACTTGTAGATAGATATCAAAACACTGGTTTATTCTTCTTCTTGTTGTGAATTAGATAGATAGATAGAAAAGGTTGGTTAATGCTTGAAATGCATTAATATTTATATTCACGGGGATTCCTTTTTTGGTTCTTGTTTTTGTGCATATTTTTTCAACACCCAACCCAACCGTAGAGGACGGATCCGGTTAGCATGAAAGTTTATTTTTTGGTAAGTTAGTAATTAATAGAATCTTTGACACACATGTAGCTTTCGTGCGTGTCAAGATTTCATTTGTCAATTGACCAACTTATTCAAAAATGAACTTTATGCTAACGACTTCCGTGGAGGACCGACTCAACATATAAATAAATTTAAGAAAAAAAAAGAAGAAATGTGCATGACATAAAATAATAGTATGATGAGGTACCTGGACGGACGGACGGAAACAAACCCTAGTCTTGTAGTATCTGTGATACTATGAATTTGATTAATTAATACTAGAACTAGAACAAATTTTTATATATACATTTAATTGGCCAAAATAGATCAATTAATTCCACTTATTACTCTAATATTTTTTAACAATCCACTTCTTATCCATTTTTTATCTTTGTTTGTTTGTTTGTAAGGGTGTAAACGAACCGAGTCGATCCGAGTATTGAGTTGTTTAAATTTTGTTCACAAAATTTATCGAGTATAAGGTTTGATTGAGGTTCATTTAGCTATCGAGTCGAGCACGATTCCGAATCGAGCCCGAGCAGTTTGGATTTTTCCAACAAATATGATCCGAGTATCAATAGAAAATTATAATTTGAGGAGGTTTGAGTAATTTATCGAACTTTAAAATGTGCTCATATTTGACTCATTTATATTTCGAGTCGAGCTCAAACCGAACTTTTAGTCGAGCGAATACGAATCGAGCCCGAATTTTTTGTTTATTTTACCGTTTTATTTGTTTGTATTAAATGATATTTTGAATAGTTTAGATTTATATTTGTATTTTAATAAAAAAAATTATTTCAATTTCAAACATTAAGATGCATTCAAAAATAATACATTGAAAGAGCATTTGTTTATTTCTCTCTTATTATAATAATGTCACATTATAACCTATTTTAAATTTAAATCATGAAACGGAGAGTATTCTAATTCAAAAGCTAATAGGCCTAATGACATAACACGGACCATATACATATTGGGTCAGGTCAGAGCAGTGCAGAAAGCGTGTCCGTTGGATCCTCAAATCCACACACAAACAAACAGAATTACACCGTTTAAACGCTCATAATGGACCTCCTGGTCTTAACCCCTACCTGCCTCCGTTCTTCTCGCCAACCCCCATGCCACCACTACCATTGTTATTATTATATACAAATCTATTTATCTATCTATAAACACATTCATTCATAGCTCGTATTATTCTCTCTCTCATCGTTTTCCTAAACTTGATCTATTCATTCACTACATTTACATCAGTATTATGTATGTATGGCTAAATACATAGCAGCAGCAGCAGCAGGGAGGAGGAGGGGAGGGGCAATGATTTTCATATAGAAGAGAGAGAGACAGAGAAAAGATTGAGTCTTGGGGTAGTGGAAGAAAGAAATTAAGATGTGGAGGTCGTCGTGTAATTTGTTAAGACAGAGTGTTACATCGGCCGTTAGATTTAATAATTCTAGGTATTGTGCTTGTTTCACCACCGGAAACACTAGTTTGCTCTCCTCCTTTTCGACTTCTTCTGCCGGCGGTAAAGAAGGGGAAGGGGAGAATGACGGAGGTACTGCTATATCGTTCTCGGAGGCGAAGAAACTGATGAGATTGGTGAATGTGGAGGCCTTGAAGATGAAGTTGGGGACCGAGGGGAAAGAGGTGATTGGGTATAAGGAGCTTCTACAAGCCTGTGAGACCGTCGGTATTGCTAAATCTGTTGACGAGGCCGCCGCCTTTGCTCGTGTTCTTGATGAGGCTGGTGTTGTTCTTCTCTTTAGAGATCAAGTTTACCTTCATCCTGACAAGGTCCCATTCTCTTTCCCTCTCTCTCTCTATATATATATATATACATATACATATATATGTATCTAATCTTATCTCTTTTTCATGTTATTATTATTAAAAATTTCTGTTTTATTATGATATTATGTTATGATCAGGAGGATTTCTAGATTTTTGTGGGGTAATTTTCACTTATTGTTAATTCTCTCATATTCCTTTGTGAACTTGCTATCTTTAACCTTTTGGTTCTTCACGAATGATTTAAGAATCTCTTCTTAATGTTATTCACGGTAGCACTTTCTAAAGGAGTAAAGGCTGATGCTTTGTTCCTCATAAATAAATATCCTTTAGAAGCTTTGTTACACTGTTTAGAATAAAGGATTTTGCTATTTTTCAACTGTTCTAGGATTCGCTGGCAGGTAGTTGAAATACTTGATTTGTCTGGTAATGAATTATTGAACAACTCAATTTGTTGAAAGTGTAAATGTAACTGAGTCATGTTTCAAAATACTGGAATTTTTTTTTCCAATGGATCTTAGGCTCATGTTCTCAATTTGTTGTTTTTTCCTGCTTTGAAGTTTTGCTATTTCTACCACTTCTTATGTCATAGACATTATTAATAGTGAAAACACCATTCATGACTTATTTAAGTTTAACTTTCATACTGGAGAAATTTTATTTTACTTCTTGGGTAAAAAAACCCTGGTGTCATTGCCACCTAATTCTTTATTATGTTACCTTTAGTGAGTAGTTACAGTGAAGATCTGTGTTTGCTGAAACAGGATTGCTTTATGTTGTTTGGTTGTTAGTTTTTTTAATAATATATTTGAAAAGTTCCGTTTATTTTGGATTTAAGTTAGTTAGAACACTGAGCATGGATTGCAATTCACTAGTGTAATTGCCTGCTTGTTGTTTGAACAATTGTTATCACACACATATGAAGAGAACAATAAGAACTCCCCAAAGGAGACCCACTCCCAAAATGCATCAAATGGCCTCACTATATAAAGTATCTCAACACAGTCTCCCTCATTAATACTGCTTGAAGTATGGAGTTCTGCTTATCGAAAGTAAAGATTATGGTACAGAATTCTGAATCCTAGAGTTGTCATCTTCACTGTTGATGGTTGTATGTTTATTTTTGTTTCCCACAGCTCTTGTTGTTGAAAATGTGCATTCCATGAGAGTGTCAGTCTCTTGTTCTTATTTCTGCTGTTTATGATGGATATGGGTGATCCTAATGCCGAGACCTATCAAGATTTGTGCTATAATGACACCTGTGTGTGTGTGGTGAAAAATTGAAGAGAACAACAAAATCAAGAAGAAGGATTTGAAGTGTGCATTTTAGAATTGTGGACACAGAAGGATGGAGAAAAAGAATAATATATTATCTATTCATTAAGGGCTAGTAGTATACTAAGAATATTTAATCTTTAAGGTCTGATCTTGATTTTTCCAATTTGTTACATGCTTAGTCTAAAATTTAAAAAAATGTTCGAAGTAAACTAACACAATTTCATGTGTGGTTTGTGATACCTGCTGCTGTATGTGTATTCCTGGCTTGGGGATTTTCTTTAGACCAGGTGGCTTATTTTTTGGTATGAAGACCAGTTATACCTCCTTTTATGTGTACCGGGATGTGAAACCCAGATCAAAGTGAAAAAAGCTGCTTTGCTATTTCCCTCCCTCTTCATTGATGTAGTATTTGTCTGTGTATACCTTATATACCAGTAGTTTTAGGTTGATTGACATAGCTTATATTAAATCTGGTTGTTGCTGCTTATTAGTTGCTTGCTCTTCCCCAATTATGAATTAGTAAAAAGCTTAATTGTTTAGAGAATGTGACTCTTCTTGTTGTGGGCTTGGGCTGAACCAGATATGAATTGGCACCAGAGTGAGACATGTTAAAGTTGTTCTTGAAATCCATTTCAGTTATTGCTGTATCTAATCCTTATTCGAATTTCCCACTTGAGTTTGACAGTTGTGGGAAGTTTGATAATTGGGGGTTAACATCATCTTGTGTATGTCCAGGTGGTGGATTTGGTTAGAAGGGCAGTGCCCCTTGCTCTAACAGCCGAAGATGACCCCAGAAGAGATGAACTGAAGAAGCTGCAGGAGAAAAAGGAAGAACTTGACATACTTGCTCACAAGCAGGTCAGACGCATCCTCTGGTCAGGACTGGGGATGGCTGTGGTACAAGTTGGGCTCTTCTTTCGTCTCACATTCTGGGAATTCTCATGGGATGTAATGGAGCCAATTGCATTTTTCACCACCACAACTGGCCTAGTGATAGGTTATGCCTACTTTCTGTTCACCTCAAGAGACCCGACTTACCAAGATTTGATGAAGAGGCTGTTTCTCTCAAGGCAGAGGAAGCTAATCAAGAAGCATGGTTTTGATGTTTGTAGGTTCATGGAGTTGCAAAAGCAATGCAAATCACCCCTAGATGCCCATCCGTCAGCCAAACATCGGATAATAGGTGGGATGGAATTGGAAACTGAGGATCTTTTACATAGGCATTAACAACACTCTTTTTGGTCTTTTGATATTTTCCTTGGAGCTTATCTTACTAATCACCATGCAGCCCTCCTATTTTCTTTGAAGCAGGGTTTATGTGTCTTTGAACTTTCCCAGGTCCAATTTTTGAATATTATAATTGGGCTCTGAAAGCTCTCATCTTTTATTTTTTTTCCCAGGATAGGGAACTCACTTGTGGTTCCAATTCCTGGCTTTTTCACCTGAAAAAAATTGTACCTATATACTGGTTTCAAGGAAATGATTCTGTTATTTGGCACTGCTAATTGTACCTTAGGTGCAAAAAGTGTAGTAGTAGTTGTTAAGTATGGTCTGACTATAGCATACATCCTAAACTTTGAGCTCGTGTTGCAGGGGAGGTTGGTGCTGGTAGTTTTGTATCTGTTCTCAAAAAAAAAAAAAAAAAAACATTGCACTACTCTTTGGATCTGTTGTTTTAAGCAATTACATAGACTCACTCTGAGAGAAGAAAAATGTAAGTTGCTTGGACAATCCACGACGTGAAAGAAGAAGAGTGGCGTAGATCGTCTTAAAAATTAGGTTCATATGTATTTTTTGATATTTCTACTCTGGCCGTATGTTAATTAAGGTGGACTACTGGTATTCAAATACTCCATTTCACATTGCAAAACAAATAAATCCAGCTTAAACACCATCGTAAGAGAATTTCTATTTCAAAACTTGTAGTATGATGGTAGTAAATATTTAATGATTAACTAGTTAATCAGTTTAAAAATGACAAAATATATTTCTTCTCATTTAGTTATCAAATACTCTCTCCATTCTAAATACATTTTTTTAAAAAAAATAAAAATAAATTTTACTTTAAAAAATTATAAAAAGTGCGGTCACTTTTATTTTTAGTTTATTATTACTGTCATGCTACTTCTATTCTCTTTTTAACTAATGTTATGGATAAATTAATTAACACAAGGACATATCACATGTTTGAGTGTGTACCTATAAAATACATAATACTAATAAAGAAATTATTAAATTCATAATAAAAAATGTTATTTCCATAACAAAAGTATCGCTATAGATTATATAGCGACGGTGAAAACAGCAAAAAGTGTTGTGGATTTAACAATTCCCTACTAATAATAATGTATTAAGGCTTGGGGTTTTTTCTATATATATCCGGAATTGTGGGGATCCTGAAACAAATAGAAAAGCTAAAACGGGGCCAATATCTAATTATCCACTAACAGAGACCACCTTCAAATTCAGCCAATCTTGAAGCTTAGCTCTAATCCATTCCATTTGCAGGAAGGGAAGAAGAAAAGAATGGCGTGCGGGAGCAGTTGGGCAACCACAACATGGAGTATGTCATCTCTCAAATCAGCCTTACCTTCCCTCAACATTAACAAACCTTCTTCAATTCGCCTCTCACTTGCCTCCTCCTCTCGCCTCAGAATCTCTCCCACTTCTAAGGCTCTTCGCTCTTTCCACGGCCTCGCGCCTCTTCACCAACTTCTCTCTCTCAACTCACAAGGTGCATTTTTGCTTGAACCCAATTTTCTATCTACGCCATGTATTTGTTTTACCGTTTATATTTTCATGTATTTGCATTTTAAATACTTCAAAGCTTTGTAGTTCCACCTACTACTATCACTAATTGGTAAGTTATTTAGTCTCTCTCCCTTGTAATTCATGCTGACTGACATGGTGTTTTTCTAGACCATTGGTGTTTCTAAAGAATTAATCTTTGTTGCTCAAGGAAAATATTTGGGGCTTTTTTGGCCAGCGTAATGATGGAAGGCAAGAGTCTTATGTTTATGCTTGTTACTATTACAACAAAGATATACTCCATGATAATACAACTTTAAGGCTTATTTCAATTTCAAAATGTAGTTCCACAATAAGTTCTAAACTAAAAAGTTACATAGTGCATGGATTTCAAAACACTAAGCATAGTCACCCACCCAAAAGACATTTTCTTCAGTTGAAAGTTGAAAGCCTCCTCCCTTATGGTCTAGAATTCACTAAAGCAAATCAGAAACATTTGGCATATAGAAAAGCTCAGTTGTGTACTTTGTTTTAACTTATTGATAGATGACATTATATGGATTCTTTGTGAGGTAGGGAGCCCCTTTACTACGATAATTTGTTCAGTGGCCAATCGGTGTTTTTGTAAAAGGAGATCTAACAAATATGGATGCTCTACTAATCCTGCAGTCATGGGGTCATTTTAAAAATCTCTAGTATTTCAGGAATAAGTTCCAAAGTCAAGATCATTATGCTAGCCTTAGGACCGGTCTGATCATTGAAAAGCATTATGTTTGATCTCTGCTTTTGTATTCTCAGTTACTGGATTTAACAGCTGCTCATAGTTTGCCTTTCTTTTCTGTGTCTTTTCATGCACACACTCTCATTCACTTTCACACTCACAAATGCACGCGCTTACGCTTAAAACATGACCTATTGCACACTAACCCACTCGTGTGCATGAAAAGCAATAGCGATGAATGAAAAAACTTGAAATGTTTGTACAGTACACTAGTAAAGCTTTTAATATCTAATATTCTCTGTCCCGGCAAAGTTGCCGAATTCACTCTTCTCAAGACCACTGGCAAGTAGAATTTGTTGTAAAAGCTTTCTAAAATCAATTGGGGAATAAATCATTCCCTAGTTGATTCTAAATAACTTCATTCAAATCCTATCATGGATCATATGTATAACAATTTGTTTGAAGCTTTAGGATATGCTCCATAATATCTCATTTTTATTGTCATGTTGTGATTTATTGAAACAACTCGGGTCAAATCCTTATATACAGATAAAAGATTGACTGAAAGTACTATTGTTAGTAACTTAGTACTATTGTTAGTAATTTAATTTCTTATATACAGATAAAAGTTTTTCATGTATTTTGATGTTGATGGATTCCACGGCACGTTTGCGTGAGGTGGTCGTCGCCTCGATCGTTTCCAGCAAATTATGAAGATGAAACACTTACAACACCTTAAGTCATTAACCCAACGTCTATAAAGAGACGAGAACCTTGGTACAATTGTTTTGCGCTAAGAAACTTGCGTTGAATGGAACACTAACGATACCTTGACCCAATTTCTATAACGAGACAAGAACCAAAAGTACAATCGACGATTGATGTATGGTAGAAGACGCCATACACAACTATGTATTGTTGTATGATAAGTCGATAATGAATCTCACAGAAAAATCATGAACAATTTAGGAGTTCTCAAAAAACCAAAAGGAGAATAATCTCCAAGTTTTATTTATCAAAGTTGTATATCTATTACAATAGATGTAACTCTTATTTATACTAATAATAAGAAATCCTAATTCTATAAGGAATAAGAATTTGAATGAAAATAGAAATCCTAGCTAACAAAACAATATGGAAATCAAATCTTATCTAATAAATATCCTAGATACATTAGAATTATGAAAATTATGAAAATCCTCAAAATAAGGAAGAAATTTGATCAAAACGCGTTTCTTGAAATCGTACTGCGCATGACTTTGGCGCGATTCTTGCTTGGCCGCTTAAGCCAGACCATGGCGCCGACAACGCCATCCCTCCAGAGAAAACTTCCTGTTGACATAGCGCGGTAGCATCGTCTCTTCAACTAACATTGGCTCGACAACGCCGTGTTCTCAGACTAGGAACCAAACTCTGCACATTTGGCGCGGCAGCGCCCATCCCTTTACTAAGCCTGGCACGGCAGCGCTGGTTGTCCAGAAATTCTTCTTCGCTTGTTTTCGAAACTTTAAGTACCAAACTTGATCCTTAGTCCATCCCGTCTCTTCTCCACCAAACGTGACACTTTGTATGACCCAAATGAATGAACTTATAATCAAATCCAACGATGAATGCTTCAACGAATGCCTAAAGGAATCCTCATCCTTCGTCCCATATAATCTTAACTCGTGACGTCACATGATACATTGTAGACTCGTGAACATTTTCGGGTAGATTTCAATCCAATCAATCACGATCACTTGTTGAATCCTTTGAGCTCGAGTCGAAAGATTATCATAAAATTCTGACTCCCTCAAGCTTGTGTCAGATGTGGGACTGAGGTGTTACAAATTCCCCCACTTAAATTTCTGATGTTCCCGTCAGAACTCTCCTCAAACTTGTGTCAGATATGGGACTGTGGTGTTACAAATTCCCCCACTTAAATTTCTGATGTTCCCGTCAGAACTAATCACACACACGGTTCATAGATCTTTGCTTCTCTAGCCATTGTGGGATAATAACGGCTCGAGCTTTCGAGAGTCGGCTCTGATACCATATGTCCATATGAAACAACCCGGGTCAAATCCCGAGTTCGGAATAAATATTGGGTCAAATCCATCCAAATAAGGCCTTAATCTACTAGCACAATAATATCTTTTTAGGTAATCTTAGCCCATCACGGGCTCACCTAAAAGGTCATGACTGAAGGTACTTTTGTTAGTAACTTGATTATTTATATACAAACAAATTTTTCTCATATCTTTCGATGTGGGACTGGGGTGTTACATTTATTCAATAGCAATTGCCATTAAGTTGTTTGTTTTCTTTGTCCGTTATTAAATTTACTTATCCAAAAATGAAGAAAGAAAAAGAATATTGAAATTTTCATTTTGATTCTCCTGTTGTTTTTCTTTACATGGAACTTTCTTAACTTGCTCGATTATTTTGAACTTTGTCTAATTTCTTGCAGAATCCAATAGTTTTGAGAATTGCTTCACAATTATTGACAATGGGGGCCGATTCTCTGCTATGAGACATGGTAAGCGTGTACCTAAACTCAATAGGCCCCCGGACCAGCGCAAGGCACTTCTGCGTGGCCTAACAACCCAGCTACTAAAGTATGGACGCATTAAAACTACTAGAGCAAGGGCTAGTGCTATGAGGAAGTATGTTGATAAAATGATCACCATGGCCAAAGATGGATCTCTTCATAAAAGGAGACAAGCCCTTGGCTTTATTTATGAAAAGCAGATAGTCCATGCATTGTTTGCGGAGGTTCCTGAAAGGTATGGGGAGAGGAATGGAGGATATACAAGAATAATAAGAACTCTTCCTAGGCGAGGGGACAATGCGCCTATGGCCTATATCGAGCTTGTTTAGTTATCAACTGTTCATTTTACTTGCTGTTGTTATGCTTTATGATCGAGACCCTGTTAATGAATTCCTATCAGTTTGTCCAATTTTTGGCTTCGTTTAGTCTGCTGTTGGTTGGCAAAGTGTTTAATCATGTTAACTGAAAAGATTATAGGTGGTTTTGAAGAATGTTGTTTGATTTTGTATTTGTGTATTCAATTAATGTATCCCTGTTTGAGGTTCAACTTGCTATTGATGTTGCATGTGATCTGTCCTGGTTTTCCTTTCGAGTTATGGGTATTGCTAGATTGTGCGTCTAAAAGCAAAATTTTGTACTGAGCCAATTCTCAGTGCAATGGTAACTCTAAAAGCAGGTATTGAGTTGGCAGGGAAGGGGAAGGGAGCACTTATATCATGTGGCTTGAAGTTGAAATAAAAGGGAGCATCATCATGTTAGTTGATTTCTACATTTTTCTCACCCTCTTATCTGGTTTACTTGCTTCTTTCTCATGCTCTATCACTCGCTGATTTTATAGGAGAGCTGACTAATTCATGCCCTCCTTGGTGATGGCCCCTCCCTAGCTTTTAACTAAAATCTTTTTGGTTTTATATTTACTCCTAACGCTCTGTTTTTGAGTTTTAAAATGGACAGGAAAAAAAAAATGGACGAAAAATTTAAGTTTTCTTTCCAATTGAGTTTTTTAATAAACGGAAAAGAAAAGAAATGGATAGAAAACTTGACCACTTTTTCTGCCAAAGTTTTCCGTCCAAAATTGGCATGATTTGGATGAAAAAAAAATTAGAATAAGTAATATTTTTATAATTTTCATATTACTCTCAACTTTTAATATAATAAATTTTAAATTACAACTTATGTCCTCAATTTTAAATTTTCTATCATTTTTCATTAAAAACTCAGAAACAATACAAAGAAAAATTTTAAATTTTCTTTTCTTTTTTTTCTGTTCTAATTTAAGTTTTCTAATTTTTTTTTTCTGTTCAAAACTCAGAAACAGAGTGTAAATGTATATCGATTTTAGTTTTAGTTTAATAATGATGAAAATGAAATGATAGTAAAAAAATTAAAGTTGTTTTTATCAAAACAAAGGATCTTCTTGGTTAAAGTTTAACACATTTTGTTATTCGACATGTAGAAAGTTCAAGGCAAATTAATTTGGGTCGGGACTTGGAGGATAAGGAGAGAGAAAGAGGGAGAGTGGGGATAAGGTTGGTGATTTTTGTTCTGCCCATCATTTCATCTTCCTCTTTATTGCTGCTGCAATTATTTATAGTTGAAATAATAGTAATAATATTTGTGTATTACGACGGTTTTTTTGGTTTAGGGGATGGTTCATTCGTCGTTGTAATTCAAAATAATTTTATACTACATAGTTGTACATATGTATTTTTCTCTTTCGGCTTGCATATATATTGGCCAAAAAGTACCTTTTGACCACTGTAGTTATAGTGATTTAACGAATTAATCACTGTATTTTTAAAATATTCAATTAGTTCACTGAATTTTTAAAAAATATTCAATAAGTCCATTCCGTCTAATTTTTCAGACGGACGTTAGAAAATATCATACGTGGCATTGAAAAAAAAAACAAAAATTTTTTATTTTCGATGTAAAGCATAAAAAAATAAAATAAAATAACACCATTGATTATGTGGTATATACAATACATGTTGACTTTTATATTTAATTATATAAGACCAATTTTTAAACAAAAAAGAAATAATACAAATTACAAACATAAATAAATTAATATTTATAAACATAAAGAAATAATGAATTTTTCTTTCTTTTTCTTTACCTAAATATTTATAATATTTATTAAAATAATAATAAAATTAATTTTATTCATCTCATTTAACCCTCTTTATCAAAAAAATAATAATATGTATGTTTTTTTTGAAAAATAAAATAAAAATATTTTTATGTTTTATTTTCTTTTTTTGCTTTACCTAAATATTTATAAAAATTAATATTATAATATTTATAATTAATATGTATGTTTTATTTTAAAATAAAAAAAAAATATTTTATATTTTAAAATACTTATAAAATTTTAAAAAATAAAAATAATTTTATATTTTATTTCATTTCTTTTTCTTTACCTTAATATTTATAATATTTATAATATTAATAAAAATTAATATTATAATATTTATCTTCATATTCATCCACAAGACACAGGTTGTTTCATATTAATCTATAGTCTTTTCCCCCATTTTTTTCGGCCAAATCCAAACCTCTAAATTATACCCAAATTCGAACTGAAAATGAATAGATCAAGCATCATCCTCACTAAAATGGATTTCCGACGAAGGCCGCCATGACGAAGGCATCATCATCAGTCGAAGGCCGCCGCTTGTGTATATATGAATGTGTGTAGAGGAATTAGAGGAATTAGGAATTAATTGTACCAGATCCTGTTTGAGGGCTTAAAGCAACTCCTGTTTGAGGGCTTAATGTCTCTGTGAACTACACATCTTTCAGTTCCATTATATAAATACCCAATTGCCTCAGCGATTCCTATTGCAACCTTATACCTCACCGACCATTGAAGTGATGAACCTCCCTTCACTCCCCTCTTCTTCTCTGTAAATGAGTCGTAAATCATAAATAACTCTAAAATCATCAGAAACTGAAAAATGATGAAGAATAAGAAAACATAGCATGCAAATATCGCTGTAAGCTTCCACCTGATACATATTTGTATACCAAAAATAAACCCTCCTCTGGATCAATACAAAAACCCACAAGAGGAACAACATAGGGATTATGTAGAGAACTAGCAATAATCAATTCCCTACAAAATGCTTTTGAAGACTCTTTATCTTCTCTATCCAGCCGCTTAATTGCCACAGTGGTCCTCAAGAACCCAACTTTGATAAGATCTAACTGTGTATATATGAATGTGTGTAGAGGAATTAGGATTTCAGACAAAAGGCCCTGCTAGATCTACTGAATTTCATGTGGCTTTTAAATGTATACGGGTCGGGTTGACCCGACTGAGGAAGAAGATGAGCCACATCAGTATTTACATGTCATTTCTGAAAAATTAGACGGAATAGAACATTGAACATTTTTAAAAAAGTTCAATAAATTTAATGAATATTTAAAAAATAAAATGATTTAATTTGTTAAATCACTATAACCACAGTGGCCAAAAGATACTTTTTGCCCATATATATTTTTAATATTTTTATATGAAAAATATGATATATAACACGGACGATGAAATATCAGTTTCATTTTTTTTAGTTACGTATCGAATCAAAGCTCCCAAAAACGATGAATCTGGCGTATCTAATTGCTTCACTGCCTCCTCGGTGGTTAGTAAGCCCACCACCCATAACTATCGATATAGGTGTAGATACGATCATCATCCCCACAAAACTCTCTCTCCTCCACCATCGGACACACCACCTCCACCTCCGTAACGACAGCTGTAGCCGCCATCAACTCATCCGACCCTGTTGAAAAGGTTCACTTCTGTTCTTAATTATTCCCCCTTTATTTTCTTTCCATTTATACTAACTGGAATTGAACTAATGGCTAAATTGATACACTTAACTTTAGACAATCGCTACTTAATTAGAAGTTGATATAATAGAACATATTAACTACCCCAAACTCTAAAAACAATCAACCTTAGTCAAACAATCATAAAGATTGCTCTTTTCAACTGATGAAAGACTAATTCTTTATCTATTTATTATACTCGTTCTTTATTTGAAACAAGCAAGCAGCAACAAATACTACTTTGTTGTTGCCAACGCAAAATTCATGCTGGATGAAGAGGAACTTTTTCAGGAGCAATTGGCTGAGCGTATCCGCCTCTACGTAACTTAGAGCAGGACTTTTGGCTTGTGATTGAACCCAAGTTCTTGGATAAGTTTCCCAACTTCACCAAGAGACTAAAGAGACCCGCCGTTGCTCTTGTTTCAACCAATGGCCCCTGGATCACGTAAGACCACTTCAAATTTAATCATTCATACTCCAAATTATTTACTTGAATATTGTCATGTCCTAGTTTTTGGCTTTTGCATTAACAAACATTCTATTTGCTGCAAAATAATGAAAATTATTAGTTTGATTTAACCGGGTATATAGGTAGCTCCAACAAATACAATAACCCTTGCCTAAATTTTTTATGTGCCCCATTCAGGACATGTGTCTAGAACTCTATGGAGATGGGAGTTTTGAGTTGAATTGTTCAGTCTTTTGCGGTATGATAACAATGTGTATATTACAAGGAATGAACAACAGTTTCTTTTTCTTGTTTATAAACAACTGAAGAATTGACAAATTAGAAACAGTCTCTCTGTTGATCCACTACGACTTTGGACATGGATTTAGGCAGGTTCATGAAGTTGAGATTGACAGCTATGAAGCTGACAGTCTAGAAGAAGCATTGGCATCTAATCCTGTCAAACTAGAGTTTGAGAAGCCAGAAAGCTGGGTGGCCCCATGCCCAAAATATGAGTCTGGGTGGTGGGAGCCCTTCTTGCCTGCAAGTTCTGTGAAGCAAAAAATATGATACTATAACCTTTTGTCCTTTTTCCAGTGTAACATAATGTACCAGTAACCTGAAGATGGCGCGGCTTGGAATAAGTTAATGAAGGCAGTTGATATTCATATCAAAGTTCAGGGAACATCAAACACCTATGTAAGATTTGAGAGGCAGGCATGTCAGAGACTATTAATTGAGCAGTGTTTTGTGTAACCAACCCAAGTAGTTGTAGGGCTGTAGACTTTGATGAGTGAAATGTATTTGGTTCAGAAAATGTGTGTATTAAGTTGAGGAATACTTTGAAATTTATTACGCAATCCAAGTTGTTGCAACTTCTGAAACTTTGTCAATCAAGTTTATTGTCTTTGGGATCCTCATTCTTGGGGCATATTTACAAGTGAGGCTCCTGTGAAGATGTGGCTTGCATAATACATATGCCATGTTATTTAAGAATTTAGCTGTCTTGATTAATCTGTATAATACATGGTTTGACAAACAGCATCTAGAAACAAGTTGAAAATTATAACTATCAGTTTCCTAGAATATATACCAAAAAGTGAATGGAAGTAGAATACCAAAACAGAGTAATCCACGTATAACTGCAATCTATTGTAGGTATTCCTTACAAATTGAAGTGCATCACTTCAAAACCATCCAAAAGAAGAATTAGTGCAATACCATCCTAGAAAAACTATAAAAGGACCATTTCCCAAGAGTTATTGTTGGTTCAAGAAAAAGGGATTGGTGGTTCAAGAAAAAGGAAAGACGTGAGGGTAAGATTGAAAACTAAAACCCAGTCAAAACATAGATAGAAGCTGCAAGTTAAAGGAAGGTGGAGGCATTTGAGAAAGAAGCAAATCGGAGGTCCTCTGCAGTTCAGTGCTGCTTGTTATCCTTCATAAAAGGGATTTTGGGGATTTTTCGGAGAACTTTATCATCCAATGCATTGTAGCGCTTCTTGAGTTCACCTGTTGCCTTCTCAGCATAGGTATCCACTTTGTCTTCATTCATTTCATACAACAAGGGTATCGTGAGCAGCATCACAAAAACTGCAATCACAAATATCACCATGAGTGAGTACTGAGTAGTTAGTTCCCTTTGCAAATGATGAGTCGTTAAGAACAGCAAAAACTAAAGACTCTTAGGACTGATCAAACGACTTACTGATGTATACAAGGGTCAAAAGATTGAACCAGCTGCCAACAACAGAGACACCCCACAAACCCAAAATCACCTGGCATGCCATGCATGTTTTAACTTAAATTTAAGTTGGACGACAAAAGTGTCTATGCTGTTCATGAATATACTAGTATGATGAAGTAAAGGACATAGAAATGTACATATAGAAACTTCTTCAGATCTTTTCCTGAAGCTACCTCCCGAAACAGATAAAATGCCTTGTTAACTCGGTCCCTCAACAACAGAGCTACTTTCATGGTCAAGTCCTCTGGCAATGCAATGTCAGGAAAGACCGGAGGAGACCTAACACAGAGAGAGAACCAGAGCTCACAAACAACGTTTATACGAGGGTCATTCTCAAGAAATTTAATGTTGTTGCCAAACAAATTAAAGCTTCATATCAACATTACCCAACAGAATAAAATATATGCAATAGTGTGATCGAGAGAGAGAGTTAATCTCACTTGCTGAGAAAGGAGGATAGATTGGACCAGAGGAACAGAGCTGCCAAGGTGAGTATCAAAGAATGACAAACAAAAGTAAGGACATGATAGCCTATCCACTCAAAGAGTAGCCATATCACTGTTGCAGCCGCAAGCATGCTTGCTGAGATCTGCTTGTTCCTCCAAAGTATAACATCAGCAGCTGAAATTCAACTTCTTAATTACCATCAAATCCCAGCATTCAATCAAGAAATACATGCATATATATATATTAATATAATATTACACTAATGCTTCTGGTACAGTAGTAGAAGATCAGATCAGGCACAAAGGCCGTCGATACATAGTCCAAATTAACTTCCAAGGACCATAACTTGTTAATTGCCAGCAAGATTATCCGAATTAATTCTCCTAATACCATTGGTTACCTAATATGATCCACACTTTGCTAATGTGTTCTTGCCAATCACTCACCACAAATATATATATATATATATATATATGACGATTGTGAGTGCACCCATGAATATGCACATGACAGGTCTGTCTCCATGCATGACATATTAATTTAACACGTGCGCGAATATCTTCCATGCACAAATATATATACATACACAATGAAAGAGGGAGCCTGCAAATAATTAAGTAGTGAAATGTGTGTTTGTATATATATATATATATAGTGAGAGAGAGACGTACGTTTGCCACCGCCAAGGACTGTGTGAACGGGTTTCTGACGGCCGAAGAGGCGGTTCTTCTTAAGGTGATTGGTGGCAGGCAACTCAAAAGAGACATGGCGGTGATCTTCATTAGTATTATTATTAGGAGGAGGAATACTGTCAACCACCGGTTCTGCTGCTGCCGCTGCCGGAGGAGGAGGGAGTGCAGACTTTTCTTCTTCTTGTTCTTCTTTCTTCTGTATCTCATCCCTGGGCGGAGGAGTTGATCCAACCACCACATCATCATCACTGCTACTTACTTCCGTCATCTTTATTTATTTAATTATTTCATTAATTTCCTACCTACATACGCATACAAATAATACATATACAATTACAATTAACAAACAAATAAAATATTGGGATGATCCCCGGCCGACCCCTTGATTTAATTTGTTACTCCCAATTTTTTCTCTCTCCCTAAAAGCAAAACTAAAACTAGAATTATAATTGAAATATTCAAAGGAGATATATCGAGGGAAATGGCCCCCCAAAAAAGCTCCGCCCGAATAGCATGCCTGTTAATTCCCTTTTTCTTCGGATATCCTATTATTCCCTTCCCTCCTATTTACCATCCTATTTATTTATTTAATGCAGACTAATTTTTATTGTAAAAAACGACCAATATTATTATTTAGACCACCTATTTTATAGGCAAATAATTATATTTTCATTGTTTTCCCATATTATTACTCCTACGTCTAATTTACTTAGTTGATTCAAAACCTGACTCTCAACCATATTAATTTGAAACTGAACTACTACATTAAGCCATTTATTTTCTTAATTAATACCATTTTTCTAATTGAGATATTTTAATTTGATTTGAAATTAATACCTCAATTTTATACAATTCAGTTTTTATAAACTATTTAAAATAAAATATCCAATTACAAATTTATTAATTTTAAAAATTAAATAAATCTATGTCAAATTTTTAAATAATGTAAATAAATGTTTAAAATCAAAATGAAACTATTTTTTTTCGCAAACAGATGGAGTATTTAAGTAGGTCTTAATTCTTTAATAGAAAAACGACTTAACATTATTATTGTGATTTAAGCGCAATATTACATACACTTAAATATCTGCACGTAAGTGACAGATTTGTGCAATAATTGAGTTATATATATATATATATATATATATTTTATATATATATATATATATACAAGTTCTAAATTAATAAATTCTAAAAATAAAAAAACATCACTGTCAACCACATGCAAAGTTTTGCAAATTCCTAGTTTCTTATCATTAACTTATTGCAATGTTTTACAATATTAATAAATACAATATTACTATATTAATATTTATATTAAAATACACTATAATATTATTATATTACTATAATAATATTTATTATAATACTCATTGATACAATATTATTATTATAATAATATTAATATACAATATTAAATTACTAATAATAATGTTTTTAATAAATATATTAATATTATTAATATTAATATTAATAATACAATATTATATAATATTAATATTACTATAATAATATATATTAATATTAATAATATTAATATTATTATTATTATTAATAATATTAATATATATATATATTTAAAATCGGTTATTATTAGTAATATTAATAATATGTATTATTAATATTATAATAATATTGTATTAATATTAATATTAATAATAAATATTATTATAGTAATATAATAATATTATAGTAATATTGTATTAATATAAATATTAATATAGTAATATTGCATTAATATAAATATTGTAAAACATTGCAATAGGTTAATGATAAGGAAACTAGGAAAGCATTGCAAAATGAAGTTTGCCCAAATGGGTTGAATTTGTGCTTACCTGGGTGTTTTTTTTATTTTTTATTAATTTATTAATAATGAGAGAATTTGTAGAAATAATTGGAGAGAAATGAGTTGTGACAATACTCATAAGAACCTAACAATATGGAAGGATTATATATATATATATATATAATGGATCAGGTCAGGACTCTGGACTGATCAAAAACGGACCCAAAATTTTATTTTATTTTTTTGTGTTTTTTAAATAACTAAAAAATATTTAATATTTTATGGAATCGAATTTTTCCATAATACAATATTTTGAGCATTATTTGAATACCTATACTAAAATATGGTTATGTATGCAAATTGACAGATATGTATATACATGTTTTGTTATACGTGCCCAAATCACACAAAAACAACGTATTATGAAAAATTTTCAATTCCATAAATATTAAATATTTTTTAGTTTTTTTTAAAAAAAAAAAAAAAAGGTTCAATTTTGGTTAGGACTGATCCGACTATATATATATATATATATATATATATATATATATATGGGAAATATGGAGTAAGACAGTCGTGTAACTTTTAAAGTTACACGGCTACGATTTATCTACGATCGTAGAGTGATTTCACTCTACTATCGTGGACTACTCTACGATAGTAGAGTGAATTCACTCTACTATATGTGGACTACTCTACGATTGTAGAGTGACATCACTCTACGATCGTAGACCGTGTAATTTTAAAAGTTACACGGCTGTGTTGTGACTCCCCCAAAATAAGTATACATCACCCATTCTGAGTTGTCAATACACTGCATGTAAAACAACTACAACTTTATTATTACAATAGTAAAACTGTGAGTTCGAATACAAATATTATCTTCTAGACAATATCTATATCCAAATAAATCCTCATCACATTTATTGATACATTATTTTACAAAAATGGTGAGGACTACTAAACAACTCTCTATAACCATCATTCAATACCCTGACTCGTACTCGCTACATTCTCGCCTCCTTTGAAGAAAAATAGAACAAAAAGGAAAAGGGTGAGCTCAACTAGCTCAGTAAAGAATATTATGACTAAGATAATATACAAAAAAATTATCGTTGGTCTTCAACAGGGAAAAATCTAATAGAATACAATAAACAACAAGTTTTAAATCAATATTGGCAGCGGAAATAATAATTCATTAGAAGAGTTAAGTAGAAGATGCAAACTACTATATTCTATGTATGAATTTAAAAGTTCATCGTCTATCTTTTCTCCCTGTAACATCAATCAATATATATCTGGAATCAAATATTCATCTTTGCACTACAGGCCAAAGATATTCATCAGTTGGTCATGTTCATCTAAACATCTGTTCATCTTTGCACTACAGGCCAAAGATATTCATCAGAAATCATTTATCTTTGCACTACAGGCCAAAGATATTCAATAATATCATCATTTAAGACTGAGGATGATGAAAAATATTTTTAAAAAAACGAATCTAGTGAAACAAAATGACAAGGATTAAGGATTAAGGATTCGTACTTTATTTTATCCATGTCCAAAAATACCTCAAAAATAATCATAGTAGTGTAAAATTCAAGAATGATCAAAACATGGATACAATCAAAGCTAGTATCCATAATAGATATTTTAGATTTAAAAGAAAATTTTTATTTTTCAATGAATAGTCGTAGTATTGGTGAATAATTGTCGATATCGTGAATAGTGTCGTATACGTGAATAGTAACTCCGACACCAAAAGTTTCAAATTTGATAAAAACTTCAGATCAATATTTCAAAGATAATGATATTGAAGAAATAATATCATTACGAAAAAAAAATATCCCTTACCTGGAAAGACAAGATTTAACCGGAATATCTGGATATAAAGCTATAACTTGAACTTTCACCGTATAGCAATACTCAAAGTATACTCAAAATACTCACAAAAATACGCTCAATAATATAGAGAGAGAAAACTTCAATTTCTGGTGTGATTTTCAATTCTAACTCAAGCACCCTATTTATAGGAAAATACTTAGAACGCCAAAGCAGAAAATTTATTATAATATTAATATATTTAATAATCTTCTACGCCCACTTTGACAACTGATCTCAGATCATTAAACACATGCTAGGGCTGCCCACAAAACAAAAAAACGTTTTTATTAATATAAATTTTTAAAACTTCCAAAAATCAATTATTTCGGAGCTTCGGAACTTCAATAATTTATAATAAATAGCCCTTTTATCAGAAAATTGAATCTCACGAGTTTTTATAGGAAATTCAATTCTCTACAACTTTGCGTAAGAAAGTTTCTCCAAATTCCAAATGAAATTGGATCGAAATCCACAAAGCAGGCGATTTTACCAAAATTTATAATTAAATTTCGGTCAATAAATGGGGTCCACCGACATGTTTAACATGTTTTAAACATTTATGGTAACAAAAATACTCATCCTCCACATATACTCAT
The DNA here is from genome assembly GCA_020205605.1 of Panax ginseng. Taxonomy (NCBI): domain Eukaryota; kingdom Viridiplantae; phylum Streptophyta; class Magnoliopsida; order Apiales; family Araliaceae; genus Panax; species Panax ginseng. Next base: position 560,866 of record CM035136.1, on the reverse strand, counting down.
ATATCCCACATTCATCGTAAAAATATCATCATTATTATATTATTAAAATATAATAATATATTTAAATGAATTATTTTATCGAGGAAGAAGATAAAATTTCAATTTTCAACAATTGTCGTATTAAAAATTTTCTCCATCTATATCCACATAAAATCAATATTTTCCTCATCATATGAATCAATAATTAATTATTCACAAATAATATTACGTAATCACAATATTAACAACCTGTGAGGCCTCAGGAAGAGGGGCTTTCAATAAGAATTTCTCCTTATCGCACGCAATTAGGTGACCAAACCTCTCTTAGATGTAAAATTTTAGACATTGCCAATAATGTTATCTAATAATATTATTCAGATAATATGAATTATTGCTTCGATAATGAAAAATATTGTGTAATGACAATTATTGAAACAACAACAATATAAAATATCAACGCAAAGAATTAATAAAATCTTTGAGCAAGAATTATCGTAACCATTATTGAGTAGTGCTTTCTTACGTAAGAATCAATAATTGGTGCAATATCGTATCTTCACTCGCATAACAACGCCAGACATCGTGTTTTAACCATCGGGTATTCCAACAACAGAAAGCAGTAATAACTACGCAATTAATTTTAAACAACTTATATTTGTCGTTTTCTTCCTTCAATCGCTTTCGTTATGGGGCCCACATTACATGATCAGGCAGTTATTGTCATCGAATATTCCCCGACAGCATTTAATATTCCATTTGACCAAACGAATATTTCCCTTAGCAATAATGAATATTTTATAATCATTTGCTTATTTTGAAATACTTGCGTATTTTACCCATAACTATCCACATTAATCAAATCAACCCTTACTATTTCAAAATAATAAATAGAGAAAATTAAATTTCATTTATTAATTATTTGGGGTCTTACATGTGTACCTCCATTTTTACCTATATATATATAAATATCAAAATAATAAGTTTCATATACTACCATGACTTATAAAATATGTAATTGTAATTTACATTTCATTTAAATAATTGATAGATATTTGGAGTTTAAATTTTTGAATATAATAAGTTTAAAGTTAAATGGGTAATTGATGAATGTATTATGTGGCTTTTCATTAATTGATTAAGATTAACAAAGTCTTTTTGACATATAAGGTGTTTCATATATATACTGCCATGACTTATAAAATATATAATTGTAATTTACATTTCATTTAAATAACTGATAGAGATTTGGAGTTTAATTTTTTTTTTAGTATAATAAGTTTAAAGCTAAATGGGTAATGGGATAAGGTCCAAAAATACCCCTGATGTTTACACGGATGTCTCACTTCCACCCTAAACTAATTTTTTTTTCCAAAAGTACCCTTAATATTAGGAAAAGTAGGTCACCCGTACCCCTACTGTCAACTGATCTGCCATTTGGACTAACTCTGTTAACACGCGGATCATTTTTGCTGATTCGACACTGGAGAGAGAGAGAACAAAAGTAGTCGTTCTTTTCTAAAGGAATCTCAATGGAGAACAAGACCAGTTCTTTTCTAAAGGAATCTCAATGGTTCTTGATCGTCCTCAATTACCGGAATCTCAATGGAGTGTTCAAGAACGGGAATGACCTCACTTTGTCTTGATCGAATTCTGTTATAAAGAATTGTCGATCACATGCAAACACATGACCACATCTAAACCTGGGCTTCCCATTAGCACATTTTTCAAATGATTTTTTCGTCAAGAGCAAATTCAAAACTTTCATGAGGATTATCCCTCAAGAAATCAAATCCCTTGTTTTGCTTGAGCAAAAATGGTCCAAGATCCGGATTTTCTAAACCCGATTGAGATAGATCCTCGGTTCCATTATGAGACTTCATCCTTTCATAGGTAAGTTCCTCATTTCTTAGTTGAGATGCCTCCACCGGTTGGTTTCTAGAACTCTTGTCGCCCGCTTATCTAAAGGACGCTCTCTCGAGGACTTTCTTTGTTAGGACTTGATGTTGCATCGATTCCAAGCGCAAGTGAGAAACTTTCTTTGAATTTATAGGTGAAAGGGACTTACTACTAAACTTCCTGGACTTCTTACCGGTGGATAAGCTTTCCTTCTTAGAACCGTAATCGCTACGACAATCATCATCTTACGCCTTTTGCACCCCTACTTCCTCTTCCATTATCTCCACTTCTCTCATCTCTCCTCCAACAAGATGGCACAACTCGAATCAATCCAAGACTCTTCACCTTCTGGGATCCAAAGCTACGCTAGGCGGTAAGTGATCGAACTCTGCGTCTCACATACATTATCATAAAGATTCTCGATAGAGGTGTCGATCGCTTCATCAATTGATATCCAATCTTATTCTCGAGGACTTTTAGGACTCGAAAAGACTATTAGTAGACTTATTTGCAACTAAATTCTCCTTAAAAGGAATCAAATTTCTATTTCCATTCAATTCATTCAATCCGCAACAATTCCAGGCATCTTTTATTATGCCAACCGACAAACAATTTCCTTCGTAATCAAATAAATAATCTGCAACAAATATTTTCAAATTTTACAACAATAATATTCACAACAAACAAACGAAACCTCAAGCTTCCTTCCACTCGCCGAACTGGTCTTCAAGCTTCTCGCGTCTTCTTCTCCTCTTCTTCGATTTAAATACATGCGTGGGCCGAAAGGAACTAGGGCTTTTTTGCCCCTTTTGAAAAGACGATTGCTTTTGTTCTCTCTCTCCAAGTGCCTAATCAGCAAAAATGGATCCACGTGTTAACAGAGTTAGTCCAAGTGACAGGTCAATTGACAGCAGGGGTACGGGTGACCTACTTTTCCTAACGTTAAGGGTACTTTTGGAAAAAAATTAATTTAGGGTGGAAGTGGGACATCCGTGTAAACATCAAGGGTATTTTTGGACCTTATCCCAAATGGGTAATTGATGGATGTGTTATGTGTGACGCCCCCAAAATTAGGTATACATCACCCATCTTGGGTCGCCAGATACATGGTACAGAATTCAAATACAACTTACTAATACCACCTTTGTAGGCAATAATACGACAAAATATAAGCTCGTGAGTTTGAATACAAATATTGTCTACTAGAGATCATACAAACTCAAAAGGAGTCCTCATTACAATTATTATCACACTATTTCACAGAATAGTGAGGACTACTAATGCTATCCTCTGGACCATTACTCCATTCCCCGACTCGTCCCAACTATATTCTCATTTCCTGAAGAGAACAGTGAAAGAAAGGGTGAGATCAACTAGCCCAGTAAGAAATATTATGACTAAGATAATGCAGAATAAATTATCATTAGCCTTCAACAGTGTTAAACTGATAAAATATAATAAACATCAAGTTTAGCTGCAATGAACCAAAGAATCCATTAAAAGAGTCAAGTAGAAAATAAAATCTACTATCTTTTATGATTTAAAAGGTTTTTCATCACTGTTATAGCTGAGACTCAGCTTAATAAATATTCCACATCATCGAATCACTCTTACACTATGGCCAAGGATATTCTTTAGTATCACGACCACAATTATTCAGGCACTATGGCCAATAATATTTGTGTATTCATTAATGGTCATGATCATGCCAACAACTGTCCATCAATGCACTACGGGCCAATGAGGACTTTTAATTTTCACATCATTTGTAACATTACGATCATGATTACACCGAATAATCCCTGGTCATAATCATACCAAGTCCATCTATGTATTACAGGCCACAGATGACTTTCAAAAATATAAATAAGAGGATGATGACAATGATATAAGAATTCAATAAAACAAGTTCAAGAATTATTTTATCCAGGAATTATTAACATCCAAATTGTCAACACGATACTGTTTTGTGGTGTAAAATTCAAGAATGCTCAGAAGAATATTTTCATGAAAGGATACTGGATGAATCGCAAATATCAAGGATATTCCACTAATTTCATGGAGTATAGAAGTCAAAGTTTTAACCAACTGAGTATAATAAAGAATGGAATAACAAAAGAAATCACCACGCATGCGATAAAACCGCACATGTAGGTTATTCCAAGAATAATAAATAACGGAACGAAGTCAGTATGAAATTCACACCCCATACATGATGTTCCAACAGAATAATAAATAACGGAACCAGGTCAGGTGAAATTCACACCGACATGATGTTCCAACAAAATAATAAATGCGGAATAATAAATGATGGAACCAGTCCCAAGATATACATGCATGACGAGGATATTTCGACGAGAATAATAAAGACGGAATAATAAAAATGGAACCAGTCGGTGTAAAACACATGCACGAGGATGTTCCAAATGAGAATAATAGAAGAATGTCACCAAGTATCGGTAATAAACTGGCAGATATCAAAAGTTATTCCAATGAATAATAAGCAACGGAATAACAACAGATTCTCTTCATGAATAAGAAAGAATAAACACTTTTACAGGTACAATATATAATACTACCCTACCTTAGAAGAACTGGATATAAGTGAAGTAGCAGAAAACTCTTCTTCTTTCTCTCTTATTCTCTATACTTTCTCTTTCTATAGCTTGAACGAATTCGTGAAAAATAATGAAGCCCTAGCCCTCTATTTATAGAAGATTTCTAGCTTAGCACCTGCTATGTGAAAAGGCAAGTGGCTTGACGACTGGTGATGTGAAAAGAAAAGTGGTTTGACGCCTGTAATGTGAAACGACAATTGGTTCGACGCCTGTAATGTGAAACGACAAGTGGTTCGACGCCTGTAATATGAAACGGCAAGTGGTTTGATGCCTGTAATATGAAACGGCAAGTGGTTTGACGTCTGGTAAAAGTAATTACTATTGACGAAGGTAATTACTATTGACGAAGGTAATTATTATTGACGAAAGTAATTACTATTTACGAAAGAGACTCTTAGATGATGACATATGGTCCCCATAAATAATTAAACTTACCACAAACGCCTCATAATGCACTTTTTTATATACATCAAGGATTGAATAAAATTACCGTAAATCATTTTATTTTTAATCAACACATATTTAATCCTTCAACAATTATTAATCATTTATAACTTGTCGTCTCAATTATTGATTTAATAATATAACATATTATATGTAGATGATCTTGTGACAATAATTGAATCAATAATATAAGAGATATGATCGCAAAGAATTATCGTAGTAATAATTGAGTATAATTGAGTGACTTCTCACGTAAGCATCAATAATCAATACTTAGTGTGCTACTATACAACCAGCGTAGACATTGCATTTTTTTACTATCGAGTAGTTAACAGTTTTAAACGGTAACACTTCCTACCGTTATTTTCATAAAGTATTTTTGTCGTTTTCTCAATCCGACAATAATTCCGCCATGGGGTCCACTAATGATTGTCTTGTCGCATTTAATATTCCCCGATAAAAAGAATATTCCCCACCAAACGAATATTTTATAACAACTTCATGACTTTTGCAAAATTTATAAATATTACCCTATAACTATAACATTATGTGAAATCCACACCATAATTTTAAAAAAAATATTTCGAGAAAATTAAATATTTATTCATAAAATCTGGGGTCTCACATTATGTGTCTTTTCATTAATTAAGATTAATAAAGTCTTTTTGACATACAAGTGTGTACAACAATCATTTTTTTAACTTAATTAATATTAGTCATGAAATTGGTTTAAGTAATGGTAGTGAGTCTTCTGCGTGTAACTTAAAATATAATAAATTTTGTTTTTAAATTTTCAAAGTTATATTCCAAGCAAATTATTAATTAGTTAATCACTATATATATATATATATATATATATATATATATATATATATATATATATATATATGGTTCAAATCTTAAGCTCACCCTTATCCAACTCACTGAGCTCACTCCTTTAACGATTTTAATTCTGCATTTACTGTTCTATCATACAACTGTCGTCAATACTTTTAGCGACGGACAACATATAGCGTCGTTAAAAGTATAGCGACATTTATATGAATAATCGTCGTCCAGTCCACCGCTAAAGGGAGTGAGCTCGGGTGAGTTTGGATAAATGATGAGCTTAAGATCTGGACTATATATATATATATATATATATATATATATATATATATATATATATATATATATATATATATATATATATATATATATATATATATATATATATATCTGACATCGATCAGTCGGACTCCGGACTCTGGACTGGATCAAAAACAGACAAATTTTATTTATTTTTTTGCTTTTTTTTAAAATAACTAAAAAAATATTTAATATTTTATGGAATTGAATTTTTTCCATAATCTGATGTTTTGGGCGTGTTTTGAATACATATACCAAAAATGGTGGTACGATGATGCGCATGCATCGTATATACATGTTATGTTATACGCACTCAAATCACACCAAAAACATGTATTATGAAAAAATTTCAATTCTATAATTTTTTTATATTTTATTTTATGTGTTTTTTTTAAAAAAAAATAGGATTTTAAACTCAGACGGGAGTCGGGACGGGATCCGGCCTCTATATATATATATATATATATATATATATATATATATATATATCGGTTCGTCTTCTGATTAATCATAGGAAGCGAACTAAAAATGATTTGACTATAGCGACGGTTTTATCCATTACTATAACATAGAAAGTCGATTTTCTATGCTATAACGACGGTTACTGACTTACTGTTGCTATAGTCGATTTATTTTTAGTTCGCTTGAGAGAGTCAACCTATATATATACCCTAAAATATAATTTTATTATTTATTCAATATAAAATTATTATATATACCTAAAGACTTCTAGTTATATTCTTGTAGGACACTCAATACTCCAAATTATTATAATACCTTTTATTAATAGGAATATATAAATAACAAGTGATAATTTGTTATTGGTGAGTTATTTTTAGCCACATCAATATAGTTTGTGCTTGCAAATGTTTGTATTGTTAATTTTAGATAGTCAAAAACTTTTTTTAATTAAAAAATGCATACTATTATTATTTAATTATAATTATAGATATTCATTTCAGTTACTTTAAAAACCACGAGAAATTAAAAAAAATTATCTTCAAATAGAACAACCGTAACTATTACATTTATCTCAAAAAATCAAACTTAATAAGACACCGATGATAAAATACAATAAGAAAATTAATTTTAATTTTATGCGTAGAATAAAGGTAGGAAGGAGGGTACTAAATAGTGGCGGATGTCCCGAGTTGGTAGTACCCGACCATAAAATGACCTTGGGGCGTAAACGAATTGAATATTAACCAACATCTTGATATTTAGATTGGATTCAATTCGGCTCGAAAAAATTGAGTTCGAATAGGACTTGAATTCTATAAAAAAAATCTAATTTTGCGTCAGATTCGACTCGTATTATTACTCGGACCTATTCAACTCGTAGGTACTCAACTTGTTTACAAAACTTGTTACTACGAGCCTTCAAATCGAGTTTCGAATATAAATCATTTCACTTAATACTCAACCACTACATACTAAATTGATTATTGAACTAATGCTTATATATAAAAGTTTTTTATTTTTATTTATGTAAAAAATTATAAATAATATAATTATAAAAATTGATATAAATATCACATTTAACTTGCATGAATATAATTCATCAACAGCTATCAAGAATGATTTAAAATAAAATAAAATAATCGAACTCTAATAGCGAAGAGTATAATCAAATTCAACTCAAATGAAATTCGAAATCGGTTTTGGATCATATTTTTGAACCTATACCGACCTACTAAGCTCGTCTTATGCCCCAATCCTAATCCTACTCTGGAGATGAAGAAGTTCAACTAGATGAGTCAGTATGAGGGAGAATTAGGAATATATCGAAATGTCTGAAGGAGTGGCGGAGGGTTTATGGGGACTGGCGGAGTTTCACGAGAAGAAAGGAGAGATAGGAAAGGCAGTGAAGTGCTTAGAAGCCATATGCCAGAGCACTGTCTCTTTCCTTCCAATCGTCGAAGTCAAGACGCGCCTCCGCATCGCTTCTCTCCTCCTAAAACACTCTCACAACGTCAACCACGCCAAGGCTCACCTCGAACGCTCTGTCAGTGTCTATCTCTCTCTCTCTCTCTGTATTCGACTTTAACAAAACTAATGAAAATGCCCACTTTCAGTTGGTGATTTAGGGTTTTGGGGTTTAGTGATTTGGTCGTCTTTTCCCTCAATCTCTTGCTTTCTAACAAACTCACACACATAATCTCCAGTCTTTCATTATTTATACATATCAGGAGTATTAGCCTTTCAATTACAACACTAGTTTTCCTATATACATATAGTTAGCTCAAATAGGAAAACAAAACAAACAAAAAAGAAAATATATACAATAAACCTCATTGCTGACTTTTTTTCTTCTCTATATTCTACTGAAGTTTAACATTCTTGACATCCATCATGCACCCAAAGCCTTATGAGTAGCTCAAGGCTTGGTTTCTTTGCTGAGTTCACTCTTTTAAAATTCTTAAATATTAGTTTGATAAACTTACAGAGTTTTCTTCCTTGCAGCAACTGCTTTTGAAATCTATTCCTTCATGCTTTGAGTTGAAGTTCAGAGCATATAGCTTATTGAGCCAGTGCTACCATCTCGTAGGAGCCATTTCTTCACAAAAGCAGATTTTGAACAAGGGTTTAGAACTTACCTCAGCATCTGGAGATGGGTACGCATCAGACTTGAGCACACCTTTTTTGTGGAAGATGGAAAATTCTTTCTAAAATCTGTATCACTTCAAAGTGCTGTATAACAATTCTATAGCAATTTAACATCACATGCTTTTGAATTATAGTTCCAATATCTATTTAATTGATGAATAATACCCTTGAATTTTTTACTGGAATAGTGAGCCTTTATTGTTTATCTATGACTTTCCTGTTTCATCTCTTTTTTGGACTTTGGAAAAGGAATTAAGATTCAGAATAATTTTTACTGGGATATCATTTTTACCATAATCTCATATCAGTTAAGATAGTTTGCTAATTTTCTTATTTTTCTGAGTTATATTATGTGTTGCCTCCTAGTTTCAAATGCTATCATGCATTAGCGTGGAAACCTTTGGGTATTTCTGAAGGGACATCATTTCTGCGTAATGACTTGGATCTACAAGAACTAGAGATATCACAATACATGCATATTGCATAAATCTGGATTCATACTGGTTTCTGGATTTTTCATTTGAAGGTTTGCTGGGAAATTATGGTCATGCAACTTCAGTTCGCAGCTTGCAAATGCTCTGATAATTGAAGGAGATTATCAGGGTTCAGTCTCTGCATTGGAACACGGTTCTATTTGTGCAACTGAAATGCATTATCCTGAGTTACAGGTTTGTGTGAATATTTTTTTTTCTATATCTATACATGTTATATTTAATTTGTGGTCAGGTGGCATCACACTTGAGAGAAAGAGAGTGGATTGAAAGAATTTCCTTCTCTATCATTTGTTAGTGTAGGTTTGACATCCTTGAGATGTTTTGCATCTTGTAATTGCTTGGGATCCACCATGCATACATTAAAGTTGCAGATGTGCATGCCCTGTTCACTGTTCCTTATTCAATTTGATTTGATGTTTGTCAGAATGATGTTATTACTCGAACATTCTTTGTTTCTTTATAGATTACTTGATGTTTGTCTTGCGCTGGTGGACAGATGTTTTTTGCAACTTCTATATTGCATGTTCACCTCATGCAATGGGATGATGTTAGTTTGGTTGAGCAAGCTGTCAATAAATGCAATGTGGTATGGGAGTCTATTGAGCTGGATAAAGTAAGTCCAGATCTTTACTATCTTTTGCTAGTTCCTTCAGTGGGAGACACTCATTGAGTTGGATCTCGATGTTGATTTATTCACTTGATTCACTGGTAATTTCAATCTACTAATTTTGCTACATGGTACTAAATTTAGCCTGATATAGGAAGTTGGGATTAGAAGTCTCACGTTGTTTGTGAGTTTTACGAAGGGTACAAAAGAAAGGAAAGGGGTGTTTTAAAAAGCTTTACCTTGTTTGTTTGTCAAGGAGAGAAAATAATAGAAAAGGGGAGAAAATACTGCCCCTTTCTGCTCTAAAATAGGATATATGGGAACAAAGTGGTGAAGACTAAATATAACTTTTTAAAATATAAAAAATGCCATTGTCGTGTCGTGATCTATCAAATTTAGTCTTACAAGGGGTATAATAGTAATTTATTATATTAACTTATATTTTCCTTGCTCTCAAACAAAGAAATCTACAATCATCTCTCATGCTTTTCCTTTCTCCCCCCTCCTTCCCTTCCCTTTCGTTCCATTTCAAAATTACAAACAGAGTGTTATTGTTCGTCTTTCCCTTTATAAGATCCTAAAATATCTCTTAGTGATTTCAACTGCATGCTTGAGCATATTTTGCTATGACTCTAGTGACATATCGCCATATCTTCGTGTTAAAGTTGGTGTTATATTGAAAGCATGATATAGAGCATCTGTATCAGTCTTGATATGAATTGGCTCTGGTGGTGGCTCAGTAGTTAGTATCAACTGGTACAAGAAAGTGGGGATTTGAGATAATTTGATAGGTTATAAATCTATTTTTAGCTTACTAAAATGAAAAGAAATATGATGTGGACATTTATCAAGTAAAGTAAATATATACACATAACTAGGCAAAATTGCTATTTAGTTGCAAGGACAGTTAAAGAAGAATGCTTTTGGGATTCATGAAGATTATAAAAAAACTGTTTGAGGCTGATGTCCAAAATTGTTCTCTAGCATGTTTCAGGATAGTATTAGTCCATAATCGTCTCTATTAACAGAAGGGAATTTAGGTTTTAGATGAGATCTTCAAGTTTCCAGTGTTCCTTGTACTTTTCAATTTTCGGAAAGATGTGTTACAACTTACTTTTACCTTGTTCGTGGTTTGTCCATAGCATTATTGCACGAGTCAGTTTGGAAAAGCAGAATAAGTCTTTACATACTTCAATCTGAAGGTTTTGGATCTTTCCTTAGAAATAGATGATCTTTTTGATAAAGTTTTCGGTGGATTGACTTGTGTTGTAAAAGAAATTTGGTCTTTTCAAATTCATGTAGACAACATGAAAGCATGAGTTTGCACTAAATTTCAGCGCTCTGCTTGGCAATTGTTTGATGTTCTGTTTCCCCAACCCCTTGGTAACGGGGAGCATAGTTGTCATGGTGCTATGGCGAGACGTGGTGACAGTTGACCGCCAGGACGCCTCCATGGCGTCAAGTCGGTAACAATGTACAATTTATGCATTATTTATTTTACTTAAAAAGTGTATTGAACAAGAAATTTTTATATATATTAAAACTCAAAATATAATAACTAACACTATAAATACAATTAAAAACACAATTATATACTTCACAATCTAAATTCAAAAATAAAACACTTAGACATTAAAACAAATCAACAAACACTACGTAGAAAATAAAGAATCAACCAAATCAATACCCATATGTGGTTGTTAAGGCGTTGCCCAAGTGTCGAATAGGCGTCCAAGCGGTTACTCAAGGTCTAGGCGAGGATACGTTTAGTTGAAGCCTCGGTAATGAAGTTGTTGCTTTTGATTGCCTAGGTGACGATTCAGACGACTTCATGTTAAGTCGTTGCTTTTCGACCAAATGTTTTACGGATAACCCAGAACTCTAAGAGAGAAAAAGAGGAAGAGAGAAACTCAACGACCAAGTGTTATACGGATAACTCAGAACTCTAGGGGAGAGAGAGATGAAGAGAGAAACTCGTAATTGCTTGTCGAGATGTCGCTCATTAGATTGCTGATTGGAGATAAATGATACACGAACTGTGTTGTTTTATTTGACTTTTATTTGAGTATGGCACTATGGCCATGGGCGGAACCAGGGGGTTCATATGACCCCCACCCTGGAATTTTCGAAGGTTATTTGTTTTCCTTTTTCTTCTTTTTTTTTTATGTATTTTCTTTTCTCATTTACTTTTTTTTTAAGTGAGGCAAAAAAAAGTGGTAACAATTCTCTCTCTAAACTAATTAAAAATAAAAAGTTAAAGAAATAAAACAATTTTTATTGGATCCTACTATATTCCATGAACCACAATATAAGGTTTTGAATATATAATATTATAATTTGTAATTTATTTATAAAAGTAGCTAATCAGTTGACTAAAAATTTCAAAATCAGATTAATAGTTTCATAGTTCGGGAAAAATTATATATATATATATATATATATATATATATATATATATGTATATATGTATTTAAAGTCATTAGATTCACAACTCAAAAGTTGACAAGGGTTGGAATAGGATGTTGTGAAATACTATAATTGAGCAAAATGAATTTGAAAGAAGTACTCCAAGGGTTAATAAATAATTTTTTTACTGATATATTTTGACCCCCTCTATAAATATTCTGGTTCCGCCACTGACTATGGCTGTATGTATTAGTATGATCCATTTATTATCCAAACAAGCCTTTGCTAAATGTTTACGGATGGTTAAAAAGCATTGTCCATGTCTCCAAGATATACTTTTAGGGGGTGTTTGATAAAAACTAAATGAATCTGAATCTGAACGAATTGAATTTGAATCTGAATGAAAAAAGTTATTTGAGAATTAACATGTCTGAAACATCTCAATGACAGAATTTTATTATTTTACCCCTCTGAAAAAATTCAAAGTAGTTGTAAATTTATTTAATATTACTTAATATAATAGTTAATATTTTTTAAATTTTTTGTTTTTAATTTTTTTTTTCTTTATTCAATTTGTTCATTCATCGAAAAAAAATCGACTTAGCCATTCAAATTTCAATCATCCTAATCGATTCAACCATTTAGACGATTTTTTTTCAAAATAAATGCACTTAATGGCTGACCTATTCAGCCATTCAGATGTATTCAATCCTAAACAAATAGCACCCTAGTTTAGTGGTTTACCAAGACTAATATGTGGTCATATAAGTTGCCACGTGTTAGCTTCAAGTTACAACTTTAAATTAAAATGTTTTAAATTCCGTGTTTATTTAATCACTAAAATGACATTTAAATTCCCACTTAAGTAAACCTAATAATTATCTTTTATATCCAAATATATCCTAGAAGTTTGAGATTCTTTCACTACACTTGAAATTTTGTTCTTTAGTTTTGGCCCCTTTTATAGTAAATAATTTTTTTTGACTTGTATATGTGTGTGTATATATATAAATTATAACTATTATTTCAAGTTTTATTGCATATAATTTTCCTAAGTTTAATGTATTTGAGAAGTACAATGCATATAAAATTATACATATATATATAAATTGTATGTTGTTAACAACTTGTTGCCTTGTGGACGACTAGTCGGGAGCCTTATCGCCTACGTCCTTAAGCTCCCGGCTACTGCCTCGCCTTGACTCGTCGCCTTGACAACTATGCATCCATAACACATTACAAGTCTAATAAGTAATACAATTACACCACATAGCAAGTCCATGTGTTATGTCATGGGTAAAAAATGACTTGATCACTTAACTTGGCAGCTGCCTTGGTAGCTCAGCGTCCAAGGGGTCGTCTTGTCTTTCTCTAGCACCAGTACGCCTAGTCATCGCCTAGGCGATGCCATGACAACCATGATGGGGAGAGGGGGGTTTGGGCTGTGTGTGAAAACCTTTAGTGGATTACTTGGTAACCATATTCCCAGTTGCCTTTTACATAGACGAACCATTAGTCTTGGGATTGGTTTTTTGAAAAATTAATGTCAGTATGGAAGCACACAACATCATTCCTAGCTAGGTGTTTCTGTTTGCTACTTTTCTGTGAATTAATGCATGTTTCTGATCCTGTATACAGTAACGCTTCTGATAAACAACTTTATATTATGCAGTAATGTTTACAATTTATATCATTTTTATATTAAGATGCATGTATAATGACATTCCCTGTAATTGTATTTTTTTGGCTTCCTGGAAATACAGAGACGACATTGCCTGGGTTTACTGTTCTACAATGAGCTGCTCCACATATTCTATCTACTTCGGATATGCGACTACAAGAATGCTACTCAACATGTAGATAAATTGGATGCTGCTATTAAGGCTGACCTACAGCAAATGCAACAAATTCAGGAGCTCAACAAAGAGCTCGATGCTATATATCAAGGTCTCTCTCGCTCTGACCTACACTACAGAGATAGAGTGGCACTTGCTGGCAAGCAAGCTCAGCTTGAAGAACAACTCAGTGGTCTTACTGGACTGAGCTCAATTGGCAAAGATGCTTTGGAGCCATCATATTTTGGAAATGTGAGACGAGCATGGGGCGATAAACTTGAGTTGGCGCCACCTCCCATTGATGGAGAGTGGCTACCTAAAAGTGCTGTCTATGCACTAGTGGATCTTATGGTGGTTGTTTTTAGCCGTCCAAAAGGACTTTTTAAGGAGTGTGGGAAGCGGATTCAATCTGGACTACACACCATTGAAAGTTGGTTTTTTATGTACTTCATATTCTTTCTATTTCCATTTGACTAGTTTCTGTTGGCTTTAAATTTTATTCTCCTTTTAATTAACAAGTAATAGAATGCATTTAGAAAATGTGAAAAATGGGTTAATTCGTTATTCATGTACACACAACGTATACAAAACAAAGGGCACAGGTACCTTGAATTTATTATCCGCACTTTTTCTTGCAATCTATTATTTGCATTTACTCATCTATAATCTTACTTCGGGGATTTTTTTTGTAGCCTTTATGTTGTGGCCTTGTGGGTGTTAATCCTTTGCTTCTAGTCTTAAACGAAAAATTTGATAGTTCCCCAAATTTTCGTACTTGTACTCCCTGAAAAGGTGACCTATACAGTAGTTTGTTCTAGTATTCTAGACACTTTCCTCTTTAACCATTGCTCGCTTCGTCCTGCGTTTATAGAATAACTCTGAAAGCAAAGGTTGTGCGAAGACTTTGGGGAGATCTTTGTTTATCCACAAGTACACAGATATTGATGATCATGACATACTAGTGCTGTATACAGGATACTAGGGTATGAGACCTTCCAGACTGGGAGAGTGAGCGTTTATAGATGCTGCTTTCGATAAGTCTTGGGTGGTTTCAATTCCTATTCTTACTTTTTCCCTTGGTTGCTTGCTTCTTGGTGGCTTATCAAAAGAGGCCACATTACTGTCTCTCATTCTTCCTCTGCACTCTTCCGGTGGTCACCTAAGTTAGATCATGTTGTGAAGCTAAAATCTTTATTCTCTGAGGTGGCAATTAGGTAATCTGATATGCAAATCCAACTCAGGGTCTTCTCCAGTTGGTTAGATTTTTAGAATGAAGTTTGGGTCTTGGAAACTTTCTTTGCAATTCTAACCTCAACTCTGAAAGAAAAAGTCAGAGAAATTTATAAGGTCTGCAAGCATGTAAAATGGTTGATTAATGTTATGAAGGGAAATCATATTAACTTATTGTCTTTTAATGCTTGTCAGCAGTTCAAAAGATATTCTGCATGTTTATAGTGTTTTTTATAGGTAAAAATTTGTTTCTTGTTTATTGTTGTAGTGTGGATACTTCTAGGGAAAGAGGAGGGGTTAGAGTATAATTATAGATTTCCTGACCTGTATGATAATATATGAAGAGAGCAATTAAATATGAGAAAAAAGTGAAGGAAGGTTTATTCACTACTGCATCTTGCAGTCAAATTTGATCCAATCTCCCCCCCTTTTGATATAAATATCATATTGCTCAATATTTTCAAATACTTTTGTAAAGAATAGATGATAAGTTTAGAGGTTTCTGTTAGGATATGCAAATTCAACACTAGCTACATGCTCAGCTTCAAAACCTAAATTATTCTATACATGCAGGAGAACTGGCAAAGCTTGGAATCAATGATAGTGTGAGAGGTTAGCTGCAATCTTCTTGGTGCATTCTTTTATTTTCCTTGGATTAAATCTTGATGTATACTCGGCAAAAGTAATTATCTCTATTTTATCAGATCTATGTTAAGCTCATAATTGTGTATGCATGTTTTTGAAATGCTTGACTTGCAGAAGTGGATTTACAACACACTGCCATTTGGATGGCTGGTGTATATTTGATGCTTCTAATGCAATTCCTTGAAAACAAAGTTGCAATGGAGCTAACACGGTCCGAATTTGTTGAGTCTCAAAAGGTTCGTAGGAATTGTTTGATAACCTCATTATGTGATTAAAACTGAAAGCATCATATATTAAAATTTAGTGCCGCCCTCTGTAGTATAGCTTCCCCACCAAATCTGCATTGTGTATATAACTGAGACTTGTTGCAAAAAAATGGATATTGCTTGTATTCCTGAGCTGTGATGAATTGGTCTGTTTTCCTATTTGCAGGCTTTGGTGCAGATGAAAAATTTGTTTATTCGCTTT
The DNA here is from genome assembly GCA_020205605.1 of Panax ginseng. NCBI lineage: Eukaryota > Viridiplantae > Streptophyta > Magnoliopsida > Apiales > Araliaceae > Panax > Panax ginseng. The sequence continues at coordinate 544,509 of CM035136.1, read as the reverse complement.
CCAACAATCTTAGAGGCTTGTGAGAGCATTGTTGAGATGCTCCGAGGGCAGTATGCTCATTCTGTTGGCCGTTATAGTGAAGCTGCTTTCCATTTTATTGAGGCAGCAAAGGTTTTATTTCAGATATAACCTTGGCATGGAATACATTTTTCATCAACAAATTTGCTCTCCATTGTTTTCTCATGGACTACTTCACAGTATCAATAGATTTCAGTACATTGCTACATTTTAATATTAGTTAGATGACCTATTATCAGATGTTACACAATTACAATGCAGCACCAGAGTTAACACATGAGAATACTTGCCATCCTTTTCCTGTCCTGTTAGAGGAAGTAGTATATGAATCAAATAAAACTAAATGTAAAAGTAGATCAACACACATTGTGGGTGAATTTATTTTCTTGTTCAAGTATACTGTCGAGTTTGGTGATTGAGACATTTGATGTAGAACAATGAATAAATGGGTTGAAAATTAATAAAGGAATTTAAAATTAGGGCGATTCAACCGCAGGAGAACCATTACCCTTGGGGTTTCCCGACCGCAGTAAGAATAGGATATTGATGGCAATCAACAATAGGATTAATTCAATATCAAAGCATGTCTAATAATCTGTCATGTCTTACATATTTATAATAAAAAGAAACTCTAATAACCCTAAGCCCCCTAACAGTTGGGCCTATAAATAAAACCCAATATTGAAATAAACTAATAAATAATAAGTCCAATACTACTAAGTAAATAAACACTAATAATAAATAGCAAATCATTCATGACGACGTCTCATGGACCCTGCTTGAAGACTGAAAAAGTGAAAGCCTTATATCTCTCCAAACTACCTGGATCAAGTCGACGAAACTCTTTAACACTAATCCATGTACAATCATCTGGAGGCTTGCTGCGCCACTTCATCAAAAATTGACGACAACCACCCTGCCCGGTCGACACAACCCACTCATCAAACACATCCTCAATAACCTATGTTGCACACTTCGTAGGAACAATAGGAGGTACGGGTGGAATAGGTAAAGGAGGGACAAGTATAGGCTCAGTAGGGTTAACAAGTGTAAGGCGAAATAGGGGAAGAAGTTGGAGAAGAAGTGGAAGAGGGGGTGGAATCATCAGAATGATAAAGAGTAAGGTCTTCCACATTAAATACATGACCAATACTCATATTACTCGAAAGATCCAATTCGTATGCATTAACACTAACTTTGTTTCAAACTCGAAATGGACCCATCCTCTTAGCATTCACTTTCTTCCATGTGCCAAGAGGTAATCTTTCAGCACGGTGTTGCAGCATCACTCGATCATTCTCATTAAAATCTTGATACCTGCGATGAACATCTGCAGTAGACTTATAATTTTCATTGCTCATTAATTTTCTTTCTCATCTTTGCTTGCAAATCATGAATGTGATTCGCAAAAGACTGCAAATTCACTAGCCCTATATGCAGTGGGAAGGGGAGTTAAATCAATAGGTTTCCTAGGTTGATAATAAGTGTAAGCCTGAAAAGAACTCACTCCAGTCGAACAATTAATTGATCTATTTTTTTTGGGTTTTAAGGCAAATCGGACCGGACCGAACCGACCGGTTCGGGACAAAGAAAACTGGTTATGAACCGGTTCGGTACAAACCGGTTGTCGGTTTCCATTAGCTAATTTGTATATCCGTTATGCACCGGACCGAACCGGTTAATTGGGTCCAAACCTTTTCTTTAGACCTTTCATGTTTAGCCTTGTGAAATAGTCTACTCTATTTATAAAATGGAGGTAAGACAATAAAAGACAAATTAGACAATGTGGGACTCTAAAACAAAGAAATATTGGAACCAAAGGACTAGACCCATTCTTATAGCTGCTTGTTGAACTTAATATTTCTTCAGGTGTTGATGTGGGACAAATGTCTAACCTCAAGCTAAATGCCTACCAAGTGAGAGTAGCACATTTCATCCTAGTGAATTCTACCCTACGTGGACAGTGGAAGCTCCAACTGATGCTCTTAAACATGTTCTCCAGCAGTCCAGCACTATATTGGATGGCAATCTGTCCCACGACTAGCTGATGAGACAGTATATAATGGACGATGCTCCGCCTCTTTTGTCCAAATTGAGAGCATACCAAATCTTATTATAGTGGATGAGTTATGAATTGGGTGTTGATTGTGTTAAATTCAGGGCTAATTTTGGTATAAGTTTTACTACTATTTTCCAATTGCAAAGACTCATTGTGTATATAACCCATGGTTAATGTCTTTAGAGTGGAGCATCCTCTTGATTGTCCTGATCATTCAGCCTGGAAAAGTTTTGAAGCCTTTATTTTTTAAGAAACAAGTTTTGTTAGTATTTACATAAGTGGTGGTCCTTTTTACCCTGGATGATTGGCTTATACTTGGTGTAGAATTGATTGTCTTGTTTTATCTTATCAATGGTTAAGGTCTTTAATCAGTTCTGTTTTATGGGGGGTTTGTTCTATTAAAAAAAAATCGTTTGATGCATTGGTTAATTGAAAAAAGTCTTAAAAGGAAATTTTCCTTATAAAATACTACAAAGTGAAAAGGCTTCCTAAGTTCCAAAGTAGAAGTCCCACATTGGTTAATTGAAAAAAGTCAAGGATTACCAAGTGAAAAGGCTTCTTAAGTTCCAAAGTAGTCGGTTCGGTATACCGATTCAATCGGTACCTAGTTTTAGGTGGATTCAGTATCCGGTCCGGTTCGGTGATGAACATCCCTACATAAAACCTTATCCCATATAGACGCATGATATCCCACACGATAACATATCAAGTCACCTAGATTTCTATTAACAACCTTAGTCTAACCATCGATTTGAGGATGATACGTAGTAGAAACTTAAGCGTGGTGATAAGTTTCTTCTAAAGAGTTTTTCAAAAATAACTCATAAATTTCACATCTCTATCAGAAACTATAGTCATTGGACATCCACACTATCTCACCAAAGAAAATCATGACAATATGTTATTTGTTATCAATTTTGTTACAAGGAATAAAATTTGTCATCTTAGTGAAACCGGTCCACTACAACAAAAACTGAATCAGTCACCTCTAGGCCCTCGATAACCCTAAGACAAAATCCATGCTAAGATCCTCCCAATGTGAATGGGGAACCATAAGTGGAGTGTTCAAACTTGTGTTCTGCTTCCTACCCTTAGCAGTCTGACATGTGCGACACTCGTAAATAACACGAGCTACATCCCTTTTGAGGCTAGGTCAAAAGAACCTATCCTCTACAATGGTAATAGTCTTATCTCAACAAAAGTGTCCAGCTAAACCTCCCGCGTGCAACTCTAACAATAAATACTCACGCATTGTTGTACTAGGAATACACAAGCGGGTGCCCTTAAAAAGATACCCATCATGGATACAAAAATCACCAGAGAGGGGTGGAGAACTAGGATTTGTAGGGTAGCATAAATATCACTAAAGTCTCGACAATTAGGGTGCTCCTAAATAATGATAATCATAATGCGTTCAAAACACAACTTTCACTTTCAAAGAGTTGACAAGGACAGACACCTACTCAACGCATTGACAACCACATTCTTTGTCCCTCTGCAATGCCTAAAGACAAGAATACTCCTGGATAAACTTACCCACCTAGCGTGTCGATGCCTTAGCGTTTTTTGGGAGTTATGGTACTAGAGTTGAAACAACCCGGATCAAATTCTGAGTCCAGAACTAATTTCAATCGAATCAAATTCATCCAAAATATGGTCTTAAAATCGTTGGCCCAATAGTATCTTCTTGGGTCATCTTAGCCCACTACATGCTCACCAAAAAGATCACGACTTGAAGGTACTATTGGTAGTTACTTAATTCCTTATAGACAATTTTTTTCCATATCTTTCGATGTGGGACTGAGGTGTTATAAACTGTCTCACTTAAATTTCTGATGTCCCTGTTAGAAACGATCACACACGGTCCATATATCTTTGCCTTTCTAGCTATTGTGGGATAATACCGATTGGTTTCGTGTCCCCACCTCCGGCAACCCGATCAGATAGCCTGACCTGAGCTTTCGAGAGTCGGCTTTGATACCATATGAAACAAGCCAGGTCAAATTTTGAGCCAGAACAAATCTCGGGTCAAATCCAACCAAAATAAGCCTTAAACCATTGGCCCAATAGTATGTTCTTTAGCCCACCACAAGCTCACCCAAAAGGTCATGACTTATAAGTACTATTGGTAGTTACTTAATTCCTGATATACAAACAAATTTTTTCACATATCTTTCGATGTGGAACTTGGGTATTACAGGAGTGCTTGATGGTCGGAGTAAAGAACAAACGCCCTATGCAACAAATAATGTCGCCAATACCCAAGTGCTTGGACTATAAGCATAAAACTCCCAATCATAGGTAGAGTACTTTTGTCTAGCCTCTTTCAATTTCTCACTAAAGAACGCTATCAGATGACCCTCCTGACTAAGCATTCCCCCTATCCATACGCCCAAAGCTTCACATGCTAACTCAAACACTTTACTAAAGTCTTGATTTCCACGAAGGTTTTGGTAGCCAATTTAGACCAAACGAACTCCCTTTTTTAATCTATCAGTGATAGGAGTCATAATGGTACTAAATCTTCTAATGAACTTCCTATAAAACATAGCTAAGCCATGTAAGCTTTGAGCTTCGGGAATATTATAAAGTTCAGGCCACTCATTAATAACTTTTACTTTCTAGGGGTCGGCATAAACCCCTGTTTAGACATCACAAATATGAGGAAAATGACCGACTTCTGAACAAAAGAACACTTCTTTAAATTCACATCGACTTTCTCACGTAGAAGAATTGCTAGAATCTCCCGCAAGTGAAGTAAGTGTTCATCTCGGGTTTTACCAAAATTTAGTATGTCATAAAAATAGACAACTACAAACTTGCCTATGAAAGGACGTAGCACCTGATTCATAACTCTCATAAATGTGTTGGGTGCATTGGTTAAGCTTAAGCTAAAAGGTAAGACTAACCACTCATAAAGTATGTTCCCTGTCTTAAAGGCAGTCTTCCACTTATCTCCCTCTCAGACGTGGATTTGGTGGCATTTACTTCGTTGGTTTATTTTGGTGAAAACACGAGCCCCGATCATCGTATTTAACATGTCATCAAGCGTAGGTATGAGAAACTCATATTTGATGTTGATTTTATTTATGGCTCGGCTATCACAACACATCCTCAAATTCCCATCAGCCTTGGGGGTGAATAAAGCTGGAATTGCACAAGGGCTAAGGCTCTTTCTAACGAAGCCCTTCCTCAACAACTCACCTACATGTCGTCTCATCTCAGTCTGCTCTATGGGATGCATCCTATAATGTGACAGATTAGGTAAAGAAGACCCCAGAACAAGGTTAATGACTTGCTGGATGTCCCTAAGAGGTGGTAACCCATCGGGCAACTCAGTAGGCATAACATCGGCAAACTCATGTAGAATCATGTAGAATCTGCCTAATATCACTATGAATCTCTCTATCTCCTTAAGAACATCTCTCACCTCTTTAGCTACCACCGCATGGCGCATACACAACCTTTTCCAACATACTCCGTTCAAACTCCTTTCTATTAAGAATATGGAGTGATTTGGTTTGTTGGGTAGGTAAGCTAGTCTTCTTTGGTTGAATCTTGGACGACACTTGGTGTCTCACAGGTGCTAATGATATATTTTCCCCCTTGTGTATAAACACGTGATCGTCCTCCTATAATGAGTCACATCACGGTCATATAGCCAAGGTTGCCCTAGTAGAATATCTGCAACAACCATATGAAGGACATCACACCAAATACTCTCATTGCCCTGACGGTGGATCGACACTTGACATCTCTTTAACACAGGAATGAATGTGACCCAGGTGATGCTAAAAGGCTGGGGATGTGGTTTTGCCTTTAGCTTCATTTGTGGTAAGGCGGACTCAGCAACCACATTTAAACAATTACCCCCATCGATGATACTTAGAAGAGATACTACCTACTTTGTTGTAGGTTTGAAATCTGGTAATTTTCCTCTAATCATCCTCTCTCTTAGGACTCGTGAAAACGCACATTATGACACTTACCTTATTACTTATCTTCTCTAGGTGCTCATCGACCTACTCATCTTGCGAGTAATACTCACCCTCGACTTCAGCCCCGACAATATCCCCCTCTTTTAAAGTTTCCTCTACAACTATTACCCGTTGGCAATTGTGAGTGGGGCACTCAAAAGACTTATGCCCTAATCTCTGTCACGTAGAACACCTTTCTTGGGTAGTAGATTGAGAGTTGGGTGTAGTTACGCCCTTCCCTTTGTCACAAAATGGCCCAATTACGGTGTTACTAGCCTTAGAGGACGCTTGAGAAGTTGGGAAAGGTTTACTCTGTGAGATGTGAGAAATTTCAGCCATTGGACTGACCCGAGTAAGAAGAGACTCCTAGTGATACCCTTTAATCTATACTCATTATCTATAGCTGACTGGAAAAGGTCAACTCGGGTAGTGATTGAAGTTCAGGATGTGTGATTGAAGTTCAGGTCGTAACCCATTCTTGAACTTCATAATGGTCAATCTATTACTCTCAACTCCCTAAATCTACAGATGTAATCAGCAATAAACATGTTAAAATTGTCATACTGCTCCATTAACCTATCGGTATATCCTACTGGTAAATAATATTGCTTTAGGCGAGTTTTCATTTCCCCTAATACTTGATAGGTGGCTTACCTAGACGCTCCAAGTCTCTCTCAACCCCTAACTAGAATAAAGTGGCCAATTTCACTAATTTTATTTTGGTGAATCGCAACTTACTATCCTCAGACATCTCATACTAGTCAAAATACTTCTCTATACTAAATAACCAATCTAGGACTGCATTAGGATCAAATCTACCGTCAAATTCGGGTGCATCTACCTTGATTTTTCTTTAGTCATCATCGTAAGGATCATGCCTAGGATGTTCATGGTGCCTAACATGTGGGTTTTAGACATACCCATTCCCATTACTCCCCAGAGAGGTTCCATTACAGACTGTTTTTGTTCAATGTGTGTGATCTTATCATTCATTTGACCCAGTTGTGCTACTATAACTACTAATTGGTCTTGATTTTCTTCTAAAGCAGTTTTGGTACGTGTAGTCATGATGCAAATGCAGATGCAAATGCAAGTGCAAAGCTGAGATAATATAGAAATTTAATGGAAGCAAATTAAAATTATAAATCTAAGCCTATGCAATTGCAATCTCAAAATCTAATAATAATAACCGAATATTAGGCAACTAAATGGAATAATATGCAATTTAAAAGAATAAATCCAAAATAAGTTTTCAAAAATTTTAGTACTAATGAACGAAGGAAATTCAAGTGATTAAGTATTTAAAATGCAAATACTCAAAAATGAAAATTTTACTCTTTTTTTTAATGGACCTAACTGAACAAAAAGTAAGAAATTGAGGAGAATTGTTAAGTTTGAAAGTTTGGGGCTCTGTATGTAAGAAACAGGGGTGAAAAAATGTAGACTAATAAACTCTGGGTAATGTTTAATTAACGAACAACAGGTAAGGGGACTAAATGGCAATTACGCATGGCTTTTAACTTCTTTAAGGAAAGTTTTAGGGTTACCTCTTATTTTTCCAAGTACACAGTATAGCAGAGGAATGAAGAAATGGGGGGAGTGAGCTTGTCAATGACGCAAGGGGAAGTGGTAGCGCAAGTGGCGGGCACATGTACATCATTGTTGTTCTTTCTTCCTCTTATCTCTTCTTCTTTACTACCTTTGTTCTTATTCTCTTTTCCTTTTTCTTTCATGATGTGGTGTGGGATGTTGGTGACAGGGTTAGGATCGCCGAATCAGAGTTTTTAGTGACGTCAGAGTTTGGGTTGAAGATTTGTGGGCCGTCGTGCGGGTCGATGAGGTTGTGGGTCGTGATCTGATGGTACGAGGTTATGTGATGCCGTAATTTGGGTTGGGTATGAGTTGGATTGGCCAGACTTAGTGATGAAACATTGATTTTGTAGTTGTTGCAGCAGTGGTGTGATTGCAGCGGCGGCTGACTCTGTGATGGAAGGCGATGGTTGCTCCGCCAAGGTTTTTGGAGGCTTTCTGCGTGGCACAATCACGTCCCAGAGGCAAACCTGGCTTTGGTACCAAATTGATGTAGAGCAATGAGTAAACGGGTTGAAAATTAATAAAGATATTTAAAACTTGGGTGATTAAACCTCAGGAGAACCACTACTTCTATGGTTTCCCGACCACAATAAGGAGAGAATCTTGATCGCAATAAACAATAGGATTAATTTAATATCAAAGCGTATCTAATAATCTGTCATGTTTTACATATTTTAATAAAAGAAACTCTAATAACCCTAAGCCCCCTAACAGTTGGGTTTCTAAATAAAGCCCAATAATAATTCCCAATACCGAAATAAACTAATAAATAACAAGTCCAATACTATTTGAGTAAACACTACTAAATAAATAAATTGAAAATAATCCACCACAACGACGCCTCATGGATCGATCCCTATCAACATTACAAGTGATACTTTAAATATAGGATTTTTCAAATATATACTTAATAGAAGAGGTTTACATTACAAGTGGGACTTTAAATATAGGAATTTTCAAATATATACTTAATAGAAGAGGAAAACCTTACTTTAGTAAACTAGCCACACAAAAAATACTTGTAGGGAAAATTGCACTTTTTCCTATTCCTTTTACTTTAATTAATTTTATTGTTACAAGTTTCTATACATGCGCTTTTCCTTTGATTTCAATTGTAAGTTAAAGTTATCAGTTGATTGTATCATTAAGGAGCACTATTTCCTCAAGTGATTTTTGATATTTCCTCAAGGTTTCCTCTCACATGAGATTAGAATAGGTCCCACCTTAATGTAGACGGAACCTTTTGGATATAACAAAAATATTTGTGGAAATACCATTTCCAAAATATATTGCGAAAGTCCACACTAGTCTAACCTCATATCCCAATTGTGAATTTCTTAAACATTTGTTATTACTCACTAAGAAAAAGTAAATTAAAAGGATTCCTCGGTGTCCTTTTAATTTACTTTTTCTTAGTGAGTAGTGATAATTATCCTTGGTTTTCTCTTCCCTTCTTCCTCCCCTGATTCAGTGTTCTAAAAAGGGCAGCAAATGGACTTTCGAGCGCTTAGGCCTTGTAATCGGGGCCTAGGTGCTTTGCTATGCGGGGCGGCACTAGGCAGCTTCCCGAGGCAGTGTAATTGTATTTTTACTTTTTACATTTGTAAAAAATATTAAGTCTATTCAAATTAAGTGGGACGGATCTAAAATATTATCAAATTACGGGGCCAAGTTTTTCAATTTTGATAGAAATTTGGGACAATAGTAATTTTTAACAAATTAGAGGGACAATATCTAATGTTATCCTATCCTATCTGTAATAAGAAAATAGATCGGAACATTACATTTTCTTTAGGGAAGAGGAGGAAACAAGTTGCAGCAATGGTGGGGGTGGATGGCAACAGTGATGGCATTTCAGTTTTCAAGTTTATGACAATTGAATAAGAGAAAGCAAATTATCTCTTTTCTTATTCTGATAGTTACGAGTTTGTGGGACATTTTCTTATCATCTGTTCAGTACCAAGTCACAAATGTCAAGAAAAGGGATGAATAACTAAACCCTAAAAAAAGTATCACTTAGTGAAGCATATACCAGTTTCTCACATTGTTCATCTTTCTTTTGCATCTCTATGAGTTTATCTACAAGCACATTGTTAGTGTACAAGTGTATTAAACAAGCATTTGTTAAAGACGGAAATGGGTAGAGTTATAGACAGTTGAGGCTCTAATATCTGGGTGTTTATGTATTCTTGGGCATTTGGTTAAACAATATCTATTGCTCCATCTTCTTTCTCATCTCTCAGAATTTATGTATTCTTGTGCACATGGCTACTTGCCTTATATTTTATTTTTGTCTTATTCTCTTTGAAATCTAGGCTGATTTGTTTAGGTAACTAATATGAATCACTAAGAAAATTACTTTTTTGTGAAGTTACTAAATATAGCTTGTGGATTTCGTTTGTAGGTGACGGAGAGCAAATCACTGCAAGCTATGTGCCAGGTATATGCAGCAGTCTCTTATATCTGCATTGGTGATGCAGAATCTTCTGCACAGGTAAACTTAATACTTAATTACTATACTGTACTAATTTTTTTTCTGATGTTCTGACATAAGTGTCATAAATTCAGGCTCTTGATTTGATTGGACCAGTTTACAGAATGATTGATTCTTTTGTTGGAGTTCGAGAGAAAACCACTGTCCTTTTTGCTTATGGGTTTTTGTTGATGAAACAGCAGAATCTACAAGAAGCACGGTAAACGTTAACTTCTAATTTGACAACAGCTTCTTTCCCGGACAGAATTGTTTTTTGTTGTTGTTAGTATCTGGACAGAGTGGCATTACAATATCCCTTGAATACTCTATAATCTTCTTTTGCTGTAGCAGAAAATTTTCTTCTTGTTTAGTTCTAGAAATATTTAAGTCCACATTCAGATCATAAGAATTGAGGACTGTGAATAGAATCTTAATGAATAATGGAATAATGGATGCCTGACTAAAAGATTCTATGAGTCGTGATATCCAAGTGTTTGGACGCAATAATAATCTTCACCTGGAAATAATTTTCATATTAGTTGCACTTCATTAATTTAAGATTTTGTATTTCCTTATGCAGACTTCGACTAGCTAATGGCTTGCAGACGACCCACATTACTCTGGGGAACCTTCAACTTGTTTCACAGTATTTGACTGTCCTTGGAAACTTGGCACTTTCTCTTCATGACACTGGACAAGCGAGAGAAATCTTGAGATCCTCTCTTACATTGGCAAAGAAGCTTTATGATATCCCCACTCAGATCTGGGTTCTATCAAACATGACTGGTAAATCTCCTTTGTTATCCCTGGTAAATCTCCTTTGTTATCCCTTGGCATCCCCTCTCTCTCTCTCTCTCTCTCTCTCTCTCTCTCATATATGTATATATATATATTGTGACACCCCCAAATCCGGGTACTTCAATTCCACGGGATTTGGTGTTCACTATACAAATATCATCTATCTATCTACCCATAATAAATGCAAACCATGTAATAGATAGAATAAAAATCTTCCCCCTTAAGGGTTACAACATCTGAATAATAATAATACAATTTCAGGTTAAACTAACCTTAAACATCTGTGCGGAATCATAAACAAATAAGTCTTAAACAACGTCATTAATTCAAGTCTTAAGCATAAATACATCATCTAATAAAAATAACAAGTCTTCATCACTTGCTAACTTTGCCCTTGCCTTTACTAGTGGAAGGTTCATCAGTTCTTTCGTTCTTAACTGCAATGTTATTATTAAGCAAGAGTGAGCACTATTGCCCACAAGTATAATAATGAAATAACAGTATAATAACATGCGAATAAATCAAAGACATCTGGATAAAAGCTCAACTTTTGAATCAAAAATGAATAGCAAGAATCAAAAGAATTCTGAGGGTCATAAGACATTGAACTATGTCCTAGGTTATCAAGAGTTATACTTGAAACCTTTAACAGTCATAAGACTATGGACCTTTCTACTCGTGCATTAGGGGGATCAGCCCTTAGTACCATATCTAAGCAAGACAATATCTTAACGCTAACGATAAGTAAATCCCTTTACTGTGGTTCATCTCGGGTTTGACATTTGAGTCCGCACTAAAGGAAGTTTGGTTTGGATAATTCATCGAGGTTTCGAAATTTAGACGCGCTTATCAACTATGGACTAAGTCGAATCAATAAGGGTTCGCTAGTCTAATAAGGTTCAATAATAATGATATTCAAATTGAATAATAATCTTAAGGAGTATACAATATGACAATTATTGTATAACTGAATCATGCTTTGAAAAAATAATCAATCTTTAATATAACATTTGAACTTGAATAATAATAATGATAATTTACTTGAGGTAAATAATAAAGTTGAACAATAATGACAAGTAGGGTTAGGAAACTTGCCTCGTGCGTAGATTACACTTTAACTAAGCACGTTCTTTGAATTAAATCCTACATATCATTCACATTCACAATACCAGTTAATTATAACTTAACTAATCATTATAAACTCATTCTCTTTGTCTACTTTGATTATTTAACTATACTTAGTCAAATTATCACATTTACTGTCACATAATATCACTTCATGAATAATAATTTAATTATGTAATCAATAATTCAATCCACGTGTAATTATGTTATTTACATGCTAAATATCTATTTTAACATCTCATTATACTTATAACATAATTTTATGTTTATTACATTAAGTTAACATCACATTCATGGACTTTAACACTTTAAAAATTCCATCTCTGAACTTTCTGGAGAGTGGTATTTGTGGCGCCACTATTAGATTAAACTTCATGCACAAGGCCACTGCAGTGGCGTCATTTGACTTGAGACACAAGCAGTCATTGCCATGAGGTATGCTTGCGCGGATCATAAACTTGAGTCTGAAGCATGGCTGGCATGAATTAGAACTGCTCGCAATTCGCGAAAATTGCGTAACACGCATTTCAAAAACTCTAATTAAATTACTACTACACGAAATTAATCATATACTCGTGTTATAATTCATGCATAAACATAACCCAACATTTATAGAATGGTTTTAACTCATTAAAACACATAATCACATAACTAAAATATGTGAATTTCACTGACTTTGATGTTCTTGGAGGTTTTGAACAAAAACATAAAATTTAACACTACGGATTCGTTATAACACCGAATCCATTCGTTTAAAGTTTGGTCTCTTCGTATCAACATGCATAATCAAATGAGAGTGGGAATTTTACAAAAACATTTATGTTTGACACATTAAAGTTACGTATAAGGGCCATATGGCCAAAACCCAAAAACTCTGTAAATTTTTGAAATAGCAAGTCATCATATTACGAAACTTATGATATGGAATCATGCAATATATATATATAAAACATGTTATGATACTCGTATTATTACATATATCCATATAATCAACACAATTTCTCAATTACAGAGACTTTGCAGTAAACTTTGAAAACCAAGTTTGTGAAAACTCAAACAACGTAAAAATAGAATTTGGTTTGGAGAAATTACCCAGAGTATAGATTTAGAAGAGATGATCACATATGACTCTTTCAAAACTTGTTGATTACACACTCCCAATATCTATAAATCTCACAATTTTATCTCACAATTTCTCAAACTTTTTCTCCCTCTCTGTTTTCAGACTTAAGGAAAAATGAAATAAAGAAGACGTCGCATCAATTAAACTGACGCATTGTGGAGGTCAGTTACCCATCATGGGTTAACTGCCCTCAACATCTACTAGTGCCATGTTTGGCTAGCCTTAAAGGCTCAATTAATTTAATAAACTCTTTTATCATATAGTTTAAATAATGTCACACTCTTTATAAAATAACTCTATTAATTTATTTAATTTAATATAAATAAAATATGATAATTTCTCATAAATTCATAGTCACATAAATAATTTTCTCATTAATAAATAATGTCAAATTATTAACTCTCTAATTAATAATTAAATTAATTAAATAACATCATGCTTAATTAAATATATCATTTAATTCAATAAGCTCACATAATGACATACTTCGAATAATAATTATTCTCTGCATTAATTTAATAAATGTAACACATATAATTAAATTAATCTACCACAATTGCATCAAGTAATTATTTAATCTAATAATTATATCATCGAAAAATATTTATTTAATTCAATAAATATTAAAATAAATTACAAAATTCTCGTTCGTCACATATATAATACCTTCAATCATGATCTTTTGGGTGGATCCATGATGGGGTAAGATGAACCAAGAAGATGCTATGAGAAGTAGATTAGTTTGATTTGGAAAGGTATAGGTCTTTGATGCATGTCATTACTACAGAAAAGTGTTTGTTTTTGAGGGAACCTTTGCATTTCTAATATAAGAAGTTAGAGTGGGGAAACGCACTGATGGGGATGACAGGTACAAAGTCAAGAAGAAATTTATATTTATAATACAAAAATTTATTATGTTTAATTTAGGAAAAATTGATGTATATAATTATATAGTTTAATTTTCCCTTGTTTTACCAATTATTTTTATTAAGTGTTCTTCAAATCTTTTCCTGCATCATCACAGGTTGATAGCATAAATCTTAGCCTTGCACCAATGGCCCCTGATTTGCTGAAAGGCTCTATATTTAATATTTTCAATGGGATGAAATCATAGTGTTGACACGGTCTCTATGACAGTTCTTTGGTTGTTATTTTAGATGGAGTTCATATTGTTTACTTTAATGAGTTTATCTGGTCAGTATTACATGTTTAGTTAATACAACCTTTTTAATTGCAGCTTTATATCAGCAATTAGATGAGAAAGAAAATGAAATGGAGAATTCTGAATATCTAAGGAAGAAAGAAGATGATCTGCAGAAGAGACTTGCTGATGCACATGCATCCATTCATCATATTGAACTAGTAAGAGCTTTCATCTTCTTTTTTATTCTCTGTACCTTGACTGTTTGTCATGAGAATTGGCTGTTCAATCACTGATTTTCACTTTTGAAACTATAAACAGATTGAGAGAGTAAAAGTTGAAGTTCACAAACTGAATGAATTTGACATCAAGCGAGGGATTGCAGGTCCTTCCATGAGAGTCAATCTTGATATCCCAGAATCGGTGGGTCTGTCAACACCGTCACCTATTCCACCATCTTCAAGGCTGATGGATCTAGATATTGGAAGACGGGGGAAGAGGAAAGTGTAGTTTCCTATCTGTAGAATGTTGCGCCAAGAGATGAGAGTAATGAAAAATAATAGGTGGATGAGGCACATGAGATTGAGGGCGCCTCCATTGTACATCATAATTTCCAGTGGGTATTTTTTTAGATAAAAAAGAAGAAATTTTAGTAGAAGATATAAATGTCATGTGAATCTTATTAATATCATTTGTTTTTTTTAGGGTGTGTTAGCTAGTTTGATATAGCTATTCTTATGGTGCTTTGATTTGTTGCAGCTGCTGTATTTATATGTACAGGTTCTCATGGTTTCCGATATTGATTATTCATTCCCAAAATTTTGTCCTTTATTATATTGTAAATGTTGTTACTTTGAAGAAATTACTGACAGGTAGTCAAGTTCAGTGAATGCCTGGAAAATGGTAGCCATCTTCATCTCTCAGTAGGGTGAAGAAGATTTTGATTGATCATTCATAGTAGGTTAGTTGTAAGAGTGGTAGACCTGACAGAATTGTGCCAATTTTTGCAGGTGATGTAATTTGTTTGAACCTTTCGACTGGATTTAACAGTCACGCCGGACAGCGCAAATAGAAGTATGATGCAGTGTCCAAAAGGAAGTCTCTAGTTTAGTGGATGTTTCTAAATTCAACTTCTTGTATTGGCAAACTGGAGTGGAAGTTTATGAGGTCGGAGTGTTGGGACCAAGAAACTGCCTGGAGGGGGGGATGTGTGATTGTAATGATCATGAAACTAGTTTGATTTTATAAAAAATAATACCAAAGCTACCACTTGGCTTGATTTGGTATACGTTTTTATAAAAATAATACCAGCACTTGGCTTGATTTGGTTTTGGGGGTGGTATCTAAGATTTGTGGTTAGCTACGGTAATATATTCGAACAAATTACACAATGTTATTTATTGAATTTTCAAATGAGATGTTTAATAAGGTTGGCAATCAAAGTGGCTTTTAGTTTTATCTTTTCTATTCTTATTATTTTTCTTTTATTAAAAAGAGAAAAAGAATTTTAGGATTGAATATCTAATATCTTTATAAAAATATTTATTATTTTTTTTTTAAAACAAAGTAAATATAAGGTGTTCGGTGTACGTATCTTGCGATGGTTTCAGTTTAAACTAGTGACAATTGATTATACTCTTTTTGTTCGTAATAAGAAATTTATTTGTCAATTTTTATTTCTAAAATACGAATCTTATTTTTGTAAATTTAGCATTAAATGAAATAATGTCATCATCGTATTCTATCACCACTAAACTGCTAAAATATTTTAGGAATAATTATAAAACAAAAATAAATTCTTAATGTTTGTAAATTAAATTTATAAACAAAACTCTTATTATGGAACGAAGGTAATATTTAAGAGAAGTTCGTATAAGAAATACCTATTGTAAAATAATTTCAGAAGTTGATTTTTTTAAAAAAATATCTTCTCAATAATGATTTTTATGTCCACATTAAACACCAATTTTATTTATAAAAGTACTAAATATATAAAGTATCAAAAAGAGAATTGATATTTCCACAAGTGAAAATATTAGTTCCATAAGATGCTCCTTCATATGAGAGTGGACCTATCTTACTATTCATGTGAAGAGGACTTTGTGGAATTAACATTTTACTTATGCAAATATCATTTCTCTCTAAAAAAAAAAAAAACTTATAAATTCCGGCTACGACGGTTGAGCTCAAGGTGGATTCACCTTTCTACTCTCCTCCCCCCGCTCCCTTATAAGATCCCGACATCAGTGGCGGAACCAGAAGGTTTCATAGGGGGGTCAAAATACATCAGTAATTTTTTTTTTATTTATTGACGCATGAAGTTCTTCTTTCGGTTGTACGACTAAGAAGAGGCAATTGTATCCTGCGAGTCTGTATAGTTTGAAAACGTCTCAAAATTTGTTCGTTTTCGATTGTTGAAAAAATATAATAATTTAATGTGTTTGTAAAAATTGTGGGAATATAGAAATGAGCATATTTGATTGAATCTCTTCACAAAGATTTCTTGATTACATATTAACTAAAGGTTAATTTGGAATGCATTTAAAAATTGAGATGCTTATTATATCACCCATTAATTAAATTAAAGGCTAATTTGGAGTTTCTAATGCATCAAATAAGAAAGGAATTGTGTTTTCATGCGACTTTTAATTGATTTTGACTATTGAAAGCATGTGCCTCAGAATTTTTAAAATAAAAAAATTATATTAATTTAGAGTTTAAAAATATCTTAATTTAATTTTAAAAAGTTTATAATAATTTTATATTGAACAAAACAAAATCGCCTCTTTATGATTTTTATTTGCAAACATTTTGTCATTATTTAGACAATTCAAATTTACGTTTCTCACTCGCATTGAGATGTAGGACCTATAAGAAAAAAATTACAAAAAACATATGAAATATATGTAAATATTATTTTTTTTCCCTCAAAAAATAAAAATAATGTGACAAGTGGCGAGTCTCCACTCTCGTCAATTTTCTATAAATTTCAAACACCATTCCCTCTCCAACTTTCTACAAACATCTATTATTCACACAAAAACAGCCCTGATTTTTCAACCATTTTTCCTCATAATCCTCACCCTCTGTATTGCTTCCCATTTCTCGGATGTCTACGCCGTAGAGGGCGCCCTGAGAGGCCCACTTTTGGGCGGTTTGCAAGCTATCTATGACCCAAAAGACCGAACAGTCCAAGAGATCGAAAAATTTCGTCCACATCGAAAGACAACAACAAGTGGCAACCAATTATCTGGCCTATAGGGGCGTAACTGCAAAATGTTAGGGTACTCTAGCCTTTTAGGGAGAGTCGCTGGGTACCCGACCTTATCAAAGTAGTGCCCCCTAGCCCCACCCCTGTCCGACATATTTGTGAAAGCTCACGAAATGCGAGTGTGATTCCGATAAGGTTGACAGATGCCGCTATAAAGTTTGACGGACATTAACAATAATTCCGAGTTCGAGTTTTCTTTATTTCAAGTGCTATGTATTATTATTAATTAAATAATAATAATAATATGATTTTTTGTTAGTGGTGTAAAGGTTTAACTCACCCGTTATCTATCAAACAAAATACAATTGATTTTGAATTTTCCGCTCACCCTAATAAATCATTTAGGTCGTCCAAAGTTTGGGATAAATCTCACCGTTCATATAGTGCCGGAGGCATGGGACATAACTAGTACATATACATTGTTTAATTGTGACGTCTTATCTATTTTAGAAAAAATCCCATTTATAAAATTTAATAATATATTTTGGTTATAACTTCTGTCAGTTTAATAACAATGATATTGTAGTAAATTTGTGATTATAAACTTAAGAACCCTTTAAAATAAGTCAATCTCACATGAGTTTACGGTTTTCAATCTATAATTTAACCATATACATACTAGATAGAGAAAAAAGAATTGAAAACATGTAAAGTTTTATATACTAATTTGCAAGTTAATAATAAATAATCCAATTTTTACATTTGGCATGTAACGGGCGGGGTCAGACAAGTTGAGAGCTGGCAGCAGCTGTAACTCAGTCGCGGTTACGGCTGCCGATTTTCTCCAACACTCAACATTACTCTACTCATACTCCGAACACAGAAACAAGATATCTTTCATCCCTCGTCGGTATTAATAGAAAAGAAGATAAAAATGCAATCAACAATTGCTTCAAGGTGTCTTAGGGCTCGGAAACTCATCCTCCACAAAGGAGAGATGATGATTATGAATCCACCATTACTCTGCGGCATCAATTCTCCCAGTCACATCTTCACCAGACAACTTTCCACTAGGCGCAATCCATGGGAACTTTCCAGAGCAACCCCGTTTTTCTTCAAGCAACTAAATGCTTTTGTTTCAGATTTTTCTCCCACACCTCCACAAAAACCTTAAGTTCTACCCTCTATACGTGTGTATGCGCCAAGGGTTGAAATTTATGCTTCTTCTACGATGTATGTTTGTTTGTTTGTCAGTTTTCTTTTCTTTTTTATTGAATATGTTTATGTGCTGAACAGGGTTCTATTCCAAATGGGTTTGCACTGTTATCCACAACAACTGGGAGTGATGTAAATGGTACAAAAAATGCCCCTATTACTAAAGGGGGAGCTTCCCAAGAGCAAGTTAACAACACGAAAATCCTTACCTCTCTTGCGAAATCCTTGTGGATGAAAGATAATGTTGAGTTTAGGTTGCGGGTGATCACTGCCTTGGGTTTTTTGATTGGAGCCAAGGTCCAACAAGCTCATAAATGAATCATATTTATTTGTTGTTTATAATCCTTTTTACAACGAAATACCTGAAATGGGGTTCTCCTTCTTTAGGTATTGAATGTTCAGGTGCCATTTCTATTTAAGCTCGCTGTTGACTGGTTAACGACGGCAACAGGGAATTCTAGTGGTCTCGCTGCCTTTGCAACTGCTAATTCAACTTCTGTAGCTGTTTTTGCAAGTCCAGCAGCTGTTTTGATTGGATATGGGATAGCACGGACAGGGGCTTCTGCTTTCAACGGTACTTCACTATGAAGTAATTGCTAATGCTCGTCTTCAAATTTATAAATATTAATATATTTTTTTTGTTTTCTATTAGATTTTTAGTTTTTAGTTTTCAGTGATATTTTATAACTTTCCAGCCCATTCTTATAATTGCATGGATGCATTTTTCAGAGTTGAGAACTGCAGTGTTCTCAAAGGTAGCATTGCGGACCATCCGGTCAGTTTCGAGAAAGGTTCGTGATTTTTAGTTTGTCATTTTAGTATATTATAAATGATCGAGGACCATGGCATCATAACAGATTTGCACATTTCTTGGCATGTTGCCCCCGCTCCCTCCCTACAAAGAAAAACACATTATATATTTGCTTATTTATTTCAGTAATTTGTTTATTATTATCCTATTTTGTTTTGTTTTCTCTTTGGGGAAGAGGAGATTAGGGGAATTTTGCTTCCACTCATCAATTCCCTGCAGTGACTACTCGAAGTAGTGTTTGTTTACCTGCTGTAGATCAGTAGTAATTTGGGCCTTTTGTTGGTTTTAGTTTCTTCATTAGTTAATTGAGATTTGAGTAGTTTAAAGATCTTAGTAGTGGGAATGAGACTTGATTAAGTTTACCCCAGTACTTGAGAGTAGTTGAGATCTATGCACCATGTTAATATTGTAAGTAATTTCTCGTCTTTCAATTGCTTGAAGGAAAACAAAATGTTAGATGGTTTAACTGGAACTGCAGAATAGATTACTGCTCTGATATTAAGCTGGATATCTCTTTCTCTAGTTATTGGGTTGCCATTTATGTAGCATCTGTAGTGATCTTTTAATAACAGAAATACAGAATATGTAAGAAGTTGGTTAGTAGGCATCTAAGAATATGACTTTGTGAGTAATTAGTCATTTCTTCGGTGGAGATAAGGTGGCAAGTAATGGAGAATAACCTAAAGTTTCCTGGTTTCTATAGTAATTTTGTGTTACAGTGACTTTCTTACCCAATTTTTAATGGATCTATATGAATTTGCTTCTGCTTTTTTTATATTTGGATTATTATTGAGTGTTGAAATAATCTGAAAACTTTTGTGTTCTTATTTAAAATTGCATAAAGATTTAGGGAAATTTGTTACCTTAAAATGTTGAATCAATCAATCAAGTATTCTGGTTTTTAAAAATCTGAAAAATAGCTCCCACTTGATGGGGATCGCAAGTCTAAAGCATTGAAGAATTGTTTTTATTTATTGTTTGGGATTTTATTATGTTGATTGGAAATAACAGTAGCTAATAAGACTATATTTTTTTTTTAGAAAATGGGCTGAAACCCCAGTAAATGTACTTTTCTTGGAACTTTATTCTATAGGAGTGGGCTTAATTAGTTTGTGCCAAGAAAATAGAAGAACAACTAATATCCAATAATAGAACCCTAAAAAGGAATGACTACAACAACTGACATCATATGTTACACGGACTCTCAACTTTGCCCTAAGGTACCCGTGTCGGTCACTTGACACTCGGACAGGGGTACGGGTAATGAAGTAATGAACACTTCATTTTAGGATAAAAATTTGGCAAAATTGAGGAGTATCCTTATTGGAATGTTCAAAATACTATATAACATAGCCGACACCCCTCTCGCTGCTATTTCTCTTCCTATCGCTGCTATGTCTGCTGTTTTCTTGTTGACTGGAGTGAAGGGGATAGACTTCATATTGCTGCTTGTGTGAATTTGCAATTTTCTCAAGGTAGATTTTCATAAACTAAGTTGATTTTTTTCGTCAAAGTTCTCCATTCTTCATTGAATCTAGCTTTATTTAGGTGAATTCGTATCTCATGTGAATCCCTTTACCAGTTCGCCTAGGTCCGGTCGAATCCCTACTTCATTCCTCACCATCATACTAGTCTTGGTCCTGTTTTGTAGGATAGGTCACCTTATTAGGGTTGTCTTGACTTTTGAGCCTTCTGGTTTGCCATCATATGTTGACAAAGTGTTGCTTTTGCTAGTTTTAATAACTAAGATCTTCGTTGCAGATCGTCTGTTGTCACAACTGTTATTTTTCTAGGAGTTTGTTCCACTTGCTGCCGCTATGCATGCAAGTCTATTTTTTTGAAGAGTTTTTCTTATCTTCTTAATCGTCTGCACTATAAATTGAGGGTTATATTCTCTCATATGGAGGGGAAAATGACGGGGATCAAAAGTCTAGAGCAATGAAGATTTAAAAACAATATTGTTAGGGGATTTTTATTATGTTGATTGAGTAGAAAATAATGTAATTAACTTTTTATATTACATAGTTTGGGATTTTATAGTGATAAAATTCAATATTTAGTTAGGTATTTTAGTCCATTAGCATTTCAATTGTACCCTAAGTAGAACTAAAATTTTGTTTCCCTTCAAATAGAGATTTGATATTCACAAGTTCATCACAGACTATTACTTTTTGATATCGAGTTTATAAAATTGAAATTTGGCTGCAAGCAATCTTCCTATCTGCGGAAATACTCTTGGTCACAATCAAGAGATCTTTGTGTTTAGTTGCAGGTCGGCAGAGCCTAAGCCCTAGGTATTTTTTTTCTGTTCTAAATCAAGTGCTTCGCTGTTTTTTGCATAACCTGGTTTTTAGAATCTGATTATTTGGACCACATAAGCTGTCCAAACATCTGAAGTTTGCTGCTTGATTCTAAAAACAATAATCCCAGAGAGGCTCAGTTGTCATCAAGAGTAATAATCCATACAAAACAATTACGTGTATGCATTTGCTTTATATTAATTTTTGAGTAATATTTATGTCATGTGTAAGTGTGTTTGATTTATATTACCTCCCGCTGATTTGGATAGTAATGTTTTATTTACGAGTCCTGACATCTATATAATAAACATTAACTTTTGCAGGTATTTTCACATTTGCATGAACTTGACCTACACTACCACCTTAGGTAATTTCTGGAGAACCATTCTGATTAATTAATTTTGAATGTTATGGTGCTGTTACTTTTTATTAACATGAACTGGAAAGCCATATGCTTATGATCATTATGTTATTCAGTGACCATATGCTTTATTTTTTGGGGACATATGCTGTATGTCTTACTTTGTCCCTTCTTTTGTTTGATCTATGCTGATTTCCTGTACAACATATTCTGTAAGACATGCCCCCATTATTCAACTGCGAGTGTAGTTACAAGGCCATAAGATGATCTGAGCATATAATTGTATTAAGCAACATACATATGTATTTAAAGCACCAAAAGAGTGTGAAACTCTAGTGAAATTAATGTATTCAGTTGCAACTTTAATGAGCACAATGTATTATGTGGCTGCTACATAATTGAATCAGTTAGAGTTGGGCCAGCAAGCTCCAAGAATTAATTCTGCATCATGCTACCCATCAATTTAATTGACATGAGAAAGATTTTGTATTTGTAAAGCTGTACTGCCTTTCCATTTGCATGTACCATGTTAGCCTAGCAAGTTTGATTCCTTGTTGAAGGCTTGAAGCCGTTGTCTCGTGTAGTAAATTGCAAAATGCAAATAATGAGCACACATCTTGGAACCATATAAAAAGTTATCTGACATTTTCACCTTGAAACAAATTAAGAAAACACAGTAGTTTGTTGGCAATAACCAGGGTTGCTTGCCAAGAAGTGCTGGTCATATGACAAAGCTTTGTAAATGCCTAGCTTTCTGATGAATCTGATTTACTTGTTTTTATACCTCCTCCAAGTTTATGTGCTTCTATTGCACGCTATCAAATCTAAAACACGCATACAATGTTCTAAAAGGCGCTAGGCGGGCGGCCGGGGGCCTAGCGCCTAGGGGGCCTAGGCGGGATTTTTTATTTTAAACCAATTTTAATATTTTATCTTACATTTATCCAAACAAAACAATAATATAAAGCAAAACAATCTATAATAAAGATAATACATGCTTTTGCTTAAAGTTCAAAACACATATCCATATTGCTAATGTAAAAATTTGTTCTAAAAGGCGGGAAGCGGCCGGCCGAGGGGGCCTAGGCGAGATTTTTTTATTTTAAGTCAATTTTAATATTTTATCTTACATTTATCCAAACAAAATAATAATATAAAGTAAAACAATCTATAACAAAGATAATAAAGACATTTGCTTAAAGTTCAAACACATTCATATTGCTAATGTCAAAGTTCAAACACGAATATGCAATTGTTCAAAGTTCAAACATATTAGTAACGTATTATTCATAAACAATATTGCTATTAAATAATAAAATTTAAAATTTCAAGAATTTAATTCAATATTAAAACTTAAGAAACTAAACATAAATTTAAGAATTATATTGAATTAAACTTAATATTACAAATGCATCATCATTTATATAATTTGAAGTTGATACAAGTTCAAAAAATTACAACTATAATAAAATTATCCATTTTGACTTGATATTGTTCACTTCTTGTTGTGATTTGATATGCTACAACCTGTATTATGAATATGGTAGAAAAATAAACATATCAAGATCTGGTTAGGGTAATTATTAAAATAAAAAAAAACTCTCCACCTAGACTACGCTGAATTTTTTTGCCACCTTGGGCCTAGGTGAGGCGCCAGGGGGCCTAGTGCCTAGGTGGGATTTTTAGAACAATGCACGCATACATGGGTCTTGCATCCATATAAACATTCTGATAATGGACTTATCCAAAATATATAAAAGAGAGAACATTTGCGACTTGCTTGTTTCGATGAACATGTAGATTGATGCAGGAGCAGCATAAAGAGGACAAAAACTTTGCAGTTACACGTATTGTTTGCTTATGTAGAATGAATTGTTGAATTAAATGATAAAATGTATACTGAAATTACATCCAAGTATATTATATATTTATGTGTGATGTCATGAATTTGTCTTCATGTATTTAACATTAATTCAAAAACACCAACACAAATTTCTTTCAAATAGTATATACTACACTCATTAGCTTGAGATACAATCATGATTTTTTACAAGACTCATCATATTTCACATTGTTATTAATTGGTGCTTGTGTAGCAGGCACATATTCATTTAGTTGAATTTTGGTTCTAATACTTCAGGAGTTCATTTTAAACGGTGTAATTTAGGTGGGTGGGTTCTATTATATCGCTAAACTTCTCTTTCTTATTGGCTGTTCTGTATACAGTCGAGAAACAGGTGCTTTAAATCGAATTATTGATCGTGGTAGCCGTGCTATTAATTTCATTCTTTCGTCCATGGTATTCAATGTTGTGCCGACCATCTTAGAGGTATAACTCTACTCCCTTGATTTTTCCCTTATACTTTATCTAAACATGCAGTACAACATTTATACCGCAAAGTGGTAAATATTTTAGATATATGGCGTTTCTTGGTCTACCTCAAATACTGTGCTATACATTTGTTTTAAATCTATCCATGAGACGATTTTTGTCTTGCAAGTTTCAATTTGACAGATTTGACATGTTTACTTTCAGATATCCATGGTATCAGGTATTCTAGCATACAAATTTGGAGCACCATTTGCATGGATCACTTCCCTGTCAGTTGCAGCATATGTCATTTTCACGTTGACTGTGACACAAGTAAATTGTCTGTTACAATCCCTCCTACTATTTTTTCTTCTGATAGAACGTTTAATTTCAACAGGCTAAGCTAGTACTTTAAACGGAAAGGCTCCTTCTTTGACATTCAGAATTTGACTATTCCCCCCATTGGCAGTATTATGGTGGAAAAACAAACCGTCTTGCTTTTTCCTTGTACATTATGTATTCTTTTCTACCTAATTATTCATTATTTTCCCTGTTTTGACTCTCTATCCGTGGTAACATATCTCTCGAAGTTGAACTTTCGGTCTGGGGGAGCTGGGGAGGGAAGGAAATCTACTTTGTCTAACTCTGTTGAAAAGATCGTAGCTGTTTTTTTTTGCGTGATGTGTTTCTTTGTGTCTGTCTTCTGTAGTAGAGGACTAAATTTAGGAAGGCAATGAACAAAGCTGATAACGATGCTAGTACAAAGGCAATCGATTCACTTATTAATTATGAGGTGAGATTGTAATGTATCCTTAATGATAATTCTTTCTCTATGTAAAAAGAATGCCTGCTAGAAGGTAGGATCCGGCTACTTTTTTGGTAATTGTTTTCTCTTACGATTTCTTTTCAGACTGTAAAGTATTTCAACAATGAGGGGTATGAAGCTGAGAAATATGATGGATTTTTGAAGAGTAAGTTTCTCGTAACCTTACTGAGGTCCTTCATTTATAAATTTGTTAAATGTGACTCAAGTTAAAAGCTGAATTAGGAAACAGAATCATGTATTTGACCTTATGTAGTTGGATGTTTGGACAAGGCCTAGTTTTAATGAACACATATCCGTGACTCGCTTGCTAAGTTCATTTTTATTGACTTATTGGTGTTGCAAATGCAAAGACAGAACCATGTCCTGAACTGCTGATATATGCAGAAGTCACCAAATTGAGTGGACTTGCCATGTTTCTGTTTCTCTAGGTGGTTTAGTGATGAGGACGTGGAATGCGTGGAGTCAAACAAGACTAAAGGGACGTGGGGATCAAGCAAGGCTGGAACAAAGAGGTTCAAACAAAGTCTCAACGGATTGATCCAAGATGTTTGGGCTGAAGATAACGCAAGGAAGGATGAGACACAAATTTGGGTCCATTTAATACAAGCCCAAATTAAAGTCCAATCTCACAATTAAGGACAAAATCAATTTAGCAGATGTGGGCCGGATTAGTTTTAATTATATTACTAATATTCATATGGGATATGTCACATGTGGGCTAGCAATCAAGGAGATCAGCAGCTTGTAATGCATGGGTCAACAACTTATTGTCTTCGTGGGCCACGTTACCATCATCAAGCTGGATTATTTAGTTTCCTAGCAGTACACGGATTGGCTTATAACAGAATATCAGCTTTGACACAATTCCTAACGCAACTTGGAAAATATCATAATAATTGGCACACGGCTGGAAAATCTTTGGGGTTTAGAATTAATTTTAAATTCTATTATAATTAGGATTTCTTTTCCAAATTAATTTCTATTTCCTTATAGAAATTAGGGTTATAGTTTATAAATTCCTATTAGGATTTGGATTGTTTTGAATAGTATAAATAGAGGTTCAAGTTATGTAATCAAACACATTATTCATTATTCAATATATTTTTGAGGTTATTCTCTTCTTTTGGCTCTTTGAAGAATTCCTAAGTATTTTTCTTAGTTATTTCTTTGAGATTCAATTTGACTTATCATACAACAATTCATAGTTGTGTGTGACGTCTTCTACCGCATCAATCGCCGATTGTGATCGAGATTACCGCTTCAATATAAGCGAGGGTCAAGGTGTCGTTGGTGTCCATTCAACCTTGTAATTCGAACGCGAGCAATTGTGCCAAGATTACCGTCTACATATAGGCGTAGGGGTTAAGGTGTTGCAAGCAATTCACCCAACAACTGTGCTAGAAACGATCGGGGCGGCGACCACCTCACGCAAGCGTGCCGTGGAGTCTATCATTTAGACCCACATGTTATTAATACTTCAATTATGTGATTTCAAAAACATTATATTTGTTGCTTCCTTTGTAAGGTTTTGACATATGATGAATAATGTCAAGTTGTACGGTATTATTTGTAAATTCTATTTTTTATGTCTTACAAGTTCTTTTTACTTTTTTTTGTTTTTGTTTTGGTGGTGTTCAAATATTGCAAGTTCACTTGATTACTGATAATTGTGCCATCTTCCAGGATATGAAGATGCTGCTCTGAAAACGCAACGCAGTCTTGCTTCATTGAACTTTGGCCAAAATGTTATATTTAGCACAGCTCTGTCGGCAGCCATGGTGTTGTGTTCAAATGGAATTATGAATGGTGAGATGACTGTTGGAGATTTGGTAAGACTCCTAACTCATATGCATACTTCTTTAATCTCCAGATCTTCAGTGTGATCATAATAATGAACTTTGAAAATGTATAGGTTATGGTAAATGGGCTCCTCTTCCAGCTGTCTCTTCCACTCAACTTCCTTGGTAGTGTATATCGTGAGACTGTACAAAGTCTTGTCGACATGAAATCCATGTTTCAGTTACTAGAGGTAATTTCCAAATTTGTCATTCTCTTGCAGTTCAGTATCATATATTCAGATGCATGAGTTCATACTTCTTGCTGGTTTTCCACATTTGTCTAGGTAACTTGATAAAGAGAAAAACTTGAGGTGATATCTTGTGCTCTTTCACTGATACGCCCGTGAATAATTTAATTTTTCTCTCCGATGTTTGCAGGAGAGGGTTGACATTAGAGATGAAGATGATGCAAAGCCTCTGAAGTTAGATGGGGGGAGGATTGAATTTGATAACGTGCACTTCAGGTGACTTTTTCTGTCTTTATACTAATTGTACAATGCAATGGAGCATATTCTTATGGAGAACACATATTCTTATGGAGAACATATACCTCGTCTTTGTTCCTTTTTCGTATCGTAGTCGTGCCATTGGTTCATGCACATGGTTAAAAGCAACTGTATTTGGTCATGACTGTTGTGCATTTACTTCATTATTACTCTATATTATATATTTGTATTGTATATGGACCGTTTATATACTCGCTCACTGCTCACTGTTGTCACTCACATAGAGAAGGATTTCACCATTTGAAAGCTCTCGTCATATCTTGTGTGTTTGTAAGTGTTACATTAATCTAGAGAATTCTAGGTAACTATGATTGATTTGATTAGGAGTGATTAGTTGTAATCATTGATCACTACGATTTACTTTCCATATTTAGCTTTGACACTTGACCTATATAAAGGCTCTCTATTGTGTATATCATAATATAGAATAATATTGTCTTCTAGCATTCACATGGTATCAAGAGCCATAGTTTCCTAAATTGTTCTCTTTTTCTCTATTCCAAACCAAAAAAATATCATTCATCGACAAAGGTGTCAACATTGTTTTATTGTGAACGATGATCCCATAACCTTTATTCATCTCGTGTAAGTTCTAATTTCTTGTGCTAAATATATGTTCGAGTTTCTTTATTTTTGTGGAGGCAGAAAATGATTAGTTCGTTGCTCACTTTGGGTTTGGATATGTTGGGTCTATGATGGGTTTTGCATGTGGTTGTTGCCGTCGTTTCGTTGTTCTATTCAGCCGTGATTGTATTTTTATTGTGTGAAAAGGTTTAGACAGATTTAATATGAGCAAGATATCTACTGTTTCCAATATTGTTATGAGTCAAACTTCAAATGCGTCCGATTCTAGGCAGTCCATGAGTGTTATAAATGTGTTGTCTTCCTCAAATCGCCACAGTGAGTCATGGCGGTAGCCGACTTCCAGGACGCCAAGACGACAAGACGACCGTCATGACGTTCGTATGTCGACAAGTCGTTTACAATGTGCAATTTATATACTCCCTCCGTCCCTAATTATTTGACGTTTTAGAAGTGAACAAAAAGTAAGATAATGATTGGAAAACATTAAATATAGTACTCAATTGTCAATAATATCTTTAAATCATCATTTATCATAGTTATTCATACTCTCACATTTTTCCATAATTATCTCCTAAAAAAACTCTCATACCTCATTTACTCATTGGTCTCTCTCTCCATCCATCCCCATAAAAAACGTATCCAATTCTTTAGAAATTATCTACACTCTCTCCCTCATAATATACAGAAGAGTTTTGTTGGAATAAGGAGAGTTTTGTTGGGATAAGGAGAGAGAAAGAGTTAAAAAGTATAAAAAAAATAGGCAGAGTAATGGGGTAATTTTGGAAAAATTGTAATTAATTCTCCTAGATTTGAACAAACGTCAGTCGTCAAATAATTAGGGATAAATGAAAAACTCTAAAACGTCAAATAATTAGGGACAAAAGGATATTATTTATTTTACTTAACAAGTATATTACAATAAAATTTCATATACATTAAAATCCAAAACATAACACTATGGAATAACATTAAAAACACAATTATGTAAAAACTTGGCAATAGCAATCCAAAAATAAAACACTTGATATAAAAAATTAGTAGAAATGAAGAATTCAACAAATACCACATAGAAAACAAAGTTACAACCAGCCATCACATAGTACTAGTCTAATAACTATTAAAACACCACATAACAAGCCGAAATAATGTCTAGACTTTATACAGTAGAACCTCTATAAATTAATACTCGATAAATTAATAATCTCTCTAAAATAATATTTTTCCAGTCCCGACTTGGGCTAATGACATAAATTAATAATTTCGATAAAATAATAAAAATAATAATTTTAAAAAAGACCCTTATATATATATGGTCCCATCAAAATCATAAATTAATCATTCTTTTAAATTACAAATATATATAGGGTAATCTTGTAAAATATGACTCGTCAAGCCACTCTTGTAAATCTTTCTGAGTACATGTAGGGTGATTTCTCTTATACTCACATAATTTCTTGCGTATTTTATCTGTCATGGTGGATTTATGGAGACCTTTTAGATGAGAAGCCATTGTTGAGTATGATTTGAAGAATTTTTGTTGATGTTTATATAGTAGTTCTCTTTATCATCATACATGGAATGTATTAAATTCTAGTACAATGAACTTATATATACAAATTAATTAAACTTAATGTGAATATAATTTTTTTTGAAATAAAATGTGAATGTAATTTGAAAAGTGGATACAATGAACATGATTTAATAATTAAAAATAATTAATATAACTTACGATGAATTCTATTATTACATTAATTTAATAAGTATGATATATTGCATCAAAAAAAGTATGATATAAACATCAATAAAATGCAATAATTTTAATGTAATTAAATTTATGTTCACCGAATAGAAAAACACTATTTAAATTAATAAATTATTAATTTATCAATTAAATAATAACTCAAGTTAATAAAATTTTCCAGTCCCAACAGTATTAATTTATAGAGGTTCTACTGTACAGTAGTTTCTAAACATCGTTCAAGCAAACTTATCAAGAATAAGATCATCTCTATCTTCCACGAGAACTATTCATTAAAAGGCGTAGGTTGTATTACTACTCATTCAAAGGCGTAGGTGGTATTTTTCCAAAATCATCCCCCACATCTTCATCATCATTTGGAATTCTCTCTTCTTCATTAACTGCATCATCAGAGTTGGAATCCATCAACCTTGATTTCCTTGAAGTTGAACCACCACGTCGAGAGTACGTAATGACATTATCACTAGTATTAGCATGAACTCTTCTTGAAGGATTAAGACCCTCAAGCGTGTTGGATGCACCGGTTGCTCGATCCACATCATTCATGTAAGATTCACCCCAGGATGAACGACATCGGCCTCATTATTATCTATTCATTACCCATTCAAAGTCATCAATGGCTAATGGATCAAATTTTTTTCCAAGTTCACGCCTCTTTTGAAACCTTAAAACGATCTTTCGATTGTTTTGGACATACACCAAGTCACTCGGTTGTTTGTGTTCCAATTTATTCATGTTCTTCGTATGAATCTAAAATAAATAAAACAAAAAATAATAATATTAATGATAAAATTTTAATTATATTAAAAATTGGTAGTAGTAGAAATGACTTATTACTTTTGAACCAAAAATATAAAGTACTTACAAACTCAAATGTACTCCAATTGCCCTCACAACTGGAAGAACAACAACAAAGGCCTAGAATTCTTTTTGCAAACTTTGGAAGCTCAATAGCCCGCCCTCCAAAAGCGCTCCACCAATCAACTATCAAACATTTAAAAGAAATGTAAATATTTTTAAAAGGAGGAAAAAGAAATATGTATATACTTATAATTTATATTTTATATCTTTATATATATTTCAATATACTTACGAGGATTCTTTAATTTTCGTTGCCTAATCGCCATTTCTCTTATAAAAGTATCTCGAGAAGCATCATAGTTATCAGCTAAATTGCTTATCTTGTCTAGCAAATCTAACTCGGGCACCATGTTTGCAAGAATGTCATGGAGTGTTCTTGTAGAGTGCATGATAACTCCGAACGTTCCTCTTTGATATCAAAGTACTTACCCGGATTGAGAAACAACGTAGCCCCATATAATTTTAGCTCCATTTGGTTTTCCGATGGTCGCTCAACAATGTGAATCACTTTGTTGTAGGGTCTTTGTTTGTTATCAAATGAATATTTGATTTTTTTCTTCGCACACTCCATCGCAGCGAAAACTTCTGGCATAGCCAGCTCCTCATCACCATCAACAATCCTCAAGGCTACAAGAAGTGGCTATGATTCCCTAATGCAATCCTCTACAAAATGCCAAAATGTAGTTGGAATTACAATATCACATACTTTCTTCCCCGCTTCAGTAGCTGACAACTTAGATTTTGTCCAATCCTCGCTTATGAACAAATGCCTCAATGCATCTCTTGTACAAACTTTGCAAGCTGAGGAAAGCTGTAGCAAATCTAGTAACTTCGGGTCTTACAAGATCCATCCCATTTGTTATTTCCCTCATCGCATCAAGAAGACGACCATGCATGTAAATGAATGTTGTGATTCTTCTTGCATTTGTGATTGTGGGCTAGAATTGCTTTAGCTTGCCTATGTCCTCTAACACAAGGTCTAGGCAGTGAGGGGCACAAGGTGTCCAAAGCAGTGTAGGCCTCCTCTCCATTAGTATATGCCTTGTTGCCTTGTAATTAGTAGTATTGTCCGTGACCACCTGAACAATATACTCGGGGCCAATTTCCTCAATCTTACTATCAAGGAGATTTGCCAACATTGTGGTATCTTGCGATTGACTAGAGGCATCAACAAAACCTATGAAGTAAGTCCC
Source organism: Panax ginseng (assembly GCA_020205605.1). Classification (NCBI taxonomy): domain Eukaryota; kingdom Viridiplantae; phylum Streptophyta; class Magnoliopsida; order Apiales; family Araliaceae; genus Panax; species Panax ginseng. Next base: position 512,425 of record CM035136.1, on the reverse strand, counting down.
CTCTGGACTATTAACAAGGAAATTCAACAAGTGCCTTCCCCTCCTATTTGCCCAACCATTGGACATGAGTGTGCATCCATATTGCTTTTAAGAAACTTCATGTTGCGCCTTTAACTCATCGATTTACTTCTTTGCCTTCTCAAGTAATGAAACCCTTAACTCATGATACGTTAGAGGCTTTAGACCCGAACCATGTTGCTCTATGGATTCGATCATTACCTCGAAGCTCCTTGCATTTGCAACATTAAATGGTATGCCACACTCGTAGAAAAAGTTGTCAATGTGCGTATGGACTCTCCTTTTCATCTAGTGTCAAACTATTTTCAATAGTCGTTTGGCTCAAACGTTTACTATGTCTCTCCTCTACAACTTCTTTGAGAGTTTTCCTTAGAAGTGTTTCAACCGTCTTTGTTGTAGCTTTTGGAAATGAAAAGTAGCTTTCATCTTTTTGGAAGTGGTCCCATAACTTGGGATAGTGTTAGAGGAAGCATTGGATGCCATGTTTGGAGGAACAGATGATTGTTCTTCTTGCACTTCTACATCATCATCATCATCTAGCTCAACTGACTTGTTCCTCTTTTTACTATTCAAAGTCGCTTGCATTGTTCTCATAATTTTTGTTGATATTTTAGGGCACTTCGCTACAATTTCAAAATTTTCAGCTAGATGTTGCTTGAGCCTCTTGATGCCCGAATGACATTTCTTCCCGCAAAGTATACATTACACGACATCCTTATTACTTCTATCCGACCAATATCCATATTTCCAACCTGAATAGTTTGATTTAGCTTTTTCTTTTAGGGTCCTTAGTTATATCATAACTATCGGTTCCCGAACTTTCCGCAATAGCTTTCTAGTTTCTAACGATACGATCAAACAAAAAAATATAAGAGACAATTGACATATTTTTATTTTTACTTGTGAATGTATTAGTATATTACTAGTTTAGTAAGTAGTAACCATTCAGTCATTCACACTCGACATTGAAATTAATAGATAGTGTTTAAACTTTGTAAATTGTACCAAAAAAAGTAAATAATAAATTTAAGTTATTAAAGTCGAATCACCTCTAACATAATTTTGTACCGTCTAAACTTTAGAGTATAATCACAATTAACATAACATATTAAATGTACTGACCTAGGTGGCTAACTGTTCTTTATATATTTAATTAAGCTTTATGTATTGGCAAGGATAAAATATATTCCTTAGTCAGTAAGTCTTAACCTGAAGATGAAGAGTTTGCTTTTAATTTAGTGGAAGCATCTTGACTTCCTGACTCCTAAGTCCCAACCTATTTTATTAAGCTTTGTTTTCAATAATTTAATATTTGCAAAATCAAAATCAGCCCCACCACAAAGATATAAATTAAGCCCCCCCCCAGTTCACCACAAAGATATACAATTTCATCTTATAAAAGTCGAGAAGGATAAAGCAAATAGAGAAACAGAGAAAGGAAGGAGAGAAACAAAGAAACTATAGTCGAGAAGGAAGAAACAAGGAGAAAAAGAACTTGTGTGATATAAGGTCAAGGCTGGGTAGCTGAAACAGAGAGACTCGCGGCTGCTTCGACTCAGTTGTTGGGTTCTTTCGAGTCACAGACTCACAGTCGCCGCCAGCTATGGAGTTGCCTGCTATGATGGTTCTGATGGGCGGGGGCTGTTGCAATGGAGTCGCCTGCTATGGAGTTGCCTGCTATGGAGTTGCGATGGGTCGAGGAAAAAGTGTCCAAATCGCGATTGAGTCTCAACTTCAAAGTCCAAACATGTTGCGATTGCAGATAAGTGTCTTAGCAGCCCCACCTCATGTCAACCCTCGCTGTGATAGTTTCTCCGTCGGGCCGCCTAGGCGACCCCATGACAACTATGCGTCTTACTGATAAGAAATTGGAGGGAGTCCATAACTATCAGTAATGGCGAAAGATTGTGCGTTTGACCCTACTTAGTACAAAGCAGGGCGATCATTTAACGAAATCAGATGCTTCCGACGAAGCTTGGAAACTAGTTGATGCCAGGATATCGTATGCTTAATTCCATGGACAATATGATTGATGATTTAGTCAGTCATCTTGATACAGTAAGAGAATTGTGGGAATATTTAGAGGTTTTGTACTCGTGCCAAAATAATCTTGCTCGTTTGTTTGAGGTTTCTAAGGATTTTTACAGGATTAATCGTGATGGGCGTCCACTCACTCAAATTTTTGCAGACTATAAAAGTTGTACGAGGAGTTGAATTCATTGCTCCCTATTACTGCCGATATCAAAAAAATGCAAGAACAAAGAGAACAATTAGTTGTGATGGGGTTTCTTGGTGCTATTGGTTCGGAATTTGAGTGTCAACTCATAGGTTCTTAGTAGCTCTTATTGATACTTTTGCTCGTGCTTTATGCGTTTCTTGTGAAACTCCTCGTACAGTTGGTTCATTTGACAAATCTGCACTTGTGGTTTTGCATGGGCGAGGTGCGGATTAATTATTAGAGTATGCGTGGCGGTCGTTTTGGAGGTCGCGTAGGTGGCCGAGGTCGTGGAGGTAATTTTGTAGGTAGGGGGAGTAGCCAGATTAGTGGTCGAGATCAAATTTTTGATGATATCAATCCTAGTAGAATTTGTTATCATTGTGGAGAGTCTGGACACATTCAAAGATTTTGTCGGCATCTTCGTAATCAGGGGCAGCTACGATTTGCAAATGCAGTTGCTAGTTCGGATACGAGAGTATAATCCTCTATACCCACATCTTCAGGGGAGAAGACAATTACTATGACTCCAGAAGAGTGTTGCCATATCTCAATATTAGGTTTCTCAACAATCATCTCAATATTAGGTTTCTCAACAACCATCATCCAATTCTACTGCTACTCTGGTTTAAACAGGTAATGCTAATGCTTGCTTAACCACATCCCATCATTGGGTAATTGATTTTGAGGTATCTGATTATATGACAGGTATATCTAGTAATCTTTCTCATTTTCGTCCTACTTCCTCTATACCTAGATTGACCTTAGCAGATGGCTCCACGGTCACCGTAAAGGGTACTGCTAATCTTAGCCCTTCTCTTTCTTTAGCATCTACATTATGTTTACCCAAATTTCCATATAACGTTCTTTTTGTTAGTAAATTGACAAAAGCTTATAATTGTTCTGTTAAATTTTATCCTGATTCTTGTGTTTTTTAGGATCTTACGACGAAGAAGATGATTGGTAGAGGTCGTGCATCGGGAGGTTTATACCTGTTTGATGAGTTAGTTTCTGTTCCTCGGGCCATTACTTGTTACAGTGTCGCCTCACCTCTTTAAGTCCATTGTTGATTGGGACACTCGTCTTTGTCCAACTTGAAAAGATTGATGCCTTGTTTTAGTTCTTTATCTAGTTTAGAATGCGAGTCTTGTCAGTTTGGGAAACACCATTGTGTGTCATATCCCCCTAGAGTCGATAAACGGTTTGCGAACCCATTTGAGTTCGTACATTCTGATGTCTGGGGACCTTGTCCTATAGTGTCACAACTGGGATTTTGATATTTTGTTATATTTGTTGATGACTATTCACGGATAACTTGGCTTTACTTGATGAAAAATCGTTCTGAATTGTTCTCCATTTTCTCTAATTTTGTGAATGAAATTTAGACTCAATTTGGTCTCACAATCTGTGTATTACGCAGAGATAATACTTTTGTATATTTTTCATCTCCATTTTCTACCTTCATGGCTAGTCATGGCATAATCCATCAATCCTCATGTATTAATATATCACAACAAAATAGTGTTGCAGAGAGAAAAAATAATCATCTTATGAAAGTTACTTGTGCTTTATTTTTTGATATGAAAGTTCCAAAACCATTTTGGGCAGATGTTGTTTTAACCGCATGTTATTAATCGCATGCCTTCTTCTGTTTTAGGTAGAACAATTCCTTACTCTGTCTTCTTTCCTTATCAGGTCTTGTGTTTTTTCCCCCACATGTTTTTGGGTGCGTCTTTTTTGTTTGAGATCACCGTCCTGGTGCGTCAAAATTAGATCCTATGGTTCTTAAATGTCTATTTGTTGGTTATTCTCAAACCCAAAAAGTTACGTTACTCTCCTGAACTTAAACGTTACTTGGTTAGTTCTGATGTAACTTTTTTTTGAGACAACATCATTTTCTTCACAACCTCATTCCGTGTTTGATTTGGATGAAGAGTTGCCCACTTATTTCATCAAGTCGACTATTCCTTCTATGACACAATAAACTAGTGCCAGAGATCCGATATGTATAGTCGTCGTCCAAAAACAGATATACCACCTAGTGATAACTCGGTTCCCACCTCCTCAGCTTTGTTGGCAGATATGGAGAATCATCATCTCATTCTAATCTAGATAAACCAATTTTACTACGGAAAGGTAAACAAAGTTGTACGCAACATCCTATTTTCGCTTCTCTTTCTTATTTTGGTATCTCTTCTACTCATCATAAATGTCTCTACCAGTAATCTAAAAATCCCTGCTAGGCGCTAGCCCCCCTTGGCGCCCCGCCTAGGCGCTAGGCCCCCCTTGGTGCCTTGCCTAAGCGTTAGGCCTCCTAGCTCCTCACCTAGGCCCAAGGCGGCAAAAAAATCCCTCCAGGAAATTAGGCGGGGTCTAGGAGGAGAGTTTTTTTTATTTTAATAACTACCTAAACCAGATCTTGATATATTTATTTTTCTAATGATTTACCATATTCATAATACAGGTTGTAGCATATCAAATCACAACAAGAAGTGAACAATATCAAGTCAAAATGGATAATTTATTATAGTTGTAATTTTTTGAACTTGTACCAACTTCAAATTATATAAATGATGATACATTTGTAATATTTAGTTTAATATAATATAATTCTTAAATTTATGTTTAGTTTCTTAAGTTTTAATATTGAATTAAATTCTTGAAATTTTAAAATTTATTATTTAATAACAATGTTGTTTATGAATAAAACTAATACGCTAAAAATATGTTTGAACTTTGAACAATTGCATGTTTGTGTTTGTACTTTGACATTAACAATATGGATGTGTTTGAATTTAATTAAATGCCTTTATTATCTTTATTATAGATTGTTTTGCTTTATATTATTGTTTTGTTTGGATAAATGTAAGATAAAATATTAAAATTGGCATAAAATAAATAATCCCGCCTAGCCCCCCGGCCGCCCGCATCCCGCCTTTTAGAACATTACTCTACTATTTCTGTTCATCCTGTCCCAAAAACGAAGCTCTGTGACATCCTGGCTGGAGGATAGCAATGGAAGACGAAATTATTACTTTGGAGAAAAATGCTACTTGGGAGATGGTTATACCTCCTTCGACTGCATCAATTGTTGGTTGTAAATTGGTGTACATAGTAAAGGTAAATCCCGATGGATCTTTAGCTAGACTTAAAGCTCGATTAGTTGCAAAAGGATATTCTCAAGTTCATGGTGTTGATTATTCTGAGACTTTTTTTTTGTTGCCAAAATGTCTTCTTACATCAACTTGATGTCAAGAATGCTTTCCTTCATGGTGATCTCAAAGAAGTTTACATGAAGCAACCACCTGGTATTATTGCACAAGGGGAGTCGAGCCTAGTTTGTAAACTGAAGAAATCATTATATGGACTGAAACAACCACCACGAGCATGGTTTGGTAAATTTACAGTGGCAATTCTCCAATTTGGGATGTTAATATGTAATAGTGATCTTTCTTTGTCTCATTGTGAGAGTAGTGTTGGTAGAATATTGTTGATTGTGTATGTGGATGATATTGTCATTACAGGAGATGATTAATAGGGAATTGGTGAACTGAAATCTTTTTTGATGTAGAAATTTGAGACTAAAGATTTGAGAAAATTGAAATACTTCTTGGGGATTGAGGTGGCGCAATCTAGTAAAGGTATTTTCCTTTCACAACGTAAATATGTTCTAGACTTGCTGGAAGAAACATGTTTGCTTGGATCAAAGCCAATTAACACACCCATGGACACAAGCCATAAACTAACAACAGGAGGGGAGATCATAAAAGTGCTCTAGGCTGCGGATTAATTTTTAGAGATCATAATAACATGAAAGTAGAAGGATTTTGTGATGCTGACTGGGCAGGGAGTCCAACTGATTAGAGATTTACTACAGGATATTGTCTTTGTTGGAGGTAATCTTGTATCGTGGAAAAGTAAGAAGTAGAATGTTGTGTCTCGATCTAGTGCAGAATCAGAATATCTGTAACACTCCAGTCCCACATCGAAAGATAAGGGAAAAGTTTGTATGTATATAAGGAATTAAGTTACTAACAATAGTACCTTCAGTCATGACCTTTTGGGTGAGCCTGTGGTGGGCTAAGATGACCAAAAAAGATACTATTGAGTCAGTGATTTAAGGTTTTATTTGGATGAATTTGATTCGATTCGGAATTGGGATTGGACTCGAGATTTGTTCCGGACTCGGGATTTAACCCGAGTTGTTTCTTGTGGTATCAAAGGCGACTCTCGAAAGCTCGGGTCGGATCATCCGATCGAGTTGACGGAGGTGGGGACACGAAAGATGATGGTATTATCCCACAATGGAGAGAGGTTCGGAGGTGGGGACACGAAGTCAGTCGGTATTATCCCATAATGGCTAGAGAGGCAAAGATCTTTGGACCGTTTGTGTGATCGGTTCTGACGAGGACGCCAAGATTTTAACTTGGGGAGTTTGTAACACCTCAGTCCCACATCGAAAGATAAGGGAAAAGTTTGCATGTATATAAGGAATTTAGCTACTAACAATAGTACCTTCAAGTCGTGACCTTTTTGGTGAGCTTGTGGTAGGTTAAGATGACCCAAGAAGATACTATTGAGCCAGTGATTTATAGCTTTATTTGGATGGAGTTGATTCAATTAGGACTTGGGATTTGACCCGAGATTTGTTCCGGACTTGGGATTTGATCCGAGTTGTTTTAATATCGAGCAGTGGCTCATGTCTTTTGTCGATTAATATGGTTGAAGCATTTGTTAACAGTTTCAACAAGATAATTCCTATGCAACTTTGGTGTGATAATGCAATTGTTCTCTACATTGCTTCTAATTCGTTGTTCCATGAGAGAACTAAACACAACAAGGTCGACTGCCATTTTGTTCGAAAGAAAATATAAGAATGGATTATTTTTATTAGTCATGTGAAACTGATGTTCAACTTGCGGATGTGTTTACTAAAAGCTTTAGGGGCTACTAGAATCCGTTATATTTGTAACAAGCAGCTTGAGGATGAGTGTTAGATTAATCTAGAGGATTCTAGGATTCTATGATTGATTTGATTAGGAGCGATTAGTGGTAGGATTGTTCTAGAAACATGATTAACGGTAATTATTGATCACTATGATTTACTTTCCATATTTAGCTTTTTAGCTTTTAAAGGATCTTTATTGTACACATTATGATATGGAATAATATTGTCATTCTAGCATTCACAGAGTTAGTAGGATTCCTCCCATTCGTGGTCATAGTTGTTACGGCGCCACGACGAGTCATAGAGGTATCCGACTGCCTGGACGCCTAGGCGATCGCCATGGTGTCCGCATGGTGATAAGTCGTTTACAATGTGTAATTTATATATTATTTATATTACTTAACAAATATATTGGGAATAGAATTTTATATACATTAAAATCCAAAACATAACACTATGGAATAACATTAAAAACACAATTATGTAAATACTTAGTAATAACAATCCAAAATAAAATACAACCAAATCAAAAATATATGATAAAATTGATCCAAAATAACAAACTATTCATCAAAATATCAATTCAGGTTTATGGTTTAATAAACAGGTTAGAATTTGCAACTTATATATATATATATATAATAAAATTTATTATATATAATATATGTATAAATATTATATACATATAAATTTATTATATTAATATATGTATAAACTGGTTTAATATGTGGGACTTTTTTTTTTTTTTTTTTTGGGTTTTTTTAAAACAACTAAAAAAAAGTTTAATATTTTATGGAATCGAAATTTTTCATAATACATTGTTTTGGGCGTGATTTGGATACCTATACCAAAAAATGTATGCACAGGCTGTACAGACCTGTTTTGTTATATGTATCCAAATCACACCCAAAACACTGTATTATGGAAAAATTCTAGTTCCATAAAATATTAATATATTTTTTTTAGTTGTTTTAAAAAAAAAGAGTCCTCATTTTAGTATCGTAAGAGAGTCCTTATCTGATCCGGACCCTATTTGGGTCCGGTTCCTGAAAGGGCTCCCTTACTTTGTTAAAATGCGGATTTTTTTTTTTATACTTTTTTTTAATTTTTTTTTTAAAAATAACTAAAAAAAAAGTTTAATATTTTATGGAACAGATTTTTTTTCATAATACAGTGTTTTGGATACGTATAACAAAACAGGTTTGTACAATCTGTGCAGATTGTACCACCATTTTTTGGTATAGGTATCCAAATCACCCCCAAAACATTGTATTATGGAAAAATTTCAGTTCCATAAAATATTAAATATTTATTTTTAGTTTTAAAAAAAAACAAAAAAAATGTCCGCATTTTAACAAAGTAAAGGAACCCTCACCGATCGGTTTTGTATATATATATATATATATATATATATATATATATATATATATATATATATAGTGCAGTTCCAAATCAGGATGCTCGGATTTTAGTCCCGTCAGGACTTTTTTTTTTTTTTTGCTTTTTTTAAAAACAACTAAACAAAATAATTAATATTTTATAGAATGGAAATTTTTTCATAATCTGATGTTTTAGGCGTGATGCAGGCACGTATAACAAAACATTTTACTGTCTGATCATGCTAATTATGGGTTGATTTCGACACCGACTTAGATGGATATGATGATGATTGATTGAGTGTGATGGGCGAGGAAATGGAGTTGCCGAAACTCGAAGAAGCCACAATCCACTCTAAAGAAGTCGCGATTGAGTCTCCAGTACAAAGATGTGTCGAATCCGATTACTGATAAGTTTTTTAGGGTTTTATTTCCTTTCTCCCTGGTTTTTAATCGATGGGTCATGGATTAATGGGTTAAAACTGTAAAATACTTTGGTTGGGCCAGAGCTGCTAAGGCGTGCGCCTTGACAGTGCCTAGGCGACGCCGAGATGCCAAGGCGCACGTCTTAGCAGCTCCAACTCAAAGCGTCCATCGCCGTGTCAGTTTTCCGCCTGGACGCCTAGGCGACGCCATAACAACTTTGTTCATGGTATATATAACCATTACCTTTTCTATAAGTATTTTATAACCTTTTGGTGACAATTTTTTTGTTTATTTTTAGATAAGCATCATTGGTGCCTCTTCTTCTCTTTTACGACACATCTTACTTCATTTTGCTCTTCAACCTCTTATCTTTTTGGCCTCGTAATGGATCTAAGTAGCTTTTTATCAGGCTTTTCCTTTAAATGCTTTTATTTCATGAAACAAGAACTAGCTGTCAGTGATTATCAGCAAACTACAAGTTGTTTGTACTTATTTTAACTTAAAGAGTTCAAAATATGTTGAATTTTCATTCAGCAAATGTTAATATTTATTTGCGGACACATATGACATGCTATCCAGACGTGGGTCTGGATCATATTATATCAGCACATACATATTTGATATTATTTTTATTAGTTTTCTACCATTACTTGCTCTGTTATTTAATTTGTCTGTCTCCAGCATTATTCTAAGATTATTTTTGAGCTTTAGCTAATGCTCTGCTGGTTCTACCCGGTTCCTTGGCTCGTAACTTTAAAGTAGCAACTAGGCAATAAATACTTTTTGTTTCTTTTTAAGTACCTGAAACTATATAGAGATGTTGTTCAGATAATATTTTCACTTCTGTGAATTCAATGGCTTTTGTATTGTTGCACTTGGAACTTTTTTCCTATTATTCTGTTTTGTTAGTAGTGCATATTTATGTGTTGTTCCCATCTTTGTTTAATATTTTGAATTGAGAATGTTTAGTTGATTTATATCATGAATTAGTTTATTCATTCATTGTACTATTTTAATGGATTTGTCAATTCTTAACACATGCATATTCTTTGTTCAACTTACCATAGTTATCTCCCAGAAAGAAAGATTCTTGATGGGATATCTTTTGTTGTACCAGCCGGGAAAAGTGTGGCTATTGTTGGAACTAGTGGCAGTGGTATGGTTTCTGATGTAGCATGATACTTTAACTCATAGCCTCTCATTTTCATTTGCAAGTAATGGTGATGCAAACTTCCTGACTGATTCCTGTTTCAGTTTTGTCTTTTGCCATTCTCCAAACTGAGATCTTAAATTATTTTCATGTCCTCTATCAGCATGTGTTGAATCCATACATGTATTGAAGTATGTTATGTATCACTTAGATCAAGTGTAAAGTTTTTTTCTTTTTATTACTTATAAATAATCATTTTGTAAATAATCTATTTTTTCATTTAATTGAGTTTGTAAATAATCTTTACTGGACTAAAGAACATTAAAAATGTTGCTTTTTGTCTGAATGCAACATGTTTATTGTATAGAAAGTTAGAAACAGAAAATTAAAATTCAGAATGGGCGAACATCATGTGGCTTGCATAACTTAATTTGGTTAAAATGTTCTAACAATTGTAATTAGTGAGTAACCTGTAAACACATGATAAGGAATAAGAACCTTCACAAAGAATATGGGCGGTTTATAGTTCAAGTATACCTATAAAAAATTTATGCTTAAGCATGAAAACCATAGTGAGGGATGTGTTCATGTTAGGATGACCTGACGTGGGCAGTTGGCCCTGAATTGGGGTTTCAGAAGCAATCAGGGTGATGAGCTAGCCATTTTGCAGGGGGCCATGGCCCCCCCCCAAGATTTTAAAAATTTTCAAGTACTAAGGCTCACTCACTTGAATTGTGAGATTAAATTTGTGCTTTGTGGGCCTTGTGGCAATTCATTTTATTTCATTATCTTCAATTCTCCACTATACAAAACACACCAACAAACAAAGTCTTGTCATTGTGTATTTGCGTTGTTAGATTTGCTTTTATTGAGATTTATATGCACTCCTAAGTCCCAAATAATGCTAAGAATTAGGATTGGTGGAGATAATGGACTGTTTCGTAAATACAGTGGGATTGTGGACATGTGGTTAGAAGAAATAATGCCAAAAATTAGGATTGGTGGGAATTATTTTTCTGGAGTTAGGACTTGGGAAGCTCAATGGCATAACCTTTTATGTTAAAAAGCCTGAAGATTGGAAATTTGATTTTGACCCCCCCTAAGATCAAATCCTGGCTCCGTCCCTGGAAGCAATTATGTTTAGCATGTCCTAGTTTCCCTGAAGGAATGATGATCTGTATGCAAGGCTATACATAATGAGTAGTTTAAACATTATTATTTTATAGTTTTTATCTTTTGACCTTCTCTGAACTGAGATCATAATCATCATATACCTTTTTCTTCATCTTCTATGAGCATGTGATCAATGCATATGTAATTTCAAAATACAGTAAGGATGAAGTTCAAACTTGAAAAGTATCTTTACTGAACTAGTAGAGAACATTATGATTGGAATGCTTCTTCTTTGTATGGAAAAGGTTTATAAAACATAAAAGAAAGTTAAGACTCAGAATATTGGGGGACATCATAAGGGTTCAATTACTAAATTTGGTTAAATATTCTAACAATTGCTACCAGTAATTTAATTAGAAAGAAAAATGATAAAAGAAAAAATCGCTATCAGTATTAAAGATTATAGCGAAGAAAGTGGTTTGTTTTATATCAATTAACAATTATATTAGTATCAGTTTGGGCATAAAAACCATAATGGAAAACATGAGTTATTTACAGATGGCATGAGCTGGGATGTTTGCCCTGCAAAAGGCATTGGTGCAGTAATAGGTTTTTGAGAAGCCATTGTATTAAGTGAATCAGCCTAAGGCTATGTTTGGAACCTAGAAAACTGTTGGGAAAAGAAAGACAGGAGACATAATATAAAATTTATTATAGCTTTATTAGCCATTCATTGAACTTCATTATATTTTATGTTAAATTTTTTCATAGTATAAATAATCAAACTTATGTTATTTAAGACAATTTTTTTCCCCAATGTATTTTTCTTTTTGGCAAAAACTATGAATTTAGCCACTATAGTTGGCAAGTTTTACTTAATGCACAACTGAACTTTTAATTTTTTTGAATTACACCATTAAACAAATTAAATTTTTTTAATTGGATCAGTCTGTTAAAGTTCTGTTAATATGAACGTTAAACTTTTTCCTACGTGGCTTTTTAAAAAAGAAAAATGACTCAGCCACTATCGATATATAACAACCACTAGTAACAAAAATTACATATATAGATTAATGATTATCCTACCATTCCCTAACAGAATGTGGTCAAATCATGAAGAAAAAAAATCCAACGAATTAATCATACGATTTCCCTATTTCCAAAAACAGAAATGAATCAAAGAACTAACGTTATCACACTCTGTATATAATTTTTTTATTACTAGTCATATTCTTAACAAAATGCCATCAAATCATAGAAAACTCGACAACCAGAAAAAGTCTTGGCCGAATCCAAAAAGAAGTTGTACATAAACAAAATCCGAAGAATTAATCATTGTCTAAAAACAGAAATGAATCAAAGAACTAACCTTCGTCTTCTTGCTCATCTTCACCTTCACTCTCTCCATCCAAATCATACTCATACTCGTAGGCCTCATTCATGTAATCCACAGCTGCCTGAGTAAAAACCAACTTATCCGAATTCAAAATATCAAAACAAATTCAAAGTTTTAGGCGTCAGCATCTTCAATGTCCCAATATTCGGGCTCGAAAGTCTCACATTATCCGAAACCTCTATCATCAAGAACATGGATTTCTCCTTGGGATCAATACCCCATCTGCTCAAAGAACCCAATAAATTCTTTCGTTTTCGGCTTCTCAAACTTATCACCAAATTCCTCCACGACAATCCCATTTTCCCTTGTTAGCCAACACCGTAGAAATTGCCAATCTCTTTCTCCTTGTTGATTTTGATGGACCGGTCTCTGGTTTGGGTCCAACACACGCGCCACTTGCCAGCCGGAGTGGGGTTCGATTGGAACCACTATGGCGGCGACCGTTTTCTTTTTTTGTGGGGGGGTGTCTTCCGCCACCGCGCACCTCGGCAGCGGGTGAGAGTGGAGGCGGTGCCGCGACACTTGTTTTTGGAGGTCGGTGGTGATGTCGCGGTGGGACTGACAAAGTGCGGTGTCGGGAGGGGCTGATTTCAAGTTGAGGTGGTTTTGCCTATTTTGGATCCGTCGAAGAGAGAGGACTGGGAGAGTGGCGAGTTCGGGATGATTGGGGAAAATGTGGATTGACAAATGGGGTTTGATTTGAGGGGTTTTGAGAAGGAGAGGAATTTCTTTGTGGGGGTTTGATTGAAGAAGATAGAGGATGAGAAGAAGGAGATGGAAGATGGTAATGGAGTCGCAGAGACCGCCATTTTTTTGGAGAGAGAAAGAGGATAGATAGATAGGTGGGGTAATGGTTCTGGTTTTGTTTCGGGTGGATTCTAATTTCTACGTTTACTTGAATCTAATGAAAGATGAAAGATGAAAGAGAAACTGAGTTGTTATATATTGATAGTGGCCGACTCATTTTTCTTTTTTTTTAAAAAGCCACGTAGGAAAAAGCTAACGTTCATATTAATAGAACTGAGCTACAATTAACAGACTGATCTAATTAAAAAAATTTAATTTGTCTAATGGTGTAATTCAAAAAATTAAAAGTTCAGTTGTGCATTAAGTAAAACTTGTCAACTATAGTGGCTAAATTCATAGTTTTGCATTTTCTTTTTCTATTTTTTCCTTTTTGACACAGTTCAAAAGCAAGACTAGATATCATTCTAGTAAATGTATCCTAGAATCCACTAGGAGAAGAAAAAACAGAAAGCAACAAACAACCCTTAATATAGGGTGAGCATGGATGAAGGAAATAACAATAAAAATGAAAGTTCTGACCAATTTCTACAATAAATCTTTTTCCCATATCAAAGTCTGTTATCAAGTATAGTCCAAATATGATTCTGGATCATATTCCAAAAGGTGTTTGTTTTGACTTTTGACAGTCAAAACGATCCAAAAATTCTGCAGAGACAATTCCTGCCTTGTAGCCCTCTTCATCACTTTCCTCCATTCATTTTCCAAGTACCAAACATAGTCCATACCAAAGGTGCAATAACTTGGGTCAAATCCTGAGTCTGAATCAAATCATAACATACATGTTCCAATCCAATGTCTCAATTAGATTTTCTTGGGTCATCTTAGTCTACCATAGACTCACACGAAATGTCATGACTAAAGGTACTATTATTAATAGCTTGGAACTTTATATGCACATCAAATTATCCTACATGTTTCAATGTGGGACTTGACTGTTACAAACTCGCTCACTTAAATACTTGATGTCGCTGAACATTATAGCCACAAAACCTAGAATCTGTGCCTCTCTAGCCATTGTCGGATAATACTAGTGGCCTTCTCGTCCTCACCTCTATCCTTTTGTTCATTGTGGGATAATATCAATCGTTTTCGTGTCCCCACCTCCGACAATTCGATCGGATCCCGACCCGAGCTTTCAAGAGTCATCTCTAATACCATATGTAACCATTTGAGTCAAATCTCGAGTCCAAATCAAATCATAATGGACGAGGCCCAATCAACTGTCTCAATAGTATCTTCATGGGTTAGCCCACCATAGACTTGCCCAAAAAATCACGATTGAATAAAATATTAATAGTAGTTTGGAATATTATATATATCAAATTATACCACATGTATTGATGTGGGATTGTGGTGTTACAAAAGGAGTGTTGATCTATATATATAATCTAATATGTTGTTTAAACATGATCAAGCGTAGGTGCGAACTTGGAATTTTTTGGTTAAAACGATTTATGCAATCACATTTGACTATGGAGATAAGAGGATATGTGGTAGGTTTTGGGTGGTTAAGAATTTTCTACTTGAACAGAGTAGAGGCTCTAAAATAATTCAGAATGGAGCTAGTAATCTCAGTGAGTGAAGATTTCTAGCTCTAGAGCTTGAAATTCATTTGGTTTCTATTGAAAGGCAAAAGTCTTCCTTAATCTTGTGACTCACGTGCATCCTATGCGTTGGATCGAAACCACATATTTATCTTCCTATTTCAGTTCTAATTTCCAACATTGAATGATTATTCAAACTTGAGAATCTGATTATTGTGCTTTTGGGACAGAAGGATAAAGTTAATTACAAACTGTATGGACTGCTATGAGCTATCTGGAAAAAAGATTGAATATTTTGACCTTTTTAATTTTGGTTCCTCTGGAAAGCTACAAAGTGAATCAAGTTCTTAGAGGGGGATTTAGTAATGAATCGGTGGTCACAGTCTATACAATTGCATAGGCAAACACATTCCACACATCTGTAAAAATAAAAAGATAAAGGAAAGAAGACCTTGTACATTGTTGGACTGTTCTCCACTCATTTCTCTGGCAGTGTATTGTATTTATCCACACTGATGTACCAAGTTTCTTTGGAAGAGTTTAGAGTATGGTTAGAAAATCTTGATATTTTATGTAGAAGTGGTTGAGAAAGTTTGTATATTGTTCTTAAGGCTTGATTTGAGAGTGGCAATTGTCCCACTAGGTGTCCATGGTCATTCTTTGTTATCGTGTGTTGGAGATCAAATTTTCTTTAATATCATATTGGCCACTTCCTTGCATTGCAATTTTTCAGGCATGCATCCCCCGTGGAGATCCATGTATAACTATGGAACTAATTAGCTGCTGATAGTCAGATGTTTTTAACATTATACATATTGTTGTTTATGAATCTACTCATTTAAATTAAGTCTGACAATGACTCTTTAAATAACCGACAGCTGCCCATGCATGCAAGAGTGATGTCTTGTATTGTGCTAGATTATGATTTCGTTCCTTAACTATTACAACCCAAAACGTGTTCATGATGTACCCGTGTGTGTATAAATATTTTTATTTTTTTGATAAATCCCATTTGTAAAAGAGTAACTTATATATATATATATATTGTACTTATGTGCAGGTAAATCAACCATTCTTAGATTGATCTTCAGGTTTTTCGACCCTTATTCTGGGATTGTAAGTGATTTGATAAGGTCATGGTTATAAAATTCTATTACGGTACTGTCTTACCAGCTATATCTTGTAGCAAAATCGAGTTTTTAGTCTAGCGTTTGGGTTCTAATTTCAAATTATATCTGTGCCATAGTTTATCATAAATATTAGTGCTGTATTTGATATTGCGGCAATATCTGAATGATAATTACTCTCCTCACATTGTGTAAATTAAGATGTTCAGAAAGAAGGGTCAAGGGAAAGATTTTTTTATAGGATTGCTAAGTCATGAATTTGGTTTGACTTGAAATGGAAAAATGGAAGGAATTGGGGGGGGGGTAGTCTGGGACATTTCCAGGTCTCTTGTACTATCTGCTCTTCAAATGGCATTCACTGTCCCATTTGAGAATGTCTTTTTTTCTTCCGGCAAGCTATCACACCAAATTGGCAACTGATTTACAAAGGGGGCATTGTTTAGGAGGTAGTGCTGCATCTGCAAGGAATGCAGAATCAGATAACCTTCTTCTGCATTATGAGGCACCCCCTGATGCACATGGTTGTGCTCTCCTCTTTCTCTGGTATACATTTTGGTGATGACTTGTTCTCTTTTGCCACTTGGGTAATTGGAAACAAGACTGAATCAGTATGAGTCGCTGAAAGCTAGGGTATTTTGCTTCATTCAATCTATCAGGTCCATTACCCAGGAATGTAATTGGAAGGTTTTAGGAGAAAGTAGTTTTCTATGTTTCAGGTTCAGTTTGTGGTCTTAAGTCATCTTTGATTTTTTCTCAAGGAGAGGTGGGAGGACAAATTTTCCTTTGTGTGGAGTTTATGAGCATAGTTGTAATTATTTTCTCATCATTCTCCATTGAGCTAGTTCTTTTTTTTCCTCTCTCTTTCTTTTTGCTTTGCCAGTAACATTGCAATAAATGGCAGGTAAGGATAGATGGTCAAGACATTCGGAAGGTGACTCTTGAGAATCTCCGAAAATCTATTGGTGTTGTTCCTCAGGATACTGTGAGTTGGCCAAAATTTTGGTTAATAGCTGTTCACTGCTTTCCCTAATATCTTTCTATTAGAGGTTTTCATCTGTTACGTATTTTACTCTTCTTGTTAATGATACAAGAGCTACTTGAACTTCGTGTGCAGGTACTGTTCAATGATACAATATTTCACAACATTCATTATGGTCGTCTTTCTGCAACACATGTGGAGGTTCAAGTCGAATTTAGTGTCACTTATGCATCTAAGCTTCAGCAAATTCTGCACTGTTAACTTTCTGTATTTTATTATGTTTTAGGTGTATGATGCTGCTCGGCGTGCTGCGATTCATGAGACAATCATGAACTTCCCTGAAAAGTATTCTACAGTGGTAGGGGAGCGAGGGCTTAAGGCAAGTGATTTTACTTCTTTTAGAAGCTTGTTTTTCTGTAATTTCTGGTTGGACCACAAGGGTGCTGATTGTAATAGCATTGTAGTGCAGCTCAGTTTACGGTTTTCTGAGTTTAGACTACCAATTAACCATATTGCTTATAATCTGAATTTTCTTTGTCCCTATCAATGACTCCATGTCTTGATTTTTGGGGGCATGAAGTCACGAGTTCATATGATATATTTTTGCTTACACCTGAAGCAGTATGTGCCTTCCTTTGATTTGTATTAGTTTTTAATTACTTGTTAATTTGGTCAGTATTATCATTTATCACCGGACATACAAATGTCTATTTGCTTTTTGTCTTTTATTGTTCTGGAACTATTGGTTGAAGCGTATAGATTCAACTTCTATATATCAGTTATTACAATGGTATCACTGTACCAGTATAATTTGGCATGTGGTTATTCATTATTTCTCCTGCAGTTAAGTGGTGGTGAGAAGCAGCGAGTGGCACTAGCTCGTGCATTCCTAAAAGCACCTGCCATTCTGTAAGTTCCATTTTTAACTTATTTATTTTCCTTTTTGTTTGGAATCACTTTCCTTTGATTGCGTTCCATCTTCCATATGCAATCCTTTCGATGCTTTCTGGTTTCCTTTTATAACAACCCGTAGATAAGTAGATTACAAATTTGATCCAGTCAATTGTGAAACTTCGCCATCTTAGGGTGACAAGAAAGTTCTAAATAGTTCCTAATACCATCAGATAACAAATTTTATATAATATTACATCCATAACGTAGATAATAAACCATTTACAAAATATTCACTTAAGAACTGATGAGTAGCATTTGTACGAGTTAGTGGCAAAGGATATGTTTCTCTTATCATTTGTTAGACAGGGCTATAGAGTACGATCTACCAGTTGTTCGATTCATATTCTTCCCCATATCCATTTTTAGTTATGTTTAACTATCTGGTGGCTTGTCACTGTTATGAAATTATTATTTGCTTAGTGATACTTCAAAAGCAACTTTATTTCACCCATCCAATCAAATTTTGTGGGGGAAGATTCTTTTAAACTCCCTGCATGGATGATCATTTCATCACATTTTGGGTGGCTTTCACCGGCTTTTACATTTTTCTCATACTAGTCTTAAAATTAATGAAAATCATAAAATTTTAATTCGAGTCCACTATATGTGTGGCATGTGCTAATTTTGTGTTTGAAGGTCTACTCCCTCCCCTCCCCCCCTCCCTCCCTCCCCTCCCCCAATACTTGACACCCCAAATGAAGCCAGGATTCAGTCTCGTGTCTTTGTCACAACTGGAGATCTGACAGTGAATAGCTGTTAGCTTTGTCTTATTTCAGGGTAATTGACTTTTTGATCACTCTATTAGGACTCGATTTTCATTGTGGTTACCTAATTTTTTTTGTTACAAATGCATTACTATACTCAATTTTTTTTTTACAAAATGGTCATTTTATAACTTTCCGTCTAAAAAATTAACGATTGCTTAGGTGGCTAACGTCTACGTGGACATCAGAATCCACTTTTTTTATAAAAAAATAATTAAAATTATATACTTGCTTGACAATTTTTTTTTTTAATCATTCGTAAACACAAATTAAAGCCAAATATCATTATTTAAATAAAAAACAAAAAGAAAAATAAAAGAAACGGACAAAACACATCTTCATCTTCCCCAACCTATTAAAACCATAGCAACCTCCTCCATCCCAGCACAACAACTGATAATCAATCAGAAATAATGGTGTGCACCTTACATTAATTACTCGAATACTCCCCTTATAAATTTTCCGTCACAAAGAGATATTTTGTCAAACAGTTCATGAGCATAACAAATTATGAAATAGAGACAGAGCAAGACTGAATGACCTTAATTCGGATTGGTAAATTACGTCACAGTTTGGAAAAACACTAGCATTCTAACCCATGTGAATCACAGGTATACCGTATATCTAGTAGGTTAAATGACATTTATTTCAGATTTCTTAACAGATAGGAGAAGTGCACCAGTTAAAGCAATACAAAAATATGCTTTTAGTTACCTCTATGGTGATTCAATACCATCTCAACATATCATTAAGTCCATATAAAATGAAAGTCAATAGAATAAGGTAAAGAAACTGAAGTCACGGTGGAAATTGAAGTTATACCTCCTCCAATACAACAAACAAAAGAAGTTGTTAAAATTGACTCCGTCAATCAACAATTTCAGCTGCACAACAGAAGGGGGGAAAAAGGATAAATAAATATTAAAACAAAAAATGCATAACCTGTTAATTCCCTAGATTTGTTCATTTAAGGAGCAAAAAAAATACTCCCTGACAACACAAATTTAATCTTCAAAAAATTTCAAGACCCAATTGGGATTTACTCAAAAACCCTCGATAACCTTTTTAGCACACTGAAATCCCAATCATCCAACAACAAATTCTTCAAAACCACAGCTGGTGAAGGCCAATCCGCCATTATAATCGCCACTCTTTAATCACTCAAAACGGTCCTTCAAAATTATCTAGAAAAAAACAGCTATTATGTGTTTTGCAATAAGTTCAACGAGAGGCAACCGATCGTGATGGGCGATGAGAGTCAGAGGAAGAAGATATAGGGGGAATGGAATGGGGAAGAGAGAGAATAGAAGTATTTTATTTTTATAATTTTTAATCAGAAGGTGGGTCATATATTTAATGACTCACATGACATCTGTACAGGTTCGTCAGATCAACTTTCTTTTGGCTCACGTGACATGCACGATTTAACACTCCAGTTTATTTTTTGGATGAAATGTTAAGTAATGACTATTTTGTAATTTTTTTTTGAGTATAGTAAAAAAGATTCGGTAACCACAATGAAAATCGGGTCATAGTACAGTGACCAAAAAGTCAATTAACCCCTTATTTCAGATACTAGTGACACCCTACCCTCCCTTTAGGCACATCTTTCTCTCTCTTAGTTTCATGCCTTTCTTGTCTAATCCTCTTAATTCAGTTCTAATAAACTGTGAGATATTAATTCATGTTGTTCCCTCAGGCTCTGTGATGAAGCAACAAGTGCTCTTGATAGCACAACAGAAGCGGAGATTTTAAGTGCACTGAAGTTTCTTGCAAATAACCGAACTTCTATTTTTATTGCTCACAGGCTAACAACTGCAATGCAGTGTGATGAGGTAAGCGTTCGTCAGAAAGGTCTAATTTTTTCTCAGCTGATTTTGATTTCGAAATTTATCAACATATCCTCATGTCTTATGATTGTCTGTAAGAAGGTGTACCATGTGCTATACCTGTGTAACTGATACCACTTACCTGATACCAAAATCGCCGTCCCAATTATTTCAACGCCTTCATGTGCACTTTATTCACACCGCACTTGATTTGATTACCTATATTTGTCATCTTATTTCCTACGATATACTGAAAAAATGGCCAAATAGAGTTGGGGAATAAATTACTGTGATTTTTTGGAAAGTAGTTGAAGAGACATTACATAATAAAATCTGTGTTCCAAAGTGTAAATCCTTTCAACACAAGGTCCATGCCATCTTTGATGACAAAAGATAACTTCTGAATGTCAATTAGGTTACACTTTAATCGACTCCTATTTGAAAGTGGGTGTAAGGGAGATGAGACGTCTTCCCTACCTAACTATTCTCAGATACATTTGCGTAAATATATCCAACATAAACATAAAAATATGTCCTTGTTTCTCCTAATTCAAGTTTGGAATCTGATAAAATACTAGGAATATGTTTCTTGTCATACGAGCTAAAGATTCTTTTACTCTTATTTTGTCATAATTGTTGTTCCCAATTTTTGTGAATTTACATTGTGAAGTTGTCATATCTTTGGTTTTCAGATTATAGTTCTGGAAAATGGAAGAGTAGTAGAGCAGGGACCTCATGAAGTTCTGTTGTCAAAGGCCAGGAGATATGCACAGCTATGGGCACAACAAAACAATGCTGTTGATGGAGTTGATACAACTGTCAAACTGGTAGCATGAATAATATGCTCTCTTTTTTTCTTAGTTTGTTAATTTGCGAGTATTGTAGAATAGGGGAGGTTCAAACTTCACATATATTTATGCAAAACAATAGTATTCATCATCAATTTACGTACATCTTGTGTTGTGACCGATGTTAATTATATTATTAACCATTCATCAGATATTTTCCTTGGGTATATGAATTAGCTGCAGATGCTAATATGAATAGTATTCTCAGAATATATTCGATATACAAGGGGACAAGTTGTTCCCCATAGTAACATTATTTTTAAAAAAAAATCAAAAATCAAAACATCCTTTTATACCAACATGAGAAGGAGATTATTATTATTATTATTATTATACCATCCCATCCCCATATAACTAACTATTCGGTAATTTCTCGTTCTCAACTTTATTTATACCTAATCAGAGTCAAAATCACAACCCCATTTAAGCTAGACAGGCGGGACGTACGTGGAGATTACCTTAGAGAGATGATAAATTGCCATTTTATTATCCTTAATTCTTACTTTTGGATAGGCAGGTACTATTTTTGGATTGTGCTTCAGAAACATTAATTGTTAATTAAGGATGATATTGCTATATATGTATAAAAGTAGATTACTATGCAATTAATATATTAATTGCTGAGTTAATATTATGTGGAGTAGTATCCAATATACGTACCTAATACTCCATATTATTGTTACCATATATAATAAATCAGGATTTGCTTTTAAAGTAAACAAGTTAACGTCCAACCTATTTCAGAAATTAATTGATCCTATATATATATATATATATATATATATATATATATATATATAGACATAAACAAATATAAATCTAAATATAGTACTATATATACCTCTTGTGGTTGTGTTTTGTCGTTGCTCCAAATAGATAAAATAGAGTATTAATTATGAGGGAAGATTTTGTTCGGTGACAGTGTATATATATATATATACACACGTACGTATGTGTATGGATGTATTTGGCGCACAAATACCAAGTGATCAATCAGGTATGTACATAACTAGCTTCCTCTTCTTCTTAGTCAACTCATCTATAGTTGTTGAATTTGTAAAAGCGAATTAACGTATATTATATATATATACGCATACATCCATACACATACGTACGTGTGTGTATATATATATATATATATATATATATATATATATATATATATATATATAAATGATCTATGGAATACGATAATTACGAAAGATTTGTTTCAAGAATCGTTATTATTATTACCGTCAATGAAAGATTAAAGGGGTTGGGTTGGGTTGGAGTCAGCCGCTAACTTTTATGTTGATTGGCCGCGAAAAGTAGTAGCGGCCAACATAAAAGAATTTGACTTAATTACTAAAATATCCTTATACATACTACTTATTAATCAGTAAAATATTTTTATACATATTATTTATTAATCAGTAAAATAAAATAATAAAAAATTATAAGGATAATCAGTAATTATCCTTATAGTCATCCTTATATATTTATTAATAAAATAAGTATATATAAGAATAATTCTTTGAATTATCGTCTTATAATTTTTAATTATAAATAGGAAATATTGATTGAGTTTATATTATATTCTTACTCAAATAATTATCCTTATACATACTTATTTTATTAATAAGTATAAGGATAATTACTTATTATCTTTATAATTTTTTATTATTTTATTAATTAAGCTAAATTCTTTTATGTTGGTATTTACAGTCGTTTTGATTTGGTCGATAGAGGGAGCGGCAGTGCCCAACACGACTTCTTAGATCTTCCATTGGACGGTTGAATAACAGTTAGTTGAAATAATGTCCAAAATTAACGTTTTCTATGGATCATTTCTCATGTATATATATATATATATATATATATATATATATATATATAGGAAAATGATCCATAGAATACGTTAATGAGGAACTATTTAACTAACGCTCATCCGGTAGATAAATTTGAGATGAGGCCCAACCGCTACTCCTCTAATGACCAACAACAACAAAAATTTAGCTTAATTACATGATCCTGATTATCGGTTGAGATGAGGGCCCAACCGCTACTCCCTCTAGCGGCCAATAACAAAAATTTAGCTTAATTACATTATCCTGATTATCCTCATACATACTGTTATTAATTAGTAAAATAAAAAATAAAAAATTATAAGGATAATTAATAGGATAATCAGTAATTATCTTTATATTTATCTTTATACTTATTAACTGATTATCTTTATACATATTACTTATTAATCAAGAAAATAAAATAATAAAAAATTATAAGGATAATCAATAATTATTTTTATACTTATCCTTATACTTATTAACAAAATAAGTATGTATAAGAATAATTAGTGATTATCGTCTTATGATTTTATTAATCGATAAAATAAAATAATAAAAATTATAAGGATAATCAATAATTATCTTTATACTTATCCTTATATTTATTAACAAAATAAGTATGTATAAGAATAATTAGTGATTATCGTTTTATGATTTTTAATTATAAATAGAGAATAGTGATTGAGTTTATACATTTGAGTATGAATATATTATAAATTCAATCACTATTTCCTATTTATAATTAAAAATCATAAGACGATAATTATTAATTATCTTTATACGCATACTTATTTTATTATTTTATTAATAAGTATAAGGATAATTATTGATTATACTTATAATTTTTTATTATTTTATTTTATTGATTAATAAGTAGTATATATGAGGATAATCAGGATAATGTAATTAAGCCAAATTTTTGTTGTTCACATACTTCTAATGACGGTCAAAACACGGTGGTTTTGATTTAGCCGCTAGAGAAAGTGATCAACAAAAAAAATTATTGGCCATTAGAGGAGTAGCGGTGGGCCCTCATCTCACCATTAACTATATATATATATATATATATATATATATATATATATATGGGAAATGATCCAGAAATGATCCATGTAGAATACGTTAGCCGGATGGATTTGTTTTATTTATTATTTCGTCAGTAGTCAAAATTAGAGTTAATGATCGAGATGAGGCTCGGTTGATACTCCTCTCTGGGCCGATCAAATTTTTTTTTGTTGGTCACATTACTTTAATGGCCAAATAAAACGATCGTGTTTTGATTTGGCCAGTCAGCTAGAAAAAAAATAACTAACAAAAAAATTTGGCTTAATTACTGATTATCATGATTATTCTCATACATACTACTTATTAATCAATAAAATAAAATAATAAAAAATTATAAGTATAATCAGTAATTATCCTTATACTTATTAATAAAATAAGTATGTATAAGGATTAATAATTATCATCTTATGATTTTTAATTATAAATAGAAAATAGTGATTGAATTTATATTATATTCCTACTCAAATATATAAAATTATCCTTATAATTTTTTATTATTTTATTTTCTTGATTAATAAGTAGTATGTATGAGGATAATCATGATAATCGGTAATTAAGCCAATTTTTTTTTGTCACACTTTTCTTTTAGCGGCCAAATCGTTTGATTTGGACACTAGAGTGAGTAGCGACCAACAAAAAAAATTTGGTTGGCCGTTAGAGAGGAGTAGGGTGGGCCTTCATCTCAAACCATTAACTCTAATTTTGGACTATTTGGATAAGCGTTATGGATCATTTCTCATATATATACATACATATATATATATATATATATGTATTAGTGATTTTCCGTGTCTAAAAGTACGACATAACAAAATCCTCCCTCTTTCTTCGTGCCCCTCTCTCTCCGTTTCAACAATCTGAAAATTAGAATGAATCTGAACCGTCTTTGTGCTTTCCCACCCAAATCAAAGAATCGTTCTTGTGCTTTCCCTCCCAAATTCAAATTGAGTATATATATATATATATATATATATATATATATATATATTAGTGATTGTCCGTGTCTGAAAGCACGACGTAACAAAATTTTCTCTCTCTCACCGTGCCTCTCTCTCCGTTTCAACAATCTGAAAATTAGAATGAATCTGAACCGTTCTTGTACTTTTTCGCCCAAATTCAAATTGAGTTCTACCTTATTTTATATATTATAAATGTTAAACATTTTCATACATTGTCCGTGTCTGAAAGCACGACGTAACAAAATTTTCTCTCTCTCACCGTGCCTCTCTCTCTCCGTTTCAACAATCTGAAAATTAGAATGAATCTGAACCGTTCTTGTACTTTTTCGCCCAAATTCAAATTGAGTTCTACCTTATTTTATATATTATAAATGTTAAACATTTTCATACATTTTGGATTTCCAAATTAACTTTTAAAATTGACTAAAAATTTCAATTTTTTTACAATAGAACTTGTGTAGTCACTACGCTCTTCCGTTGCGCACAAAACCCCCCAAAACTCTCATTCCAAGAATGTTATGTGTATTAATTTATTGTATATTATTAAATTTACAAAAAAAATAAAATAAATAGTTGAAAATAGTTAATAATTAACTAAAGAGGGATATTCATTTTTTTTGTTATATATCGTAAAAAATATATAACGACTTTTATTGTGGCAAAATACAATATGTAAATAAGTCCAGATACAAAGATAATTAATTTGTTTATGTGTTTACTAGGAACAAAAGTCGCAATGTTTTTTCTCGTGAGATATGTTATTTTTCAATTGTTAAACTTCACTTTATAAGAAATTTGTTTCCTTCTTTAACAAAAAGATTAACTTGAAGAAAGAAACCTTTGGATTAATTATGGATTAAAATACTCTCTCTCTCTCTCTCTCTCTCTCTCTCTCGTACATATATATATACCAGTGCGTGTGGGTACAAATATTGATTGTGATTTCATGTGACATCGTTATGTTTGAAAAACTAGATCGAAGATCATGACCTCACCTTAACAACGGTTATATACATATATTTATATTTATATTTATATATGATATGTGTGCGTATGTATATATTGAGTAGTAACTATAATAAGTAGCTTTAATTAGGCATATATATATATTTGTCATGTTGTTAGCTACATTAATTTGTCCTCAAGTAAAAAGTTTGGAAGTATTATTATTATTATTATTATTATTCTACCTGCACTGCATGCACCAACTTCCACCGCTGGATACACTTTCTTCACACCTCGATGTATCCGCTTGACTCTTCTACCACCAATAAATTTTTGACTTCAGTCCAGTTGATAATTAAATCAAACCTTGCTATATATATATATATATATATATATACGCAGTAAAGATCAAGAGACCGTCTTTAAATAAGTATTTAAATGCTTAAATAATATTTTTTTATCAAGCGGCGTAGTTTTTGGAGAAGCAGCGGTGGTATTTTTGTAAATACAATGCCACCGCCAGCGTATTTATAAAAATCACCAAGATCCTCCAAAGCTACGTCGTTTGATAAAAGAACGTTATTTTGCGGATCTTATTTATCCGACCGTATATATATATATATATATATATATGTGTGTAATTGATATCTTTAAAGTGGGCCTTCCGGTGTGGTTGGTACGTAGATAATCAATTTTCATAATTAAATTTCTGTTTGTTATATATATATATATATATATATATATATATATATATATATATATGTATATTAATTCCGATATCTATACTGGTTTTGGTTCAGTAGTACGTACTCTTGGTGCTGTTTCTTGAGATTTGAAAGAAAAAGGGAAAAAATTTGGTAAGTTAAATGCTTAATTTAATTCAATATATAGATGATCAATATATAAGTGTTACATTTTGGTTGAGAGTAGTCGATCGTCTCTCGTGTGTGTGTGTGTGACTGTGTGTATATATATATATATATAGTACATTGTTCATGATTTTCCTATATCTTGATTTTACCTGGTGTTATCATATTATATCATAGTATATAGTAGAATTCATGAGACGTTCATCACAAGAATATTAGACCCACTGCTATTAATGCAGTATGTGATATATATTCAAAGTTCCTGTAAACGGAAATTTATTTATTGTTTTATATAATAGCATTGCACTTCATTTATTTTCCGTTTTTATATTTTGTACGTAATGGCAAATTATATTTAAATAGTTATGAATGTTTTAATGTCTCGATCATTTAGATAATTAGATGCCTCTCTTCATATATTATAAAATGTGCACAAAAAATTCTATACAAATAATATAAAATAAAAAAGCGAAAAATAATAAAAAGTGAAACTTATTATATAGTCTATAGATAGATTTTTACACATCTTTATTAGCATGCATTAATTATATGTATCCTACTAAATTATTCATAAAAGAATGACGAAAAGCACGCGTATATTCATGGACTCTACATATATGTAAATAAATTGTCTTTGATAAATTTTTTTGAGCGAGTTGACTGGCTAATTCTTTAATGGTGGACCTTATACATTTAATATTTTATTTATGGGTATTTTTTTAATATTACCAAGTATTATACAATTAAAGTTTACATTTGTCATATTTTGGATATATATATATATATATATATATATATATATATATATAGGGTATTATTATTTTATACTCCCAATATAATTAAAACAAGTTTGATATTTAAAAGTAATTTAAGATATTTTCAAATTTAAAATTAATATGATTTATTTATTTTCAAAAGTAATAAATGTTGTAATTAATATTACTTTTCCCATGATTGTTTTTGTAATTGTAACATCTAAACTTAAAATAATTAATGCTTATCAATTTTATATATGAAAATATTTTAAATTAACTTTAGAAAGTCAATATTTATCCTAGCTCTTGCATGGTGCATCACTAAACTAGGGTAGAGTTTTATTTAAATTTTGTGGTTGGTTTCTACCGCGCGTACATCTTCGTTCAAAAAATAGAGGTACAATTTAATTTTTATAGTCAAACGATATTATATTAAATTTTAAAATTGCTACGACTAATAAAAGTTTAAAATAAAATTTATGATTAATAATTTTTGTTATATATTATACAAATTATAATAATTGTATCAACTATAAAATTAAATAAATTTATATCAATTTAAAATTTAATATGGTGTATCTCTAATTTTGGAATGGAGGAACAATACGTATGTACCAAACATGCACTAAAATGTTACTAATTTGGGTTGCTATGATGATGGATATATATATATATATATATATATATATATATACTAGAGAAAGAAATCTGTCAGGGTAAAAATGAGAGAATCACAAGGAGAAAAGATGAGGAAGAGTGCTCGTATTGCAGCACTCGAACAAGCCAAAGAAGAAGAAGCAGCAGCCTCAGCA
This sequence comes from Panax ginseng, assembly GCA_020205605.1. Lineage (NCBI taxonomy): Eukaryota > Viridiplantae > Streptophyta > Magnoliopsida > Apiales > Araliaceae > Panax > Panax ginseng. Next base: position 483,700 of record CM035136.1, on the reverse strand, counting down.
CCTAATAATATTATTTCTGATCAGGGGAATAATAGTAATAATATTAATGGCACAGAAGCAGCAGCAGGCAGTAATAAGGATGTGGTGGTGGGTCCTATTATTTATCAGCGTAGAAGAAGGGTCCCCAAGAGAAAGAGTCTGGATCAAATGGCCGCGTCTACTTCTTCATCACTACTAGTTGCTCCTCCTCCTCCTGCTGCTACACTAGTACCTCAACAGGAGGTGCATCAGCTCTATATATATCCTCTCTCTCTCTCTCTCTCTCTCTATATATATATATATATATATATATATATATATATATATAATACGTACACAGACATGATTTTTATGTTAATGCAGAATTGCGTTCAATATCTTGTTATATGCATGCATGCTTGTTGAGGTACGGTTAACTAATTGTCTTATTGTAAGTAACACTGTCGTCTGTCTATATAAAATCATACAACATTAACACATTACTTAAATAATCTAGAGTATATTTGAACTTTCAAGTTTCGAAACCAATTAGTAGATTACCAAGTGAGCCTTAAATGAATTGAAGTCATATATATATATAGCAGTGATCTATAGTAAATGATTGTTATGGACATTATTCTAGTAAACATATCTCTTACCGTCCAATGTGAAGTCTAAGGGCCGAGATCAACTTAGGCATGAATTTATTCTTCTGTCGGATAAGGAAACTTTTGCAAACGACCACTGTAATGATCAAATTGCCCTTGAAAATTATTAGTACCATTTTTTCTGGCCACTACTCCTACTACGTACTAGTCAGGATAATTAAACGACAACGTATATCATCAATACGACGTCTTATAGCCTGTCCGCTAGTAGGAGTAGCGGTTAGACGATAAACAAAACTCAGATTTGGACCCTCATATCTGATTTCTAACATTTTACTCCTTACGCATCCATTTTCTAAGCAGCTGCAGAAATCTAACTTTAGAGAGAATTTAATGAGCTTTGAAGAAATTAGTTGTTCGTGCACAATTTTGGTAAGTGTTCAGCAGTGACTTTCATGCTTGTTACAAATATATTTTTATCTAATTCTAGCTTTTGAATCTCTTACTAGTTTAGATTGTACAAATGCATTTGAGTTTGTTAATGATGCTGAAAGTAGTAAACCTGAGATGGTCGTCCCTTATCAATTATTCTCTAAGTTGGAAGAAACTGAAAATTTTTATAGATCTTATGCACACAAAAATAGATATGAGATTAGAATTGCTACTAGTCATAAACATTCTCGCAATAATGATTTGTTGTCCAGGTTATATGTATGTAAAAATACTGGTAGACCAACTGTTGTAAAGAGTTCACCAGATGATGAATGTGATAACGATAAAAATAAGAAGACAAAGAGACTCAATAGGAATAACATTATGCAAAGTTAATTAGAATGTTTGTTGTCCTTATTATTAAGAAAGAAGACAATTGACGTATTTATACCAATGAATTGGATCACACTCATCATTTAGTGACATCTACCAAAGTACTAGATTTGTTTGAGACACATAGGAATATTACGCCGGTGGCAAAACAATTAATTGACACTTTAAATTTTATAAGGCGTATATTAGATGTGACGCCCCCAAAATAGGTATACAACACCCATTCTGAGTCGCCAAAATACATGGTATAGAAAGCAAACTACAATTTTGATAATACAGATGTCGTGTAGAATACGACAATACAACTGTGAGTTTAAATACAAATATTGTCTTCTAGACAATATACACACCCAAATAAGTCCTCAGTAATTATTCATACACTATTTTACAGAAATAGTGAGGACAACTAAAAAATCTTCTTAGAACCATCACTCCATACCCCGACTCGATCCTGCTATGTTCTCACCTCCTGAGAAGAAAAATGGAACAAAAAGGAAAAGGGTGAGCTTAACTAGCCCAGTAAAGAACATTATGACTAAGATAATATACAACAAATTATCGTTAGTCTTCAACAAGAAAAAATCTGATAAATTATAATAGACAACAAGTTTTAGATCAATAAATGCAGCGGAACAGCAATCCATTAGAAGAGTCACGTAGAGAAAGAATTCTACTGTCTTCTAAGGTTTAAAAGTCCATCATCAATATTTTATCCATGTAACAACAATCAAAATTCATCTTTGCACTACAGGCCAACGATATTCATTTAAATCACCAGTTGGTCATGTTCATCTCAACACCTGTTCATCTTTGCACTACAGGCCAAAGATATTCATCAGTTAATCGTTCATCTTTGCACTACAGGCCAAAGATATTCATTTATATCATCATTTAAGACCGAGGATGATGAAAAATATTTTTTAAAGAAGCGAATACAAAGTGAAACAAATGACAAGGATTAAGGATTAAGGATTCGTACTTTGTTTTACCCGTGTCCAAAAAATACCTCGAAAATAATCATATTGGTGTAAAATTCAAGAATGATCAAAACATGGATACAATCAAAGCTAGTATCCGAATAGATATTTTGGACAAAAAAGAAATTTTTATTTTTCGATTGAATAGTGCTTAGTATTTGTGAATAAGTCAGATATCGTGAATAGTCTTAGTACACGTGAACAAAGAACTCTTAAACACAACAAGTTCCAAATTTGATAAAAATTTTAACAAATATTTTGGCATAATGATATTGAAGAAAATAATATCATTTATGAAAGAAATAACATCCCTTACCTCAAAATAACCGCATCTTACATTTGAATTTCGGTATAGTCTTGTGAAACTTCACCGTATAGTAAGTAACACTCAAAATATACTCACAAGAATACGCTCGATAATATAGAGAGAGAAAGAGAGAAAACTTTGTTTCGGTGTGATTTTCAATTCTAACTTAGCCTCTATTTATAGGAAAATGCTAGTAACGCATGAAAGGAGACTAAATTAATAAACTATTAATATTTACCAAATATTCAAGCCCACCACCAAGGAATCTGATTTTAGCCACCAACCACATGTTAAAGATGCTCACCAACCTTTGAAAAACGTTTTTTTTGAAAATAATAATTAAAACTTTCAAAAATCAATTATTTCGGAACTTCCGGAACTTCCGGAACTTCAATAATTCACAATAAATATCTCTTTTATCAGAAAATTCAAATCTTGCGACTTTTAATAGGAATTTCAATTCTCTACAACTTTGCAGAAGAAAATTTTTCCAAATTCCAAACAGAAATTATCCAAAATCCACAAACGAGTGATTTTACAGTCTATAATCAATTTTCGGTCAAGAATTGTGTCCATCGACACACAAAACATATGTTAAACATTTAATGCCACAAAAATACTCTTCCTCCTCATATACTCATATATACCACATTCATTATAAAAATATCACCGTTAATATATTATTAAAATAATATATTTAAATGAATTATTTTATCGAGGAAAAAAGATAAAATATTAATTTTCAACAATTGTCACATTAAAAAATTTTCTCCATCTATATCCACATAAAATGAATATTCTCTTTATCATAATAATCAATAATTAATTATTCAAAATAATATTACAGAATCACGCGATCTCGACAACGGTAGTTTCTAGGAAAGAGGGGCTTTCCAATAAGGATTTCTCTTACTTCAGTGCGCAATTAGGTGACCAAACCTCTCCTTAGATGTAACTTTCTAGACATTGCCAATAATGTTATCTCGATAATATTATTCAAATAATATGAATTATTGATTTGATAATGGAAAATCTTGTGTAATGACAATTATTGAAACAACAAAGAATACTAAATATCAACGCAGACAATTATTGAATCAATAAAATATAATATTGATAAGAATTAACTCGTAACAATTATTGAGTAGTGCCTTCTTACCTAAGGATCAATAATTCAACAATCATGCAATACTGGTAATGTCTTCTTTGTGCCAATAACCACGATATTATCGTATTTTAACACCGTGTAACCCAGCAAAGTGTTAATTCGGTAATAATTTACGCCAGTTATTTATAAAACTCAATCTTTGTCGTTTTCTTTCATCCAATCGTTTTCCGTTATGGGGCCCACCAATGACTGCGCCGTCGTACGGAGATTCCCGACAAAAAGAATATTCCACGACCAAACGAATATTCCCCGATAATAATGAATATTTTATAACCACTTGCTTATTTTATAAACTTTGCACATTTCACCCATAACCAAAGAATTATATCAAATTAACCCTTATTAATTTAGAATAATGAATAAAGGAAAATTCAATTTTATTTATAATAAGTTGGGGTCTTACATTAGAGCTAGTATGATGATGAACGTTTTGAGTACAATGGGTGGAGGGATGCAAAACGTAAGTTTTAGTGACAATGATATTCATAATATTGTAGTCAAGTATTTAATTAAGTCGTGACTTGGAGGATGAAAATGATACACAAGTTGAAGTCAATTATTTGAAATTTTTTGAATCTGCCAGTGTGAGTAAATTCTTTTTTCCTGTCAAACCAAGCGAAGATAATCACATAACTTGTATTTTGTGGGTAGACACCCGATCAAGGTTAATATATAAATGTTTCAGAGACGTGGTTACATTTGACAATGTACATATATATGACAAATATGTATAATATGTCATTTGTTCCATTTACCGGAGTCAACCACCATTATCACACTATTTATTTAGATTTGCACTGTTAAGGGATAATTAAGACAAATATGACACTTTCATTTGGGTCTTAATTAGAAACGTGACTCGAATCCATGAACTATATGACTTCTATAACTATCATCACTGACAAAGATAAAGTCATGAGCAGTGCTATTGCTAAGGCACTCCCTTCCAGTTATCATGCATATTGTGTTCTTGATACGAATCCTTTGATACGCGTGACTATAAAGAATGTCCATTGAAGACCCGTTATCGGTCATAATTATCTACATATATATCAATTGGCCCCACCTGTGTTGTAATTACCAGCGCTACCTCATGAGGCTCCATAGTGTTAGACGAATAATCCTCATCGGAGAAGGAGATTACAATGTTAGGATAAGATAGTTCCCTTTTTATTGGTTGTTCGGACACCAACATAATGAAGTCTAATAAGCCTCGAAACATCTTTCCTGTCACACGTCCCACTGAACCTCCTATAAATCTACCACCCAGTGGATCGAGTTGTCGATCCCTGCGACGTTCTTGACCATCGATCATCCTATTGCCTTCGTTTTGACCCTTCTGTAATTTCGTGTATGTACATACCTAGAGGAGGGGTGAATAGGTGTTTAAACTAAAACGTGATCAATGACTAATTTTAATTTCTTGATTCAGTATTAAAACAGACAGATGTACGTAACTAGTGATTTATAATGTCTATTTTAAAGTAGATTTTACCTTTCTTATAATACAGATAGAAGAAAGCAATTACAGATAATGTCTAAATTAGAGCACCAAAATATATTTTAGTTATAATGCAGACAAATGAAACGTGTGTGAGATAATGTCTGGATTAGTACACTTTTATTCTATCAGCAGAAAACTATTATACGAATGTGTTTAGATGCAAAGTGAGAATTAAATTACCAAAGCACAAGAAATAACAAACCACAAACACAAGGCTTTTTACGTTGTTCAGCCCTTATTCTCTATTTAGTGGCCTAATTCACGTCCAATACCAATTGATATTGGAGATTATTTTTATTAATTTTAAAACTCAATTAAGGGATAAATAAGGTTTTGGTCACTGTACTGGGGTCCGGTTTTCATTGTGGTTACCGAAACTTTTTTTGTTACAATCGAATAACTGTACTTTCAAAAACTTACAAAATGGTCACTCCGTTCGATTTTTCATCCAAAAAAGCAGGCGGAATCTTCAATCGTGCAAGTTGACTCCATTTTTTTTCTTGGCGTGGCGATTATTTTTTCTTTGATGTGGAGGTTAAAAATTTTCTTAAAGAAAATGTTACTCCACAAGTCTCGAACTCTAGACCTCTTCAAATTAGAAACCTTATATTCCAACAAAACCATTGTGCCAACTATCTACCATGCTTAAATTTATGTAATACTAATATTTAAACTAAGTAGCATCGTTTTAGGAATTGTAATAATAATAATAATTGTAATAATCGTAATAATAATTATTATTATTGTAATAATCTGATGACCAAAAGGGATAATACAACGTAGTATTTCAATAATAATAATAATAATAAAACTTAAATATGATTTCTTATCCTAAACTACACATTTTTTGTAATAAAAAATGCAATTTTTTAATAATAATAAAAAAAAAGCACAATTTTTTAATAAGAAAAACAAAACAACTAACAACAAAAAAAAAAAAAACAACGCAAAAAAAAACAAACAAAAAAAAACGCAAAAAAATGCAGTTATTACAATTATTATTATTATTACAGTGTATTATCCCTTTTTGGTCACTGTATTATTACAATAATAATTATTATTATTACAGTTATTACAATTATTATTATTATTATAATTCCTAGAAACGATGCTATTTAGTTTAAATATTAGTATTACATAAATTTAAGCATGGTAGATAGTTGGCACAATGGTTTTTGTTGGAATATAAGGTTTCTAATTTGAAGAGGTCTAGAGTTCGAGAGTTGTGAGTAACATTTTCTTTAAGAAAATTTTTAACCTCCACATCAGCAAAAATAACGGGCCACGTCAGCAAAAAAATGGAGTCAACTTTTATCGACATCAAGATTCGTCCAGATTTTTTGGACGAAAAATCGAAACGGAGTGACCATTTTGTATATTTTTGAAAGTATGGTTATTCGATTGTAACAAAAAAAGTTTCAAGAATCACAATGAAAACCGAACCTCAAAGATGATGACCAAAACCTTATTTATTCCACTCAATTAAATATAAAAAAGAACTCCCTGATCAAATAAAGTTTTCCACTGCGATGGACACCTCTACCCCTCTTGCACCTCTGCAACCTTTGCACCTCTATAACCTTGAAAGCTTCCTTTAAACAAAATCTATTCACTATTGGATCGATCAAGTCACACTACGCTTGAACTCGGAACTTATTACAAAGAATTTGGATTACAATGATCGAATTCTTATTTTCCAGCCAACAAAAAAATTTACAATTGAATAGGACTTGCTGGAAACAAACTTTTAATAGCTCTCTGTGAAGATATCAAACTTGATATTAGCTTAAGACTTTCTGACTGATGACAACTTTAAGTACCTTGTATTGCAATGAAGGAGAAATATATATAATAAAAGGCACAAAGACTATATATAAAAAGAGTTGTTAGCATAAAGAACTAAGTATAGTTGAATAATCTCATTATTCTAGCAAATAAAGAGTCCAACTAATATAATATATCAGTTAACAAAAATATGAAATCCAGATCAAATTAAGATAATTAAAATAAAGGAGAGAATGAGTCCAATAGGTTTTTTTAGTCAATTCATTTAAAAAGACTCCTAATTGAATAAAATATCTAATTAAGCAGGATATGTTTAAGGAAATCCTCAACAATAATTAATACCTTGTAATTTAATATTTTCTGAGTCTAGTATAAATATGATAACATATTTAACAAACTCGGTTCAAACAAGAATTTACTTTATATATAAACCAACCTAAGCAAATAAATTAAACAAGCTAGATCCCATTAAGTTGTTACACAAAATCAATTAAACAATTTAAACAGCCCAAACAATTAGAACATAATCCATTACTAAATATAAACCCAATAATATTGTCATCATTAAAATCACAAAAAATTATAAACCAACATCTTCTCATCCAGCAACGTAATGCACCAGCTCCTCATTCTGAATATTATTTTCAATCATATACTTCTGCTTCAAACATGCCTCGGTTGAATGCCCCGTGTTTTGGTGGTATTGGCAGAAAAAACTCTAATCTTCTTTCGGTGTACGGTTGCTCACCATACATGGTTCAAAAAATGGGTTATCCTTAATCTCGTCGCCTAGGATTCTGGCCCAATCGGAATTGAGCGGAGTATAAACCTTATTGACACCCTAATTTTGGAATGGAGGTCAGTTGTTTCCCCCAGTTACGTTACAAGTTTCCTTCTTCACCTGTTCATCCGACCTGGGGTTGTAAGTCATATCATGATCCCGATCCCAAGGTTGATTCGTCTAACATGATTGGGGCTTAAGACTTCTCATAGGATCATCAATGGAAATAAAATTCGTTGTCCTATCATAAGCTTCTAAAAGATCCTTCGGAGGATTGAACATGATGTATTTTAACAACTTCCTCAATTTCTCCATATCTAACCTGGTGGTAAAGAACCCGAGTGCTTGTGGTATGTTGAGATCTGTCACAATAACAACAACCTCTCTGAACCTCTTCACATACTGACTCAAACTTTCATTTGACTATTGTTCAATTTGCATAAAGGAAGCTGTTAACTTTCCCTTTCTTCTATTGATACCAAACCGATCATATATGGAATTTATTGCAAAGCTTCTGCAGGGACTCGATGGATGGATGACAACGATGTCATCCATAATCGTGCTCCTTTCTTCAAAGTGATGACAAACATCTGACACTGAATTGTATCTGAATGCTCATAGTAACGCATGATGTGCTCATATGTCTGAGTATAATCGTAGCTAGGGGTCGTCATATGTCTCTAAATGTGACATCTTTTTAATTAGATCGGGCCCATACCTGATCAATTTCTGTTGTAAATGGTGACTTCGAGTTAATCAGTAACTGGTTCACCTGAGCTGCAACTGATATCGTATATTCCTATTTCTTAAACTTCTGTAAAATGGAATCGGGTATTCCCTTCGGTGAAGTTCCTCATGTCGATCCCTCATATAATTATTCGATGAAGCGAACTGTTGGCAACGCTCAGATCGTCTCGTCCTTCCTTCGGGTCCCAGAAGTCTGGCTTGCGTTTGTTTTGTAATATTCATGAACGCAATCAAATTGCATGGATAAACGAAACGGAAAAATCGAGTTTTAAAATTTTACAAACCATATACCCCCTGATCATCTCATTTTTATGCACAATTATTATTTAAAAAACGGAAAATCGATAAAAACAAACATAAGAATCCTTTATACACAATTATTGAAGATTCGAAGAAGCTTCCTCGAAGTACAAGTTCACCTCCAATCCTTTTCGCATTCAACTTGAATCCACCGGGTTTTGTTCCTTCCTTCGATCAACGTTAGCCACCCAAGTGTTTGGCCTCAGAGGTGATCCACCAAGGAAGAAGAAAGATTCAAGAAGATGGGTGGTTGGCAAAACCCTAGTTTTTCTATCTCTCATAGAAAAAAGCGTACTCTCCAACAATGGAATAACGTATATTGTTGAAAAGTCAACAACCTCTATACACCCTAATATAAGACCTCTTATTTATAGATGTGGGCAACCCTCCTTAACAATTAAGGAATTGGGTTTTATTTTAATTAATTAAACTCCTTTAATTAATTAAGCTCCTAATCTTATTAGGAATAATTAATTAAACTTTTAATTAATTAGCCTCCTAATCTTATTAGAATAAATGAGAGTACTTTTATTAATTAATTCTCAAACTCCTTTAGAATTAAAAATAATAATAATTGTAATAATAATAATAAGACTCCTCTTATTAATTTATATTTAATATTTTAAAATATTAAATAATAATATTAAGCTATTTAATTTATTCTATCACCATAGATTAAATTAAATATACTTACTTATTATTATTACGATTATGCCATTAACTTTTTAAATAATTATTCTTCCTTTTATGGTGTGACCCTTTAGGTTCTCCATATTAAACCTATTGTGAATAAATCAATTAGAATAATTTAATCTTATTTAAATAAATAAATTAAACTATTAATTTATTTAAATAAATAATATTTATTCTACAATAGGATAAGCCTCCTAATGATCAACGACTTTTCAGATAATATAGATTTCAACATTAATCATAAAAGAACCTTTGAGTAAATAGTTACCGTATAATTCAATCCTTCCACCATACAATGTCCCAATTAAATATAAGACATGGAATTATCACAAGTCTTATTTTATTTAATTATATGTATTTCGATTCTTAAATGCACAACTCCAAATAATGCAAATTAGAAACTCCTTTCTAATTTCATTTCGCTTCGCCAAGGACTACCGGGTTGTCATTTATCGAATCACATATGACATTTCTCTTCTTTTACTAGAAGTGGTAGATTCTTTATCGATCATACATTATCTCCATGTATAACTTATTATACCCAAGCATACCTTTGATATACCCTAAGGGTCTTAAGGAATAAGTCAAAGTATAACTCATCATACACAAGATACTATGATGATCTCAAGTCCAAGGATCACTCAGACTACTATCACTACAATTTCTATCGATGTGCAAGTAAAACTCCATTAGGTATTCCTTAATGAGCCAATGCATTCAATGAACTTATTCTCTAATAAGCACCTACATACTTGCTTTAGTGTTCCACACAAATGATCATGAGATCAATCATCCTCATCCAACGAAAGCAAGCAACGATGTACCAATCTATCCCGGATTCACTAATCCCCAATTTAGTAATCCAACGATTGGGAACTATTTTAGTTTTAAATTTTCTAAGAATTTAGATCTCATTAGAATGATCATCATCATTATTCTAAAAGCATTGCTTAAAACTATGGGTTTATCACATATTATAAAACAAACATCATGTAGATAATTAAAAGCCTTTAATAAATTAATACTTTTTATTAATAAATGAATAAGATTGTTACAAAGTATATGTTTTATCATCAAACATGATTGGCTTTGTGTGCATACTACTTTCAATCTCCCACTTGCACTAAAGCCAATCGCCATGGTATCTCATACCCTTCTTTCTCTAAGTGACGATTATCTCATTGTTGGATAAGCTTTTAGTTAATGGATATGTAATGTTGTTCTTGAGAGTCCACTATCTCTATAGTGATTTTCCATCTTTCAATGATTCTTATAATCAAATGAAAGTGCCACAACACATGTTTAGATCCAAGATGAGACTTAGAACTATTCCTAGTTCTAGTAATGAACTTTTCATCCAAACAATCAACTTGCAGCCTTCATTTATAGCTATATACTTTGTCTTTATCACTAAACCAATAACTCTTTTTGTCGTTTGGAACCTTTCCAATTCATCGCACCACCGCTCAAGGTAACACTTTACCTTAAAGTGGATTTTTTCGTCGTCGTTTCGTTCGTCTGAAAAACTTGAGTTTGTTAAGCCCTCTAGTTTTAATTCGCACTCCACCATAAATTTGATCACATCCTTAGTAGTGTCAAGTTAAGTACTTTAAGATGTTTTTCACCGACTTACAAGTTGAACTTTCTCCGTAATACGACCGATCATCAACATCGTGTCTCGATATATTTCATCAGATACATGATAGTTACTCATGTGATCTCTCTTTTCAGAGTCTATGGGGACTATTAAGAGAGATACACTCCATGGCTCATCAACATGAGACATCTCTTGAGTTTGCCATGCTAAACAACTTTAGCATCAAATGAATATACGCTCCTTGGGTTAAGTCGAGCATCCTTTTAAATCTATCTATATAGATTTGTATCCCCAATTAAGATACTCTTCCCAAATCATTCATGGAGGAATGTTTAGACAACTTTATCTTTATTGATCAGTAGCATTGGTATGTCATTCCTTATCCGTAGTATATCAACATATAATACTAGGAATGTCACAACGCCTCCCATCGAATCTTTTGTATTACACACTAGGTTCATTCTTGTTTTTGATAAAATCAAACTCTTTTGATTATCTCATCAAAATGAATGTTCCATTTTTGAGAAGATTGCTTCAATCCATTTCTCCGAAAGTGTCTACAAACTCTTACCTCATCGTCAGATGTAATCGGATCATCATCTTCTATGATACGCATCACTCATCATCATCATCCATGATGAATCCATACCTCCTAGGTATCTTTGATACTATTCCGCATTTACGATTCTTATTGTGGTACAATAGGTCTATCTACAAGTTCCTCTTATTCGACTTATAGTGTTTTGTGGTTCTTGAACTCTTCAAGATCTATTATCCTCCCACTAGCCCCTTCAATGATAAACACCTTTATCTTAGAAAGGTAGCGTGTTTCACAACAAACACCTTTTGCTAAGTAGGATTATAGAACATATACCCTAAACTTACTTTAGGATGTCCCACAAATCTATATTTGTCAAATCTTGTCCCAAGCTTATCCTTTGAAACCTTTTCATAAGTTGGACAACCCTTTATCTTAACATACTTAAGATTAGAATCCTCCCCGTCCATAACTTTTATGGAGTCTTGGGGCCGGATTTTGAGGTTACCTTTTTCAGTAGATATGCAACCATTTCTAGGACATTACCCTGTAAGGATATCGGAATGCTCAGTAAAATCATTATATGGACCGCACCATGTCCAACAAGGTACGATTTTTCCTTTCAGATACATCAATCAATTATCACAGTATCAGAGGCGCCCATTATGAGAAAACCATTTGAGATGATCTAGAAACTTATCGCACAAGTATTTATTCCTCGATCTAATCAAAGAATCTTAATACTTTGCCAATTTGTTTCACTTTCAATTCTTTTCAACCTTTTAAATAATTCACACTTGTATTTCAACAAATACACACATTCAACTCTTTGAATGATCATCTCCTTTTCTTATACTAGTTTGTTCAATTTGCAAAATTATTTTCACGTAAGTCAAGTATACAAAATCCATTAAGTAATATTTCAGTTCTATACAAAACATTATTATTATAAATAGAACAACAATTGTTCTTAAATATAATACCAAAGATTTCATTGTCCAACAATAAAATGGAAATAATATTTCTAACAAGAACTGGAATACAATAACAACTTATTGACTTAATAGATTTGCCCGTAGGCAGTGCTAAACTATAAGTTTCTATGGCTAATGTTGCAACCTTTGCTTCATTTCCACACATAGGATTACTTATATTTGTTTAGCTTTTCTATTTCGCTTGGTCCCTTCATAAATCTATATTTATGATAACCAAAGCTCAGTATCCAATACCCAAGTAGAACCTCGACTTAAAAAAAATTTATTTTAAATCATGAACAAATTTGTATTTGTAAATCAAACTTCACTAAGCTTCTTTTCGTTAGCCTCTCGCAAGATGCTTCTCGCAGCTTTTTTTCCAAAGTGTCCAAAGCTTATTGCAAAGTGGAAGCAAACTCCTTTGCTATCCGTGACGCTTTTGTTCTTATTATCCTTTGTTTTTGCCTTTCTATTTACCTTCTTAGAATCATTCTTCTTTTTCGTAAGATCCTTTGGCCCCTACCAAGAAGACTTGGTCTTTCTTGGTTGGAAAGTGACTCTCAACATTTTTCAACATGTTTGAGTAAATCAGCGAGGCTGATATCTAGCTCGTTCATATGAAAAATTCACAACAATTGTGAAAGGAGTCCGGAGTGAGTGCAAGATCAAATCTTCGCTCAACTCTCCATCCATGATAAAAAACCCGTTGTCCTAATTGATCAATCAAATTGATTATGTTAAGGACTTTATCTCAGCATCAGAAGTGTCATCTCATTCATTCTAGATCTAAGAGCTCCTTAGATATCCGATATCTATCATCCTACTTTCCTCACCATCAACTACTTGATGTGCAGGAATATAATAAGAGCATCCATAGTTTCATGTCGACGTCAAGCTCGTTACATTTCATGGATGCGAGCATGATGCATCGAGCCAACTATGCATCATCTCTTGCCACTTTCTAAAAGTAGCAATATCTTCCTCAGAGGCATTATCTCGCAACCATTGCAGGATAGGCGATTAAGGACATAAGATAGCTTTTCAAACCATGAGAACTATTCTCAAATTCCTTAACCAATCCATTTAATTCTATCCTAATTAATTTAGCATCTAATATGCTACGCAATGATAGTAATTTAGACATTGTAAAATTTCGTAAATGAATTTGTAATTAACAACATTTTAGCATACATTCTTTTATTAATTACCAAAATAAATTAGGTCTTGTTTTAAATTGGTATCTCCCACTATTTTCTTCAAACTATATTACCTCACTTATATAGTTCAACAAAATCTAATTAAAGATTTGCTAGTGAGAATAAGGATCCCATTTCAAATGTATATAGCCTTTGTGTGCACAACAAACTATATATAAATAAATAGTAGACAACTCTTGTCAATTACATCAACTATGTAACTCCTCAGTATTTTGCCTCTTAAATCATAATGGTCAAGTGTGTGCACATCCCAACTAAAATGATTTAAGTTAAGTCGCCCAAAGATTCCAACATTTCCATATATAAGTGAAGAGAAAACTATAACCTTGTGTGTGCACAACACAAAGCAAAGAATGTTCAATTCCTTATAAACATCATATGTAATAAAAATAACATCTTAAATATTTAATACTTTATTTGTGTGTGCACAACAAACTCATATTAAATATTCAATACTCTATTGTTTCTATCATGCTAGAGAATGCCACGCTCGATATTCCAAATATTTTGAACGTTACAACTTAATATAAAATATTTGAGGGTTTGTTATTAATTTGTCTCATCTTGTTTAGTTTACACATATGCATATATATATATATATATATATATATATATTAATTATACATGCAAAGCATGTTTGCATAATATATATATATATATATATATAAGCATGCATATATAGAATACTATATTCTACCCGGATTGATTATGAACTTTTATTCTAGTTTGGTCTCACTAGAGCCACCAAGTGAACCAAAAGGTCAAACCCTAGGGGTGCAAGAATTAATATTTAAATATAACTATTACATTTTAAACCGGGCTCCATTACAAACGGGTCTTCAAGCGCCTCCTTGCTTCCTTGATCTCCAATTCTTCAAAATTAATTCTAACTATTCCTATTACAAAACTATTTAAAATAAATAGAAACTTTGATCGTTAATAAAGGGAAGTACATAGAGGGAGATAGAATTTACATTAAGAAAAATTAGAGAAGACGAGGCACGCAGTACCCCATTTAATAAAACCCATACATTCATGCATCCAACTAAAATAAAATCCAATCACATCGTCAATAGTCCATAATCAATCCCATTTATTATCATACACATCACCATACGCATCAATAAATAACATTCATCTCATGAATAATAATAAACATTAATATATATATTGATATCATTTAATGGGCAAAATTTAGTTAGTATAAAATCTAATTTTGAATCAAAATAAACTCCTTTATTTTAATCCAAATTTAAATCAAAATAAAACTATTTTATTTTAATTTATCCAATTTTGAATAAAATAAACTATTTTATTTTAATCAAAATCTTTAATTAAAATAAACTCCTTTATTTTAATTAATTATGGAATCCAATTCCATGTAAAAAAAATAAAACTCCTTTATTTAAGGAAATACGAATTTTCTTTCCTATTCACAAATAAACTCCTTTATTTTGAATAATATGAAATCTTATTTCATATCTAAATAAACTCCTTTATTTAAGAAAATTAGGATTCTCTTTCCTATTCACAAATAAACTTTTTTATTTTGAATAATATGAAATCTTATTTCATATTTAAATAAACTCCTTTATTTAAGGAAATTAGGATTCTCTTTCCTATTCACAAATAAACTCTTTTATTTTGAATAATATGAAATCTTATTTCATATCTAAATAAACTCTTTTATTTAAGGAAATTAGGATTCTTTTTCCTATTCACTAATAAACTCTTTTATTTTGAATAATATGAAATCTTATTTCATATCTAAATAAACTCCTTTATTTAAGAAACATAAAATCCAATTTCAACTCCAATTAGTTATCATGAAATTCAATTCCAACTCTAATTAGTTAGCATGAAATTTAATTTTAAAATTAAAATAAACTATTTATTTTAATTATAAAATAATTAAGATTATATATATATATATATATAGTTAATATTATATAAATATATATATATATATATATATATATATATATATATATATATATATATATATATATATATATATAACGTTAATATATTTATATATATATAACTATTATTAACTAATTATATCTCCTAAAGAATCCTGGATGAATCAAGCATTACGTGACCATTTTTTCAAAACTCACGGGTCACGCAAAAAAAAAATAATCAAGATTACCGAAAAAAAAAATCACGAAAGTTTTTTTTTTTTTTAAATAAATTTTATACAATAAAATTATGCCCAATTAAATTATTCTAAACACATATCAATATACATATCAAATTAAAATAATTAATAATTTGCATAAAGGTTTGGCTCTGATACCACTGTTAGGTTTGTAATATTCATAAACGCAATCAAATTGCACAAAATTAAGCGGAAACGCTGAAAATCAGAGTTTTAAAATTTTACAAACCATATACTTGGATCATCCTTTATGCACAATTATTAATTAAACGAAAAATATGAAGAACAAGAATCATACCCTTGAAGATCGAAGCTTCCTCGTGTACAAGTTCACCTCCAATCCTTTTTTCGCTCAACTTGAATCCACCGAAGTTTTGTTCTTCCTTCGATCAACGCGTTACCACCCAAGTGTTTGGCTTGGCCACAGAGGTGATCCACCAAGAAGAAGAAGAATTCAAGAAGATGGGTAGTTTGGCATTAAACCCTAGTTTTTCTATCTCTATAGAAAAAAAAAAGCGATTTCTCCAACAATTGGAATAACGTATATTGTTGAAAAGTCAACAACCTCTATACACCCATAATAAGACTCCTCTTATTTATAGATGTGGGCAACCCTCCTTAACAATTAAGGAATTAAATTTTATTTTAATTAATTAAACTCCTTTAATTAATTAGCCTCCTAATCTTATTAGGAATAATTAATTAGTCTCCTAATCTTATTAGAAATAAATGAGAGTACTTTTATTAATTAATTCTCAAACTCCTTTAGGAATAAAAATAATAATAATTGTAATAATATTAATAAGACTCCTCTTATTAATTTATATTTAATATTTCTAAAATATTAAATAATAAATATTAAGTTATTTAATTTATTCTATCACCATAGATTAAATTAAATATACTTAACTTATTATTACGATTATGCCATTAACTTTTAAATAATTATTCTTCCTTTTATGGTGTGACCCTTTAGGTTCTCCATATTAAACCTAGGTTGTGAATAAATCAATTAGAACAATTCTAATCTTATTTAAATAAATAAATTAAACTAATAATTTATTTAAATAAATAATATTTATTCTACAATAGGATAAGCCTCCCTAGCATCAACGACTTTCCAGATAATATATATTTCAACATTAATCATAAAAGAACCTTTGAGTAAATAGTTACCGCATAATTCAATCCTTCCACCATACAATGTCCCAATTAAATATAAGACATGGAATTATCACAAGTCTTATTTTATTTAATTATATGTATTTCGACTCTTAAATGCACAACCCCAAATAATGCAAATTAGAAACTCCTTTCTAATTTCATTCTGCCTTGGCCAAGGACTACTGGGTTGTCATTTATCGAATCACATATGACATATCTCTTCTTTTACTAGAAGTGGTAGATTCTTTATTGATTATACATTATCTCCATGTACAACTTATTATACCCAAGCATACCTTTGATATACGCTAAGGGTCTTAAGGAATAAGTCAAAGTATAACTCATCATACACAAGATACTATGATGATCTCAAGTCCAAGGATCACTTGTACTACTATCACTACAGAATTCCTATCGACTGACAGCAAGTAAAACTCCATTAGGTATTCCTTAATGAGTCACGCTCAAATGAACTTATTCTCTAATAAGCACTTACATACTCGCTTTTAGTGTCTCCATACAAATGATCATGAGATCAATCATCCTCATCCAATGAGCAAGTTAACGTATGTACCAATCTATCCCGGATTCACTAATCCCCAATTTAGTAATCCAACGATTGGGAACTATTTTAGTTTTAAGCTTTCTAAGAATTTAGATCTCATTAGAATGATCATCACCATTATTCTAAAAGCATTGCTTAAAACTATGGGTTTATCACATATTATAAAACAGCATCATGTACATAATTAAAAGCCTTTAATAAATTAATACTTTTTATTAATAAATGAATAAGATTGTTACAAAGTATATGCTTTATCATCAAACATGATTGGCTTGTATGCATACTACTTTCACTCTCCTAGTCAAGAATTTTCTTTCCATTACCAACCATCTATTTAACTTGAAAGTAGATTAGTAATTTAAAAAATAACACTAAAACAAAGCCCTCTTTTTAGCGCCAATGTTAACGCTAAAATCTGTACGTTGGGCCCGCTGCACCAAACAACGAACTTAAACATGCACAATAAACAAACAATCACACCAAAAAGCTTGATAGATGGGGATGGGGTCGTTGAGGGATAATTTCAGTGTGAGAATAAGTACATGTCAGAAACGTCAACAATGGAGTTTTTACGTAATTGCTCTAGTGAGTATGAATAAATAAGTATATGTGTACGTTGAACTTAGATTATGACTATATTTATAATTTGACCCCACCAGTACCTAAATCCCCTAATTGGACTAAGAGTCTTGTAGAGGTTCCTTATAATTGTGAGCTAGTCTCATAATTGAATAGGATTTAACTTCCTCAGAAATAGGAAGTCAAATTGGTTAGTTAAGAGACTCATAAGTCAACTTGGGTCGTAACCTTTCTAAAATGTCGAACTCTTTACTGTTACTCTAATATCCTGTCACGTAGTGTGGGTCCCCTAAATCTTTCGGACCCATCAAACCACACCCCAACAATATTTATATGTATTTGTCTATTGTGATGATCAGATATTCAAAGGTCCATTTTATGAATTTGGATTCTAGAACACGTGCAGTTGGTTTTGGATAGTCCATAAATTAGTTGCATTTTGGAGCATTTGTTATACATGTATTTTACGATTGCAACTCTAGCCATACAAATTTATAGGACTAGCCTGTTGGTTATGCTCCAATATCTTATGTTTTTGCAAAGTCCCACATTGGCTATTCTTGAAACTCTCATAGTGCATATTAGTACTTGTTGTTATGGGTTTAGTAACATGGTTGAGGAAATAGGGATGGGCTCGCGCACATGAGAACAGCTAAGGAATTGGGCGAGACCAAACTTGGTTCTCGGGCTTTCGGTTAGAAAATCTTAGTGCACGCGATACGCCCGCGCAGGGGGGGGGGGGTGCCGATCCGAAAAATTTGTGCTGTAGCCCACTGTTTTGATAAAATCCCTAATTTCTTTTACTCCTAGCCGTTTTCCCAAATTACGTTACTGATTTTATTCTCCAACGTTCTTCTACTAATTTATTTCCCAAATCCTTCCCAACGTTCGTGTATTCACTTCCCAACAGTCTCGTTCGTTCTTCTTCTTCTATATATACTGTCTCTGTTCTGTTGAAACATAGATACACATATCATATCAGTGCTTGCTTCTTCTCTGTTATTCATATATTTTCTCTTGATTGGGGCAATCCACAAAGACGAGTCCATAGTCTTCTTTCATGAAAGTACACGCAATCGAAGGCTTCTGGTTGAATCTGGAGGTGAACGCCGTGGAGCTCAACTGTACCGGTTCATATAACCAGTGAGGGCGGAATCACTTTTTAGGACAGTAGCTTTGCTACGCCTCGGCTTCTTTCATATAACAGCTAAGTTGTTCCAATTTGTTCGCCTAATAGTCTTGTTAAAACTGCTCTTGCTGTTGTTGCTTTGCTACTGCTATTGCACTGCTTCTGCTACTGTTGTTGGTCGGTTGTACTGTTGTTAATTTATCCGGTTTCTAACATACCCAAATCTAACTGCTTGGCATCAGAATCCCATTTTATGCATGCGCCTTTCTTAGTTTGGAGAATGTCAGGATTTAATTTTGTCATGAACTGATCTAGACGAGACGGTTAAGATTGGTGCACTTACATTTAGCTGCTGCGAGGATTTATTATCCATGCATTTTGGTGCATGCATGATCTGTTCATTCTAGCTAGCTAGTACTTCCCTGCATCTTCTCATCATTCATTTTCAATTACCTGTAGGATCAAGAAGAAGTAGAAGAAGAAGAAGAAGAAGAAGAAGAAGAAGAAGAAAGGGTAAATTCTCCAATCAGTACCGGCGGTGAGATATGTTAATTAAGCAATTAATTGTTTGCTAATATATATTACTTCCCATGCATGCAATTAATTTGAAATTAACTTTTTCACTCGTATATGAATATACTAGCTAATTGATTTTAATTAATTTGCTGGTTGGTTGTCTTAATTAATATATAAAGATAAACCAGAAAATGAACCATCTGATCATCAATCATGGATGCCCGAGAAACGGATACTTGAGGTTATCCTTGATATACTACAAAGGTGGGTAATATCTACTTTTTATGTAACTTTAGTAAGATATATCGTACTAACTAGTCTTGATGCGCCCAATAAAATTATAAAACGTACAAAACAAAATAGTATATATCCTTATTCTTAATTAATTAAGCTTGTTACATTCTTTATCTTTAGAGAGAAAATAAACCTAGCTTGGCTCTAATGCTTGAAAAAGATATAAAGAATGGAGCAATTATCAGTAGCTAGTTATTAACATATTTTTTTTTCCTTTTTTGGTGAAAGATATTAGTAACATTCTTCCACAGGCCACAGGAACATGACTTACTTTTGTTAATTAATTATTTTATCTGTTCTCTCAACCTTTTTAGGAGAGATACACATGAACTGTTTGGTCATCCAGTCGACCCCAAGGAGGTAATTAGCATTTTTTTTTATTTCTTTCTTCTTTTAAAGGCAATATATATGTACGTTAATTTAGTTTCCTTCCTTCCAATTAATCCATGATAATGCATGGAGAGTGAACGATGTGATGGTAGCTGAAATTAACAAATTAAATATGTATATAGGTTGTTGGGTATGATGAAATTATAGATGAACCCATGGACTTTGGTACAATTAGAGCTAAATTGCAGGAGGACATGTACAGAACGCTCCAAGAGTTTCAGGTTTGGAATATATACATACCCATACCCCCATACACCAGTTCATTATTTTTTGAAATATACCTACATATATTAATGTGCATATATGCATCCACATGTTACATGTATATGCAGAGAGACATATTGCTAGTATCGACAAATGTAATGAATTTCAATGCATCGGCAACCATATATTTCAGACAGGTAACTTAACTATATTGGCTCATCGATCATTTAACAATTTTTTTTCAGGCCATGTGTCTAATTAATTTATTTTTTTAAAAAAAAAGAAAAGAAAAAAGAGAAGTCTAAGTAGCTTGATTATTCATGAACAGGCCCGAGCTATACATGAACTTGCAAAAAGGGTGTTTCGTAGTGTGCGTAATAATCCCAGCGAAATTGAACATGGGTTTACAATGGAAAACAGCCGACTGGGACGGAAACCCCGAGGCGAAACTCAAACTAGTGGTGTAATATTGTGTAGTCCTAGGCCTAGGGGAAGACCGAGGAATGTCCGACCATGCCGTGCCTCATCTAACTCTAATCGCTGTGCTAATTATCAATCACGTAATGAAGTTCTCTCTCTTTGTATATATATGTACTGCATTTGTTCCTTGAATCCATATGATCATCTTGTTATATATATAGTACCAACATGTACAAGGTGCATGCATATATTGCATGTTATATATATATATACATATATATATATATATACGGTCCGTCTCTAAAACGAACCTTAAAATAAAGACGAACCGTCGTCTTTTTTGGTGTCTATGGCGACGGTTACCCGTCGCCTAAAGACTACAAGACTATGGCGACAGATCGAACTGTCGCCATAGACACAAAAAGACGGTTTGCCTGCCTTTGGTTCGCTTTTTAAGGTTCACTTTGAAGCTCTCTCCATATATATATATATATATATATATATATATATATATATATAATCTACACTTAATTTGGTGTTCCCTGGCCTCCTCATTCTATCTAACAGGTGGTTGTAGAGATAGTCGAAGCGGTGTGAATTTGTGTGATAGGCGTCTAACTTATAGACCATGGACTTGTTTGCTCGGTGACAAGGTGTCGATAGCTTCAACCATTTCTAATGCTCCTAAACAATTTTATTTTGTAAGCACTTTACCAAACTTAAACACCCAGTGTGTTGTACATACAAATATTAATAACTAATTTACTGTGCATAAAAATTGCATTAATTGTATAGTATATATGACAGGTGAATGAAGGCACTGGATACAGAGAGAGTCTTGATAGATTTGTGAAAGATTTGGGGCCAACTGCCAAGAAGGTTGCGGCTGGAAAAGTGGTTCCTCCCCCTGTTACAATGTTATTGCCTCGGAAGCCAACAATATTGCAGGCAGCTCTCCCCACAGATAACCAATTGGGTGACAGAAAAGGGAAAAATGCTGTCACTGCTGATCATAATAATAATAATAATAATAATAATAATAATTATACACATGGTGTCACTACTTGTGGGCATCCAACTTATTGGACTAGTCCTGCTTCTGCTGCTGCTGCAGGGATGATGATTGAGAGATTGAATATTGGCACTTCTAGTTTTCTTCTAATAGAATGCCTCTTGACATTAATGCTGCTGCTAAGCCAACACCACATGTAATTAGGGAACCTAATTCTGCTCCTTGCAGAGATATCATGTTTTATAACGGCGACAGAGCAGATGTGGTACGATCTCTGGCAGAAGACGCTCGCTGTCTCACCCAATACACTAATAATAATAACAGTTTACATTCCCTTGGTACTGGAGTGGAAGGCCTCCTTGATCTCACATTAACGGAGTATGCATCTGGAAAGTACCGAATGGATCATCATGTCGTCAGTAGCAGCAGAGAGAATGTGAATCAACTAAATGTAGCTGGAACCATCAATTACTTAACTGAAGGTCGATCTCTCACAGATCATGCCTACACCAACAACTACTTGAGAAATCAGGTCCAACCAGCTCCTACTGCATTAGGCAGCCTGCTCGAGTTAATGTATAGAAGCAGAAAAGGTATGAAGGCATCCGTACATCCTTCAGTGATTGTAAAGCCATCAAGCTTCAGTCAGACTGGTGGCTTGTGGCCTGGCTCAGGCTCAAGCTCACGGGATTCCTTGGTTCAGCAACAAGAATCATTGGCACCACCACCATATATGGAAATGAAACAACAACAGCAGCAGTATATATCTAATGGGGTGACTACTCCTCCATTCCCATTATTCAGCTATCGGGGCTTACTAGAACAGGGAGCAGCAAATAACATCCCTAATAAGATGCCTTTATTAGGCCGCCAGTAAGAAGAATTGCAGCTACCACTGGCAAATTCATACAAACACATGAATAATGACAGGCATCTGCGGGAGAATCCTCATCACCCCAATTATCATGTGTTGTTGGGTCGTCAGACACATAATCAATTGCAGCCGAATACGTATGTGCATCAAGAGAATAGCTGGGATGATCATCATCATCATCAGCAGCAGCCTAGTGATGTAAACCGAGTGGTCGAAGAAGCACAGCTCGTCGGGTGTTCGTATGTTGTGAATAATATTGCAAATTCATTGGGGTTGGAGACTTTTCTGCAGCAACAAAGGATATTTGGTGCAGCTGCTGCTAATGGTAGTGCGGTCCATGCAGCAGGACCGTCTTCCTCACAGATCAGCCTGCACCAAGCAGCAGGGACTAGTAATAATAATAATAATAATAATAATAGTATTGCTCCACAGTTATGGATGTATGGACAGCACTCTTTGATGGGTCCAGATTTGGATCTTCAGCTAGGATCCAAGCCTCCATCTCCACCGGCTCTTTGAATTAATTAATCAAGCTACCTAAATCATCCAACCGAAGGAGCTAGGTAAATGGATACACTAAGTAAAATTCTGATTTGCTTTTTGAATGTTGGCTACATCCTTCACCAGTTTTCTAGTTTTAGTTTGACTTTTAATGGGGTTGAATTGAAGGTCCATTTGAGACCTTAATCTTGTGGCCAGCGAATGATAGCTAGGAGCTAGATGAGAACAAACAAAATGAATGCTTTTGTTCTTTTGTTAAGGCCGGTACGATTGTGGTCATGTTGTATACTTGTATGCATATGCAAATGACATGAGATCAACAAATGAACTAGCTAGGTACCGATAATTTCAAGTTTATTTGCTATGCATCATTGCGGGTGCATATATTTCTTATGCGTTTCAAATGTATTTTTCACACACACAATAATGGCTATTAAATATTTCATAATCAGCTTTGGCTGTGTTTCTCCACTCAAGCCTCAAGTAAAAATGAATTATTGCATAATCAGAATAAAAAAAACTCTTAACTACAATATCAATATACCTTACACTCACGATAAGGAGGAAAGAAAGTCAAACAATAAATGAAAAAGAAAGTTTCACAATAAATATAAACTTACAAAATGGTAATCTAACCTAGGACTTGATGATCTTAAGGACCTTGATCTTAACATATATAGTTAAAGGGTGGGGGTGGGGGTGGGGGTGAGGGTGGGGGTGGGGGAAGTTATTTAACTTTCCGCAGTACCTCAAAATCCGATGAAAATAATGACGGTAGCTTGTTTCTCATTAGTTCCTTAATATAAGTCGTTTTAGAGTTGTGCACAAGTATTAAAGAAATGATTGTATATCATTAATTAAATATAATATTAATTATCTACATTGCCCTTGTATTGAGAAAAAAGAATGTTATTTATTGGACAAAAAATAGTGAGAAAATAATATTGGAAATTATATAAGCAATTAATGTTTACTTGAAATTCTCAAACGACTTATATTAAGGAACAAAAACAATTGTCAAACAATTTATATTAAGAAACAGAGGGAGTAGTTGGGAATAAATTATGGGTTTGTGTTTATAGGATGTATGAGGTGGATAAAAGTGACAACCACACATGAAGTGGAAGGTAGGGAGAGTCCATTAATGAGGGTCGTCCAAGAAATTAAGAAACCATATTGTAGTCCATTAATTTTCAGATGTCTTAATAAATAATTTGTCAACGTAACTAAGCACAAAATTTGTCAGTATTACGACAAACACAATGGGAATATACGTACAGCTAAACTCCAACAATGTTTGTCTTGTGATCACCGATACCCACGTAGTTAAACTAGACATGCATAAGTTAACGCACCAACTATAAACATATATTACCAGTTGGATACCCGGCTGGCCCTGCCACAAAATATAATCACAAAATTAAATAAATTACAATTGTAGCTAGTACGTATGGGATCATCGTCGTCGTGGTCATGCAGCAGCCTCTGCTCTGATGATGCAGTGATGAAGAAGGAAGTAATTGTAATGAAAGAAGACGGTGAATCCATGAAATTTAAACAAGGAACACGCGTGTACGATATCCTGGCAGCTCATCCGTTTCACAAGGTGATACGCTGCTGTTCCGCCCGAACCGTCCTGCCGGAGGATTTTTCCCTCAACGCCAAGTCTCTTTACTTTTTGTTGCCCCAAGGATTATCGGTGTGTGATGCAACCTATAGGAGCTTGATCAATTGTGCGGTGTCCAAAGAGTTGCTACTTCCAAAAGCAATAGTCAAAGTAAATCCACCTCGTGTAAATATTATTATGTCTAGTAGTGATCATGATCATCATACAATTATTCGTGAAGCTGCTGCTGCTGCTGATGATGATGATGTAGTACTCAAATGCAACAATAAGTACTCGCGGTCGTCGTCGTCGTCACAATGGACACCAGGTCTCAAGACCATACCTGAGGTAATCTCACCCTCACCACCCCTGGGGCGCCTAAATTAAAGTAACTTATCTACTACCTATATATATATTGGGCTCAATTAATTGATGTTAATTAATTAGACTCTGAGCTTCTAATTTATACTCCCTCTCCCTCCTGACGTCTCATGACCCATTTGACTTTTTTGTCTTTTTACTCATACGTACCAAGGGGATTTATATAGCTACGCCAGATTATAACATTTTTAATTAATATATAACAAATTTTATCATAATTTCCACACACACACACACACACACACACACACACACACACACACATATATATATATATATATATATATATATATATATGCATTAATTAATAGAAAAGGTCAGAAAATCAAATAGTACTAGAAATGAAATAACTCAATAAGGTTTCACCTATGTATTGTGTGCATGTACCGATCGAGCCATCTAAGTAAATGTGAAGCGACTTATGGGTAGCAGCAAAAGAATGCTGAAAAGAAAGCCTTAGCAGAGACAGAGTGGTGTACGTATATGTCATGTTGTCATAATTAATTAAGCAAGTATTTATGGTTGTTGGAAACTGAATTTATGTGATAATCAAGATTTTTGCAATTAATGGATTTAATTATAGAAAACTAGCTAGTTTGCGATGCATGGAGATTATATGCAGATATAGATTGATGAAAAAAAAGAAAGAAAATGTTTTACTAAAAGTTCAAGAACGAAGAAAGAGGGTACATTGGCTGGCCAACAGCTCTCAAATTACAAAACAAAAAAGCCTAGCTTCCTCCGTAACCAAGTGATAATAATAATTAATAGGGTTTGCTATTTCAAAACGATGATTAATTGAACATACACAAGATCGATCATATTAAATTATACAACAACAAATTAAATTGTATGTTAATGCATTTCACGGGTGTCATTCCAAACAAACCCTCAACTCTCTAAACTCTTAGTATTGATTTTTTACATAATTAATTTGGCATGCATGTACCTCCAATCAGCCTTATATAGCAGTCAGCACTGAAACAATCCACTTGCCCTTGGCTTTTGTTACATGCATGGGAGATGTTGAATCTTTTCTTACACAAATAAGAGAGGATTGACCTTTTTTCTTCTTCTTCTTAATTCAAACTTATCTCTAAACTAGTAATATATATATATATATATATATATATATATATATAATATAGGAACACGATCATTTACCCAATCGTTCAAATATAAAAGTAATGACATGCATGTTAACAATTTTTATGTCACTTTATAATCTAAAAATTACTCTCTTCGTCCCTAAAATTAAAGGGAGTAAAGTTTAATCTTCACACATATTAAAAAAATAAAAATAAAGGAAAGAGAATAAAAAAGTTTCAAATTTATTTTTAGTAGGCTCACATTATTATATAAAATGACGAATATATACTTTTTTTTGTTTACTAATGGCCCACATTAAATGACTTAATTATCTTTCACTTTATGTATTTATCTCCCCCTTTTGAAGTCAAAAAAATTTGTACTTGAGTAAGTATAAATACATCTATAATTTTAAAACTAAAAGGAAAAAAATTAATCTTGGAAGGAAAGAGATATATATATATATATATATATATATATATATATATATATATATATATATATATATATATATATATACATATAAGATCAAGAGTTATTCTTCTTAAATAGCATTCCGTCTTAAATAGATTCTTTTATCAAAACGAGCGTAGTTTTGAGGACAGCGGTGACATTTTTGTAAATACAATGCCACCGTAGATTTACAAAAAATGCCACCGTGTCCCTCTAAAACTACGTCGTTTTGATAGAAGAATGCTTTTTTAATTGAACGCTTATTTAAAGAGAACGTTTCGATCCAAATTTCAGATATATATATATATAATGGTCCTAATATACGTACATGAGATATTAATCAGTTTTCAGTTAAAGCTCGTTCTTCTTCCAACTTAAGCCAAATGTATACTACTACTACTTTGGAAACAATGAAAAATTATGGATGTGATTTATGATGATATGACAACGTTAGGACTTTTTGCTGCTCACAAAATTAATGTAAGAGTAATTTTAAATATACGAGTACTACATAACTTAAAGAAAACAAATGTCTGTGATTACTGAATACTACGTACATAACTGTTTATTAATTAGTGCACATAGAATTTATCTGAATAAAATTAATTAGCTAATTTCTTGTAGGTATAACTTAGTACGTAGTTTTCGAATAAAACAAGAAAATCAAGTTTGGCGTATATATATATCATTTAGCACGTGACGCAGAAGAATGTTTGGATCAAGAAACAAACCTAAGTGGGCAAGCAAGCACGCGGAAGATTTTATAGTGTATGACAATGGTAATATATAGAAATTTAAACCAGGGCAAAGAGGGGGGGGGGGGGGGGGGGGTCTTTCTAAGTTGCATGATGAAAGGAGAGATTTGCACATCCCCTAAAAAGTTGCTCGCTAGCTCAGTTTAATTTTTTAAATAAGAGAATAAATTATTGAATTTAATTCAGAAATGGAGGGAGCGAGGGGATTAGACAATACACATGCTCTTTCCTTTAATTTTCCTAGGGATTAAGGAAAGATAATACTCCAATATACTAGTACTACTAGGCTACTACTACTTTTTTAACCGATAGAGAAAACTGTACTTGCCATTCTCGGTCCACACAATCAACTCCATTTTTCAATTACTTAACTCAGTGTTCAGATCTTCAGATGACTCTGTACTTACACTCACAAAACCACAATCACTACCCCACCCATATTACTACTTGCTGCTGCTGCTGTATGTCTTAAACAACGGGAACTTTTAGCACATGTACTGGGATACGATTTACAATTTAATACTCGAATTGAAAAAAGTTATAAACTAATGATTGTACTCGAAAAATATTACACTCCGTTAAACAGTAGGGACATGACTTGAAATTTGATACCCGAAATAAAAAAAAATTATAAACTGGTGATTCTACTCGAAAAATATTGTAATCTGGTGCTTGTATTTTTCAATTTTTAAATAATCGTTAAAATTGATTCAACGGGAAAGACAAACATACAGAGAGAGAAGCGAAGTCGACGCGAAGAAGATCCTCGATATTTTGTTCCATCTTTCCTTGCCTCCCACATTCGCACCATTGCTCCACAGTGGCACCGACTTAAGAACTCTGGTGTAATTCATTTATTTTTGTTGCATGAACTACAATCTTCTTCCCCGATTTCATTTACGATTCCACTTCAAGACGAGCTCATCCTTTCAATTAAACACTGAAAACCCTTTAATAAATATATGAGAACCAGTAATCAATGGAGAATCGAGACAAGAAGAATGAGAGAGAAGAATGAGAGAAGAAGAGAACCCTAATTTTCAAACAGAATAAAGATGAAACCTCACCGCTTTAGCTGAAGTGTAACATTTTTTGAGATCAACCACCGCTTAGTAACTTTTTTTCACTTCGGGTACCAAATTATAAGTCGTGTGTCCCTATTGTTTAACGGAGGGTAACATTTTTCGAGTATAATCACCAGTTTATAACTTTTTTCACTTCGAATATCAAATTATAAGTCGTGTCCCAGTATAGATATCAAAAGTTTATATATATATATATATATATATATATATTCAGTAGGAGTTAATATATTTAATTGAGTTTTGAGTAGAGAAAAAATTAGCTAGTGACGTGGTTGGTTGACTATTGAGATAAGTAAGGAGGTGTTTGTTTAGAGTTGAATATAGTTGAATTTGAATGGTTGAATCGGTCAGTGCGTTTGTTTTGGTCTGAATGGCTAAATCGATAAGATGGACTAGCTGAATGGCTAAGTCAGATTTTTTTAGCTGAATGGCTGAATGAGCAGCTGAATGAAGTAAAAAAATTTTTAAAAATATATTAACTATTATATTAAGTAATATTAAACAATTTTACAACAATTTTGAATTTTTTCAGAAGGTAAAATAATAAAATTTTATCATTCAAATATTTCAGATATGTCAATTATCAAACAACTTTTTTCATTCAGATTCAGATTCAACTCATTCGGATTCAGATTCAACTCATTCAAATTCAGATCCAATTTTTATCAAACACCCCCTAAAATATGATAATAAGTCGAGGTTAATTTTGTCCAGATAAAAATTTATATAATACTTTTATCATCCTTTTAGGGACAAGATTTTTTACTACTTAAGTTATCCTTTTGAGGACGGAATGACTAGTACAATACTATTAAAAATATTTTATCCTTACAATACTTTCTCTCTTTTTTTCTTTATCGATCACTCCCTCCATTACAAAATTAGATATACAATTTAATTTTCGACGTCAAACGATTATATATTAAATTTTAAAATTGGTATGACTTATAAAAATTTAGAATGAAATAAATTTTGTGATTAATAATTTTTGTTATATAATATACAATTATAATTTATATCGATTAAAATTAAATAAATTTATTTCAATTTAAAATTTAATATACTATCGTTTAATTTCAATAATTAAATTTTAATTTTAATTTTAATTTTAAAACAAAAAGAATATTATTTTACCTTTACGTATATTTTTGAATGTCACACGAATATGCGCATAAACCACACTTGGTTGGATAGCTATGAGAGTTATTACTTCTACAAAGAAATATGATATTTTTATAAAATTTGGATTCACTCGCTATTTATATAAGAAGAGCATCGCCGAAATATGAATTCCATATTTCTATTTCTTACTAGTAGTCAGTCTAGTACTAGTGTACTACTAATAAGGAGTACATGCTACTACTTACAAGATATATATCTTCAGGACCGTTGGATCATCAAGACCCACTCTACTACACCCCTGATCATCTATGGTTAGGTAATGGGCCCCAATAACTGTAGAATTCTTCAAAGTCATAATTAACGAATAAACTTAACGAATTTCAATAAACGACTAGTATATTCATAAATAAACAAGCTTCAACTTCCAAGAGCACTACTGCTACTACGACTAGGCTGCTTGATACATGAAGCACGGCGCGCAGTTTGTGAAGCTAAAGGTGACAGATCACAGATGCATGGAATACTACTAAAACTCTTTTTTTAATGGCAACAGCAAACCCTAGCTAGCCAAGCCAACTAACGTACGCAGCACTACCACTACCATCTATATATATATATATATATATATATATATACGGTCTATGGTAGTCGCATATATTCAGTATATAAACTTCTTCTTCTTTTTTTGGACACTAAGGATATCTTCGGATTAGGTGCACGGAGTGCATTTAAGAAAATTATCTATCTGATATATTGAACTCAAGAAATTAAAGAAACCCAAGTCTTAGTCTTGGCCGAATTAGGATCACATGAACAGGAGAATTTTCATTTTATGATCTAAATTTAAAATATGTTCGAAATGTGACATTATAATGATGGGAAAGAAAGAAAGATGATTATAAAAAATAATAAAGACTCGTCATTTCATTTGAAATGGAGAAGATCCTATAAATTAAGTGGACAAGTTTAGTTTAAAATCAAGCTAGCTAGCCACCATTTTGAAAAAGCATTAATTAGCATTATTTCAATTAATGATGATATCAGCAAAGCAGATAAGAAACAATTTGTAAAGAAGAGATCATCAAAAGCTTCATATGTTGATTTATTGGGAGAATTTCTACTACAATATGTTTTCAAATATATATATATATATATATATATATCATTAATTTAATTATGCAATTAATACATGGTGGATGCTCAGTTCTTTTCAGGGTTCGATTTAATT
Organism: Panax ginseng; assembly: GCA_020205605.1. NCBI lineage: Eukaryota > Viridiplantae > Streptophyta > Magnoliopsida > Apiales > Araliaceae > Panax > Panax ginseng. The sequence continues at coordinate 452,193 of CM035136.1, read as the reverse complement.
AACCTGTACTTCCGATGAAGGAATTTGGATGTGTTATCGACATAATATATTATAATTAATTAATTACAACAGCTAGCAATTACATCCATTGATCGATCATTTCTTAGGATACTAGTTTCCAATGAAGGTATTGTGATGTGTACTAATATCGATCGGCATATATGATCAGACATAATTAATAGTAATATATTACAACAGCAATTGAATGCATCGTTCGTGCATACTTTTCATTAAGAAACTAATTATAAAGGGAAAGGAAGAGAAAAGGAAAGCAGCACATATTATATATAGTACGTACGTACTACCACGAAAGCCCAATAGAGCTTGCTAGCTAGATAGCTAGATTCGAAACAGATTATGTGAAACATAAGGGCTAGCTATTACTCAATGCCCAATATAAAATGGATTCTCCGTTCTTTGTATATTTCTTAATTATTATCATCACATTGCAACACATTTTAAATTTGAATCATAAAATGAAAACTCTTCAATTCATTTGAAATGAAAAGGATATCCTGATTCGTATATATATGGCACGTAAACCTGCGGGCAATATTTAAGAAATAATCTTAATTGTCCCCAAAAAAAATTTGAAAGGAGCTAGAAGTCTGTTTTGATGAATATGTATTATATATGTTCAAGCGCAAACAAATTAAAGGCACCAAAATCTTCTGTGGTATCATGATATTGTATGATGACAATGCCCACAACACATGCTTACTATACCTATACCTATATATATCAATTATTAGCACAAGAAGCCCTTTACCAACTGATAAAGAACTGATCGATAAAGGTAAAAAGGGCAAAAAGTAAACCTGCAACTTGAATATATATATATATGGAGTCTCTAAGAATCTACCAGATATACATACAGATAACTCATCACCATTCAAAATTTAAATTCAAGCACATGATGATCAATCACTAAACTTGCTTAATTAGTTTCAACTTCAAGAGGTGGGGAATTAACAAAAAGAAAGGAGAATAAAGCCGAACCAAAAACACATATACAGTATAACTACCTAATATATATATATATATATATATATATATATATATATATATATATATATATATTGATCAGCAGCACATTTGCTGCTCAAAACCTATATATTGATCATCAGCACATTTGCTGCTCAAAACCTAGAAAACTAACTACGCTTAACAGAAAGAGAAAAAACTAATTAATTAGTAAGCTAAGAAGAAAGAGAGGGAAAAAAGAACAAAGAAACAAGGAACAACTTAAAAGGAGGAGGGGGTGGAACATATATACTTAAGATTTAGACATGTACTGAAGGAAATGTAAGTAATTATATATATATATATATATATATATATATATATATATATATATATATATATATATAAAGAAGGAAGTATCATCTGAAAGAAGGGAGCTCCCTTCAGTCCAAGCAAAGAGAAGAAAATGAGTAAATTAATCTCCCGCATCATTCACACATTCACAGCAGTGCAAACTACTGAGGCCCGCCCTTTCTACCGTGTTTGAATGAATGAGTCGGCAGCTAATCCAAACTTTTAACCTACCCATGAGTGGACTGAAGGAAGCTCCCTTAAAAGCTTAATTAATTAATCAATTAATATTTCAAAACGTCTAACCTTGTCATCAACTGCAAAATTAAAGGTGGCATGCAGAATTAATTAGATAATTATATATGATTTGTAAAACCATATATATGTACTATATATAATTCAAAGAACCAGATGAAAAATTACAGATCTAGCTAGTTACAAAGATATCACAAAATGAATGCATTTAATTCAAGGACATGATTGTGCTTCTAAGATATACTAGCTACAGATCTAAATTAATTTACAACTTATCCAGATGAAGATCGATGAATTAACAAGTACTATAAAACTTGCTTCCTTAATAATTAGCTTCTTAATTAGCATATATATACAATTGATTAGTCACTAGCTAGCTAGCTAGCGAATCATGTGAATGTTGATATATGGGTTATATGTAGACATTAATTGAACATGCACATATGAACGTTCATCAGTAATTCCTGGCAGTGATTAGGGGCTTTAATTAACTAGTTGAGACTAATTGTATATACATTAGCAGGGCTTCAAGACTTCCTGTTTTCAAAATTCAGTAAGTTATGTGAATCCAGCTGAGACTTGAATATTTTTGTATTTAAATCATTATTTTTTGAATCTTCTGAAACCCTAATTAACCAGAAGCGGCATAGCAAATCCAAACTTCCAAAGCAACACAGGTCACAAAATTATTTATTTATGTGAATGCCAAATAAAGGATTGCATGAACCCTAACCTGGATTACACAGGAGTTTTCGAATGATGAAGAGGGAAACTATATAATGCATGTTTGAATCAAAATACCCAAAAAGAAGAAGACGAGGATACGAAAATTAACTCATCTAGCTCGCATTAGCATTAATTAATTAAATAGATATATATAAGGATCATTAAAAGGGAAGCATATATATAAGAGAAGATTAGATAAGCAAAGAAAAAACTAAATTCACGTACTTAAGATCATTCGTCCCCTATTAATCTATGGCTTTCTGCACCTAGCTAGCTAATTAAAGTGTGATTTCCCTTAATTAACAGAAGTAGTGAAATAATAAGCTAGGTTCGCTTAGAAAATTTCTTAGTGTTGTTGTAATTTAGCCATTGCATATTTTAATTCCAAAGTACAAATAAGTTCACTTCATTATATTTAAAAAACAATCTACACCACACATGCACACGCATATATACTATATATAATGGAGATATATATAGATCGAGTAGTATATAAATACAGAGAGAGAGAGATGATGAAGAAGAAGATATGTATGTAAAGATTGTGAGCTTACTGATAAAGATGTTAATTGGTTATATTTGTAATGTAATCACGGGCGGAGGAATTAAGAGAAGGGTGTGTATAGTAGCTAGCTAGCTTCTAACGGCCTATATATATGTAATTACTAGTTTGATCAATCAGGGGGCCGGGGAGCTAGATAGATATGATAGATATATGGGAGTTGGGAAGGTGTGGCTTTCTAGATAGCTCTACATGAGAGTCAATCGGGAAAATTAAAGGGAAAGTAAGTTAACTAGCTAGCTACCGATGATATATACAAAGAAAGAAAGAAAGATCTCTACAAATCTGGCAACAGAAAGAGATTGAGAGAGAGAGAGTGGTAGCTCTTTTTCTCCTTTCCTTTTCCTTTTTGATCCATCAGGAGATACTTTTCAGGGGGTAGTTCATGTTAAGACCCACACCCAGGGGAATGTGTATACTTATATAGTTAATTACTATTACTGCATCACTGCCATTACTTCTACCTTTCCAATAATACACACGACAACATACAATTGCCCTACCATACGTCCATACCCCCCCAACCCCTACCCCTTACCCCTTATTTTTAAACCATAGAAAATAAAAAAGAAAAGAGAAGAAAAAGAAAAATTAATGGGGTTGAAGTTGGATGGGGTCGCTGGGTTCGTTGGAGGTTTTTTTATGTCTAATTTTTTTTTTTTATTGAATATTTTAATGAACATGATAAAAAAAAATAGATGAAAATTTTGGTCACTTTTATCATCTTTATTATACATTTTATATTATAATCATAACAAAATTCATAATAATTGATATTTTCACCGGTTGCTTAACGCATTATCATTGACTAAAAAAAATTAAACCAACCTGTTGGGTCATGATATTTCTCCTATTTTGGGCCGGGTATATTGGGTCCACTTATCAATTTAATCCATTGGGCTTTTATAATTAAGCCATGAGGTTCGTTGAGCCTATCCACTGTGTCAACTTTATTTAATCCTATAGGATCGGGTCGGTTCGTTGGATTAACCCTTTGGGTCACTTAATATTTATTACTTTGACTTGTAATGATGATATAGTATGACAGTTGACCAAGATATCTGCCATGCATTAATGTGGATGGGATTATAGCCTTACGTGGCGGTAAATAAGCGATGATAAAAGCGTTGGATAAGCTCCATGCAGTCGGCAGAACCCATCTGATCAGAGGGATATGTCAGATGATAGTGGGTGGTACGGTAATCCAGGCAAAGATATTATTTCTTAGTGAGTAAATCTTCACAAGGAGGTACGTTTTATTCCTATATACACATTCACACAACATATGAAAAATCACTATCTCTCAACACACTAAATTTTATTATCCTCTTGAGTTAACCTTGTGAATGCATATACTTACTACTCACGCCGAGCTATCCCCTTTACGGTCGTACGTCGAGCTTGTGGTATTTGTCGTGTTTACTGTGCAGGATAAGGACGTCTTTCGTGATTGGGACGTAGAGAAAGATCTTGGCGTTAACATTGGCGCTAGAAAGGATGCCCGGCAGTGGATGGGGACCTTACCCTCAGATTCTATCTCGTCCTGGGAAGATATGTGCAGCAAATTTCATGCTCGCTTTGGGAGCAACCGAAGAAGGGGAAAGCCAACTGGTTCTTTGGCTTAGGTTCGGCAATCATCTAATGAATCTTTGGGCCAGTATGTGAAGCGGTTCCGGGAAGCAGTCAGTCAAGTGGCAGATTTGAATGATCTACAAGCGGTGGGACTGTTTCAGAATGGGTTGGATTTGGTCAAATCAGAGAAGTTGGTGAAAAAACTTATGTTTAACCACCCGAAGAGTCTGGCCGAAGCCTTTGATAAAGCCGAAGGCTATATCATAGTGGAAGAAGCCATGAGTAGCCTCAAGCGTCCTTCCTTAGATTGGCCTAAAGAGATAGATCGGGACAAAACTGATGGAGATCAGAAGAAAAATGAAGGGCACAAAGACCGTCATGAGGGTAGGTCGAAGAGGTATAACAATTGGAGGCAGGGTGGAGGACGTTCGTCCGCTCCACCCCAGAGAGTAAACAAGACGTACACGGCGCTCAACGCCGACAGGGCTGTTATCTTGGATCAGATCAAAAATCAACCTATCTTCGAGCCACCATGAGATAAAATCAAGCCCGGAAAAGGAAATCCTCGCAAGTATTGCGATTACCATCAAGCGTCGGGACATGAGACGAATGATTGTGTCAGTTTAAAAGAGTTCATTGAAAGAAAGGTACAAGGTGGAGCTTTAGTTCAATATGTGGCCGCCAAAAATAATCAACAGCAAGATCAAGTACCTGTCCCGGCAGCTCAACCTAATCAGCCAGCGTTGCCAGCTCCGGATCAGCCTGCAAGGCATGTGATAGATGTAATCACTGGGGGTACTTCTGGCAAACTCGTTGGAAAGAAGCGTTGGCAAATTTATTTGGATTCGGCCATATCGCTAAGCGGTACCTTCCAAGATCGACAGACCTTATCCGAATACGGTAATCTCTTTCACTGATGAGGATTACCCTTCGGAAGTCATCGAACCACACGAGGGATCATTGGTGCTTACTGCACAAGTGGGTTCGGTAGATATGAAAAGGATGATTGTAGATAACGGATCTTCTGTAGACATCTTGTATGCCCACGCTTATCAAAGGATGAATCTGGACGGGCGAAAGATGGAAATTAGGCAGGAGGCTCCTCTTTATGGTTTCAAAGAATGATCCGGTTAAAGTCATTTTGGAACCATTGAGCTACCAAATATATTTGGAACCCTCAACGGGTAGAAATTATTTACAAATTTTATGTTGTACATGTAGATTCTGCTTATAATGCTGTTTTGGGGAGGCCCACTTTAATTGCTCTGCAAGCTGTAACATCAATTCCTCATTTCAAAATCAAATTCCCCACGGCTCATGGGGTTGGTGAGGTGAAAGGAGATTTGGATCTGGCCAAGAAGTGTTACAGAAATGTTGTTATTACTTCGGGAGTGGGGGTATCGAAGCAGAAGCAAGCCATGGCGATAGAAATTGAACCCTTCACCGAGAGTAGTTCTGAACCATTGGTCATGCCAGCTGAAGAGACAGAAGAGATAGAGCTCATCCGAGGCAAGGAGGAAAAGGCGGTGAAAATAGGTTCGGCTCACGGAACCTCTACTGACGACGAACCTCGTAGAATCCCGAGGTGTTATGTTGACATCTTTGCATGGGAACCTCGGGATATCCGGAGAAGAAGCGAGGATATTCTTTGAGCATCGACCGGAAGTGTACCGTCAAAGAAGTCGGTCTTGGCAGAAGAGGAGGATCTTTGCACCGAAAGCCAACGGATCATAGATGATGAAATTGCAAAAAACGGCGGTGACTTCATCTTTGAGATTGACTACCCGCAGTGGATGGCTAATGTGGTGCTGGTCCAGAAGCAGAATGGCAAATGGCGAGTCTGCATTGATTATACTGATCTGAACAAGGCCTGTCCGAAAGGATTTCTATCCGTTGCCCCACATCGATCAACTCATTGATGCCACTTCGGGGTATGCTTTATTAAGTTTTATGGATGCATTCTCTGGGTATCATCAAATCTCCATGTGTAAAGAGGATATACCGAAGACGGCGTTCATTACGCATCGTTCGGTATATGCCTATAAGAAAATGACTTTCTACTTTATCAATGCCGAGCCACATACCGAGGATGATGAACCATATCTTGGATATCGGCCAAGGTGAATATTGAGGTATATGTGGATGACATGATTGTCAAAAGCATGTTGGTACACAAGCATTTGGATGATTTAGAAGAATGCTTTCAGACCATTCGACATCACAACTTGAGGCTGAATCCCACTAAGTGCACTTTCGATTCAGGTCTTGGCAAATTCTTGGGATATCTTGTCGATCGAAGAGGAATTGAAGCCAATCCAGAGAAGATTCAAGCGATCATCGAACATGAAGACTCCTCATCATTTAAAGATGTTCAACGTCATTTGGAAGGATTGCGACTTTTGCGGAGGTTCATGTCCAAGTCGTGAGAAAGGTGTTTGCTTGCTTTTTAACACATTAAAGGGCCAAAAAATGCAAAAACGTTCCAATGGACTTCTGAGTGTGAAGACGCCTTTCAGAGCATCAAGTCCTACTTATCTTCGACACCTTTGCTGGTGAAGCCCATTCCTGCCGAGCCTTTATATTTGTATCTAGCAGCTAGTTCGTTGGCAATTGGAGCGGTCTTGGTGCGTGAAGTTGGGGGTAAGCAGCACCCGGTTTATTATGTAAGCCATGTCCTTCGAGATGCCGAAACCAGGTACCCAAACATTGAAAAGTTTGTTTTCGCTTTAATAACTGCTAGTCGAAAGCTTAGGCAATACTTCCAGGGTAGATTGGTAATAGTATACACAGATCAGCCTTTGAAGAAGATTATGGGTAAGCCGGAGGTATCGGGGAGACTAGCTGCGTGGACGATGGAATTGTCCCAATTCTTTATTGAATATCATCCCCGAACCGCCATCAAAGGACAAGCCTTAGCTGATTTTGTGGTTGAATGTTCGTTTTCAAGTCGATGAAGTCGTGGTAGGAAAGTCGGGGAAGGAGCTTATAGAACGAGCGATCGCCGTTCTTCAAAGCAGAAGGAGAGTTCATGGATACATTGTGATGCAGATGGGTCTTCTACTTTGGACGCCGTGGGAGCAGGGTTATCTTGACCAAATCCGGAGGGATTCAGGTGCAAAGAAGAGCCATCGATTTTAGTTCAAAGCGACGAACAACGAAGCTGAATATGAGGCAGTATTGGCTGGTTTACGATTAGCGAAGAGTCTTGAAGTTCAAAGAATAGTCATCTTCAGTGATTCTCAGTTAATTATTAAGCAATTGTCTGGGGAATACGAAGCCCGAGGTCCGAGAATGATCAAGTATTTGGCAGAAGTGAAGGAACGGCTTCAGTATTTCCAATCCTACGAGTTTCAGGGCGTCGAGCGTAACAACAATTCTATTGCCGATGCACTCGCTAGACTAGCCACTACGGATGTTAATGTTTTTGAAGGGTCGGAGTACCTAGAAATTTTGTAACGTCCTAGTGTTCATCACGAAATGGTAATGTGCATTGACCGAACCAACTGCTGGTTGACGCCCTACCTGGAATATTTGGCTGATGGTGTCTTACCTTCAGATCGGATGCTCGCCAAGAAAATCAAGTACAAGAGTGCCAATTTTGTTCTGATTGATGGGGATCTCTTTCGAAGGGCCTTCTCGTCTCCATTATTAAAATGTTTGACTCCATCCGAGGCAGATTATGTTCTCTGAGAAGTGCATGAAGGAATTTGTGGCGACCATATGGCTGCTAAGTCATTAGCCTATAAAGTTCTTCGTCAGGGGTACTACTGGCCTACTATCTTCAAGGAAGCAACTGAGTATGTGAAGAAGTGCGAGAAGTGCCAGCTTAACAGTCCAATACCGCATCAGCCACCAGAAGAGCTATACTCGATCTTATCTCCTATACCCTTCGTTGTCTGGGGGGTTGATATACTGGGTCCATTACCGAAAGCAAAAGGTCAGGTCAGTTTTGTTATAGTTGCCATAGACTATATGACCAAATGGGTAGAAGCGAAGCCACTTAGGTCAATAACGGAACAGGAGTGTTTGAAATTCGTGAAAGAATCAGTGGTATTCCGTTATGGAATTCCTAAGGTGGTAGTATCGGATAATGGACGTCAGTTTGTGGGATCGAAGTTTGAAGCATTTTGATGATTTGGGGATCCAAAGACAAAAAGACTTGATGGCTCATCCTCAATCAAACGGACAGAGTTGAAGTAACCAAATGAAGCGGTCTTTGAATGGGATCAGCGTAGGTTGGACGAAGCTAAAGGTAGATGGCCAGAAGAGCTGCTAAGTGTATTATGGGCTTATCGAACTACTCCGAGGACTACCACGGGGGATTCATCTTTCAGACTGGCTTATGGTACTGATGCCTTAGTCCCAGTTGAAATTGGATCTCCAAGTCTCCGAGTTAGTCATTTATGAGAGATCTAAAATGAAGAAGGGCTGAAGGCCAATCTTGATTTACTGGAAGAAGTCAGAGAGATAGCCTTAATCAAATTGGCAGTCTATCAGCGAAGAGTGTCTAAGCATTATAATAAGGGGGTAAAGTTTCGTCGATTTGAAGTAGGAGATTTTGTCCTTAGAGAAGTCGAAGCATCTACACCTCAGAATCTGGGAAAGCTGATGCCAAATTGGGAAGGACCCTACGAAATCACTGAAGTTCCGAAGCCGGGGACTTATCGGTTGAAAGCATTAGATGGGTCAGTAATTAAAAACACTTGGCACGCTGGCAGGCTTAGAAAGTACTTTCAGTAGATTCAGTATCAGTACTCAGAAGTCTGTAAATATTTACATCATTATCAATAAAAGATTCTTTTTTGTCTCAAATAAATTTTGTCTTTGTTGCTGCTCAGTTCATTGGTGTTAGGAGGTTCGAGAGGACTCGCTGACCATTCGATGGTAGCCTCTTCGGTAGGAGGTCACTATTTGGCATTGTCAGGCCCTTCGGGGTAGACAATTGTCGCCACTTAGACCTTGTCAGGCCCTTCGTGGTAGGCAAGTGTCATCTTCAAGACGTTGTCAGGCCCTTCGTGGTAGGCAATGTTCGACACTTTAAACTTCGTCAGGCCCTTCGTGGTAGGCGAATGTTATCTTATGGTTCTGTTAGGCCTTTCGGGGTAAACAAACTCTCAATAAAGCAGATGTCTCACACTTCGGTAACTGAATAAGTATATCTTTACTTTATTACCTGAATTTTTTCTAAGTGTTGAGTTCGGAATGTCTTGTCCAGAAAACCTCATTTTATCTGTTATATGACATGCTTAATTGTTAACTTAACAATTTGGAGTTAAATCCTCGAAGGGGTTTTTGTACATTTGTCCATATAAATTCATATTGAAGTATTGACATGAAATAAAAGTGCGCTGAAGTCATAAGGAAGAAGAGCATTTCTCATTAATACTTAGTTTATTTACAAAATAAGAAAATAACATAAAAATTTTTACAAATATTTCTAATAAGACCGAAGAGAAACATAAGCTGTTGCTTCAGGCAGCACCATCATCATCCGAAGAGTCCAGCAAGTATGGATCTAAGTTAGCCTTGATTAACTTCTCTTTGCCAAGACTTTGGCAGAGCTCTTAGCTTTCCTTGTGAATCCTCATGATTTCTCTGTTTATTTCATCCGAGTTCATGTACTCTTCACAAATTTCTTTGCGAAAAGCATCAGTCAAAGGAGGTCCAAGGTCCCGAAGAGCCTTGAGTTCTCGAATTTCTTGCTCGAGCTGCAGCCGTATATTCAGTTGATGTTTTTCGTCCCGCTCCAGCTTATGGATCGTCTTGGTCAAGATCTTAGCGTTGGACTTCAACTCCTTGATCTTATTCATCCTCAGTTCACTCCTCTGAACTAAGTCGACGTTCATGTTAACAATTTCAGCATGCTGAGCCTTGGTCAACTTTAGTTCTTCCTTGGAGGCCTTCACTTCTTCCTTGGATTGGGCCAACTCTTTCTGAAGTCCTTCATTAGTATGAAGGAGGCCTTCACGATGGGTCCTTTCCCGAGCCAAGGCAGATTTGAGGATGGAATTTTCCTTCCTCAGAGCCTCCTCCTCGGATTCAGCTTCGAGAGATCTCGGACGTAGACGCCCGAATACAGCATTTGCCTGTGCATGTTCAGTGTTATTCAATCAGTTTCAGATATATGAGTACGATAATAAATAAGCAAAGGGAGGAAAGAGTCATTTACCTTAGCCAAGTAGCTCATGCCTTCGCTGAGAAAGTCCTCATTCGAACTGTTCCCGAATCGGTGATCATCGGTCTCGCGAACGAAGGCCTCGAACAGTTAAAAGGGGAAGTTGGCGTTGAACCGAGGCCACATAGTTGGCGGGCCCATGGCATCATGCTGGAATTCGGTAGTCGTTTGTCCTCGAGGAGAAGGCATAGGCTGACTGCGAACCGATGAGGGATCCGCATGTACTGCCTCTGGGGAAGGAGATCGAGTATGTATCGGCTCAGGAATTGAAGAGGGGGCGGAGGTTGAACCTGGCTGGCTGTCCGAAGATTGTTTTCTTTTTCGGGACAGAGGGAATGGCTTCACCAAATTTCAAAGATCGTATTTGGGTTTCATTGGGGATTGGTTGTTGTTGAAGTTGAAGGGACGCGGAGTTCTTCGGCAGTAAGGGAAATTATTTTGGTTCTTAGTTTTTTAGCACGAAGGACTTTCGCCCGATCGTGTGGAGGTATGTCAAGAAGACTCCTCTTTATTGGGGCTGGTTCAGAGGTTGTTGGGGCTGGTTCGTAGGTTGTTGAGGCGGGTTCGGTTGGAGGAGTTAGTTGTGGGTTTGCTTCGGGAAGCACCTCCTCGTCACTTTCAGGGTCTATCTCGCGAGGAGTTCTGGCCTTTTTGGCAGCCTTCTTCCTTCGGCGAGGTCGGAGGACTTCTTCGGGGATGATGGGATCGTCAACTTCAAGTTCATCATCCCGAAGAGAGGTTGTTGTTGGTTCGGATGCAGGGGGATCGGTTCGGGAAGGCTCCTCGGTAGGGAGTTCTTCATTTGCCTCCGTAATCCTCCCCGCCAAAAAATCTTCCAAATCTTTTACTTCCGAGGAAGTTGGTTTGATCAAAGATACTGCAAATAATCACATGTTAGAATCCATACCACATAAATATTTCAAGAATTATATCACAGAATGGTCCGAGACTTACATTTATGGTCATACAGCCAAGCTTGTTTGGTCAGCAAGGTGAAACTCCATTCTTGTGGAGGGATCTTCTTCAAAAAGTCACCCATTTCCTTCACCCGCTCCTCGGGGATGTCAAGTCGCCAGAGATCCGATTTCAGGATGGTCCAATCTGAAGAGAAGAAATCCTCGGACCAAATGATGAAGAACCATTTCTCGTGCCGACCTTTTGCTGTTCGAGGGTGCTCTCATCGAGGCCTCTTCTCGAACTTAGAGTTCGGGCGTGGGGATTGTTTGCTCAGCATCTTAAACCCTCGTTCTCGGGATCTACCGGCCGAGAAGAGGGTGAAGAAAAGGTCAACGGAGGGGGTGACCCCTAGCTCGTGGCAGAAGGCGATGAAATCCAGTATGTGGATATAGGAGTTGGGCACCAGCTGTGCGAAGCCTACTCCAATGAACCCTAGGAGGGTAACGATGAAGGCGTGGAGAGGTAGGCGAATCCCCTTCTCCAGGAAAGTGGCAGGCATGGCGACCATTGCCGTCTGTGTCATTGCAGTACATTCGCTTCCTCAGAGCCTGGAGCCCTTATAGCATAGTTATCCGGAATCTGGTATCGAATCCGGAGAGCTCGTAATTCAGAATCTGTGACAGTGGAGGTGATGTTGGCATGAGAAAAATTTTTCCCATCTTTGAAGAAATCGGTAGGAGATGGTGGGTTTGCACTCGAACCCTCTTGATTAGGGTTTGAGTGAGAAGAACTTGAAGGAGTTTGGCTTGGATTCACCATTGTTGGGGTTTCGAAAGCTAGAGAGAGGTTTTCTGAGAAGGAGAAGAAAGCTCAAAGGTTCGAATTTCAAATCAGCAAGTAAAACCGTCAAAATTGGTGAGGTTTATCTTTTATATCGATTTGATTTACAACAGGAACGAGTAGCCGACGATTTAATGTCGATGAATGATGAGAATTCAAATGGGACGCGTTTGGATGACCTTTGGATATCTTATCAGATTGGACCTGGCTGTTGGATTTCTATTTATTGGCCCATCCTATTCAAATTCAAATCCTTTATCAGATTGGGCTTGTTGTTCTGGGCATCCGGCCATCCCTTGTCCCACTTCATGCGTTAAAGTGGGTATGATTCAATTATTTCCTATTTTTGGGCCTTTATTGAATTCTAATATCATGGATCATATATAGTTTTCCATTAAACATCCTGTTTAACTAAAAAACTAGGGGGTAATGTTGGGTGATAATATTTCTCCTATTTTGGGCCGGGTATATTGGGCCCACTTATCAATTTAATCCATTAGGCTTTTATAATTAAGCCATGAGGTTTGTTGAGCCTATTCACTGTGTCAACTTTATTTAATCCTATAGGATCGGGTCGGTTCGTTGGATTAACCCTTTGGGTCACTTAATATCTATTACTTTGACTTGTAATGATAATATAGTATGACAGTTGACCAAGATATCTGCCATGCATTAATGTGGATGAGATTATAGCCGGCCGGGGGTGTAAACAGTGGCCAAAAGCAGTGGATAAGCTCCATGCAATCGGCAGAACCCATCTGATCAGGGGGATATGTCAGATGATAGTGGGTGGCACGGTAATCCAGGCAAAGATATTATTTCTTAGTGAATAAATCTTCACAAAGAGGTACGTTTTATTCCTATATACACATTCACACAACATATGAAAAATCACTATCTCTCAACACACTAAATTTTATTATCCTCTTGAGTTAACCTGTGAATGAGATTATACTTACTCTCACGCCGAGCTATCCTCGTGATCCGGTCTCGTCCGTCCCCGCCAAACTTGTGGTATTTATCGTATCTTATCGCTGCGATGATCGGGACGTCTTTTCGTGATTGGGACGTGAAGAAAGATCTTGGCGTTAACACAACCCAACCCAACGAACACATAACAATTACATGCGAATCCATTGTTAATCTCTACAAATCAAAATTTTGACTTGTGGATGTTGTTGTTTCTCTGTTTATCTGCTTCCTCTCATCGTCTCTGTCTCTCGTCTATTATTTTGCAATAATAGGAATATGTGGTTGGCGTGGCGGGTTGGGCTGAGTTAATTAATTATTTGTCATTGTCATGTGCAGAGATGAATTTTATTGGTTTGAATGGTAACATTGTAATGCTCTAACACAAATTAACGTGATATGAAAGTTAATGTACCAATACAAACAAAATAAAACCCTTGAATTTAATAGAAAAATAATGAACTCGCAAAAAAAACAAAAGAGATAATCTCAATTAATCAATAAATTGTACTGTTTAGAAACCCTAAGAAGCATATTTATAATCATAAACTGCTCTGCAACATCAATTAGCAGGAGAAGAGAAATCAAAATAACGAAAATTTTAAAATTATTCAAGTTTGACCAAAATTTTAATTTGAATGATGATAGGACTACTTTAAACAGGTTTTTCGGGTTTTGAATGATATATGTTAGGGTCGATGGCAATCAATCTTGTAGGGCTTATAACTAACTTCGATTTAATATATTATGGGTCTCGAAAACTCTTTAGAAATAAAAAATTATGTCATTTTAAAAAGTCTTATTTCAGTTTTTGAATTGACTTTTTCACCACATCAATTGATGGCAATATGGTGAAGGTTTTATGAGATTTGATATGAATGAGGACGAGATAATGAGGACGAGATGATCATATTATGTGGTTTGAATTTACTCTTGATTGATCTGGGTTCAAATGGTTAATTAGTTTGAAGGTTGAAGATGATTAGTATTTAAATTTGGAGACTTCGGGGTTAGTGTTTGGGATTTTATTTAGGATTGAGTTTTTTATATTTTAAATATTTTTCGTTATATTTTAACTTTTTTTTTTTAATATATATATATATAGCTTACCTATTTTGATCGGGTGGTGTATTACTGTATTTTATTTCAATAATTAAAATGGGTGTATTCAATTAAGATTTTTTTTAACTAACAGACTCTTGTAGAATTTGTGGGATTTTAATGACTTTCACAGACTTTAAAGACTTTTTTAAAATAATTTTTATAGACTCTATGAAATAAGTAACAGACTTTTATAAACTTTTTATTAAGAATGTTATAGACTTTTGTATACTTCTAATGTATCTTGCAACTTATATTAATTGTTTATTAGCCCATGTGTACAATATCTCTCTCTTTTTTCATGAACTAGAGTAAATCTAATTATATTATTGTGGCATGAGATTTTATATATGTTTAAAGCGTTCACATTATTCTACTCATTTCATGATACATTTGGATACTCGGATACCAATAAAACTTTAGAAACTACAGACGCAATACAAAAATTAAACTCACTTTTCATTGAGCTATATATAATTTATGCATATGCGTACGCTTTTTACTAATAATTGATTGCTTTTTATTATTGATTGTTTTATATATATATATATATATATATATATATATATATATATGTTGATTGTGTGATTTTGTCAACCTAATATTCTATCTTAATCACTTTGTTAATTTTGTTTGATTGTGTGGACCTTTTTTACGCTACTTAACATATATTAAAGCAAAGGTCGTTTTTCCCTTTTTATAAGGGAAAGATAACGATTCTGTCAATTTGTCATACAGAAATACAACCACATGTTACATTATTTCACTATGATACACCAAAGACACTTGAAGACGAATATGGAGGATGTCTCAAAAATTAACAGTGATCTCCTTCGTTTAAAATGTCAGAAAACTAAAAAAAAACATACACATCATATATTTTCTATTTTCATATATTATAATACATAATCTTTACAATTGATATGAGAGTTATGATTTTATTTCACTTTTGTTAAACAAATCTCTTTTTACTCTTTCTATTGAAAGCTTTCGAATGGTTGTTTTTTCCCTCACCAATTCAGATTAGGTCTAGTTTTTTGTTTACTTATTAATATATCTTGTTAATTCTCTTATAATAAAATTATAATAAATTCAATTATTTTTATGGCCCAAATTTTACCAAATTATTTATCCATCACATATTAATATTTATTAGCCCATATAAAATAAATAACTAATTTGACCCAATAAAAGATAAAGTCCAATTAATAACTAGTTTTATCCACCTTTGTGTTTATTTAGAAGTCTTTAGAAATCTTTAGAGATGAGGTAAGACTTTAAATATGGGTTGATAGTTATAATTCTTCTTCTAAAGTCCGTCAAACTTTACCATTTGATAGAAATCTTTAAAATCTATAACTTTTTGAATACCAAAATACTTTTATAGACTTTGTAAAAATCTTAATTCAATACCACCTAACTTTTAAAGACATTAAAAAAGTTATAATTGAATAACTTTTATACTCTTTAAATGTCTTGATTGAATACAACCAAACTTTTAAAGTCTTTAAAAATCTTAATTGAATATCCATTTCATTTGATTATTGAGTCATGATATACAAACCTTAGCCCCTTTGACCCACCTTGAAAAACTAGCTACTCAAGGGGAGAGACTAAGGTCTATATCAATTCACATCATGTTGCATTAATAATCGATGTGAGACTATTTCTTACAGTCTAATATGGAGTTCGCATCAGTCTTGGACCAATATTCTTTCTTTATATTGCAAGAACGTACGTACGTGATGCATGGTAGTGTCCCTCAAGTGTAGATGTATGTCATGTTCATTCGATTTGGAGTTTTATCTTTTGGTCGGTCGGTCCCCATGATATAACTAAGTCTACTCTTCTTGGGGTCTCTAGCTAGCTAGGCCTTGTTGCCAAATATGTATATTCCAAAGGATCAGGCCGCACCATATCATGTGTTTGTTTATGTCTTTTGTCTTTGTGGGTGCCAACAGAATGCTTGCTTCAAATTAAATATATTTGCATGCATTCGACTGCTGCCACATGTCGTGTTTGTTTGTCTCTTGGCCACCAATTATTATAATCAATTAGAATGAATCTGAATCGTACTTGTAAAGAAGAGAGGAGAGAGAAAGATTTTGTGTGTGAACTTGAGATAGAGTAGATGTAGGGGTGAATTTGATTTGAACGGGAAGAAATATGAGTCTTTAGATTAAGTTGGAAGAATTAAGTTAGAATGAATCTGAATCGTCCTTGTGCTTTGTCAAATGAAATATTTAAAATGAGTTCTGTTTTATTATATATATATATATATACGGAGAGTCTCTAAAGCGAACCTTAAAAAGCGAACCAAAGACGAACCGTCGTCTTTGGTGTCTATGGCGACGGTTCGACCCGTCGTCAAAGACTACATGGCTATATGACGGATCGAATCAATCGTCATAGACACCAAAAACGACAGTTAAATGCTTTTTTATTTTCGCTTTTTTAAGGTTCGTTTTAGAAATAGGATATATATATATATATATATATATATATATATATATATATATATATGTGTGTGTGTGTGTGTGTGTGTGTGTGTGTGTGTGAGTGAGGAAAATAAAGAGAGCGAACTAGCATAAGATTATTTAAATAAGTACCTACTCATCATATAAACATGGCTTGGATTGGATTGGATTGGGCACAACACAAAACTTATTGGGTTAACATTGAGTTTTTAATTGTATGGTGGCTACGTCTTAATTTTATACAACCCAAGTTGTTGCATCTATTTTAGGGAGTGTTTTATAAAAATTGAATCAATCTGAATTTGAATTTGAATGAGATTCAGTAAAAAAAATTATTTAATAATTGATATATCTGAAACATCTTAATAACAAATTTTTATTATTTTACACCTCTAAAAAATTCAAAACTGTTGTAAATTTATTTAAATTACATAATATAATAGTTAATATTGTAAAAAAAAAAATCATTCAGTCAAAAAATGATACTAAACCATTCAGCTCAAATCGTCTAAATGGCTGACCGATTCAACACTCGATCTTTTACGGAGTGAGTGAGTTTTAAAAAATGATACTGTAGAAAGTTAAGGAATAATCTTTTTCATAAATTTTGTTTTTAAAGTGCACAAAAAAAAGCCAGAAAATAGGAGTATAAAAAAAATAAAAGAGTAACCCAAGTTTAATTCCAAAATTCAAGTTCCCCTCTAATTCATTCCAATATTCGTATTAACTTGCTCTTTCTTTTTTGCTTTTATTTTTCACTAATTAGAAGGAAAGAAAATTAGTCCATCTTCAGTCCCTTTATTTTTTGTATTTACAAAATGATGTAATGTAATGATTTCATATGGAATGTGAAATAAAGGAAAAGGAAAATGGAAGAGAATTGTATTGTATTGAAGGTAAATACAAGCTTAAAATAGAAGTAAGTAAATTCAGTAATCCTCCTCCTACCAAACTCTAGTCTAATTACACTTGTCTTTCTTACCTTACTGTTTTTCTCTGCTGCAAACGACTAACAGTCATAACCCGAATCATCCATTAATTAATTAATTATTTATACTCTTCTTCTACATCATTTGATAATTAATTATGATGTTGGTCAAACTCACAAACATAATAGTGTGATACTCGGGACCAGTGAAAGCCCAAAATAGGAAAGAAACATAACAATGCTAGACGTCCGGCCCAAAAGCCCAAGAAATTAGGAAAGCCCAACCCAACCCAAATGGATTTTTGGAAGGGACCATCATCAGGTCCGTTTCCCAGCTGAGTTGAGAAATGAAGTGAAATGATGCGATCCCAAAACGTGGGATGCATTCTGTCATCATCATCCATCAAGAAGCAGGTTCCGCGTTGACACTACACATTCCCTCATTCGATAGACAGACAGACAGAGAGTGGGAGGGAGGGACTGAGTTGGGCGATTGAATTGAATTCTATCGGCATTTTGGGATCGGAATTCTGTCGATTCGCCGAGCTTTGCCTTTCTCTCTCTCTCTCCCAGACACACCCTTCCCTAGCAGTGGTGGTGCCGGTGGTGGTTTCCGCCATAGAGTTCGGTTTATTTATAAATAAATAAATGGCGTATAGAAGGAGACAGGGATTGGGAAGGGATTCGACGACCACTTTCAAAGATAAAGATGAAATTGGGAACCCTAACCCTAGCCCCGTCCCTGGCCAATTGAGAGTTAGGCCGGATGAAAGTTCATCGTCTTCCTCTGCATCTTCTCTAGCTGCCAAAGCAATCAGAGCTTCCTCTGCTTATCGGGACTCGTCCCTCTCTTCTGCTTATGGCCATTCCTCTCTCTCGTCCCCATCCAATAAGCTTCGATCCTCTTCTCCCTCTAAGGTCAAACCCCATCTCTGCTTGCTTCAATTGTTATTCACTTCTTTTAATAACTCTGAAATGTTTCTAAAGTGACGTAACTCTGATTTACTTGTGATCATAGAATACTCTTACAGTTGGCAACTTTTTCCTGTTCATATGATATGACCATAATGTAATCCTTGGTTTTATATGAATTGGACTTTCCCAATAGCAGCACGAACGAAGTTGTAAACTTTAACCAAATTGTTGGGTTTTCTCTAGATTGAATTTTGAGCTCAAATGAGAATGTACAAATTTAAAAACCAAAAGCAGAAATAGGTTTCACTTCCAACATATACGTGTGTTGTTTAAAATGCTTTTGAGAACTTGTAAGATTTTCAAAGATTGGGCATTAATTAGATAAAATTCATCACAAAAGTTTTTAGTGTTCTAAATATCCTTTTAGGCAGCAGAATCGGTCCCCTACTGCCCTCAATTGGCCCTAGTCGCTGACCCTGAAATTTTATTACTTTAATTAGATAAAGAACTTGAAAATTTTAAGTTTATATTTTAAATAAATTCCATCCTATTTTTTTCATTAATTTTTAAGTAAGTCGCATTTTTTAATTACAACTTTGAGATCAAGGCCACTTCATTAGCTTTTTAAGTTCTAAATGAGCCTTACCAATAGATTTGAAAATTGAAATTAGATTGGAAAGAATTGTATAAGAAATAAGTAAAAATATGAATTTAAAATAATGATTAATACTGATATTAATGAAGGCATTGGAGCTCTAAAATGCTTAAATTGAATTTGTTGTATTTCGTTTCTTTTTTGATAGTATATACAAGTATATAGTAAAATATAAAAAAATAAAGAATAAGACTAATAGACTACCTGCCTACTTATTTTTATAGCACTGTAGAGTTTTAAATCAGAATTACTTGTCATTCTCAGTAAAGAAAAAATAGTAAACATCTATATTTGAGGTTAAGAAGTTATTATGTCTGTATAACTAAAAAGTTCGGAGAGTTAAAGAATTGGTATTAGATGAATTCTTTTAAGGGCGTGCAATGAAGATTGATAATGTTTTGACCTAAGAGAGGTTGAACACCTCTCTTTTGAAATGAGAACCAAGGATATAGATCTAGAAAGGTTCAGCATTTTGGTTTTATTAACTTCCCGGATTGAAGGCCTGCAGCAATAGTTATTGTCTTACAAGTGCTAATTAATATTATGTCAAGATATGTAATCAGTGGTAAGATGACCAAGCTACCTTAATTAGAACCTATAAGAAGTCTCCTTTAAATAAGGCATACAGTTGCATATGTGAATGATTCATTCCTCTCCGTAACAACCTATGAATGACTGGGGGTTTAAATTTGGGACTTCAGTTCATGGTGTGCTAAATTTGTGGATGATCTCATGAACTAAATTTATTAATGGCTTTTGATTATTGCTAGTGTATTTTGTTACTTCTAGGATTCAACCGCATATGAGTATATATCAATGAAAAGTGTGGCTGAACCAAAGCAAGGATTTTGGGAGGTTCTGGCTAGGAAAGCTAAAGGCGTTGTTGAGGATAATGATGGAGCCAAGCAGTTCGACTCACTGAGAAGAGCAGGACTTCCAATTTCTGAGACACTACCTAGGGGTCAGGTAAAAATCATATTCATAATCGAGGCTTCAGTAATGTTTATGAATGAAAACAATACGGGTACTACTTCATTTTTGTTATGTAGTGATTCAAACTCTGAACCTATCAAACACCTTGCTGATTGCTATTTTTAAAAGCTTCTTACTTGCACCATTTTATGGCCATAAAACGTGCTAAATGGCGTTCCCTACGCTTCTGTTGTAATACCTTTTAGCTTGTTTTTATATGCAGTATTATCAGTCACCTGAAAGTCGTCGAAAGACGGACAATCCTGCATTACAAAAGGGGATAGATGCAATTACATCATCCCTTAATTATCTCGGTGGCACTATTGGCAATGCTCTTGAGGTAATTGGATCTTATGAATTTCCTGTTTGGTTAATGAATGGGTAGGAAATGGCTTTCAGCCTTTTAGTCCCAAACCTTATTTTTGGGTATGTCTTGCAAATTGAATTGGAATTTCTCTTCAGCTCCTTTTTCTAGTTTTAGGGGCTGTTTGATTGTAGCTGAATGGCTGACCGGTTCAGCCATTCAGACAATTTTGAGTTGAATGGTTTAGTCCAATTTTTTTGACGGAATGAGTGGCTGAATGAACAATTTTTTTTTACAATATTAACTATTATATAAGTAATATTAAATAAATTTACAATAATTTTTTGAATTTTTTTAGCAGAGAAAAATAATAAAAATATGTTATTCAGAGACATGTCAATTATCAAACAACTTTTTTCGTTCAGATTCAGATTTAATCAGTTTTTATCAAACACCCCCTTAGTTAAGAGAGATGCAAATCTAAACAAATGAGTTGTCACTTGCACATAAACTATTAGTCTATTACATTGCATCACTTGAACAATATACGAGTCAAGTGTTCTAAAATCCTAGCCTAAGTCCGCTTGATCCCCGCCTTGGCGCTAGGTAGTACTTCTATCACTTGGTCACTTAGGCAGAATCATCTCTACCGCATCCATTTAATAAAAACTTTGAAGCTCTACAATACTTCAAATTAATTTGTTAAGCCTTAAAAGATGTATAAATTTTAAAAAATACATTGACTATATGCTTTGTATAGTATACCATGTATATACAATTAAAAAAACGTAAACACGGCCTCCTAAGAAAACACCATCTCTACCTAGGAAAACACCTAGGCAGCCTAGGTGCTAAAGCGGCTCTCTCCTCCCACGCTTTAGGTCCGCCTAATAAATTTTAGAATGTTGTATGAGTCACTGTAGCGGATCCACCCTCTTAGGTCGGTGGGATCAAATTTGAAATAAACAAATTTTAAGTAAAAAAAATAAAAATATAGTAAAATAAATTACAATACTAAATAATGCCCAAATATTATTTATAGTAACATTTTTCGAGACTTCATTACTTAAAATTGTTGTATGATAGTCTCATTTTTATTAGTTACAAAAATCCATAAGCAATTACATAAAAAACCGAAAGTAATTACAAAAAATCTCAAAGCAATTGCTAAATTTGTGAAATTATAAATAAAAAAAATACAACATTATCAAATTTTCTCTAAAGTCGAACTAGTGAGAAGAATTAAGTCAAGTCGGTAGACGAGAAACGGAGAGAAAGAGTATTTTAGTGACTAAGGTAGTATAGGATATGAACTTTGAAGAATTTAATACCGACTCTATTCCAAAATTAGATATACATTTTGAATTTTTAAAGTCAATTCGTGAAATCATAAAACTCAAATTGATATAAGTTTGTTCAAATTTTGAAAATAACAAAGATAATAATTAGTAGTATTTTATAGTTAGTTTATAATTATTATATTTGTTGTATTAAAATTAAATAACTTTATATCAATTTTGAATTTTAAGATTTCGTGAATTGACTTTAAAAAGTCAAAATATATCTCTAATTTTGGAACAGAGATAGTATTTTCAATCTAAACTTTAAAATTTTTATTAAACAGCCTAAAATTTTACTCCTTTTTTGACCCTTAAAATTCAGTGGAGTAAATTCAGTCGGGTCAATTTACCCCACTGCCCCAAGCTAGATCCACCCCTACGAGTCACCTCCATTATTACCACTATTTCTGCCTCGCAATGTTCGAAAAAGCTAAAATCGGTACGAGGCGTTTTTCTCTGGACTATGCGAGGCGTAAGCCTCGAAGTGGAGTGAGGCTGAAGCCTTGATTCAAAGACCTAAAAGTCCCCAAAAAATTATGAAAAAATTCTAATAAAACCATAAAATAATTCATCATTACAATTAAGGTCATAGAAGACATAAATAACCGTCACAGTAATGTATCATTACAAAACATCAAAACAACATAATATCATCAAGTACTTATATAGTGATCATCCATCACTATGTAATCTTTCCATGCATGATCTTTCTTACCCATAATCTTAATTCACTGTAATAATAAAAGAAATTGTTATTACATATTTACATTAGCAAATAGCAATTCATGTACACAAAAATTGATATTGTTATTGACAGTCTAAAAAATCAAATGGAATTATTATATGCTATTGTACATAATAAAAACTATTAATGCTATAATTGCTATTGTGATACACTGTAAACTATAATTGCTAAAACAATAACAATAAAACAATAACAAAACAATACAATTAAAACTAAACACGACTCAATTAAAACTAAACAACTACAGAAGGAACCTGGAAAGAAGTACAAGAAGAAGCAGCCGAGAAGGAGAAGAAGAAATTCGCGAGTAGGAGAAGGAGAAGCCGAGCAGTCTCGCGACGAGGAGAAAGTCAACCCAATCAGTCTCGCGACCCAAGCAGAAGGAACCTGGAAAGAAGTAGGAGGAGGAGCAGCCGAGAAGGAGAAGAAGAAAGTCGCGAGTAGGAGAAGGAGAAGCCGAGCAGTTTCGCGATCAAGCCAAGCAGTTTCGCGACGAGGAGAAAGTCGACCCAAGCAGTCTCGCGAAAGCCAAATCTGATATTCGGTAATGGTAAGTCGACCCAAATCTGATATTAGGTCTTTTTTTAAGCCAACTCAAGGCGTACGCCTCGCGACGCCTTGAGACGTGACGCCACAAGGCGCAAGCTTCGACTAATAAAGGCGGTTGTTTGTCTAAGTCCAGCGCAAGCGGTCGCCTCGCAAACCATTTCCTCCGCCTCACTACGAGGCGCGCCTCGAGGCGTACGCCTCGAGCGCTATTTCGAACATTGCTGCCTCGGAGCCGCCACCACCAGCATACCTCTGGGCTCAAACTTTTATATCATATTTTAGTCATCTGTGCTTGACGGTTATTACTTCTTCCTCCACCATTGCCTTAGATGCGATCAACCTTCACCTTGGACATCAGTGTCTGCACATATACTGGCATCGTAACCATCCCCAAGACCATCAGTAACCACCCTAGAACCACACCATTACCACTGTTCATCTTCCTCTTTCAGAAAACATCTATTAAGTCACTAGAGGCAAAAAACAATGATTAATGTTTTCTGACAGTAAAGTGGAGTATTTGTAGAAGAAGAAGGATAAGAATCCTGCTGCAAATCATATTTAAAACACATAGCAGCATTAGGCAACCAAAATGGACCTTCAGTCAGCCAAAAGGGACCACCTTTATTGCATTGCTGCAAGCACAGCTGTCTCTGCTGCAACATCTAACATTGTTGTTGTCGGTATTGACTAATGATTCATGAGCACCACAAATATTATCTCCAATCATTCTCTGCTGCTGCAGTAGTACAATTGAATCTACCACTAATGAAAACACCATAATGCCACTTTTCAACTTCATGTTACAATTATCACATATCATTGATTACCATTGACCTATAATTGATTATCATAGGCTGTAATCAGTTTCAATCCTGTTCCTAGAAGAATTGATATTTGATTACCCATCTAATGTTTTGAATTTCCACATAGCTTGGGAAGGACACTCTTCACATGTTGGATGTTTTTACATAGTTAAGCAAAGGTGAATTCTTCCTTTATTATAATTGTTGCTCAGATAAAAGAAGAAAAAGTATCAATTATCTGTTTGTCCTTTGTTATTTTATTATTCTTAGAAACTCTCTCGTACAAACACACACACGTGTGCAGCACGTGCTCTTATGTGCATGCACACATGAAAGCATGAGCTGAAGCTTTCAAATGATCACTGATACCCCATATGTCCCTATTGACTTATTGATCCCTCCTCATGAATATACATTCTATTTAAAGTTTAAAGCTGTACTGGTTTCACTTTTGGGACCAATGTGTCCCCCTTTCCATTTACAGGAGGGCCTCACAATTGTGGAGAACCGGACTGCAGATATCATTCAAGAGACCCGCAAGCTGCAAGTAAAGAAAAAGGATGGTAGTTCTGAGGCGCAAAATCAGACTTCAAATATTTATGGTGCAGGGCAACAACCCCCTATGCAGAAACATATGCAACCTCAGATGCACACAGATCTGGAAATCCAATTGAAGGCATCTCGAGACGTAAGGTGGCAGTTGTGTGTTTACATGTTTAATTACTGAAACTATCATGCATATGCAGGCAAACCCTTCATTTTCTTATTTCAATAATAGAAGTGAACCTGTAGTTTTCACTTATTTTAAATTTTTAACAAACATTTCGTATTTGGCTGGCTTTGAACTAATCAATGCTCTTGTTGTACACTAATACCCTAGCCAGCTGTTTATGCGTCCTTCCTGGAGCTCAATCTTCTTTGGGTACAGAAATTGACTGAGATAAAGATTTTTATTATATACTTGAATAAGCCAATTGTAGTACTCCCTTTGCCCCAAGTTAGTTGTCCCACTTTCATGTTTAAGAATATAATGAGATTAGTGTAAGTAGCCGTGTATAGTTCAAATATCACTCTTTAGTGGACCCTACCATCTTTTCTCAGAAGGTATTTGTTATATTTGGAAAAGGAAACGAGAAAACTAATTTGAGATGGAGGGATACTTTAATTTAATTTTATTTTTTAGGAATTTGACATGATTGTTTGATGATCAGGGGTGTAGCTTAGATACTTTACATGAGGAAGAAAACGTAATACTAATAGAAAAAAGATTTGGAAGTTAGGGAGAAGTTCTATATCATTAAAATTTGACACTATTTTTACTATTATGTTTGACTTTAGTTATTGCAACTTATTTGCCAAGTCATTGGGTACTTTTTGAGTCAGCCCCGCCAATTTTATGATGCAGTTATTTACTAGTTAGCTGCTACTGATGCTTTCTGGAAATATACATAGTATTTAGGAACACATTCCAGAATTCTTCTTGTTTTTTGTTAGTTTTGTTACAATTGGTAATGCAATATATAAATTTGCAGTAAGATGTACGTCTTATTTGCCTATATTATCAAAAAGAGGATTTGTTTTATGTTTTTCTGAATTCTCTTTTCATGTTACAACACGAACATGAGATCAGGAACTTAGAAGGGGAGTCAGAATTTACTTATGAACTTGTCAGATACTGTTCTAGTAACTATATTCACTACACAATTGATAAGAGGTGAAATACATGATATTGCCTCTTGGTAACGATCACAGGTTGCAATGGCAATGGCTGCCAAAGCAAAGCTTCTTCTTCGGGAGCTGAAAACGGTTAAGGCAGATCTAGCTTTTGCAAAGGAGCGTTGCGGTCAGCTGGAAGAAGAGAATAGAATACTTAGAGAGAGTAGTGGGAAGGGAGACAACCCCGAAGATGATGATTTGGTATGCATTTCTGTTCTGCTCTATTCCCCTTCACTTTTCTTTTAAATTTTTTTAATATTATTTAACAGTTAACACACACACATATAGAAGTAAAAGGCATTTAAAATCCACGTAAGATAAGTTTTCCTAGGTCACTTCCAATACATCATCATTTGATGTCAATTTAATAATCTAACCGTACGGAAGTAATGGACATGCAAAAATATGATATTATGTAAAATTCCATTTTTAGCGACGGACCGGGCGACGGTTTGGTCCGTCGCTATAGAACAGATAAACGGTTTATATGTTATGGCGACGGTTCGATGCGTCGCTAAAAGTTAAAACGACGGTTCTGATATACACGATAGACCGAACCGTCGCCCGGTCCGTAGTGAGCAAGGTATGTTAAATAAAGGGGTATGCACTTGATTCTCTCTCTCTATATATATATATATGAAAATGTATAAAATATTTTCTCATAAAATGGTAATAGGGGGAGGGAGTATTAGAGGACTTAGTGAACAATTCCAGCTTTCAGCTTCATAGTGACTGATTCAAATTGTGATGGCGATATGTGCACACCAGATAAGGCTTCAACTAGAGACACTTCTTGCCGAGAAAGCTCGGTTGGCACAGGAGAACTCAGTCTTTGCACGAGAGAATCGCTTTCTAAGGGAGATTGTTGAATACCACCAGTTGACTATGCAAGATGTTGTATATTTGGATGAAAGCAATGAAGATGTCACCGAGGTTTACCCCATTAAATCACCAACAGCAAATAATCTGCAACCCTCTGGCACAATAGCTACTTCACTTCCCTCCCCGACTCCACCATCTGCTGCTCATCTCACCACTGTTCCACATGTATCTCAGGATGTTTCTCGTCATCAAATGCCATCCTTGTAGCCATAATTAGTCTCCCAAAGTATGCTAAGCTCCTGTATTGCTCCCCGAGGAGGAATAGTATATCAGCTTGTTAGGATGGAGCTGCCCCCTTTTTTTGGAATTTGTATCAATATATATCTTTTGTTATTCTTCTCTACTTGATTTCCCAATTTATAATTTATTCTGCATCGCCAAATGTTTAAACTAGCCTTTTGGGCTTTGCAAGTGTAAAAGAAGAAATCACATTGTGATTCAATTGTCTTTGTGCAAGTTTTTGTGCCTTTCATCAATGCAACAATGTGAGGTCTGTTGTCACGCGTACGTTATTATTGATGGGACTTTAATTTGTATATGAAATTGAACTCTGAATCTATTTGGTGCTGTAAACTGTAAAATTCTTTAATAGTTTATACCCTTATTCCTGGATGACTCGTTCTCAAAAATTTGACATAAAATCTCTAATATAGTCTGTATTTTATTTAAATACAGCCAAGGATATCTGAAGCATTACTGATAAGATATACAGTGTATGTTTGTGTGCTACAACAGTGAACCATAACATGAAGAAAAGCCATCATCCATGCATATATATTGTGTTGAAACTTGAAATCAGAATTCAGAGCATACTAATCCAAAATTATGATGACTATTGATTATAGTTGTTAATGAAGGTCCGTACAGGCTGGAAGCATTGAAAATTATGTTGCATTTACTATTCACAAAATGAAATATTATAAGCAACTTGAAGTATTACATTCACTCACTGAAAATTATCTTGCATTTACATAATGAAATATTACAATCAACTTGATGCTGATATCTGTGGTTCCAAATACATAACCCTTGAATATACAAGATATAGACATTCTGCCATTCAGCCTCAGTCTTCTGGCCGGATTGGAACTCAGCATTTCTAAATCTTCTCTAAAAGGAAACGACAAGAATGTAATAAAATTCAGTTTATGAATGGTCAGTAAGATCAGATGGCATGGACAACGTATAACCAGTTTGAAGAACAGGAAATGTCTTGGTTATCAAGTAGTGCTTAGAATAACTGGAAAAACAGGCTGGTCGATCCGTCTCCATATGATTTGATGTCTGCCGGTCTGACAAGAGCCCTACATAAAGGGCAAGTCCTCTCCCTCTCAAACCTGCAAGCAAACAAAATAAATTGTCCCTCACAATGACCCAATTGATAAAGTAAAAGCATAAAAAAAACACAATAAACAGGGAACATTAAAACAAGCACCGAAGGAAAGGTGGCTCTACTAAGCATGGAGCATTAAAACATGTAAAAACAAAAAGGAATTATTCAACAAAGAAAGAAGTCAAAATGAATGATTCAAGAAAATGACCAAACTGATTCAAGGTTAGGTGATTATGTTTAACCTACACTGCTATGGAACTAATAAGTTAAAAAAAGTAGAAACAAAAAAGTGGGAGATGCCAACAGCAAAAACAACACAGCCTGATCATCAAGGGATGTCTTTGGTCGCTGGCCAAGAAACAATATCAGGCTTTCCTATATATTCTTATCTTGCAGCAGCTTTACTGAAGTTAGTTCATCAGAGATAGCATTAAATTCATCTTACAAACTAGTAGTGAAATCCACCATGGAGGCAAAAAAATATCTCTATTCTAAATGAATGGATAAAGTTGTATAATGCTCCCAACTAGATTTAATTTAGCCACAAATTTAATCTATAACCTAGAAGGAATATCAAATGAGCTTATGCTTGGTTAACAATTTACAAAAAGGGAGAGGGAAACAAATCATGATCTCTAGAGTAAGAAAAGGCATATATGCTAACCATTCTGATACACAGTCTTCGCAGAATATGTGTTTACAGCTAAGCAATATTGGAGCATGCATTTTCTCCTGGCAAATGGCACAAAGATCCCCAGCAGCATTGACCTGCATGAAATCCTGACAAGTTAGGATAGGTGCATGACTGTAAATTCAAGTATTAATCAGCATGTGTAAAGGATGTAAGGTGCACAGCATATGATATTTTTTAGTATGCAGGGGTAGCATGACATTTGTCCTTCTCAACAAGACAGAAAAGGTTGTAGGATGCTAACACCTAAAGGAGCATCTTAGAGCATTTATTCATCCGGTGGCAGAGTTAGGACAAATCATCTTAAACTCGGAGGAAGTGCAGTGTTTATTTTGTGTTCTCTATGTCTGTTACTAGGTGATAGTCATAAACATTAATCTTTACCTTTATTGGGGAATTTCTACTTTTGAAAAGTCAATAAATGAGTCCGAGCAGAGGAGATGTTCAAAGCAATTTGGTTTATTACTTTATCACTTCAACTAATATGAAATTAAAGAACAAAGCAAAGCTGACAAGAAGAAAAAGGGAAGGTTTGACAATCATGTTACTCATTTTAGTTTCACAGTTATTAGTCTTAACGTATCCAACCCATAAAGCGGAAGGGAAGTACTGTATACAAAGACAACTTGAGAAGAAAAGAGTTCTTTTTACCAAGTGATTTGAAGTCAAATACCCAGCACATATGACTACTTACTAAGGGACACCATAATCTATAAATACGCATATGATTTCTAGAGAGGGAACTTTTGGACTTTGGATCTTCGCACTCTTCAAACCCTCGATCAAGACTTATATCCTTCGCTGATATCTCTCCTCCACAGTCAACTAGAACCCCATTCCCAAAAGGTATGAATTACTCACATACACAAACCTTGTAGAAAATATTCTTCACAAGAAAAAGTTTCTTATAACATCATTTGGTATTCTTTTAAAACTATTATTCAAATAGGCTCTCTTACATTTGTGTTCATTTCTCAGGCAAGGAAATAGACGTGATGCTTTTTTTTCAAGTACCTTCTCAAATCTCTCAGTATTATAGGTGGCATGGATGATGATCATCAGAGAATTAATTTTCTTTTCTCTCTCCCTTATATTTTTATTCCATTTCAAGGGGAAAAGGCAATTCTGATTCTTAAATGAACCTAATTCATTTTATCAAGGAGTTTATTCTGCACACACATTGTGTGTACCCCGTGACTAGTATTGGTGCTCTTCAACTCACGCTCCCGTTCTAAGTGATCTAGAATAGAAAACTACCCCCTCTTGCACACACGCACAACCAAATGACCACTCACATACCCACCAAAAAAAACAGAGCAATGCCTAAGCTTAGAAGCATCGCAATCTACTTCAAAAAGTGGCCCTTAAAAAATGTACTTATTCCAAAGGTTTGTCAACAAGAAGAGAAGCCAACGGCATCAATGCAGAAAGTTAAAATAAAATCACATAAAGAGGCAAGAAGCCCACCGACCTGCTCAAAAGTAGCATATGAACCATAATGTACCTCCTTGCGAGATAAGGCCCTCAATGCAGCAAAGAATAATTGAACCTGCAGTAATTACGATAGAAAAAATAGCGATATTCTATTTGACCATAGTCTGTCTGGTAAATAGGTAATATTGGGAATAGAGATGAAAAGAATATAAAGTTCATGAACATCAAAGGCATACCTTTTGTACAATTGACGTAAGCTTGAAGGTCAAATACAATCCTGTGGTCAATGATGAAAAGAGGCTTCCATATTCTTTGTTTAAGAAAAAACGATACCAAACTGGGGTTGGCAACAACGCCCGATACAACAGCAACATGTACTCCACCAGTGTCAGCATTTGACCCTGAAAACCAAAAGGCCCTCTATAATCGGTATATTTTGGCTCATGATTTATGAAAAAGAAAATTATTTACAAATATAAGCACCTACAAACTGTGTGTGTATATATAAACATATAAATTACCTGCTTTCGATAATTATGGCCGCCACTATTCTTATAATACATCAAAAGTATGCATTTGAACACCATTGCTGCCTGCCTCACCATTGTATCTGAAAGGGGAGGAAAATTTACCACCCTCTAAAATCATAATATAACACAATGAATTGCCGAGAGATAGAAAATGTGAAACCCATGAAAGAATCCTTGAGAGAGGAAGTGGCAAGGGAGACCCATAACATCGAATTAGATTTAACAGCACAAAGTTCTTGTTACTGATGCAATGCAATTATTGGGTGAGGTGGATGTCAAAGGAGGAATGGTTGGTTTCTGTGAGAATTTTACATAGACCTAGAGCAGAAGATCACCACCGAATGAAATGAACACTATGTCAGTATGAGCAAAAAAGAGTTAAGTGAAGTGACATTTTCGGAAAATGACTGGATATTGAGGAGCCGAAGTGAGGATACGGCCTCCAGCCTTGATTGTATGAACTTGCACTATTGGGAACTCATTTGATGGTATCATGGAACTGCAACATGTCATATACAAGCACTAGAACCATAAGATCTTGAGTTTATCTTTCATATCATTTGTTTAGTGTAGCATACAAACTTTGGAAGTTAGTGGTGGTAGAATTTTTTAGGATACCAAAACACCAGTCATTTTCTCCTCTTTTGTTGTCCTTTTGTTTCTGATGTAACGTAGGACGGGGTAAGAATAAGGAATAGGATATACCTATCTCCGCAGAAATTGGTAAAGAAACACACAACTTTAATCTCAAATCAATATATTCAATAATATAAAAATAATGAAGTATTACAATGCTTAAATAGAAAATCCAATACTTGGGGATTTAAATAAAAGCCCTAATTTAGAAAGTAAACAATCTCCCAACTAAAATCTACTACTATTATAAACTCTCCTAATTGAAATCTACTACTACAATTAAAATTATCCTAATGAAAAGCTATTACTATAATATCCTACTAAATAATTTCATCAATAACACATTTATCTCTAAATAACAATATAAAATTAATAATAAACTTATTGAATTTCTTCTTCCATACCGCATCATTTTCCTCGCCTTTGAAAAAAACTCATCCTCGAGTTTTGAAATATCGTAGAATAATAAACCACGGTTCAAGAGATGTCTTCCAACAAAACATTCGCATCAGATATTTTAATGTCATTAGCACAATTTTCGGGAATAACAATGACATAATATAGAAATTTGAAGTAGCTTGGGACTCGAATGTATCAACCGGAAAGAGAAAATTAACATGGTTGACCTCAACTTTATCTTCCTTGATGTTTTCGCATTTGGGGTCAAATTTAACTTTGATTTCCTCACTGCAAACCATCTCTGAAAGTTGTTCAACACACTTAACTTCCGCTTCATGTTTCTCACAAACATCAATGTGTGAGAGTACTTGCTCTTCTTCATCCTCACAAATTTCATATTGGTTATTGAGACGTTTAAGTATTGTGAAACAGTAATCAATTGTCTTGTAAGAATCCTCTTGTGAACGCGTCACTTTAGTTGAACAAACACGATTAGGATGAATATTTTTTTGTGCTTGAACAAAATATAGACGAACAAAGCATGTGGTTCATAGTTATCAAGGCGCCAAGTCGAAGCGAGGCGACAGTCGAGAGCTTAAGCACTTAGTCGACAAAGCGCCCGACTATTCGTCCACAAGTCGTTAACAATGTAAATTTTATTCGTATAAAATTATATATATTGAATATTTATATGAATATTTATATATTTATATTTCTAATAATTTACCATAGTCATACATTCATAATGCAGGTTGTAGCATATCAAATCACAATATTAATAAATAAAATATATTATAATATAAGTAAGAAATATATATTATGATATACAATATTAGAACATTACATAACAAAAAAATATAATACTAATTTATTGTGTTGTATATATAATATTAATTTTTGTATTATTCTTTGTGTTGAGTGCTTAGTTTGCTAACAGAACACGTCTCATTTACCTGGATAGAATAACATGAGTCACATGTCCTCTTTAACTAGTGGGTAACAAAAATAACTCCCGAATAAACAAAACCAAACAGCAGCCGTCATGAGTCAACACAACAGAACCTTATCATATTAAAAAAAAATTAGCAGCAGCAGTCATGAACAAAGAAGAATATGTGAAGAGAAGAAACAAGTAGAAGAGAAGAATACATGTGTCCTACAAGTCACCGAACTCGCTCGCTGGAGTTAGTCGAGGACTTGAGGTACTCAGTACTCACGCAATCTGTCTTAATCTCTGGTTGCTCGACGTAATCGATCGATCGTTTGGGTCTGTCTTAATCTCTGTTTTCCTCTTTTCGTTTCTCCCTCTCCTCTAATGATTGATGAACTGAAGTTCCGAAGTGATCAATCGATTAGGTTCAATCGATCTTTAAGGTTTTTTTTTACCCAATTAAGCTTCAGGTCGGACCAAACCCGCTCCGACAAGTCGACAGCTTACCAATAGTCATCCAAGTCGCTCGGCAATCGTCCGAGTCAGCGTCTGAGCAATCGACTATATAATCTCCCACCAAGTCGTCTTTCCGCCTTGGAATTCTTTACCGACTTGACGCCTAGTCGACGACTTGATAAGCATGATGTGGTTATGTACTAGTTGTGTTACTCGGACTCGCCATTTTTGGCGGAGTACCCGTGTCGACACGACACTGGTACGAGTGCGGGATTCGTACGGGATCCGGTCACAGAAATTCGGATACGACTGTTCAACGGAGAAGAAGAGGAAAGACCGAAGAAAAAGGAGAAACTTACCATCGTCGCCTTTTTCTTCTTCTCCAACGAGTTTGTCTGCGCGATCTTCTCCAACGAGTTTGGTCTGTCTGGTCAGATCTGGGATTAAAAATATCTTTGAAAAATTACAATTAGGTACCCCATAGTTTTTATAATTTTTTAATTTAGTCCCTCTGGTTTTTTGACAGTTCAAAATAACCCTTGAAAATTACATATCAATCCATATACTTTTGTTTTCTTTCACTTTAGCTCCTAAAGTTTCAGTAGTTTCAATTCTACCCCTGTTTCTTTATATTTTTGCACTTTAACCCCTGAAGTTTCATGATAAATGCATGTCTATAAGAATTTGGACAGCATAAACATTATTATTAAAAAATCATAACATACCGTATCCCCACACCCGTATCCAAATTTGGATCCGTATCCGCGTATCCTCTATTTTTTGATTTCACGTGTCCGACACTTTCATTCGTACCCGCACCCGAGTCCGAGTAACACAGTGTACTAGTAATGTGCCTTTAAATTTGCAAGACTTGTTTCAGAAAATGCAAGTTCATCACATAATTTCCAATACTCGGCACTATAAGGGACACAAGACCAAAGTTCAAAAACTATAATTTCAATACTCGGCACTATAATTTCAGTTGCTCGCATATGACCAGAGTTCGATGCTCAAGTTACTTTATCTTAACCCAAAGAAAATGCAGATTGTTAAACCTGGAAGACATTGTGTATATGTAGAGGGACTGAATTGAAAATTTCAAAAACTTTGAGGGATAAATTGAAAACTCAAAAACTGTGCGGGCAAAATTGTATATTACAGAAACTGTAGGGATTGAATTGAAAGTTTTAGAAACTTTGGGGGCGGAATTGAAAATTTCATAAACTTAAGTTGCTGATTTGAAAATTTAAGAAACTTGGGTGTACCAAACTGTAATTGGTAGAAGAAAAAAATCACCATTCACGCACTGTAGCAAAACGCTGAACTTTTTTTCCCACCAATAGATTGAGACTACGACGATTCCTGCTGCATTTTGTTCTTTTGTCTCGGAAAATTATTGTCGAATCTCTAGCGAATTTTGATAATTCGATGAAGGCCAGAAAAATAGGGTAGGAAGGAATTTGAAGAAATCAAACGATAACAGGAATTTTGGCACTGATACCATTATGATGTAGGACGGGGGAGGAAGAAAAAATAAGGTATATCTATCTCCGCAGGTAAAGAAACACACAAAAGCACACATCTTTAATCTCAAATCAATATATTCAATAATCTAAAAATAATGAAATATTACAATACTTAAATAGAAAATCAAATACTTAGGGATCAAGTAAAAAACCTAATTTAGAAAGGAAACAACCTCCTAACTAAAATCTACTACTATAATACTCTCCTAATTAAAATCTACTACTACAATTAAAACTCTCCTAATGAAAAGCTATTATTATAATATCCTATTAAATAATTTCATTAATAAAAATTTATCTCTAAATAACAATATAAAATTAATAATAAATTTATTGAATCTGCGTCGCATGGGTTCGGCTTCTTTTTTTTTCGTTGGGGGGGTGAGGGAGGGGAGGGATGGTGAGTGTTGAGTTGTTGTGATGACTCTCGTGATATTGGAGGTTAATGAATATGTGCTTAGGATCTTTCTATATGAATCATAAAATCATAAAAGTAAAGCGGAGGAAATGGGTGAGGTTCACATTTTGAGGGTAATAAGCGCATACATCTTGACATACCTCTTCCAAAGATGAGAACTTTTACACGTATTAAAGTAGGGAGAAATGAGGGAGGTTTTGTCATTTATTTTAGCAATTTGAAACAATCATATTTTGTGTGGAGAGGTCAAGCAGACTCCAAACCTAAGATGCCCCAGATTCAGTATGGTTAGATGTGTGGTAACCCATATCCCTGATTGAAACTAATATCAGAAGAGTTAGGTCATTCTGGTCATGGAAGAAAGAAACTACAGTGATAAACACGTAATTCATACATTTTGTTATCCCTAATTTTGTCCTTTTAATTATATTAGTTTATTAAATTAATATGTTTTATTTTATTTTGTAGGATTTAATAATTGTTGCAATAAAGTCAAAATCTTAGTGATCAAGGGATATTTAATACTTTTATTCATATAAAGAATATCCAAGAAAAATTCTACAAGGAGAAGGAAAGAGGTGGAACAATATTGGTGTGGAAGTCAAGTCCAACAAGAGAAAGGAAAGTCTATCTAGAAGATCTTCTTGAGAAGTTGATTGCCACTAGGAAGTTGAATCCTACATGGAAAGGGAACAAAAGTGTCCAAGTTCAATGAACCTAAATTAGGGTTCAAAGTTATTTTCCCTATAAATAGGCCTCTTGTTTTAGAGAGAAAACATCACTTGTTATTTTATTTTTCTTAGTTTTTCACTAATGTAGGAGGGAGAAGATATTTAGTTTGTCTCTCTTATTCCAATCACATGTGGAACATACTGTCAGGGAGTATTTATAACTTTCTTTTATTTATATAATAGAAATTCTCTTTTTAATTATTGTTCTTATTTCATGCGAATTGTAGTACTAGTATTATTTGTTTTTGTTTTTAATTTCACGGCTAGCTAAATTTCTAATACCTAGGATTATGATGAAACTAAGTATTTCATAATTATATTTTCTTTTCGTTCCATAATTAATGCCTAATTATTTTCACCTTCATATTTTCCTCCGCATAAATTGCATATGATTTTTATATTGATTGCGAGGTTTTGATAAGTTATAGTTAATCTTGAATTTTTCATAATTTATGCTTGCCCATATTAATTATATGAATCATTATTTTTAAAGGGAATGGAGAATAATTTGGGAATTGATTTAGGAAATAAGAAATTATTTATTATGTTAATATTTGGTGGATTCTAATTCTTAGGTATCTTTTCTCATTAATAGTTTCCATTATTAATTAATTAATAATTTGCATAATTTAGCTAATAAATTCTCTCCACCATATTTATTTCTAATTTGCCTAAAATATTAATTAAGGATATACTAAAGAATTAATCTAGTCTCCATGGGTTCGACCTGTACTTGCCAGTTCTTCAATTAGACACTGTGCACTTGCAGTACATATTTTTATCACATCAAGTTTTTGGCGTCGTTGCCGGGGACTAGAATTAATTTTTATTTATTCCTTAATTTTTATTTATTCGAATTAGTTTTAACTCTATTTTTTTTTTACTTCCAGGAATATTGAAGCGGATCGAAGGAGCGAATAGATAAAGATTTTGTTGCTGCGCTCTCTTCGGTACTTCGTATCTCCATATTATTTTAAAAAAAAAATAAAAAAAATAGTTTAGTTTTTTTTATTATTATTAATATTTTTTTTTATTTGCCGCATTCATGCATTCACTCACGTAGAGCACATCCTATTAGGTTTTTATTTATTTATGTTTATTTATTTTTGTCAAATATAAACTGTGGTGATTGCTGGAGGATTGAGGTACGTCAAAATTTCTCCTTCTTTAGTAATTCACATAGTTTTAGGACACCTTATTTGTTTACAGTTTCTTTTATTATTTGTGCATTTTCATCTTTAATCTAACAATAAGGGCACAACCCGTAACAAGATAAGGTGGGGATTTCATCACCCTTCCTTGGCCCACAAACAACCCAGTTTGCATTTTGCATAACCATGACCTAATAAAATCAAGTAGACGTTGGCCCCTAGGACTCTCGAGCTCAATTAGGACAAGAAACTCCAAGAGGAGTCTGAATTTTAAATTAATCAAACTATTGATGTCTAGGCAAGTGGTTCAAAAGGTATACGCCTAAAGATTGTGTGATTATTCAATTAGTCACCGTTTCTACGGAGAGACTCCCGCCTTTCTTACACTTACCTGGCTAATGGTGTGATTAATTTCGAATTTGGTGGACCTTGCGGTGTAACTAGGAACAATTAGGAGCTGTCTAGATTTTATTTAGGTTGACCTTAGAAGTAAATTTATTTTTATTTTTATTTTTGTTTGTTTTTTGTGCTTATCTGCTTATTTGTTAAGTAGTGTATGCAAAAAGTGTGGATTAGGGACGAAACATCCCGATTAGTGAGAAAACTTGATTTTTCGGATTTCACTTTAAAAGATCTCACTTTAAGAAAAATGGAGGGCGCACAAACTGTTTCTTTAAGGGATCGATGTTATCCTTCCCGCTTCTCGCGCCTAACCTTCGTGTATCGATACCACCCAGAATCGGTAACAATTTTGAACTTAAGCCACAATTTATAAATATGTTACCTAAGTTCACAGGGATAGAAGATGCATATTTATTTATTCAGAATTGAGGAAGTTTGTGCGTTAATGAAAATTCAACAATTGTCTCGATGACTCAATTAGGCTAAGATTTATAACATTTGCTTTAAAAGATAATGCTAAAAATGGTTATATAGCCTACCAAATAATTCCATATCAACTTTGGGAGGGGATTTGTTGTTGCATTTCTAAAAAATATTTTCCAAATCATAAAACTGCTAAAATTAGGACTGCAATTCATCAATTTTGCCAACTTGAAAAAGAGTCCTTTTGGAAATATTTTGATAGATTTAAAAATTTGTTATCCCAGTGCCCACATCACGGAATTGAGAAATGGAGATTTTGTCATATAGCTTACGAAGATTTAGACTATCCCACTAAAACAATGTTAGAATCAATGTCAAGGGAATTTTTTGAATAATGATGAGGAAAAAGCTTGGGAGTTTTAGAAGACTTAGTAGAAAAAACCATGCAATGGGAAACCACAGAGAGACCGATAAGCCTAGTTCATCTAGGGGTGTTCATATAATTGACAATTCAATTTACTACTGAAGCTAAGTCGGGGTGGTGTACTTAAAAGACTTGAAGCTTTAGAAACTAGGGGTCGATCACCGTGAACCAAGTCTCAACACCAACACCTTCAGGTTCAAGTAATTCACCAAGCCATGTGATTGAGGAATGTTCTAGAGTCATGCCTAAACCTGAAGAATATGAACAAGTCAATGCAATGTTTCAAAGACCTAGGAATGACCCATTTGCACCCACTTATAATCCAGGTTGGAGAAATCATCCTAATTTTGCATGGAATCAAGGACCCTACTCAAATAATTCTTCAAATCAGGTCAATCAGTCTCTAAATCAATCTTTTCAACCTTACCAAAAGCCAAATCCTGGTCCTTACCAAAATTCAAGTTCTACAACCCAATACCCACCAGGTTTTTCAAATGAAAGTGAGAAGAAACTTAACACTTTAGAGAAGAGCATGGAAACTTTAATGAAATCTCATAATAATTTCGTGCAAAACACTAACCAAGCTATTTCTCGCCTCGAGATCCAAATGAGTCAATTAGCCACTACAGTTAGTGAAAGAGAGGGGTAAACTTCCTAGTCAACCCGAGACCAATACAAAATTTTCAGTCCCTACTCAAAAACCTTATCATGTTAATTCACTTGAAAACAACCAAGTCAATCATGTGAATTCTGTAATCTTTTTAAGGTCTGAAAATTATTTTAACAATCATGTTGGCACTGATAATGAAGAGAAAAAATTAAATGTTGAATCTAATGATCCATCTTCAAAGTCAACCGATCTTGTAAATCCCACGAACTCTGAGTCAGTAGGTCCATCCACTAAGCCTGTTTCAAAACATGATCAAACCACACCTTATGAGTCAATTGAAAAAGTCTTCAAACCAAAAGCCCCATTCCCTCAAAGACTTATTTCAAACAAGCAGTCAGCCCAGTTGGACAAAATTCTAGAAGTGTTCAAACAAGTGAAAATTAACATTCCTCTTCTAAATGTCATTCAACAAGTTCCCTCATATGCAAAATATCTAAAAGATTTGTGCACACATAAAATAACCACTCATGTTCCTAAGAAAGCTTTTCTAACAGCCCATGTTTGTTCTATCTTGTCATGTCAAGTCCCTGTGAAGTATAAGGACCCCGGTTGTCCTACAATTTCATGCATCATAGGTGATACGTTAATTGAAAAAGCTTTGCTTGATTTAGGAGCTAGTGTAAACCTGTTACCATTTTTTGTGTACCAAACCTTAGGCTTAGGGGAGTTGAAAAAGACAAGTGTCACACTCCAACTAAGCCTAAGGTTTAGTTGACTGTTCTGTTAAAGTGCCAAAAGGAATAGTTGAAGATGTACTCATTAAGGTTGGTGATTGTCTTCCTTGTTGACTTTGTTGTCCTTGAAACCCAGCCTGTTGTCAATCCCAAGGGTCAAATTCCTGTAATTTTAGGTAGACCGTTTCTAGCAACTTCTAATGCGTTAATTAAGGACTAATGAAATTGACATTTGGGAACATGACAATTGATTTAAATGTTTTTAATGTGGGCAAGCAACCTTATGATTTTTCTGACCAACCCGTTTTAGTGAACATGATTCAGGACATGTCCGACAATGAACTTACAGGAGAAGACGAAATTTTTAATTTTTTTCTAAATCATTTTGGTCAAAATTGGGATGAAACAGTATGTAAATGAGGTTAATGAAATGCTAGAGTCATCAACATCAATGTCTTACTCCAAATGGGAACCCGTGACTGAGCCATTCGTACAATTTTCAGAACCTCTTGAAAAGAGTCCACCAGAGTTAGAACTCAAACCTCTGCCTGATAATCTTAAATATGCCTATTTAGGTCCCTCCAAAACTCTTCCTGTAATCATTGCTTCCGATTTAACAAACACACAGGAGGAAGAGTTATTGACCACCCTGAGAGAGAACAAAGAAGCCATAGGATGGAGCATAACTGATATTAAGGGGATCAGTCCAACCATTGTCCAACATAGGATCCATTTAATAGATGATG
Source organism: Panax ginseng (assembly GCA_020205605.1). Classification (NCBI taxonomy): domain Eukaryota; kingdom Viridiplantae; phylum Streptophyta; class Magnoliopsida; order Apiales; family Araliaceae; genus Panax; species Panax ginseng. The sequence continues at coordinate 411,918 of CM035136.1, read as the reverse complement.
CTAAACCTGTGAGAGACCCACAAAGGCGGTTAAACCCGGTTCTAAAAGATGTTGTTAAGAAAGAAATTCTTAAGTGTCTAGATAATGGAATCATCTATCCCATTTCTGATAGCTCGTGGGTAAGTCCTGTTCAGGTGGTACCTAAAAAGTTTGGCTTAACTGTGGTTAAAAATGAAGCTAATGAGTTAGTTCCCACTCGTTTCCAATCTGGTTGGAGGGTTTGCATAGACTATAGAAAACTCAATGCTGCCACAAGAAAGGATCATTTTCCTTTACCCTTCATAGACCAAATTCTAGAAAGATTAGCTGGTCATGCTTACTATTGTTTCCTTGATGGTTACACGGGCTACTTTCAAATTCCCATAGCCCCAGAAGACCAAGAAAAAACCACGTTCACTTGTCCTTATGGAACCTTTGCATATCGCCGTTTACCCTTTGGGCTATGTAGTGCCCCTGCCACCTTTCAAAGATGCATGATGAGCACTTTTTTCTGACATGGTGGAGAAATTCCTAGAAATTTTCATAGATGATTTTTCAATATTTGGGTCTACATTTCATGAGTGCCTTCACCACCTTGACTTAGTTCTAAGGAGATGTAAGGAAACAAATTTAATCCTAAATTGGGAAAAATGTCATTTCATGGTAAAAAAAAAAGGAATTGTTCTTGGTCACATCATCTCAGAAAAGAGAATTGAAGTAGATAAAGCCAAAATTGACCTCATTTCCAATCTTCCCCCACCTAGGACAGTCAAAGAAATTCGTTCTTTCCTGGGACATACTGAGGCTTTATAGGCGATTCATTAAAGATTTTGAAGAAAGCAAAACCCTTGACCAATCTTCTAGGTAAAGATGCAAAATTTGAATTTATGAAAATGTCTTGATCCTTTGAACAACTAAAAAGGAGTTAACTTGACTCCTCCTATCATCAAATCACACGATTGGAGACAACCATTTGAGTTCTTTGTGTGATGCCTCGACTATCACGATTGGTGTTTGTTAGGGCAAAGAATCAACAAGATTCCCATGTCATATACTATGCTAGTAGGACTTTGAATGATGCCAATTGAACTATTCGACTCTTTGAAAAAGAACTTTTAGCTATAGTTTTTGCCCTAGAAAAGTTTCGATCTTATCTTATTGGGTCTAAAATAATTGTTTACCTTGACCATCTGCCGCTCTCAAACATCTTCTTTCCAAAAAAGATTCAAAAGCCCGTTTAATTCGTTGGGTCTTATTGCTCCAAGAATTTGACCTAGAGATACGAGACAAAAGGGTTTGAAAACGTGGTAGCTGATCATTTGTCACGTTTAGTGGAGTCCAACTCTGACCTGCCCTTAAATGAATCTTTCCCAGATGAGCAACTTTTCTCCATATCTGCTACACCTTGGTTTGCTGATATTGTGAATTACCTAGTGACTAGTGAACTTCCTTCCCATTGGTCCAAACACGACCAATCCAAGTTTCTTTCACAAGTCAAACACTTTTATTGGGATGACCCATATTTGTTCAAATATTGTCCTGATCAAACATTAGGAGGTGTGTACCCGACCACGAGTTTAGAAGTGTTCTGTCATTTTGTCATGATCAAGCTTGAGGACATTTTGGAGGCAAAAAGACTGCCGCCAAAGTCCTTCAGTGTGGTTTCTATTGGCCTAGTCTATTCAAGGATGTCACATCATTTTGTGCCAATTGCAATAGGTGTCAACAATTAGGGAGGATCACTAGGAGGAATATGATGCCAATGCAACCCATTCTGGTCATTGAATTATTTGATGTGTGAGGAATCGATTTCATGGGCCCATTTCCAAATTCTTTTGGAAATCTGTACATTTTACTTGCGGTGGATTACGTGTCGAAGTGGGTAGAAGCTATACCAACCAAGACCAATGACAACAAGGTTGTTGTCAAATTTTTGAAAGAAAACATTTTCTCTCGCTTTGGTACCCCTAGGGCTATAATCAATGATCAAGAAAAACATTTTCGCAATCAGCCTTTTGCATCCTTGCTAAAAAAGTATTCCATCACCAACAAGCTTGCAACATCATATCACCCTCAAACAAGTGGTCAGGTAGAAGTCTCAAATAGGCAAATAAAACAAATCTTGGAAAAAACGGTGAGTTCCAATAGAAAAGACTGGTCTCTAAAATTGTTAGATGCATTGTGGGCTTACGGTACTGCCTTTAAGACTAATTTAGGAATGTCACCGTATAGGCTTGTGTTTGGGAAAGCTTGTCACTTACCTGTTGAACTTGAACATCGTGCTTTGTAGGCCATAAAACAGCTGAATTTTGATATGTCCACCGGTGGGAGACATAGACAATTGCAATTAGCTTAGTTAGATGAGATTAGGAACGATGCTTATGAAAATGCTAAAATTTACAAGGAAAGAACAAAAGTGTTTCATGATAAATCAATTTTAAGAAAATCATTTTCACCTGGACAAAAAGTTCTCTTGTATAATTCTAGGCTACATTTATTTCCTGGCAAATTGCATTCTAGATGGGATGGACCTTTTGTAGTGAAGGTAGTTTACTCTCATGAGGCAGTCGATATTGAAAATCCAAATAGTGGAGAAATTCTCAAAGTGAATGGTCAACGACTCGAACCCTTTTTAGAAATGCCGACCGAACCAGAGGTGGTATACCTTGTTGACCCACGATTGATTATGGTGACCGCTTTGCACTTGTAAGTTTATACGTATATTTTTTCTTTTTGTACAATCATCGTCATCCGGTTTACGCCCCATCGTCACGAGGTATAATTCTTTCATATCTTTGTTCTCTATTTTTGATTTGCACATTGAGGACAATGCATGATTTAAGTATAGGGGAGTTTATTTGTATTATTGTATTAGATTTTTTTTATTTTTTAGGGAAAAAAAATAGAAAAAAAAAACACCCAAAAAATATATATATATATACATATAAAAAAAAATTGAAAAAATAAAATAAAATAAAAATTTTGTTTGACTTTTTATGGATTGAATTAATTCTAATAAGTGTTTGTGGAGCAAAACTCATGAGTAAGATTGAAAGATTTAGAACTCTTAAATTTTTGATAAGATACAAAATCTTTGTTTGAAATACCATCCGGATTAAAATTGATTTCACAAGCATTTTTGCATTTCACGTTTGCACTAATTCTTAGTTGTGGAGTATAAACCATGAATCGAGTAATTTCAACAAAGGAAAAAAGAAAAAAAATGAAAAAAAATTTGAAAAAAAAAAGGTTGAAAAAAGAATAAATAACTGCTTCAATGTCCATTAAACGAAATAACTGGGTATCTAAGCTTCGGGAAGCATCGATATTCATATTTGAAAAGTGTGATGGATAAAAGCAGCTTGACTAGTCTTGTTTTGTGGCCTTTGTTACTCGAGTAAGTAAGCCCTTAGGGTGTCTCTACACCTAGTGCCCTAAAACCATCTGGTTTGGGAGTCATTGGTCCGGCGCTCGCTCTACATGGGTAACTCTGAGAAGCCTAAGAAAATGAGATATTGCACAAGTCAAAAATCAAAATTGGAAAAAAAATGATGAAAAAAGAAAAAAAAAGAAAAGAAAAAATGAGCTTGCTTGATTTTCATGGTAAAAATTCCTACTAAGAGTTGCATCATATACACATGCATGCATCATATGGAATTGATTTAACGAAGGATGGTGTCTAAAATGAAGATTGAGTATTTTTGATAAAGTGAAAGTGTGATTTTGAATTTAATCTTGCTTATGTATAATGCCCATAGATATTTATAAGCTTTCTTTCAATTTCATAATTTGTTGAATCCAAAATTATTTTTTGAATTTTGTGGGTATATTTACTGCAAACCCTCACGAGACACAACTCGTCCACTTAGGGTAACTATGGGGTTTGAAAGTTTTAGAAACTTTGGGGGCTGAATTGAAAATTTCATAAACTCAAGTTACTGATTTGAAAATTTAAGAAACTTGGGTGTACCAAACTGTAATTTGGTAGAAGAAAAAAATCACCATTCACGCTTTATGGTAAAGCGAATTTGACTTTTTTTCCCCCGAATAGATTGAGACTACGACGATTCCTGCTGCATATTGTTCTTTCGTCTTGAAAAATTATTGTCGAATCTCTAGCGAATTTTGATAATTTGATGGAGGCCAGAAAAATAGGGTAGGAAGGAATTTGAAGAAATCAAACGATAACAGGAATTTTGGATCTGATACCATTATGATGTAGGACGGGGGAGGAAGAAGAAATAAGGTATATCTATCTCCGCAGGTAAAGCAACACACAAAAGCACACATCTTTAATCTCAAATCAATATATTCAATAATCTAAAAATAATGAAATATTACAATACTTAAATAGAAAATCCAATACTTAGGGATCAAGTAAAAAACCTAATTTAGAAAGGAACAAACAACCTCCTAACTAAAATCTACTACTATAATACTCTCTTAATTAAAATCTACTACTACAATTAAAACTCTCCTAATGAAAAGCTATTATTATAATATCCTACTAAATAATTTCATTAATAAAAAATTTATCTCTAAATAACAATATAAAATTAATAATAAATTTATTGAATCCGTGCATCAGTTTACCTTTTTTTTTTTTCGTGGGGGAGGAGGGAGGATGGAGAGTGTTGAGTTGTTGATGAGACTCGTGATATTGGAGGTTAATGAATATATGTAACCAGATTCTATATGAATCATAAAATCATAAAGCAGAAACGGAGGAAATGGGTGAGGTTCACATTTTAAGGGTAACAGCGCACATACTGACATACCTCTTCCAAAGATGAGAACTTTTACAGGTATTAAAGTAGGGAGAAATGGGGGAGGTTTTGTCATTTATTTTTAGCAGCTGAAACAATCATATTTTGTGTGAAGAGGTCAAGCAGCTCCAAACCTAAGATGCCCGTTGGTATGGTTAGATGTGTGGTAACCCATATCACTGATTGAAACTAATATCAGAAGAGTTAGGTCATTCTGGTCATGGAAGAAAGAAACCACAGTGATAAACACGTAATTCATATATTTTGTTATCCCTAATTTTGTCCTTCTAATTATATTAGTTTATTAAATTAATATGTTTTATTTTATTTTGTAGGATTTAATAATTGTTGCAATAAAGTCAAAATCTTGATGATCAAGGGATATTTAATACTTTTATTCATATAAGAAATATCCAAGAAGAATTATACAAGGAGAAGGAAAGAGGTGAAACAATATTGGTGTGAAAGTCAAATTCAACAAGGGAAAGGAAAGTCTATCTAGAAGATCTTCTTGAGAAGTTGATTGTCACTAGGAAGTTGAATCCTACATGGAAAGGAAACAAAAGTGTCCAAGTTCAATGAACCTAAATTAGGGTTCAAAGTTATTTTTCCTATAAATAGGCCTCTTGTTTTAGAGAGAAAACATCACTTATTATTTTATTTTTCTTAGTTTTTCACTAGTGTAGGAGGGAGAAGATATTTAGAGTTTGTCTCTCTTATTCCAATCAAGTGTGGAACATACTGCCAGGGAGTATTTGTAACTTTTATTTATATAATAGAAATTCTCTTTTTAATTATTGTTCTTACTTCATGCGAATTGTAGTACTAATATTATTTGTTTTTGTTTTTAATTTCATGGCTAGCTAAATTTCTAATACCTAGGATTATGATGAAACTAAGTATTTCATAATTATATTTTCTTTCCGTTCCATAATTAATGCCTAATTATTTTCACCTTCATATTTTCCTCCGCATAAATTGCATATGATTTTTATATTGATTGCGAGGTTTTGATAAGTTATAGTTAATCTGTGAATTTTTCATAACTTATGATTGCCCATATTAATTATATGAATCATTATTTTTAAAGGGAAGGGAGAATAATTTGGGAATTGATTTAGGAAATAAGAAATTATTTATTATGTTAATATTTGTTGGATTCTAATTCCTAGGTATCTTTTCTCATTAATAGTTTCCGTTATTAATTAATAGTTTGCATAATTTAGTTAATAAATTCTCTCCACCATATTTATTTCTAATTTGCCTAAAATATTAATTAAGGATATATTAAAGAATTAATCTAGTCTCTGTGAATTCGATCTGTACTTGCCAGTTCTTCAATTAGACATTGTGCACTTGCAGTACATATTTTTATCACATCCCACAGCTAGTAAATATTTACAAATAACTACAATGTTCTTGAGGTGTCATGTAAGATATTGGTACAGGTAATTAGACAAGTCCACTGCCACAAGACTCTAGACACTCTAGGCAAGTATGGAATCATCTAGACACTTCCAAGCCTTTAGTTATGCCCGCTCAAGTTCGTAGGAAGGTAATGGCAACTCATGCTACGAAGGCATTACGACAATATGGTGTGCATACACCAGGCATGGGAAACATAGACAAATCAAATACGTTTTCCTCAAGCTCAAAATTTCGAATTGTTTTTTTTAAAAAGGAAACACGAAAGCCAAGGAAAACTTCTATGTCAGCAAATGAGCAAACTAATCACATAGCAGAATTAGTAACAAGTATATAGTTAACCAAGTTTGCATGCACAAATTATTATTGATAGATAATAAAAAAATGGCTGAGATCAAGATTTTACCATTGACCATGATAACGAATACAGCATGCCAGAAAGGTGGGACCACTTTTGGAGGAAGTAAGACCAATGGGTATATAAGGTCTCCGCTTTGATACCACCAATAAACACAAGCCACATGGAGCATAAATATCACAGTGATACAGATAAGAACAGAGATTTTCCTCTCTCCCTGTAAAAATAATCAGTTAACAAGTTTCAATGCCAAAAAAGAACCCCAAACAACAAAAGAAAGGGAAAAAAAGAGAGACCATATTAGGATTGATTGTAATAGAATTAGCTTGGACATTGGAAGGAAATCAACACCTTCAGAGCTGTTTGCTTTCGCAGAATATCATTTGATTTGAATAGGACAGCAGAAATCCAAATTGTACCAAAAAAACCTGGAAAAAGAGAACAGTTCAGAATGTGTCTTGGAATCTTTCTGAAAGATTAACCAAGCATGTTAAACTAAAAATTACACTTTATTTTAGTCACCTAAACCATTTATTTAGAGAAAACTACAAAAAGACCATTAATGAACAAATATCTTTTTATGATGTTTTTTTTTTCTCATTAGAATAGAAAAAGAATGTGCATCAAATGAGAACTAAAATTCCTCTGGGGAGGGAGGGAGGGTGGGTGGGAGGGAGGGTGGGTGGGAGGGAGAAACTAAAGTTTGTGAATATAATTCTAAAAATGTTTGTGAATATAATCTACCCCCCAATGTTCTAAAAATCTACCTAAGTCCTGCAAATATAATTCCGCAAAACTCCTTTGCTCTTTTAGAATATCACTTATATTTTTAAAGATTCTCAACGACATTTAATGTTTGTTTTCCTGACCAAAGACGAAAGATGCGATAACAAGGTAAATGATAAGCTTTTAATTCCACTAGAAAATAGGTACGGGTAGGGTTTCAACGAGGAAGGCAGGGCATAAAATTAGTGAAATGGTTAAATTGTATCCATTAAAATAGATCTTCCCCCACAAACCAGGAAAGAGATCACAGTATGTATGACCTTCAAAAGAGTCCATGGCAAAGTTGGTCTACCAAACAATAAAACATCTATGGGAACAGCTTTCTCCACTGAATTTATTATGGGGCCATGATCCTATGTTATCTCACAGAGAATCTCTAGCTCTTTGATTTAGAGAAGGAGATGCAAACTACATAGTCAAAATGACAAAATAATTGCTTATATTGAGACAGGACAATAGTCCATACCACACTGCCGTTTTGCACAAGCTGACTGTGAGTGAAGTTAATGGTGTTTCTGTTGGGTTTCGGTACAGAAAACGCAGCGGAAATTGAACAATTCAAAGTAATTTCCGAAACCCCAAAACAGAATCCATGCGAAAATCAATTAATTCAGAGGATAGAAATTTTACCGATTTGATTTGCTAGAACCGATCCGGTCGAATCTCCAACGCAATTCAAGTGGACTGCGTCTCTACGGTATCCACACAAACGCTATGCACGAATCGTCCTACGATCTGCAGAAGAAGGAAGTGTGGTACTAGCCACCAAGGATGGATTTCTGATTTTTCTCTCTAGTCTCTCTCTAAAGAGTTGCTAGGGTTTGGATTGTGAAAAATAGTTCAATCCAAAGTGGAGGCTACATATCATATATATAGCGAATTAAAAACCACTATTCAAAACCCTAATTTGTAAAATCCGAATTTATATATATATATATATATATCTTAATTAAGTCTTACTTAATTAATATACCTATATATATATAAATTATCCTATTAATTTAAATTCGTAATTTAAATACTATCAATCACATTGATATATTTAAATCATTTAAATTAATTCCCTTTTAATAGCGTTTATGTGTGTGACTTATAGGTTATTATTACGTTGGCAATAATTTTAAAATCATATTATAAAATTATAAGCAAGTGAGCGGCATCTAGTAATGCATCACTGCTACCCAAGTAATAATAAGATCGATGATTCGATGCAACCTTTTCGTGACCAATGTTTCAATGTAATCTAATCCTTTTAACCTTAATATCCAAGATTAAACTCGAGTCATGGAATCATCATACTCTTCATAATTTAATCTGAGTTTTCTTGATCAATGAGTAGACTATATGAAACAAATCACTATTTGAGCATGACCATGCATTTCATAGTCCTACTCAATCAAGAGGCCTATGGATATCATCACTATATATATAGGAAGGTTAAATTCCATCTAGATCACTCATATTCCTCACACGATTCATGATGTACCCAATAATCACATTTATAGTCCACCTCGTTAAAGGTGACATTTGATGATATCAAAGTACATAAATTCCGTGTAGTAATATAGTGATTTGAGTTGGAGAACCATTACATCATTGTCACTATGAGAATTGCCAATGACATTTTACAAAATATTCCACATAGAATTCTCATGGTGGGTGCATCCGATTACATCGTTCTCTAACATGTACCTATGCATTGACTTAATATCTCATATATTTATGACCATTGAGATTTGGCCATCAGTCAATCCACATACTAGTCTCAATGCATTATTGTTGTCCCATCAACAATGATACTCGACTAGGGACATTTAAGAACAATGATACTAATAGTAATTATATAATCTCATGTTCAAGTCACATACTTGCAACTATATAATTTGTATCACTATTCTAAGGATTTTTATTATGTTGTCATTTATATAACGCAGTAAATAAAATCATAATAAAAGCATTCATTTATGCAATCAAATGTAATATCAAAACGTTAAGCAATTATATCAAATAATTGGCCTCTAGGGCATAATCTCTAACAGTTTCCATCCACATTAGTTTTCTCTGTATGATATAACTCTCTCCCCCTACCTCTCTCAATGTATATTCATCTATATTCTCTCTGTAATAAAAGGTTAAACGTCAATCTTTTAATCTCTAGCCTACCCTACTTTGATAATTCAAGTTTTCCCCTAATTGTCACTACCGAAAATTTTTAGATCATTTCACTGAATTATCTTCATTTCTTTTCCAAAAGTGGCTTATGAATATTAAAGCTTATGGTAGATTGATTTCAATGTAAAAGTTGGGTTAGGACTTGGAACTTATTTTCCTTTCCATGAATTGCATGTGCCCAAAGGAAAGATCTGAAAACATTTCCAAAGTCTTAGTTCTATTGAGTTCCCAGTAACATACATATGGAGTAGTTGATCACCACCACACTTTAGCATCATTTCTTAAATTGAAAGAAAGAGCAAAGCCCAAAATCAAAATGGCATATAACCAAATGATTGTTTTGCCAATGATAGACTTGCGGTTCTTTCTCATAAGTGGTATACCTATACCCACTATATATATATATGTGTGTGTGTGTGTGTGTGTGTCTGTCTCTGTGTGTGTGTAAATATATACATATACATATACATACACACACATATATGTATGTATACTTCAATAGGCTTTCGAAAAAGCCCCTCTCTCTTTCTACTAAATGCAGTTGATTCAGGCTGAACAATAGTTGGAGAATCAAGCTACCTCTTAACGACAAACTTTCATTCATTTTCCTACAAACACAAGATGAATTGTATAATATAAACCTTTTTTTTTAAGCCAATAAGGGCACACATAAGATATCACTAACATGTATACATTCATCATATTCAAATTCTAGATTATGAGTTATGACAACAGCCAAGTATATTTTTTACATTTAAAAAAAAAGTAATAATACCTTGTAAATGTTGGCGAATGAAAACCACCAAAAGAAGCAAAGAGAAAGGAAGAATCTGCTCGACCCAACGGGCAATCTGCTGGATACCATATCTCTGATAAGTAGACTCCCCGTTAACATTACTATTGTTGTCACCACTACCTGCCCCATTTCCAGACTCTCCTTGTGGATTTGAGTTGGCAGAATTAAAACCCGGTGCCGATGGCAAAGAATGCCCCTCGACCGCCTCATCACCACCTTCTATTGCCACCGCAGACGGCTGTTCATCTCCTGCACCGATAATCCTGATTGAAACCTCCTCAGAACTAGTAGGGGATGCAGGATCATGATAATTATTAGCAGCTGGGATTGAGGGATTATCAATCAAAGCTTGCATTTCTTGATTGGAACCGGCTATTGACTGATTCTGAAGAACTCCCGAGTACTCTAATAGGGCTAATAATGGAGCCTGAATTAAATTAGATGCGGCAATATTAAATCTGAACCGTATGGGATTACTGCTGTTGCTGCTGCTTGGAGAATTACTAGACGACGACGATGTTTCCATTTTTTTCTCTCCTTCTCAAGTTTGAGCAGTCAAAAAAGCCCTAATCTTGAAAACCTGTGTGATAAGTTTAGGGACAAGTCAAAAACCCTAAAACGAGTAATGGAAGAAAAAGTCAAGAAAAGAGACTACTACTACTGTAAATTCAATCGAGTTCTGATGTTGGGGCTCTTTGACTGGACTGGAGGGATTTTAAAATTGCAGAGCTAACTCTTCCTCTTTTCTCTCTCCAAGGGTATGACTACGGTTGCTTCTAGTATTTCAGTCTTTCTAAAGTAAAAATTGGATATTGGATATACGTACGAACATGACATATTAAAATGATCAGGTTAACCCGTGCCTCCGGCCATACGTGGTCTAATTATTTAATATCTAAAGATAAATTTAAATATAGAGATTATTCATGTGAAAGTATTTATATTAATATATAAATTTTTTATGTAGAAAATATCAGTTTTACTCCATGTATAATAGTACTAGGTCTCTCGTGATGAGAGCATTATATGGACGGTGGGATTTATTTCAAATTTTGGACGGTGGAATTAGAGTATAGAACAGACTAGTTACTACTTATAGTACTATTTTATTTCTTTCTTTCTTCGATAAGTTTAGGGGAACATTTTTTTAGTGACATTTTTAGTGACATTTTTTTTGAGTTTTTTTTGTAATACCTCTCAAAAAATATATAGTATTTATTTCAACTTAATTTTTTGTAAAAAATAGTGTTTTAGGTGTAATTTGGATACATACAAGAAATAGGGTTATACAGACTGTACATGCCCTATTTCTTGTATATATCCAAATTACACCTAAAACACTGTTTTTTATAAAAATTCCAATTGAAATAAATATTATATATTTTTTGAGAGGTATTACAAAAAAAAACCAAGAAAAAAAATATTAAAAAAAATATCAATAAAAAAATATCCCCCTAAAAGTACTGTTCTTCCTTTCTTTTGGACAGTGAATAAATATTGTTGGAACACTTGCCATTTGCCAAGTTGGTCAACAACATACTACTACTGCCTCTACCTTCCCTGCTCATTTCACGGTTCAAATTTCAAATATGAACGTCTTTCCTATTCACTGTTAAAGTGATGATATCTTTCACAAATGGTTACTATTAAATTTTTTAAAAAAAAATTCAAATTATTGAGTTATTTCACATGAATCTCTCATAGGAGTAATTTACTAGTTATGATCTTCTGGGGAAGGAGTAAATTCAGTAGCGGTAGTTGTGGAATCTGCCTGTCACGGTCAGTTCCCCCATTAATTACACACCCCCATCATCTTCTTATTGGTATCATCTCCAATCTTCTTCCATCTCTCTCTCTTTTTTAATTTGTTTATTTCACCCTTAATTCCCTCTCCCACTCATCCCAATTCATTGATTTAGTAGTATTAAAGATTTTTCAAGGATTGTGCATTCATGTATTCTTTTTCAAAAACATGGATATGGGAATTATATGCATTTATGTTGAAAGATTTCAGAATGCAGATTTCTTTTTTTTATAACATTCCTTATACGTTGGTTTCTTTCTCCCTTTTGAGATCGTATCTCTCTCTCTAAAGCAGGTTTATATATTTGGAGAGAAAGATTAAGATCGTTACGTTCTCAGTTAACTACTCTACTGCACTGCACTGCACTGCACTGATTTTGTAAAAAGCTTTTACAGTTGTCATCTTGATTTACCAAATATATCCCCCATGATTCTTTTTGCCTGTCTCTATGCCATTATGTGCTCGCCAATGCTCAAGGCTCAGTCACCAACCAAACTAATTTCAGTTCGATTACTCGACTCACTTCTTCAGGAGTATGCTTTCAGGGCATTATTTGACCGGCCACCAATAACCGGGGTTATATACGATGCTAATGTGCCCTCCAACTTAACTGGAATTGAAGTTTTTGCACTACGACTGAGAGGTGGTAGCTTAAGAGAGAGGGGGTTTCACAGCTACAACGAGTTTCATATCCCAATTGGTGTTGTTGAGCAGCCTTTTGTGGAGAGGCTGGCTTTGGTATACCACAACTTGGGTAACTGGTCTTCCTTGTACTACCCTTTGCCTGGCTATACTTTTCTATCCCCTGTAGTGGGTCTATTGGCTTATGATGCATCCACTTTATCAGCTACAAATGAAGCAGAAATATTGGAAATAAGAGCTTCCGGAAAACCAATTATAGTAAGTTTTCCCAATGTGCAATTGGCACCAGACAAGGGGTCGCCCAAGTGTGTGTATTTTGATCTTTATGGTTCGGTGGAGTTTGACAATGTCTTGAGAGGGAATGCGTGTTCGGCCATTAAACAAGGCCATTTCTCGATGGTTGTTGAATTGATCACTGCTTCGTCGCCTGCTCCTGCTACTGGAGTGCCTCCTTGTAGTAATGGCATTAGTAGTAGTAGGAAGGGTAATCACAAGGAATTTATAGTTGTTGGATTTGTGGTGGTTGGGGTTTTGGTAGTGATGCTGTTGCCTATTTGGGTGCGAAAGTGTAGACGTAGGGAAAGGATACAGAGAATGGAAGAGGAAGCACAATGGGGCGTGCCCTTATCGATGACAACCGTTGAGAGTATGAAGGTGCCAGTGGCAAATGCGACTCGAACAAGACCTACTCTTGAACATGATGAGTATGTGCCTTTTAGTGATTTCAGTTAAGTACAACTGATGTATCTCTTTCATATTTCATTGGATACAATAGCATTCATGAATTTCTTCTTGCTATTCTGGTCACGTGATGCAACTAGCTTGTGTGAGTTTATGTTCTCAATTAATTCATCAGTACCTGACTCCCCAGGACCAGGTTGGTACAATTTACCTTCAATTGACTAATGTCCCTCAGTCTTCAGTTTACTTTCTCCACACAAAGATATGGTCTTTTCCAACACAGACAACTCCTATGAATATTCCCTGTTTTCTTTTCGCAGACAAAATAAATGCCTATATCACAATATTATGGAAAATGATGTACTATTAATTATTTGTATTTTCCCGTGTTTGAACTTGCCACTAGATGTAGATTTAGAGAGAATGCAATGCCCTTCAATTATCATATAGGTAGGTAATCTTTTTGAGAGAAAAAAAACTAACTTTAAAAGCATCCATGTATTGGATCACCCAAAATACAAATAAATGTGATTCTCATCAGTCGTCAGTTGAAAACTGTAATGCTCGTCTGGAAACAAATGCTACAATGTTAATTCCATTGCTGGTAAAAGTTCAGAACTTGTTATCTCATTGTAACTATATATAAGTTGTTAATAATGTCAAAAATAAAAAATAAAACTCTAGTCACGAAAAGAATGTGGAGTTCTTAGCTAGGACCTGTAAACCAAGAATTTTAAAATTCTTCTCGCGGTTGCTGGCTTATTGGTAAATTCAAGTTAAACCAACGTAAAGATCATAGAATTAGTTGTTAAATCAATGCAATTTTTGGCGAATATCCATCTCATTTCCAAGAGAATGTGCGAGCGCGCACACACACATACATATATATATATATATGATAGTTATAATCAGGTTTGTTTTTGTTTGCTATATGTTGCCACAATATGACATATACTATAACAAAAACTTCCTATGAACTGTTTTTATATACATTTGGAGCTCTTTTCCGTAGCTAATGGTTTGTGCCTTGTGGTGATCCACACATTGTTGTCTCCAACCTAACATGAGTTGCCATGTGCTTTTCAAGCACACCTCTGAGGAATCCTATGCTACCTAACCAACCTCTCTCTCTCTCTCTCACACACACCCCTGTTATGGTATATATGTCTTTTTTCATTTATTTTTCTCTTTCAACATGATCACGTAAGAATTTACTTCTTTATATATATATATATAATATATATATATATGTTAATATGTGAGGTAAGACAATAGGAGGGCAAACTCCTTGATGTTTGTTCGGAGTATATTTCAAAATAAGAGACTATATACATAGAATCTTCATGCATTAGTTGCAAAGTAGTACTTGTGGAGTTAATTATTTAATTTAAGGGGTTATGAATTATTAATTAATGAAAGTTTTACATTTGTGAATAAGGATAGCTGTTTGTTTACTGTGAGGGAGAATGATATGTGGATTGAAATGAGGACAGATAGCCAACCGGTTGGTTGCTAGCTATCTAATATTCATGACATTATTTTAATTTTTATTCTTATTTGACATTTATCAATAATGGTTTTTATATAAGAGATAACACTTGTTTGACATGACTATATTTAAAACTTATGTTATTGAATTGTTCAAAAATAATTTGTAAGACTCGACTCGCTCTCCTTCATTTAGTTGGCGAACCAAATTGGAAATAAAAAAAATAAAACATTCTAATTGTAAATCTCAAAATTATATTCAAATAAATTCATTGACATATTTAGCCCATCTATTTATTAAACACAAATAGTTTACAATACATTTCTGTTAACGCCAAGATTTTTCCACGTGCTCCAATCACGTAAAGCACGTCCAAATCCTGCACAGTAAACACGTCAATACCAGAAGCTTGACGACTTAGACCGTCGGGGGATAGCTCCGGCGTGAGAGTCAGTACAGACGATCACAAGGTTTAACAATGGAGGAATAAAATATCTAGAGTCTTGAGAGAGAAAATAAATCAATTACCTTCCATTTTGTGTTATCCTTGCCCCATATACTCTAATTTCCCGGTTTCTCGTGCCACCCACTCCCCTCGACACAGTTCCCCCCACTATCTGGGTGACCTCAAACCGATCGCACGCATGACACATTCGCTCTATCCCATCTTTTGTTTGCCACCTGTACCGATTAAGTCCAATCCTCATTAATGCATGACACAGATAACACTCAACTGTTATCTTATTCATCATTACCGGTCAAAGCCCAAACAATATGTTATTTGTCTAATGGGTCAGTCCAATGAACAGGCCCAACACATTCAAGACTCATTAAATATAATCCAAGGGATGAGTCCATTCGGTCCGGCCCAATGCATAAAGTATCATGGCCCAACATTGCCCCCCAGTCTTTTATTAAACAAAATGTTTAATGAAAGAGTATAAGTGTCACTGGCCTACTCTGAAAAGAACTAAAATAAGACCAACAAAGGCCCGAAACGTGACTTACCGAGGCCCAACAGGTAAATCTCTAACAGCAATTCAAATAGAGACCGGAAGCCCAATTTGAGAAGCCCATTTCAATTAATATCTTAAGACCATATCTGAACGCTACCTCTTCAAATTCTCATTATTACCAGCATTTAATGCGTCGTCTTCGATTTTCGTGAAAAGTTGAAAGGACCATTAGTATAAAAACTCCTTCTCTTCAATTTCGACAGTTTTACTTGTCAATTTGAATTTTGCATGCCTCGTGCTTTCTTCTTCCTCTCGTTAACAATGGCTTCTCAGAGTCCTGATAACACCATACCCATTCCTGCAATTCCAATTTCTATTGTTGTCCCTTCACCAAGCCCTACCAAAATGTCTTCGGACTCAAACAGTAGCGAAGCTATGGCATAAATGTGGGGTCAATTGACCCCACTCAATTTTTAAAATCACTTAATTTTTTTTTGACCACACTCAATTTTTGACCCCGACTCAATTTTTGACCCCACTTAAAAGGCAAACCGTGAACCATCAAAGTCTTTCGCGAGTGTTCAGATGAGTACTGGTGACTGGCGAGCCGCACGTGTGAAGACTGGAGTGCGACTCTATTTTACTGTAACTCTCTTGCAGCCTTGTGCCCTTGCAAGTAACATAAATTACTCTCTCTTCAATTTCTCTAACCTCAGTTTTGTTTTCAAAAATCAATTGTGATTTCTCCCTTTTGTTAGTATTATTAAATTGGATATTTTGATGCATTTGTCTAACCCGAAAGTATAAAGTACTAAAAAAAAATTTGGCTCGGGGGCGCTGCCCCCGAACCCTCGTCAATTTTTTTAGAACTTATGAATACTTTTGACCCCACTGCTAAAATTCCCTGGCTTCACCACTGGGCTCAAACCCCTAATCCGCCACTTCTCCAAACAAGAATCCATCACCTAAACCCCCACCCAGTCCTTCTGAATTCTTTGAGAGTGAAGAACAGTACCCTCATGCTAATACCCCCTCCACCGTTACTGAGATCGAGCTTCGTAACATTCAGATTCGCTACCAAATTCCGGATACTCACATGGTGAGGGTTGGAGCATCTCATGAACGAATGTACTAGCTGTAAGACCCCAAATTATTAATAAATGAAATTTAATTTCCTCTATTTATTATTTTGAAATAGTAAGGGTTGATTTGATTAATGTGGTTAGTTATGGGTAAAATCATAAATATTTTAAATAAGCAAGTGGTTATAAAATATATTCATTGTTGTCGGGGAATATTCGTTTGGTCGTGGAATATTCTTCATTGTCGGGGAATATTAAATACGACGACACATGACCTTAATGTGGGCCCCATAACGGAAAGCAATTGGATGAAGAAAATGACAAGTATAAGTTGTTATAAATAACAAGCTTGATTATTATCAATTATCATTGTTGGAATACCCGGTGGTAAAAACACAATAATATGTGTGGTTGCACAAGAAGATACCAGTATTGCACCAATTATTGATTCTTACGTAAGAAGGCACTACTCAATAATTATTATGATAATTATTATTCAATATTTTATTTTATTGATTCAATAATTGTTGCGTTGATTTTTTTATATTATCATTATTTCAATAATTGTCACTACACGGTATTTTTCATTATCGAGACAATAATTCATATTATCGAATAATATTATTAGATAACATTATTGGCAATGTCTAGAAAGTTACATCAAGGAGAGGTTTGGTCATCTAATTGCTGGCAAGAAGGAGAAATCTTTATTGGAAAGCCCCTCTCTTTCCTGAAGGAGCGGCACAGTTGCCAAT
This sequence comes from Panax ginseng, assembly GCA_020205605.1. Lineage (NCBI taxonomy): Eukaryota > Viridiplantae > Streptophyta > Magnoliopsida > Apiales > Araliaceae > Panax > Panax ginseng. Next base: position 394,227 of record CM035136.1, on the reverse strand, counting down.
CTTTGTGATTACGTAATATTATTTGTGAATAATTAATTATTAATTTATATGATGAGGAAAATATTGATTTTATGTGGATATAGATAGAGAAAATTTTTAAAGTGACAATTGTTAAAAATGATATTTTATCTTTTACGATAAAATAATTTATTATTATATTTTAATAATATAATAATGGGGATATTTTTACAATGAATGTGGGATATATGAGTATATGAGGATGAGGAGTATTTTTGTTACAAAAGTTGTTTAAAACATGTTAAACATGTCCGTGGGCCCATTTCTTGACTGAAATTTGATTATAGCTGTAAAATCGCCTCGTTTATGGATTTCGGTCAATTTCTGTTTGGAATTTGGAAAAACTTTCTTCTGCAAAGTTGTAGAGAATTGAATTTCCTATAAAAAGTCGCGAGATTCGAATTTTCTGATAAAAAGGCTATTTATTATGAATTATTGAAGTTCCGAGGTTCCAGAATAATTGATTTTTGGAAGTTTAAAATATTTATAGTTAGAAAAACATTTTTATTGTTTTGGTTGGCCCCCCATGTGTTGCAAATGGCTGAAATCAGATTTTCAAAGTAGGCGTAGGAATTATTTTTTTTAAATATTAATATTATGTTAAATTTTCTGCTTTGGTGTTCTAAGCATTTTCCTATAAATAGGGTGCTTAGGTTAGAATTGAAAATCACACCAGAAACAAAAGATTTCTCTCTCTTTCTCTCTCTATAATATCGAGCGTATTTGTGAGTATTTTAGTACTTTGAGTATTGCTATACGGTGCAAGTTCTTTCAAAGACTATATTGATTATTCGATCGGAAATCTATTTATTCTTTACGAGGTAAGGGATGTTATTTTCTTCTCAAATGATATTATTTCTTCAATATCATTATCTTTGAAATGTTGGTTGGAAATTTTTATCAAATTTGGAACTTTTTCATATCGGAGTTCTTATTAAGAATGAGTTTCTTATTCACGAGTTACTATTCATGAGTTCTTATTCACGAAGCGATGATGATGTTTTTTGTGAAATTTCTATCTTTTGAGGTCTGAGTTACTAAAATCACGATATCAAGGCTTTATTCACGAATACGACACTATTCACAGAAAAATTAAATTTTCTTTTATGTGTCCAAGATTGTCTATTATGATTCCTATCTTTGATTGGATCTATGTTTTGATCTTCATTCTTGAATTTTACTCCAATCTGGTTATTTATGAAGTATTTTTGAACTTGGATTATTTAAAGTACGAATCCTTAATACTTGTTCTTTTGTTTCACTGGATTCGTTTTCTTTAAAATATTTTTCATCATCCTCAGTCCTAAATGATGATATTACTGAATATCTTTGGCCTGTAGTGCAAAGATGAATGATTTCTTGATGAATATCTTTGGCCCGTAAGGCAAAAGATGAGCAGTGTTGAGATGAACATGACTAATCGATTAATATCTTTGGCCGTAGTGCAAAGATGAGCAGTGTTTAGATGAACATGACTAATGATAAATATCTTTGGCACTGTAGTGCAAAAGATGAATATTTGATTCGAGATATATATTGATTGATGTTACGAGGATAAAATATCGACGATGAACTTTTAAATTCATATATAGAAGATAGTAGTTTGCATTCTCTACTTAACTCTTCTAATGAATTATTATTTCATTTCATGAATATTGATTTAAAAGCTGGGTTATCATTGTATTCTATTAGATTTTTTCGGTTGAGGACTAACGATAATTTGTTCTATATTATCTTAGTCATAATGTTCTTCTTGGGCTAGTTGAGCTCACCCTTTTCCTTGTTGTTCCATTTTTCTTCTCGAGAGACGAGAATGTAGCGAGTACTAGTCGGGGTGTGGAAAGATGGTTCTAGAAGTGGTTCTAGTAGTCCTCACTATTCTATAAAATAATGTATCAATAATTGTAATGAGGACTTATTTGAGTGTGGATATTGTCTGGATGATAATATTTGTATTTAAACTCACAGCTTTTTATGTTGTATTAATAAAGTTGTAGTTGTTTCGTACCATGTATTTTAACGAATTCAGAATGGGTGTCAGATACTATTTTGGGGCGTCACTGGCAAATGACACCCAACTTTGGACCACCGTCCCGATAACACTTCTGGATAAGTGGGTTAGGTTTCCCTTTCACACCTTTTTGATTACCCTCCTAGGGTTTATCGGAGTTGGGTTCGCCCAATTGGTGCCGAATTCATATATCCACATTCTGGCCTACATCTCATTCTGTTATAAACTAGGAATTCCTCCCACTGTTGATTCTTTCTTCACCCTCTTCAAAGCATAAACTAGTTTTGGTATCTTTTTATAAGTTTCAAATAAGTTTTATTTTAAATAAGTTTTACTTAAAATAAGATAAACAAACTAATCCAAAATTTATAATCAGAACACCAAAAATTATACAGGGTCCATTAGTTAGATGTAGGGAAGTAAAGTGATTATAACAACTAGAAATGAGGGGATGCTAAAAGCTCATAATCATTTTCTATTATTTTCATTCCCCATTATAAAATAAGGCAAAATTATTGTAAGCTATCACAATAAAAGACAGAAACTACTCAACAAAAATGATCTCATTTTCAATTGAAGATCAAACAACCCAAAAACAAAAACCCAATCAGACCAAATAAAAAGTAACCACATTCAACCAAATCAATAACAAAAAAAATAAATCAAACAATCCCTCACAGTTCACACGCTTACATTCAAAACCAAAAATTATACAAAAAATACTTTTAAGATTTCACCAAACTTTAAAATAAGAAGATTTTTGTACTTGTATTTAGAATTGAACTGTTTCATTAATCGGCCCTCTTAAATTTATTAATTTACATATTTGTTCTACCCGTATACTTATATATAAAAAATCCAGCAGGGGCAGCTGCCTATGCTGCCCCCAATACAGATCCGTCCCTGAGTATGATATATTCCAGGTTTGCTGAACTACCATTTTAGGGCTCTCCCCTAAGTGATATTAAACCTTCAAAGACTTGCAGGTCTCGTTTTTGTTCTCACTTCTTCATTACATGGTAATAATTCTAATGTTGCCTAGATCCCAAAAGAGAAGTACATAGGGTATCTGGGGAAAAACTAAGTGTATAGGTGTTTATCTTCTTAATTTCAAATATGCTTCAAGGTGTAGCAGCAGCATGGTAAAAATCTCGTTTACATAGTGGTGTGTCTGGTACAGAAGGGAGAAGTGAATGTTTTGTAGTGGATTTGTCTCTCTTATTTGATAGGAAAAGGAGAGGGGAATAAAGGAGGACCAATGAGTTTTCCATTTTGTCGCATCCCAAAGTTACTCTCCCGTATTTGAGAGGGAGGGAAATTAAAGAAGAAACTAACTTTATTTTTCCCCTCCAAAATACATTTTGGTCAAATGTGTTTCCTATTTGTTCTACTCATTTCCTTATATTTCTCTAGGCCTCTCTCATTCATTGTGTTCAAGTGTTTTTCTCAATAAAAAAAATGCTTGTGGCCATTAATGTCTCATTCTTGTGCTGTCAAATGTGTGTTAACTGTTACTATATCTTTCCAAAATAATAAAAAGGCAGGTACATCTTCAATTGCAGGACGAGTCACAGGATTTGTTTAAGAGGCATCAACTCAGAGAACTTGCAATGCTAAATTCCAATTTCAGAGAAGAGAGCCCTCGGTCAAGGGGTAGTGTGTCTGCTTTTGGTTCCAGTAGGATGAAGCGCGCTAAAACTGGTTCTGGTTGGTAGAGATATTATACTTTTCCTTGATGGTTTCTGGCAGATACATCTATGTGGTATACCCAAAATTGTGAATGCCACCATATCATATCCTCCATCCATACCCAATTGGTACAGCGTCCAGGGGGGTTGGCTTAGAAAACTGGCTGTTGAGCTTAAATGCCAAAGGACTTCATATACATCTGTTGAATTATAGCTTTTAGTTGCTTGCTGTTTTTAAACCAGAGTATTATGTATTGGATTCCTTTGTTGTTTTTAAACTAGAGTATTATATATTTCCTTCCTTCATTCGAGGTTAATATTATGCTTTTGTCAAACAAAAGTATAATTAATTAATTAATTATGATGAGTGGATAGTCTGGTGGATTCAATACATATATTTATACACACTGACACACGTTCTTTTATTTTATGGATCGATTTGTGAAATTAAAACCAAAAAAAAAACAAAAACAGTAGGACCCTTGCTTATTCAGGTGAGCCATGCATAAATGGTCCTGACTTTTATTTTATTTAGTTGCGCGGACGGAACATAAAAGTAGATCTTAAAAAGAGTATTGAATTTCCTTATAAATTAGCCAAGATGGGACATAAAACTTAGAATAAGTCTAGTATCACATAAAAATTATTTATATAATATATAAAATTTCGAATTTTTTTTAAATAAAAATAGAATTTCCTCTATTTATTATTTTAAAATAGTAAGAGTTGATTTGATTAATGTTGTTAGTTATGGGTAAAATGCGCAAATATTTCAAATAAGCAAGTGGTTATAAAATATTCATTATTGTCAGAGAATATTCGTTTGGTCGTGGAATATTAAATCATCAGGGAATATTAAATGCAATGACAGTAGCTTTTATGGGCCCCATAACATGAAAAAGCGATTGGATGAAGAAAACGACAAATATAAGTTGTTTAAAAAACTACAGCGTAGTTATACAGAATTATCTTGTTAAAATACTCCGGTGGTTAAAACACAAGAAGATACTGTGATTGCACCAATTATTGATTCTTACGTAAGAAGTCTCTACTCAATAATGGTTATGAATTATTCGCTATTTTATTTTATTGATTTAATAATTGTTGCGTTGATATTTTATATTGCTTTTGTTTCAATAATTGTCATTACACAAGATTTTTATTATCGAAGCAATAATTCATATTATCCGAATAATATTATTAGATAACATTATTGGCAATGTCTAGAAAGTTACATCTAAGGAGAGGTTTGGTCACCTAATTGCTTGCCAAGAAGGAGAAAATTTATTGGAAAGCCCCTCTTTCTTGGGAACCGTCGGTTGTCAATATCATGATTCTCGTAATATTATTTGTGAATAATTAATTATTGATTCATATGATGAGGAAAATATTGATTTTATGTGGATATAGATGGAGAAAATTTTTAATGTGACAATTGTTGAAAATTGAAATTTTATCTTTTTACGATAAAATAATTCATTTAAATATATTATTATATTTTAATAATATAATAATGATGATATTTTTACGATGAATGTAGGATATATGAGTATATGTGGAGGAGGAGTATTTTTGTTACCATAAATGTTTAAAACATGTTAAACATGCTAAATTGGACCCCATTTATCGATTGAAATTTGATTATAGCTTGTAAAATCGTCTCAGTTTGTGGATTTCGGTCAATTTCTGTTTAGAATTTGGAAAAAATTTCTTCTGCAAAGTTGTAGAGAATTGAATTTCCTATAAAAAGTCGCGAGATTCGAATTTTCTGACAAAAGGACTATTTATTATGAATTATTGAAATTTCAGAGTTCCAAAATAATTGATTTTTGGAAGTTTTAAATATTTATAATAAGAAAAATGTTTTTTTGTCATTAAAGTGGGTCTAACATGTGATTTGAGTGGGTTGAATTCAGATTTTTAGATTTAAGAAGTGTGCGTAGAAGATTTATTATATATATTATTATTATATTAAATTTTCTGCTTTGGTGTTCTAAGCAATTTCCTATAAATAGGGTGCTTAAGTTAGAATAAAAAATCACACCAGAAATTGAAGCTTTCTCTCTCTATATTATCGAGCGTATTCTTGTGAGTATTTTGAGTATACTTTGAGTATTCTTTATACGGTCTGCAAGTTCGAGTTATAGCTTTATATCCCAGGTATTTCAACTGTAAGTAATTGTCTTTCGAGGTAAGGGATGTTATTTTTTCTCAAATGATATTATTTCTTCAATATCATTATGCTTAGGAATATTGGTTGGAACTTTTATCAAATTTGGAACTTTTTCACGTATAGGAGTTCTTATTCATGAGTTCTTATTTATGAGTTATTATTCATGAAAGTCTTATTCACTTTGAAGCGTGAAGATGTTTTTTTTTTGTGAAACTTCTATCTTTTAGTGTAGAGTTCTTATTCACGATACTGATGACTATTCACGAATACAAAGACTATTCATCGAAAAATGAAATTTCTTCTTTTTGTCAAAATATCTATTATGGATACTAGCTTTGATTGTATCCATGTTTTGATCATTCTTAAATTTTACTTCAGTATGATTATTTATGAAGTATTTTTGAACTCAGATTGCTTAAAGTACGAATCCTTAATACTTGTTATTTTGTTTCACTGGATTCGTTTCTTTTAAAATATTTTTCATCATCCTCAGTCCTAAATGATGGTGTTACTGAATATCTTTGGCCTGTAGTGCAAAGATGAATGATTTCTTGATGAATATCTTTGGCTCGTAGTGCAAAGATGAGCAGTGTTTAGATGAACATGATTAATGATGAATATCTTTGGCTGTAGTGCAAAGATGAATATTTGATTCGAGATATATATTGATTGATGTTCTGAGGATAAAATATCGACGATGAATTTTTAAATTCATATATAGAAGATAGTAGTTTGCATTTCTACTTAACTTTTCTAATGAATTGTTAATTCATTGCAGATTGTTGATTTAAAAGCTGGTTGTCTATCAGATTCTATTAGATTTTTCCTCGTTAAAGACTAACGATAATTTGTTGTATATTATCTTAGTAATAATATTCTTTATTGGGCTAGTTGAGCTCACCCTTTTCCTTTTTGTTCCATTTTTCTTCTCGGGAGGCGAGAATGTAGCGTAGTACTAAGTCGGGTATGGAATGAAGGTTCTAGAGAGAGTTGTTTAGTAGTCCTCACCATTTTTATAAAATAATGTATCAATAATTATGATGGGGATTTATTTATGTGTGGATATTGTCTATATGGCAATATCTGTATTTAAACTCACAGTTTATATGTTGTAATAATAAAGTTGTAGTTATTTCTGTACCATGTATTTGGCGACTCAGAATGGGTTGGATGGAATGAACCTATTTGGGGGGCGTCACATAATACTCACATACACTCACATGTATAGTAGTATGATCCACGTGTAGAGCAAGTCATGTGGGTCATACTAATATGTATGTGAGTATATGTGAGCGATTTTATGTGGTAGTAACATTACTCTAAAACTTAATTTCTCATCGATGTATTGTAGCACAGGATCTAGCGGAACTTATTTCAAGTTATATCAAGTAGAGCTTCTCAATCCTTGTGCAAGTATCCAATTGCTTTTTTATATGTCGATTTTTTTTTGTTATAAGTTACGTAGATACTTATTATGAATAATATTTTAACAATGTACTACTTAATATAGTGAATCAACCTTATAATTTTACTCAATAAAATTTTTTCGCAGACTCTAATACAAAAGTACAATAATTTTATACAAATATTTTTGTATTGGAGTATCTTAAGGATAATATTGAAAATTATGGATATATTAGTTTTTATTTTTTTCGGTAACAACTTTTTTTGAAAAAACAATAAAATAAAAAAAGGAACAATTACATATTATAGTACATTTATAAAAATAATTACAAAAATCATACAGTTATAAAATAATTACAAAAATATAACAATTTATCATATATATTTACAATACTAATTATATTAGGAGTCCTTAATTTAAGGAGTTAATATTATTTGGCTGACATGGCAAAAGCTTTTTTTTTTTGAATTGCGTGATAACCGCCTATAATTTGTACTGGACTCTTCAGTTACCAAACCATTATGCATACTGAAACCCTTGTTTCTCTCTCCTCTGTTTGTTCGTTCTTCATCTCTATCGATTGTTTCTGGTGATTTAATATGTTCATTCTTTATCTCATCTGTTCGTTCGTGATCTCGTTATCGTCTTCGTTAGTTATTTGCCATATTTGTTAGTTGTTCGTCATTGTACGCGTTGTTATTTCATTCATTTATGATCTGGTTCGATTAGTGATTTAACCTCATTCTTTGTTGCGAGAAGGTTTTCTTCTCCATTGATCGACTCTGGTGTTTATTATTGCTTCAAGTGAGTATTTTCTTAATAGTTTAATGTATTATATATTAAAGTAGTTTACTAGCAGAATGGAGTATTCATTGTTTTGGTTTGTGTTGTTTTTATGTTTTGTATAGAATGGTTGATACAAGGAATGATACAAGGAAGAAGGATGGAAAGAGAAAAAGATCGTGGAGGTGATTACATTAAGAACTTGAAGAAGTTTGTTGTGGAGAGCAAGGGGAAGGGAAAGGGGAAGGATGTAGGTAATAAATCGAGTAAGAATGAGAGCAGTTTGGTGATACATAGTGATATCAAACTTTCCGAAGTGCAATTAGATTCTGATTTTGATGTCCTTGTCAAAAATGAAGCTCAAGTGCTTATCCGTAAGATAATTCCAACTCAACTAATTTTAAAGGTGTGTTAATTTAAATATTGTTATTGTTTATCGATAATGCTTAATTGGTTCTTGCGATAATATTAATGATTAATGCTTGGTAACCATATGATTCGTAACAATGCATTAGCATAATAACCAACCATATTGCATGAAGGTAACCAAAGCCCGACTTGGGTATTGTCTTTTGAGTGTCTTAGTTCTTTGTCTTTATGATGTCTTGTTTCTTGTCTTTATGATGTTTTAGTTCTTGTCTAATTATGTCTTGGTTCTTGTATTATGTGTGTCTTGGTTACTGTCTAATGATGTCTTGGTTACTGTCTTATGATGTCTTGGTTACTGTCTAATGATGTCTTGGTTACTGTCTAACCAATATATTGTCTAAAGCTATATTGGTTACTGTGCAATATTATATTGGTTATTGTATAATGTTGAATGGGTTCTTGATTAATCTTTGTTTTAGTTCTTTGATAATATTTCGACTCATGATTGGTAAGACATGGTTGGTAACCAATGTATTAGATACGAATAAAAGATGTGCAGATGAAGGTAACCAAGACAACATTAATAAGTAACCAATTTAAATTGGTTACCTTTTTGCAACATGTTGTTTACTGTATAATGTTGTCTTGGTTACTGTCTAATGATTTATTAGTTGTTGTCTAACTATTATATTGTGTAATGATGTCTTGGTTACTGTATTATGTGTGTCTTGGTTACTGTCTAATGATGTATTGGTTGCTATCTTATGATGTCTTGGTTACTGTCTAATGATATTTTGGTTATTGTCTAACCAATATATTGTCTAAAGCTATATTGGTTACTGTGCAACATTGTATTAGTTCTTGTATAATCTTTGAATGAGTTCTTGACTAATGTTGTTTTTAGTTCTCGTATAATATTTTCGACTAATGATTGGTAAAGACATGGTTGGTAACCAATGTATTAGACGAAGAACCAACATAAATCAGATGAAGGTAACCAAGACAACATTAATAAGTAACCAATTTACATTGGTTACCTTCTTGCAACATGCTGTTTACTGTATAATGCTGTCTTGGTTACTGTCTAATGATTTATTGGTTGTTGTCTAACTATTATATTGTGTAATGTTGTCTTGGTTACTGTCTAATGCTGGATTGGTTATTGATTAATGATGTTTTATTTAATGACTAAAGCTATATTGGTTAATTGTATATGTTGTTTTGGTTACTATCATATGATTGGTTGGTTAACTTTGTAAATCTGATTTTGTTTACTTGCAGTTATGGGATCTTTATTACGAGGAATGCAATGGAAAATTCAGGAAAAGTGATATATTAAATTATACATGGAAGTCCCCAAAGATTATCATTGCAAATAAATTGAATAAGAGTCAGCTGGATAAATTTAAGGCAACATGTTTTGGGAATTTTCTTGAGTTTGGTGAGCACCAAATGTATTCCCAGATTATTCACCACGCTCTTGTGAGGGAGGTTCACTAGAGGGATGACGGTGAAATGTGGTTTTTGTTCGGAGAGAAAAAGGTCAAGTTCGGTTTGCCTGAGTTTTGTATGATATCTGGGTTGAGATGGAAAGGTGAGGATGATATAACTCCATATAAAGGTATGGAGAATATGCTTATTGGTAAGTTTTTTGGTGACGAAGTTGTGACATGTAGTAGTATAGGTAGGATATATAGGAAGGCAGTTTTTGATGATGATGACGAGGCTATTAAGATGTCTATGATATTTTTGGTCTTTAATTTCACTATGTGCACATTTTCTGAAAATTACGTTGATGGGGCAATGGTTAATTTTTTGTGTTACGGCGATGTTAGTAGTTTTCCTTGGGGGAAAGTTGCTTTTGAGATGACAAAGTACTCTTTTTCTAATGCTTTGAAGGGGCGTTATAGGAAAGGAAAGAATGATGTTTCAACATACAATTTTTACATGGACCATTACACCAAGCATGTCTGCAAGTTGAATGGGCTTCGTATGTATTCCAAGTTTTTATGTTTGAAACTATTTCGACATTCAAAAGTTTGGTATATATGAATGATAGCGAGCATCCATCGGATGTCCGTTTATTCGAGATGGAAAGAGTTAATGAAGCCGCTTTTAATGACAAGTTGAATGAATTAGTTTTTTGTTCCTTGGTATGTTGTTGTTTTACTTTTAGTTATATACTTGATAAATGAAAATATTATGTGAAGTTTACTATCAACAAAGTAGTTAGTTACCTTTATATACATGTTTGGTTCTCGATTATTTTATATGCATGTTAATAATAACAATGTTTTTGGTTACTTGAATATTCAAATACTTGCATCGATTAGATTACATTCAAAGTTACTAATAACATTGTTGTTTGTTACCCGAATATACACATTTGGATACATTTATACATTTAGTTGGTTACTACTTATTATACATTTGGTTACCTGTATATATGTATTTGGTTACTGATTATGTTTTATGATTCTTTATTTACTATTTATTTCAATGTAATTGTATATTGTTTATTAGATGATATACTAAAGTATATTTATTATTTTTCAGCTGAGGATAAACAGTTTGATTCCCACGGCCGAGGAGAATGATCGGCTTGATTTGGGCAGTTTTCACTTTTTTAATGGGAAGGATGGTGACAAGAAAGTAGACAAAAAAGTGAAGGCCGACAACATTGGTGTTGATATATCTGTTGTGAAAGAGGCAATTGATGTACGGTCTAAGTCGTTGGAGAAGAAAGTGTCTGAATTGAAGAAAGAAGTTTCTGAATTGAAGAAAGAATTTGGAAAGTTGCGAACTGATATTAAAGATGAAATGCAGCTTTTACATGTCCAGTTATGTAGGGACCTTAGGTCCATTATTAGAGATAAGTTACGTGCTATTAAAGACGTGGGGGACAACAAGCTTGATGGTGATTCTGATGATGACGATTCTGAAAATGCTGGTGATGATGATGATGATGATGATGATGAAGATGAAGATGAAGATGAAGGTGATGAATGTGATGAAGGTGATGAAGGCGGTAAAAGTGGTGAAGGTGATGAAGCTGCTGATGACGCTGCTGTTGAGGATGTTGATGTCATGGTGGAGGAGGTCCATGTTGATGAGGATGTTGATTATGGTTCAAAAGTGAATAAGAATAATGATGGTGATGATGTGTTGGATGAAGTTGAGAAGAAAGGTGGGAATGAAATTGAATTGGGTAATGAAGTTGGTGATGATGTGTCAATATTCGTGGAGAAGAATGATGTGAATGTAATTGAGATTGCTAATGAAGTTGAACGTGCTGTTATGGTTGGAGAACCCGATGAAAAAAAAATAATGATGATGAAGAAGATGTCAAGGTTAGACATATTTGTTTGTTTTGTTATGTGATATATGTCTTTTGTTTTAATTATTAAATGGTTCTTTATTTTGCGCAGATTGACAATAATAATGATATGAATGTAACTGAGATTGTTAATGAAGTTGAACGTGCTGTTATGGTTGAAAAACCTGATGAAAAAAAAATGATGATGAAGAAGAGGTCAAGGTTAGACATATTTGTTTGTTTTGTTATGTGATATATGTCTTTTGTTTTAATTATTAAATGGTTCTTTATTTTACGTAGATTGACAATAATAATGACATGCCGTCTTTTGACATGTTAAGCCAATGTACTGGGAAAGAGATTGTTGTATATGATGCTAATAAGGTTAGTGTTATAATTATGGGCCATCATTTATTTAAATGTTATTTATGTTTTGGTTACCATTTTATAGTGAATTGGTTACTATGATATTGTGTTTTGGTTACCATTATATTGTGATTTGGCTACTATTATATTATGATTTGGTTACTAGTTTATGTTATTCAGAGTTTTAAAATTTTACAAACCATATACCCGGATCACCATTTATGCACAATTATTAATTAAACGAAAAAGAAAGAACAAGAATCACACCCTTGAAGATCCGAGCTTCCTCAGGTACAAGTTCATCTCCAATCCTTTTCGCGTTCATCTTGAATCCACCGGGTTTGGTTCTTTCCTTTGATCAACGTTAGCCACCCAAGTGTTTGGCCTCTAGAGGTGATCCACCAAGGAAGAAGAAAGATTCAAGAAGATGGGTGTTTGGCAAAACCCTAGTTTTCTATCTTTATAGAAAAGGAGCGTACTCTCCCAACTATTGGAATTACTTATGTTGTTAAAAGTCAACAACCCTCCACACCCATAATAAGACTCCTCTTATTTATAGAAGTGGGCAACCCTCCTTAACAATTAAGGAATTGAGTTTTATTTTAATTAATTAAAATCCTTTAATTAATTAAGCTCCCTAATCTTATTAGGGTTAATTAATTAAACTCTTTTAATTAATTTAACCTCCTAATCTTATTAGGAATAAATGAGAGTACTTTTATTAATTAATTTCCAAACTCCTTTAGGAATTAAATAATAATAATAGTAATAATAATAATAAGACTCCTCTTATTAATTTATATTTAATATTTCTAAAATATTAAATAATAATATTAAGCTATTTAATTTATTCTATCACCATAGATTAAATTAAATATACTTAACTTATTATTACGATTATGCCATTAACTTCTTAAATAATTATTCTTCCTTTTATGGTGTGACCCTTTAGGTTTTCCATATTAAATGGGTTGTGAATAAATCAATTAGAACAATTCTAATCTTATTTAAATAAATAAATTAAGCGAATAATTTATTTAAATAAATAATATTTATTCTACAATATAGGATAAGCCTCCCGAAGCGATCAACGACTTTTAGGATAATATAGATTTCAACATTAATCATAAAAGAATCTTTGAGTAAATAGTTACTGTGACAATTCAATCCTTCCACCATACAATGTCCCAATTAAATATAAGACATGGAATTCTTTGTTAAGTCTTATTTTATTTAATTATATGTATTTCGATCCTTAAATGCACAACCCTAAATAATGTAAATTAGAAACTCCTTTCTAATTTCATTCTGCCTTGGCCAAGGACTACTGGGTTGTCATTTATCGAATCACATATGACATTTCTCTTCTTTTACTAGAAGTGGTAGATTCTTTATTGATCATACATTATCTCCATGTATAACTTATTATACCCAAGCATACCCTTTGATATACCCTAAGGGTCTTAAGGAATAAGTCAAAGTATAACTCATCATACACAAGATACTATGATGATCTCAAGTCCAAGGATCACTTGACTACTATCACTATAGGAATTCCTATTGACAAAAAGTAAAACTCCATTAGGTATTCCTTAATGAGTCACGCTCGATGAACTTATTCTCTAATAAGCACCTACATACTTGCTTTAGTGTCTCTACACAAATGATCATGAGATCAATCATCCTCATCCAATGAGCAAGCAACGTATGTACCAATCTATCCAGATTCACTAATCCCCAATTTAGTAATCCAACGATTGGGAACTATTTTAGTTTTAAGCTTTCTAAGAATTTAGATCTCATTAGAATGATCATCATCATTATTCTAAAAGCATTGCTTAAAACTATGCGTTTATCACATTATAAAAACAACATCATGTAGATAATTAAAAGCCTTTAATAAATTAATACTTTTTTATTATTATTAATAAATGAATAAGATTATTACAAAGTATATGCTTTATCATCAAAAATAATTGGCTTGTATACATACTACTTTCAATCTCCCACTTGTATTAAAGCCAATCGTCATGGTATCTCATACTCTTCTTCTCTAAGTGACGATTATCCTGCTGTTGGATAAGCTTTAGTAAATGGATATGTAATGTTGTTCTTGAGAGTCCACTATCTCTATAGTGATTTCCCATCTTTCAATGATTCTTATAATCAAATGAAAGTGCCACAACACATGTTTAGATCCAAGATGAGACTTAGGAACTATTCCTAGTTCTGTAATGAACTTTTAATCCAAATAATCAACTTGAAGCTTCATTTATAGCTATATACTTTGTCTTTATCACTAAACCAACAACTCTTTGCTGTTTGGAACCTTTCCAATTCACTGCATCACTATTCAAGGTAACCCTTTACCTTAAAGTGGATTTTCTGTCGTCTTGGTCTGTCTAAAAAACTTGAGTCTGTTAAGCCTTCTAGTTTTAATTTAGACCCACCAAAATATGATCACATCCTTAGTGCCATTAAAGTACTTTAAGATGTTTCTCACTGTCTTAAAGTGATCTTCTCCAGAATATGACTGATCAACATCAGGTCTCATATATTTCATTGCATACATGATTGTTACTCATGCGATCTATCTTTTGGAGTCTATGGGGACTATTAAAAGAGATACACTCCAAGACTCATCAACATGAGACATCTCTTGGAGTTTTCCATGCTAAACGACTTTAGCATCAAATGAATATACGTTCTTTGGGTTAAGCCGAGGATCCTTTTAAATCTATCTATATAGATTTACATCCCTAATTAAGATACTCTTCCCAAATCATTCATGGAGGAATGTTTAGACAACTTTATCTTTACTGATTGTAGCATTGGTATGTTATTCCTCATCCGTAGTATATCAACATATAATACTATAAATTTCACGACGCTCCCACTAACCCTTTTGTACATATTAGAACTCTTACATCATCGTATGTAACTCTGGATCATCATCTTTTATGATGTGTACCTTATCATCATCATCCATGATGAATCCATACCTCCTAGGTATCTTCGGTACTATTCCACATTTACGATTCGGTTGTGGTATAATAGGTCTATCTACAGGTTCCTCTTATTTGACTTATAATGTTTTGTGGTTCTTGAATTCTTCAAGATGTATAATCTTCTCACTAGTCCCTTCAATGATAAACATCTTTATCTTAGAAGGAAGCGTGTTTCGCAATAAACACCTTTTTGCTAAGTAGGATTATAGAACATATACCCTAAACTTACTTTAGGATGTCCCATAAATCTGTACTTGTCAAATCTTGTCCCAAGCTTATCCTTTGAAACCTTTTCACATAAGTTGGACAACCCCTTATCTTAACTTAAGATTAGGAATCCTCCCTGTCCATAACTTTTAATGGAGTCTTGGGGCCGAATTTTTAGGTTACCCTTTTTGTAGATATACATCCATTTCTAGGACATGACCCTAGAGGGATACTGGAATGTCGGTAAAATCATTATGGACCGCACCATGTCCAACACGGTACAATTTTTCCTTTAAGATACATCAATCAATTATTGCGTATCATGAGGCGTCCATTATGAAAAAACCATTTGAGATGATCCAGAAACTTATTGCTCAAGTATTTATTCCTTGATCTAATCAATGAATCATAATACATTGTCAATTTGTTTCACTTCTGAATTCTTTGAACTTTTCAAATAATTCACACTTGTATTTCAGCAAATATATATATTCAACTCTTTGAATGATCATCTCCTTTTCATATACTAGTTTTTTTAATTTGCAAAATATATTTTTCATGTAAGTCAAGTATACAAAATCCATTAAGTAATATTTCAGTTCTATACAAAATATTATTATTATTATAAATAGAACAACAATTATTCTTAAATATAATACCAAAGATTTCATTGTCAAACAATAAAATGGAATTAAAGTTTCTAACAAGAACTGAAATACAATAACAACTTATTGACTTAATAGATTTGTCCGTAGGCAATGCTAAACAATAAGTTCGTATGACAAATGTAACAACCTTTGCTACATTTCCCGCACATAGGTTTACTTATATTTGTTTAGCTTTCTACTTCTATTTGATCCCTTCATAAATCTATATTTATGATAACCAAAGTCGGTATCCAATACCTAAGTAGAACCTTGACTTAAAGAAAAATTTATTTCAATCATGAACAAATTTGTATTTGTAACCGAAACTTTACTAAGCTTCTTTGATTAGCCTCTGCAAGATGCTTCCCACAGTTTCTTTCCAGTGTCCAGGCTTATTGCAGTGGAATCAAACTCCTTTGCTATCCATATCAATTTTGTTTTTATTATCCTTTGTTTACGCCTTTCTGTTTACCTTCTTTGAATCATTCTTCTTTTTAGAAGATCCTTTGGCCCTTACCAGTAAGACATGGTCTTTCTTGTTGGAAAATGACCCTCAACATTTTTCAACATGTGAAAAAGCAAATCGCCGAGGGCGATATCAAAGCTTGTTCATATGAAAAATTCACAATAATTGTGAAAGGAGTCCAGGGAGTGAGTGCAAGATCAAATCTTGGCTCAACTCTCTATCCATGACAAAACCGGTTGTCTAATTGACCAATCAAATTGATTATGTTAAGGACTTTTTATGCATCTTATAGTCTTAGATTGGCCATTCTAGATCGGAAGAGCTCCTTAGATATATGATATCTTTCGATCCCATTTTCCTCACCATCAACTACTTGATGTGCGGGAATATAGTAAAACATCCATAGTTTTATCTTGATTTGAAGCTCGTTCTTTCATGGATGCGAGCATAATGCATTGAGCCAATTATGCATCATCTTGCCACTTTTTAAAAGTAGCAATCTCTTCCTCAGAGGCATTGTCGACAACCATTGCAGGGATAGGCGTATTAAGGACATAAGATAGCTTTTCAGCCATGAGAACTTTTCTCAAATTCCTTAACCAATCCATTTAATTTGGTCCGGTTAATTTAGCATCTAATATGCTACGCAGTGATAGTAATTTAGACATTATAAAAATCTGTAATGAAGATCCGAGCTTCCTCAGGTACAAGTTCATCTCCAATGATGTGAATGTAATTGAGATTGCTAATGAAGTTGAACGTGTTGTTATGGTTGAAGAACCCGATGAAAAAAAAATGATGATGAAGAAGAAGATGTCAAGGTTAGACATATTTGTTTGTTTTGTTATGTGATATATGTATTTTGTTTTAATTATTAAATGGTTCTTTATTTTGCGCAGATTGACAATAATAATGACATGCCATCTTTTGACATATTAAGCCAATGTACTGGGAAAGAGATTGTTGTGTATGATGCTGATAAGGTTAGTGTTATAATTATGGGCCATCATTTATTTAAATGTTATTTATATTTTGGTTACCATTTTATAGTGAATTAGTTACTATGATATTGTGTTTTGGTTACCATTATATTGTGATTTGCTCTTATTATATTATGATTTGGTTACTAGTTTATGTTATTGATTACTAATATAACATGTTCATTTTAGTTTGTTGGTTGTTTATGCGATCGGTTGGTTACTATTTTATGTTATTCGAGTTATTAATCGTATATATTTCCTTTTTATGTCAACCTGAAAAAGGGAAGAAAGGTGAAATGTAAGCGGTATGCTCTTGATTTTATGGTTCTCACCACATACAGGACATAGCTAAGTGTGATGAGTTGGAGAAGAGTGTCCACAAAGTCATTTGGTAGACTTGTCGTGAAACTGCAAAGAGTGCCATTTTACTTGGTCTCCATATCTGCAGCTGGCGTTCGGATCGGTGGTTCATCATCTCTTGTAGTGGGTCCGCTTTAGTCAAACACTTCAGACGTTTAAGTGCATTCCCCAAATCATGCATGGAGATGCCTCAAAATTTGAAGAAGCATTGTTTGAAGAATGGTTCAAAATTGGAATAAACAATGAGAAAAAGGTTTGTTTTTGTTGTTAACAATGCTATAGTTTTTTATGAAACAAATAAGTTGTATTATTGTAGTAACATATGGTTAATATTAAATAAATGTTATGGTTACTATTATTTTATATTTCGTTACTATTAGATTATGTTTTTGTTACCTAGTAGTTATGTTTTGATTCTTATGTGATTATGGTTTGGTTATCAGATTAATGTTTAAAATTAATTTGTTGATTAGTTTACTGATTTTGGTATGCTATTTTGGTTACTGTATAATGATGTATTGGTTACTGTCGAATGTTGTATTAGTTCTTGTGTAACATTACATTAATTCTTGAATAATACTTAATTGGTTACTAACTAATGTTGTTTTTAGTTCTTTGATAATATTAAATATTTAATA
Organism: Panax ginseng; assembly: GCA_020205605.1. Classification (NCBI taxonomy): domain Eukaryota; kingdom Viridiplantae; phylum Streptophyta; class Magnoliopsida; order Apiales; family Araliaceae; genus Panax; species Panax ginseng. The sequence continues at coordinate 375,792 of CM035136.1, read as the reverse complement.
AATGTTAATATTAAATAAATGGTGTGGTTACTTATTAAATAAATATTATGGTTACTATTACTTTATATTACGGTTAATATTAGTTTATGTTTTGGTTACCTATTAGTTATGTATTAATTCTTATTTGATTATGGTTATGATTTTAATATTTGTTGGTTAGCATGGTAAATCTTGTTTAAAATTAAGTTGGTTGATTAGTATGTTAATTATAGAGCGTGCAAGTTTGACTTGTAGTAGTGTGTATATTAATACAGAATTGTTAATGTTAGTGTGTATACTAATATTATGTTATTATATTGAAGGACGGACAAATTTCCTCGAAAGAACGATATTATCATGCCTTCTTTTGTATTTGGATCCATTGCAATATCATCGAAGATGTGGTTCTATAAATTAAAGACGACTGGGCAGTGGTTAGACGATGATGTGAGTATTTTTTTTTTAAAATTATGTTTTTGTAGTTGTTTTTACATTATTTAGTTACATTCATCACATACTTGCATTTTCCAACAACTGTTAATATCCTATTAATTTTTTTTTGGCTTAGCACATCAATGTTGCCTTGTATTATTTCCGTAAAATGGCAAGACATTCCGAAAGTGTTCCTATAAGGGTAACGACCACAGATTGTTGGTTTCACAGCAAGATCACCGCTCTTTTCGAGGAGTATACAAAAAAAAATTGTGACAAAATTGTTCTGTCTAGGGAGGGTGATGTTGCTGAATACATACATGGGTTGTTTATGTTAGGTTTGTAATATACATGAACGCAATCAAATTGCAAAAATAAGCGGAAACGTGTAAAATCAGAGTTTTAAAATTTTACAAACCATATACCCGGATCACCCTTTATGCACAATTATTAATTAAACGAAAAAGAAAGAACAAGAATCACACCCTTGAAGATCCGAGCTTCCTCAGGTACAAGTTCATCTCCAATCCTTTTCGCGTTCATCTTGAATCCACCGGGTTTGGTTCTTTCCTTTGATCAACGTTAGCCACCCAAGTGTTTAGCCTCTAGAGGTGATCCACCAAGGAAGAAGAAAGATTCAAGAAGATGGGTGTTTGGCAAAACCCTAGTTTTCTATCTCTATAGAAAAGGAGCGTACTCTCCCAACTATTGGAATTACTTATGTTGTTAAAAGTCAACAACCCCCCACACCCATAATAAGACTCCTCTTATTTATAGATGTGGGCAACCCTCCTTAACAATTAAGGAATTGAGTTTTATTTTAATTAATTAAAATCCTTTAATTAATTAAGCTCCCTAATCTTATTAGGGATAATTAATTAAACTCTTTTAATTAATTTAACCTCCTAATCTTATTAGGAATAAATGAGAGTACTTTTATTAATTAATTTCCAAACTCCTTTAGAATTAAATAATAATAATAGTAATAATAATAATAAGACTCCTCTTATTAATTTATATTTAATATTTCTAAAATATTAAATAATAAATATTAAGCTATTTAATTTATTCTATCACCATAGATTAAATTAAATATACTTAACTTATTATTACGATTATGCCATTAACTTCTTAAATAATTATTCTTCCTTTTTATGGTGTGACCCTTTAGGTTCTCCATATTAAACCTAGGTTGTGAATAAATCAATTAGAACAATTCTAATCTTATTTAAATAAATAAATTAAACGAATAATTTATTTAAATAAATAATATTTATTCTACAATAGGGATAAGCCTCCCAGCGATCAACGACTTTCAGATAATATAGATTTCAACATTAATCATAAAAGAACCTTTGAAATAGTTCCGCATAATTCAATCCTTCCACCATACAATGTCCCAATTAAATATAAGACATGGAATTACTGTTAAGTCTTATTTTATTTAATTATATGTATTTCGATCCTTAAATGCACAACCCTAAATAATATAAATTAGAAACTCCTTTCTAATTTCATTTTGCCTTGGCCAAGGACTACTGGGTTGTCATTTATCGAATCATATATGACATTTCTCTTCGTTTACTAGAAGTGGTAGATTCTTTATTGATCATACATTATCTCCATGTACAACTTATTATACCCAAGCATACCCTTTGATATACCTTAAGGGTCTTAAGGAATAAGTCAAAGTATAACTCATCATACACAAGATACTATGATGATCTCAAGTCCAAGGATCACTTGTACTACTATCACTATAGGAATTCCTATTAACAAGCAAGTAAAACTCCATTAGGTATTCCTTAGCGAGTCACGTTCAGTGAACTTATTCTCTAATAAGCACTACATACTTGCTGCTTTAGTGTCTCCACACAAATGATCGTGAGATCAATCATCCTCATCCAATGAAAGAAACAACGTATGTACCAATCTATCCGGATTCACTAATCCCCAATTTAGTAATCCAACGATTGGGAACTATTTTAGTTTTAAGCTTTCTAAGAATTTAGATCTCATTAGAATGATCATCATCATTATTCTAAAAGCATTGCTTAAAACTATGAGTTTATCACATATTATAAAAACAGCATCATGTAGATAATTAAAAGCCTTTAATAAATTAATACTTTTTTTATTATTAATAAATGAATAAGATTATTACAAAGTATATGCTTTATCATCAAAAATAATTGGCTTGTATGCATACTACTTTCAGTTTATGGATGTCAACAGACCATGGAGGAACGTTGACTATGTGTTGTTCCCAATTCATATGTCATCACCTGACCATTTGTTGTTGTTGTCTTTTGATGTGCATCGTAGGTGTCTAACTGTTTACAATTCTCTACAATCAAAAAGGAAATCCATGCAAACTAAAATATCGATGTTTGTGAGTCAGTACATCTTCCCTATCTACCATGCCTTGAAGTCCGGTTTTTGGAAGGATAGGTCCGACATTGACTTCAAGATGATGATTCCGAAATGTCGCAACAAAGAATTAAGACGATATAATTAAGTTGGAATTTCTTTGAGGCGGTTCTGAACAAGTAGAAGGGTAAGGGTTAAATTGTGTACATTTTTTAATTATTACATATAGGTTGATTTTATTTTTGATTTTTGTTATATGTTGTTTGTTATTTACGTTGATTGTGGGATGTTCATAATTTGTTTTTCTTTGAGCATGTCATTCATCGGAAGTTTGATCAGATTCCTATTCCTTTCCCCATTGCGAAGTATAGAAAAAAGTTATGCCTGAAACTTATATATGCATGCAAGGAACAAGCGGTTGGAGGGCTATAATCGATAGAGAATTTCCGGGAAGATTTGTTCGATTTTGATTAGTTCGGATTTTGTTGTTTTGTCTTTATTAATTTTGTTGTGTATTTTTTTTAAGTTTCGGTGTTATACACAACATTTGTGTATGGTTTATGATTTTTTGAAGTTCATTGGATCTTATGTAGATGTGATTACATATTTGATTATATTAGCATTAATGAAAGAGATATTGTTTGTTGGTTGGTATTTTGTTTCCTTTTAAGTTGTGTTTGTTGAATGTTTTTGAAATATACAGTTGGTAACCAATCATGTATAAAGGGGTAACCAGATAATGAATTGATAGTAACCAGAGAGTTACAAGATTGTATCAGGACATATATCATATGTTAAGTGTACATGTGTTATGTATACATGGGTTTCATAAACTTCAATACCCTTTTAATTACAGGTTGCTGGATATACAGGTTGTTTATGTTGTGGTTACCATTATAAACTGGTATGGTTACTGTTATGAAATTAGGTGGTTATTGTGATGGTTACTGTTATGTAATTATTTGGGTACCATTAAACATTTTTATGGTTACTGTTATGTAATTATTTTGTTTACATTAAAAACTGGTATGGTTACTGTTTATGGTTACTGTCATGTATAAAATGGTAACCAATTATAATTTTGAAATATACAGTTGGTAACCAATCATGTATAAAGGGGTAACCAGATAATGATTTGATAGTAACCAGAGAGTTACAAGATTGTATCAGGACATATGTCATATGTTAAGTGTTCATGTGTTATGTATACATGGGTTTCATAAACTTCAATACCCTTTTAATTACAGGTTGCTGGATATACAAGTTGTTTATGTTGTGGTTACCATTATAAAATGGTATTGTTACTGTTATGAAATTAGGTGGTTACTGTGATGGTTACTGTTATGTAATTATTTGGATACCATTAAACATTGTTATGGTTACTGTTATGTAACTATTTGGTTAAAAATCGGTATGGTTACTGTTATGTTATTAGCTGGTAATTGTTATGGTTACTGTTATGTAATTATGTGGTTACCATTAAAAAATGTTATGGTTACTGTTATGTAATTATGTGGTTACCATTAAAAAATGTTATGGTTACTGTTATGTATTTATTTGATTACTGTTATTGTTAATGTTTCATTGAAATCAGAAATCAATATATAAATGAATAACAATTTTGTTTACTAAACACAATCAAAAATTTTACAAACCAATCGTTTAATGGTTACTCAAAGTAAACAATAATACTTTCATGTATTTACACTCTTAATTTAACTGCACTATATCAGACCCTTTTTAGTGGTCTTAAAACCGGGGGATTACTGCATGTTTTTTTGTTCAGGTCCTTTTTCTCGCTTTTCTTTGCATTTGTTTTGAATTTTGATTTGATTCGTGTTTGTACCTCCCTTTTTTTGGTCTTCCCTTTGGCCTTCTTGTGTTGGGTGGTTTTATACATATGTTTTTTACTTCTTCCGATACATCCCAGGTTTTCTTTGTCATCTAATGGCATGATGGAAATTTGAATATGTCTTGACCAAAGTTGCTTTAGTGTAATTTCTTGAGCAAAAATCATAACAATTTGAAATTTCTCTTGTTCATATATTGAAGACGTCTTGATGGGAAAGGCATCTTATGGTAATTGAAATTTATGGCATATGCATGTCTTTTTGTTCGATGTCCACAATATACTATTTAGAGACATCGTAAGCGGTGAAAATCACTAAATTTGATGTCTCAACCTACAACACCCAATGTATACAATCAGATTAACGACAGACGCCAAATATACAAGAACCAATTAACTAGTACACAATGTTAGTCAACAAGTAACCACCAATATAAAAGAAACAATTATAAATCTCAGTAACATTATAATGTTACATAGTAACTAAGTCAGTATTGATCAGTAATCAGTATAATGTTAGACAGTAACCAAATAAGCATTATACAGTAACCATTATATAATTACACAGTAAGAAATTAAGTAGTAGTTAGTAACCAATATAATGTTGCACATTAAGTAAGTCAACAATAGTATGTAACCAAGTCAGTATTAGTCAGTAATATTATGCAATAAAGATTATAATTTTATCCAATAACCAAGTTTCTGTAGTCAGTATAATGTTACACAGTAACCAACTCAGCAATGACCATTATATGGTTACACAATAACCAAGTCAGCAATAGTCAGTAACCATTATATGATTAAGAGTTGCATCCCAAATATACAATAACCAATTAACTAGTACACAATATTAGTCAATAAGTAACCACCAATATAAAAGAAACAATTATAAATCTCAGTAACATTATAATGTTATATAGTAATTAAGTCAGTATTGATCAGTAAACAATATAATGTTACACAATAACCAAATAAGCATTATATAGTAACCAGTATATAAGTACACAGTAAACAATTCAGTAGTAGTCAGTAACCAATATAATGTTGCACATTAAGTAAGTTAGCATTAGTCTGTAACCAATAAAGATTACAATTCTATCCAGTAACCAAGTTACTGTTAGTTAGTATAATGTTACACAGTAACCAACTCAGCAATAGCCAACAACCATTATATGGTTACACAGTAACCAATTCAGCAATAGTCAGTAACCAATATAATGTTGCACAGTAACCAAGTTAGCATTAGTAAGTAACCAAGTTAGTAATAGTCAGTAGATTGCAAATAAAAATTAGGATGCAATAATTTAAATCGAGTATTAATTACCTTAAGTATCTTTGATTTAAAGATATTAGATTGCAACTTTCTCTCAGCTGTTGTGGAAAGTGTTGTGAATGTTGATATGGTACAACTTGTTTGTTTGTGAAATACCATCTTTGAACCGCATAACGTAGGCATTCACTCATTGTCATAATTGGAAGATCCCCGATAAACTTGATTGCATTGTTAATAGATTCGGCGGTGTTTGAAGTCATTGTTGAGTACCTGCTTACAGTCCCATGGAGCCTGGTGCACCTATCCAACTTGACCTCTTCCTCCAGATATGTCCTTATTCGAGGATCAATGGCATCAAGTTCAGCCATGTGTTTGTTAAATTGTTCAAAAGTTTAAGCTCTACAAACCCCGTTGTAAACCTGTTTAACTTCTTCTCCTTTCTTTTTGAATCTGTTTTTTTATATTTTTTTAGTATATGATATGTGCAGGAACCATGCATGATATCCGAAAACACACAATTCAGTCCTTGTATAATAGCTTTATGTCTGTCTGAAACAATACATTGACCTTCCCTAACTCCACAAGCAATTCTCAAATTTTCGAAAAATCATTTCCAAGACAATTCATTTTCGCTGTCAACAACTGAAAAAGCAATTGGAATAATGTTTCGTTTTGCATCTTATGTGCTTGCTATCAGTAATGTCCCCCCGTAAGTTGATTGTATGAATGTGTCATCAATTACAATGATTGGAAAACAATGGTGCCATGCTTGAATGGATGCTCCAATGGCAAAGAATAGATACTTGAAACGACCATTTGTTTCCAACTCGAGTGGTCGTGATTTAACTCGATATAAAACATCAGCACTATCATTAGAATTACAAGTAGTATACTGTATCCAAATCACTAGTAATCGGTAACCGTTCATGTGGTTAATGGTATACGACTTGTATACTACATTTAGTAACTAAACATGCGTATTAAGGTAACCAAACATGTATAATAACCGCATACAAATGGTCTTAAGATTTAATAACTAAACATGCATAATTGCCTAAAGGTGTATTAGTTCTTTGTGTAATAGTTTATTGTTTCTTTGTATAATGCTTAATTGGTTACTGACTAATGCTATTTTGGTTACTGAATAATATTACTGACTAATACTTGGTAACCAATGCATTATACAGTAACCAGTGTGTTGCATGAAGGTAACCAATACAATATTAATCAGTAAACAATTTATATTGGTAACATTATACCGTGTAGTGATATCTTGGTTACTGTGGAACATCATATTGGTTACTGTCTAATGCTATAAAACCAATAAATGTTTTTAAAGTGTTACCTGGATTTGTTTTCTTCAGCATGTGTAACCATGATGGGATGAGTGAGTAGTCGTGTGGATTTCCTCTCACCTTTTCCAACGCTTTCTCCTTCGATCTCCATGCTTTTTGGTAAAGAGATAGACACATTATATTCGACATCATGTCTTCCACAATATCAGTTGGTGTGTATATTTTCTTCAAATTTGTTAATTTTTGCATTATGCATTCACTGACCAACTCACTATTTGCCTGTATGTGGTCTCCCAACAATACATTGACCGAATAAGTGTGGATATCATTGAATTCTCTCACCTTGAACATACTGGTTTTTCTGAAACTTGATGCTTTCATCTTCCATTTGCAATTTTCATCGATACATTATTTCAAAGACAAAGTCTCTATAACTTGTTCGTTGGACTTTTGTGTTATTCTGCTTTTTTCGATTGAATGCGCCTCATAGCTTGTGAGAGAGGATTTTTTTGTCTGTGTAGGTTTGATGTAATTTTACTTCACGCTCATTCGGATCCGATATTACATCATCATATCGCTCTTCTTCTGCGTATGATTTGTCATATTGTCATCTCGTTGTTGTTCAATAATTTCCATTCAGTAAGTCGATCAAAGATATTGCGTTCCAAATTGCATGATTGGCTTACTTAGTGGAACTAGTCTTTGAATTCCTTGTGTTAATCGATTGGCATTACATCATGAATTGTAGATTCTTCTACATTTGTCAAGTTATGCAAGATCGTCAGGCGTCCCATTCGTAGGTTCAATATCCACAATCGGTGGGAATTTACCTTGTTCATCGATTTTCTACTCATTTCGAGAAAGAATTGTAAGGTTACTTCATCCGATATCTTGATCGGTGGAATATCGCTTCTAATTTGAAATTTGATTGACAATGTTTGTTGCGTTTTTGTGTTCAGCCAGTAATAATGCATCGTGCATATTTTGGTTAGCATTTCTTTGAACGAAATAGTTGATGGAACTAATACGCCGCAGTAACTTCAAATTTGGTGTATTAAATATTATCACCCCCCCGTGTCTTAGTTGAAATAAAGTACACAACCGAATCATCTCCATCATTCGTCAACGAATAAGTAATGGTAAGTAATAAAATCAATGTTAATTTCTAGAACCAATACAATGTTAAACAAGAACCAAGTCAAGATTAGTCAAGAATCAAGTCTTCATCAAGAACCATTATAATGTTACACAAGAAAAAAGTAATTATTAGTCAAGAAACCAATGCAATGGTACACGAGAACCAAATCATTATTAATCAAGAATATATACATAGTGACAAAGAACCAATGTAATGTTAGCGAAGAATTATGTCAAGATTAGTCAAGAACCAAGTCTTCATTAGTAACCATTATAATGTTACACAAGAATAAAGTCATTATTAGTCATAACCAATGCAATGGTACACAAGAGCAATTAATTCATTATTAGTCAATAACCTATGTTGGCCTAAGAACCAATATAATGTTAAAAAAGAACCAAGTCATCATTAACAAGAATCAAGTCTTCATCAAGAACCATTATAATGTTACACATTAACAAAGTCATTATTAGTCAAGAACTCAAAATGCAATGGTACACAAAGAATCAAATTAGTATTAGTCAAGAACATAGTACATAATCGACAAAGAACTAAATGTAATGTTAGCGAAGAATTAAGTCAAAGCATTAGTCAAGAACCAAGTCTTCATTAAGTAACCATTATAATGTTACACAAGAATACCATTATTAGTCAAGAATTAATGCAATGGTATACGATGAGCCAATTCATTATTAGTCAATAATCAATGTAATGGTACACAAAGAACCAAATCATTATTAGTTAGTAATCAATGCAACATTAGTTAGTACCATTATGCATTAACCAATCCAAAGATTAAACAAAGAATATAAACATAGTCGACAAAGAACTAATGTAATGTTTAAGTAACTAAGTCAAAGATTAGTCAAGAACCAAATCTTCATCAAGAACCATTATAATGTTACACAAGAATAAAGTCATTATTAGTCAAGAACTCAATGCAATGGTACATAGTAGTCAATTCATTATTAGTCAAGAACCAATGTAATGGACACAAAGAACAAATCATTATTAACAATGAACCAATGCAACATTAGTTAGTACCATTATGCATTAACCAATCCAAAGATTAAGCGAAGAACATAGACATAGTTAGACAAGAACCAATGTAATGTTAGAAGAACCAATTGCATTTTACATGCAATTACAATCAAAATATTCATATTGCAATCAAAACATTCATTATTCTTACCGTATGACCATTTTAAGTGCAAAAAAAAAATAAGAAAGGTAACCAATATAGTAATTCGTAGTAACAATAGGTAACTATATGATTATAAATTTTAAACTCACATACCTTAGTATTTTTTTATCGAAGTTGATGTTGATCTTGTATTCAACAATCACTGCAAAATTTGGTTACTGATCTTAAAGGCGTTGTTGATTTTGTATGCTATTTTCGATCTTAGAGATGCGTCGCGACAACCGGCTTCGTCTTCTCCGATTACGAGTTTAGTCGCGACAGGATGCTTCCGCTTCAATCACTGCAGTATTTGGTTACTGATCTTAAAGGCGTTGTTGATTTTGTATGCTATTTTCGATCTTAGAGATGCGTCGCGACAACCAGCTTCGTCTTCTCCGATTACGAGTTTAGTCGTGACAGGATGCTTCGTATTTTTGTCTTCTCCATCGTTGATCTGTTGTTCCGATTTCAAAGTTGCATGATTTTAGGGACGGTTAATTTTAAATATGAAATTGGGTAACTGACTTGGATAATGACACGTAATTTTAGGCGCGTTATATTGCTTATATTTTATTTTTGTAATTATGTTGTGTATGTTTTATTTTTGTAATTACTTTCTAAATATTGTATATTAGTGTAAAGGACCCATAAAAAAATATAACCTTAATGAACACATGTTTTTCAGACAGAGGTAAAATATCAAGGTATACTAGCATGTCAAAGGTCAGCTCTATAAGCCCAATAGAATGACAGTAACTCTCAGCACAGCAGCCCAAAAAAGGAAAATTCCTGAGAATTCCACAGCCCAACAGGCCGACATATACTAATAGACTTGTTCCGTTGTTCGTATATATCCTCATTTCTGCCATTTTCACAATCAATCTGAAACCCTAGAAATCTATCTATCTTTGATTTGGTCAGAAGAAAGAGATGGGGAAGCAACCGGTGAAGCTGAAGGCAGTGGTCTACTCACTGTCTCCGTTCCAGCAGAAGGTGATGCCTGGTCTCTGGAACAATATTGCTGGTAAGATCCACCATAAGATCACCGAGAACTGGCTCAGCGCCACTCTCCTCATCGTCCCTGTCCTCGGAACCTACACGTAATTGATATTTCTCCTCTATATATATCTACATGTTTACCTGAATCTCTTATGTTTCTTGTTACATAGATCAAGTTGTGTGCACAGATTCATTTATTAGTAATTGATCAAGTTGTATACTAAGATTCATTTATTAGTAATTTATTTTGTATCTTCTTAAATCTTATAGTGCGTTTGTGGTTGCTACTTGTGGTTTGATACGATTTTGATTTTGATTTTGAATGAAGGGAATTTTGAATTTTGTTGATAAAAATGATGAAATTTATGCATAAACCTGGAACTTATGGGAATGGGATGAAATTTAAAGTCAAAGATTATAAGGGACTGGCTTGGAGGAATTAGCCAATATTAAGAATAAACCGATGTAGGATGGGGTAGGAAGAACGAATAATAGTATTTATCTCCGCAGAGAATCAGTAAAAAACCACACACAAAAGCACACAACTTTAATCTCAAATTTATATATTTAATAATCTCCAAAATAATGAAGCATTACAATGCTTAAATTCAATAGTCAATACTTGGGGACTAAGTAAAAATCCTAATTTAGAAAGTAAACAATCTCCTAACTAAAATCTACTACTATAATAAACTCTCTTAATTGAAATCTACTACTACAATTAAAACTCTCATAATGAAAAGCTATTACTATAACACCTTACTAAATAATTTCATTAATAACACATTTATCTCTAAATAACAATACAAAATTAATAATAAATTTATTAAATTTCTTCTTCCGTACCGCATCATTCTCCTCGCCTTTGAAAAAAACTAGTCATCGAGTTTTGAAATATCGTAGAATAATAAATCACGACTCGAGAGATGTCTTCCAACAAAACATTCGCATGCGATATTTTAATGTCATTAGCACAATTTTCGGTAATAACTGTCATAATATAGAAATTTGAAGTAGCTTGGGACTTGAATGTATCAACCGAAAAGAGAAAATCAACATGGTTGACCTCAACTTTATCTTCATTGATGTTTTCGCATTTGGGGTCAAACTTAACTTCAATTTTACTCACTGCAAACCATCTCTGAAAGTTGTTCAACACACTTAACTTCCGCATCATGTTTCTCACAAGCATCAATATGGGAGAATATTTACTCTTTTTTATCCTCACAAATTTCATATTGGTTATTGAGACGTGTAATTATTGTGAGACAACCATCAATTATCTTGTAAGAATCCTCTTGTGAACGCGTCTCTTTAGTTGAACAAACACGATTAGGATGAACATTTTCTTGTGCTTGAACAAAATATGGACGAACAAAGCATGTGGTTATGTACTTGTAATGTGACTTTAAATTTGTTAAGACTTGTTTCAGAAAGTGCAAGCTCATCTCATAATTTCCAATACTCGGCACTATACGGGACACAAGACCATTTTAGTTGCTCGCATATGACCAAAGTTTGATGCTCAAGTTGCTTTATCTTAGCCCAAAGAAAGTCTTGTTAGACGTGGAAGACATTGTATATATGTAGAGGGGCTTAATTGAAAATTTTAAAAACTTTAGGGGTTGAATTGAAAGTTTTACAAACTGTGGGGGCGTAATTGAAAATTTCAGAAACTAATGGGGCTGATTTGAAAATTTCAGAAACTTAGGTGGTACCAAACTGTAATTTGGCAAAAGAAGAAAATCTGATGAACATTGTTGAATAGTAAAGCTTAATATTTTTTTTTTGGAATAGATTGAGACTACGACGATTACGATTCCTGCTACAGATCGTGCTTTCGTCTTGAAAAATTGTTGCTTACGTCTTGAAAAATTGTTGTCAATTCTCTAGCGAACTTTGACAATTTGCCGTCGGAGTTGCAGAGTTGTGTGAAGATTGTGAGCGGCGGTGCAGAGCTGTCCTTGAATGAGGCGGAGATAGTGGTAGTGGCGTTGGATTTCGATGGGGATGGATTGTTGGGTTTGGAGGACTTTGCCAAGATTATTGAAGGAAGCGTCGGAGGACGAGGAGTTGACGGTGGCGTTTGGGATGTACACGGCGGTGGGAACCAAAGAAACCCATCTTTGAATTTGATTGTTTTGGGCAAGATTTAAATTTCCTGGACTAAACAAATCTTGAATATATAAAACTAGTTTTTTCTTTTTTTGTTCTTGTTGGGGATCTAATTAATATATATTTGGGTTTGGGTTGATCAATATCATAGGCCATAAATAACCTAATTAAATAAGGAAATAAAACTACTGCCTTAAATTATTACTCCCTCCGTCCCATGATAAAAGTCCTTATTACTATTTTGGGTAGTCTCATGTTAAATGTTCATTTTCCTTTAATAACCAAACTTTTACACATATTTTCCTATTATACATGTAACATTAAATATCTCATACTTTTCTTATTCTAATTCTCTCTCCATATTTAATGACATTATTATGGACAATTTTGTCATTTCATTCATCTTCTTAATATGCGTGAAAAGTCCACCAACACTTTTATCCTGGGATGAAGGGAGTAATATTCTAGAGTATTCTACTAATATAATTAAATATATCATAATACTATCTACTAAATAAACTAATTACATTGAAAAAATTATCCATAAATAATATTCCCTGTGTCCTATAATAAACGTCTTGATTTGACTTTCATGGTCAAAGTGACCATTTTTAAAATTAATAAATCTTTTAAAAAATCAAAATATGTGCCAAGTGATTATGATCATAATAAACTACAGAGAATTTACTACAAGTGTCAAGTTTCGGAATTTGAAAATTTTATATAAATATTTTTAATTAATGATTCTAAAAATTGTTAATTTGACCATAAAAGTCAAATTAGGACCTTTAGTATGGGATGGGGGGAGTAATATATATAATAACTTAATAATATTAAATTTCTTTTGCTTCCATCCTTGTCATTCTCCTCTTCTTTGAAAAAATTTGTCCTCGTGTTTTGAATAATCCACATTCCACGAACCGAACTCCAAACATGCAAGAAAATTTTGTTGTCCTTGTAGACATATTGATATGTAGAAAACATCGAGTGAATTTCTTTGTATTGCTTCTGGTTGGAGCTCTTGTTATCGATAACTTGATGGTAGGTTTCATATGGAATATCAAGTTGCTTTGGAATACATCATCAACTTCATCTTCTTTTGACTTGTCATTAAGTTGCGGGATTTCTATCCAATTAGTGTCATTAGCATTGAGCATCTCTATCAATTGTGATTCCTTAGTCATCGCTGTTGAAATTCTCGACCAGACTTGTGTAGTTGAAGTAAAGCATTTATTGATTCCGTTAAGGATTTCATTTGGGCCTCTAAAAATCAATTCTTACACTATAACTTTTGGACATCTCCTCCATCTTAGATACAAGTTCAGCATCAGTAAACATGATTTTGCAAAGAAAATAAAACAAGACACTGTTTTTTTTCTCAGGGGCACAAGTGCAAGAAAAATATCGATTTAGGGACTGATTTGAAAATTTCAGAAACTTTGCAGGCTGATTTGAAACTTTCAAAAACTTTGGGGCTGATTTGAAAATTTCAGAAACTTTGGGGGCAGAGTTGAAAGTTTTAGAAACCTTAGGGTACCGATCTGTAATTTTGTCATGGATGAACAGTTGCACTACGGTAGCAGATTTTTTGTTATTTTAGGATTAAAAAAATTGGGATAGATTCGAGACTACGTTGTCGTTTCGGATATTGTTGTCGACTCTATCGAACTTCGACAATTGATGGAGGCAATTAGGGTAGGAAGGAATTGGGTGAAATTAAAATACATTAAGAACTTTTGGCAACACAAGAATGAAAGAAAGAATAACTTTTGGCATCACAAGAATGAATGAAAGAAAGATTAAAAGGTGATAAAAGAGGCTAAAAGCTACCAACACAAGGTTTAAAATTCAATAATAATGGATTACAACTGTTTTTATGTGAATAGGGAAAACCCTAATACTTGGAGGCTAATTAAAATATGAAGTAACTTAATTAAATAAGAAAATAAAATCTAGTAATTATATACTACCTTAAATAATTAATATTCTAGAGTATTCTACTAATATAATTAAATATATCCTGATAATTAAATATATCCTCCTAATAATATTTTTTTAAAAATTGCTTCCATAGTCTTCAGTTTTCCTTTTTTCCTGTTCCTGATTAAATTCAGATATAGGTTGCTAATTTGCTAGTGACAGTGTTGTTGCATTATTTCAGGTTTGCAAAATGACATGGTAATATCAATGTTATTTCACTACATGTGATTTATCTTAATTATGTTTTAGGGTGCTTTTGACAAACACTACTTTTATTTATGTATGGATGTGACGGTATTTATACCTATAATTTTTATATATATTTTTAAATTGAATGTGGTAATAATGTTTATAACTAGTAGTTTTTTCCTTGGACCTTTTTGTGCTTGCAGCTACGTCCAGAACTACAAGGAAAAGGAGAAGTTGGAGCACAGGTACTGAAGTTCTGGTATCCACACCCTTGAGGGGAAAAGAAGTATCATTATTTATCATTTCCATACAGAAATTCATATTTTGTAGTTGTCCTTGCAAATAAGCTTGAGTATCGACTGCAGCTGCAATTACTGTACCTTTTGCTACTCAAAATTTTTATTTTGTTGCCGTTGGCATTTGGAAAAAAAGTTCGAGGGTTTAACTCTTTATTAGTCTGATTTTATTGTAAAATCTTGGGAAACAATGTACTCCATTCTGCTTATGACCTTGATTGCCAAGAAAGAGGTGCGGTGCCTTGAGTTATAGTACATGTATTTTTTATATTCTAAAGAACTGCATACTATTGGAGTTGCTGCGGAGCATGCTAAATTCCTATTCATCTTAAGCATACTATTGGAGTTGCTGCGGAGCATACTAAATTTTTATTTTGCTGTTTTGTTTTATATTACGTCTTTTTTATATTCTAAAGAACTGTATACTATTGGAGTTGCTGCAGTGTTCTGAATCAGCATGCTAAACTCCTATTCATCTTAAACATACTAATTCCAAATTGCAAATGAAACCATTTCGTTTAGGTGGTGTTTGACAAATTCAAAATTGCATGTGAAATTGTTTATGATAAACAATTTCACGTGCAATTTAAATAATTTTATGTAATTTAAATTAATAATTTAACATCACATTATTAAATACCACTTTGATAACACAACTAAGTAGAACTTGATAATTATTATTTATTATCGGCTTACATATGACATTTTTTTCACGTTCACTATAAAGTAGTTCATTGCCTGAGAATGGAACAAACAAGTTACAAGAAGCCTGAGAATGAAACAAACAAGTTGCAAGAAGTTTATATTAACGAATTAACATCATAACATTAATTTGCAAACCAAAACAAGCTCAGTAGTACATATTTGGTGGGTATTTAGTGGGGTTAATTAAATTTCGAAAGACAATAATACATTTGAAAAAAAACATGATGCGATTTCCATTTTATGCATGCGATTTTGGCCAATAACCAAACTCAAACCGTAAATTCGGTTTTTCAACTCATATAAAATCGTCGCATACGCCGGAACCGTTGGTGCGGTTTTAATTAATGCGGTTTGTGCGATTTTTGGTGCGATTTTGGAGATAATTTGGTTTAAGCCCTAATACTAATCATTAAGGAAGAATTACATTTATTAGTACTTTTTTAGAAATAATTACAAAAATCATACACCTATAAAATAATTACAAAAATATTACACTTTTCCATATTTATTTACAATAATAGTGCAATTAGGATTCCTTAATTTAAGGGATTAGTATTAATGGGCTGATATGGCAAATCTGGTGGGTTTTTTTTAAACGCGTGAAATCTTCTTCTTCTTCTTCCTTCTTTTTCTCCCAACTCCCATATCCTTTGTTCTGGTATTTCTCTCTCTAAAATCTTCTTCTTCTTCTTCTTCTTCTTCTTATTCTTCTTCTCCTTCTTCTCTCCGCACGCGTGAAATCTTCTTCTTCTTCTTCCTTATTTTTCTCCCAACTCCCATATCCTTTGTTCCGGTATTTCTCTCTCTAAAATTTTCTTCTTCTTCTCTCCGCCCTTAATATTTCTCTCACTCCTCTTGAAGCCACTCGTCGTCAACGGACTGAATCTACTTCTTCAGACGATGGAGTTTTTGCTTTGGTAGAACCGCCTCCTTTTGGAACCTACCATGCGATATGTACATGGTTGAAGTGATGTTGTCATACTACGAGTTTGTACTTTCAGCGACATTTTGTTTATGTTAATTTTTTTATCAAGGAATTTTTTCTTATCTCTACTATGATTGGGTTATTTGCGATAGACATCATTTAACAAAGATAATATTTGCTAAAGTGGATAATTATTTTAAAATTGTTTAGACTCTTAACATATCTAGTCTGCTTTTGAATGATCATGATTGTCTCATCTTCATTTTGTCATTTTACTTCTGTATCATATACTGATACAAGACCAATTTATGGGGGCTTGATGTAATGCTTACGTTGTAGCTTCAAGTAATAAAAAATAGATACTATCATATAACTGTTTGGTTACTTCTGCATTATGTTTTGGTTACTGTTAGCTTGAAATTTGGATACCATTTTTGTTACCTTGATTTGATATTTTGGTTACTTTTTTATGTTGTTATGGTTACCGTGTATTTGCTTAGTATATATGGTCGATTAAACCGATTTTTTGGTGTACATGTTGTTTATGTATTGGTTACCATTAAAACATGTTTTGTTCTTATCATATAAATATTTGGTTACTTCTTTAGTATGTTTTTGTCATCGTTATTTTCTCGATTTGGATTCCATTTTGTTTCCTTGAGTTGGGATTTTGTTTCCATTCGTGTTCCCTCAATTTGGGATTTTGGTTACTTTTTTTATGTTATTTTGGTTACCTTGTATTTGCTTAGTATACATTGGTTGACTAAACTGGATTTGGTCTACATGTTTTTTTTGTGTTGGTTACCATTAAAACATGGTTTGGTTACTGTCATATAACTATTCGGTTACTTTTTAGTATGGTTAAACCATGTATTTTCTTAGTATACATTGATGTATTATTTTTGTAAATTCCTTCAGATATCTTCTACAAGGTTTATGTTCTTCTAGTTCTACTTTCATTTCCACAAATACATCCTACATGGGCCTCTATTCACTAATCCCAATGTATTTTTCTTCCTCCCAACAGGTTCATAATGTAGAAGTCGTTTCTAGAGAATGAGAGCAGCCATGAAGAAGAAAGTAGCAGCAGCAGGCAAAAAGCTCAAGTTTCAGGAAGATTTGTACCAGATTTTGATTTGTTCGATTGTCGTTGTCTTGTCCTTCTGAATTGTGTTTCGTTCTTTGATTTTTGTTGGATATCCATAACCATTTGTTATGGTTAGTGAGTATGTAATATTTTATTGGAGCTTATGTAAATGGAATTACATATTTGATTATATAATCAATTATTTGACATTGTTTGCTGGTTCGTATTAAGTTGTGTTTGATACATTATTTGAAAGGTGCAGTTGGTAACCAAACATGCATAGAAGGGTATCCATTTTATTTTCTGGTAGTAACCAGATAGTTACAAACTTGTTATCAGGACATATATCAAATGTTAAATATACATGTGAGAGTATACATGGGTTGCCTAAACTGGGTTGGATATACAGGTTGTTTCTGTTTTGGTTACCATTAAAACATGTTCTAGTTACTTTTCATATAACTATTTGGTTACTTTTTATTTTGTTTTGCTATTTGTTACCTTATGGTTTGGCTACTATTATTGTGCCTCAATGTGGAATTTTTTGTTTGTTATTATTTTTATTCTGGTTAATATGTAATTGTTTAGTATACATGGATTGCCTAAACTGGGTTTCATTACATGAAATTTATGTTTTAGTTACCATTAAAACCTATTCTGGTTACTATCATACAATTATGTGGTTACTGTTTTATTATGTTACATTATGGTTACTGTTATTAGTAAGCAGGTAGTTACAACCTTGTATCAGGACAAACATCAATCGTTAAATGTATATGTGAGAGTTTTTATTTATATATATGGTTACTTATAGATCTCATATTAAAATAAAAATAGTTTGAGAGGTGCAGTTGGTATCCAAACATGCATATAAGGGTAACCATTTTAGTTTTTGTTAGTAACCAATAATTAAAAACTTATATCGTAACAGCTTATCAAGTGCTTAAATATATATGTGAGGGTTCCCATTTATCTAGGTGATGGATACTTTTAAATTACATAGTTATAAAAGTTATTTGGAAATGGTACATGCCATTGGTAACTAAATATGAATATAGAGGTAACCATTTTATTTTTGATGGATAACCAAATTTACATAAAAATATTTCGTATCAGCTTACTAATTGTTCAATGTATATGTTTACTTTATATTGATAACTCATGATGGAATCAAAATTAAAATATTAATCAACATCAATTTTGGTTATTGTTTCACCAACAAAAATGTTACCAACCATGTGGTTAATAGTTACTAGCAAAGAAACAATTATATATTCTCGTAACAATTAAATTTATTGTATTGATTCATGTCAATAGCCATTGTCTAACAACTGAATAAACATTGTAAAGTAACCAAATCAATATTAGACAGTAACCAAATTACATAATCTTAGTAACCAGAAAATAAACCAAATTTTTACATGCAATTTTGAAGGCCTAAATGATGGAATTCGACCAACAAACCCTGCAGTTCACCACCAAAGCTAGTGATTTTTGATCGTTGACCCGTTTTCAATGAAATTAGGATCTGAAAAGGCCAAAATCCGACACTCCAAACTTGACAGAAATTGTCAAATTGTTACTGCAACCAAATAAATATTATACTGTAACCAATTAAATAGTATACAACAACCAATATATATAATCAGATTAGCAGTTGTATGAAGGTAACCAATGTAGTCAATGAGTAACCACCAATATAAAAGAAACAATTATAAACCCAATAACAAAGATAGAGTAACCAAATAAACACCTTACAATATCTAAATACATATTATATATAGTAACCAAGATATATGTAATTAGTAGCCAAGATTATAAAAATATTTTTACATTCATTTTACAACCAAAATAATCAAGAATGACTTTGTTACAAATTAAAGACTAACAGATGTATGAAGGTACTTACCAATGTAATTAATCAAGAACCATCAATATAAAATAATCACTATAAAACACAAGAATATAATGCAAAGAAACCATGATAATATTACACAAGAACCAAGTCAAAGATTATATACTAACCAAATCCAAATTAGATAAAGAACTCAACATATATTTACTTAGTATACACAAGATAAATACATTCTGCATTGCATTTTATAATAAAAAATAACTAGTATAATTTGTTTGTTACCAACTAAAGGCAAATTTTTGTAAGAATGTAACCAATGTAGCTAACAAGTAACCATTAATATAAAAAACATAAGTATAAGTGTACATTAATATGCTTCAGCAACCAATATTACAAAGAACTAATTAATCATTACACAGTAATTAAGTTTGCATTAGTCAAGAATCAAGTCAAGATTAGTTAGTAATCAAGTCAAGACTATAATTTTACAAAGTAACCAAGTCAAAGATTAATAGATTGTATAAAGGTAACCAATATATATAATCAGATTAACAGTTGTATAAAGGTAACTAATGTAGTCAATAAGTAACCACCAATATAAAAGAAACAATTATAAATTATAATAACATTATACAGTAACCAAATAAACACCTTACAGTATCTAAATACATATTAGTCCAAGAATCAATATATATGGTAATATTACTGTTAGCTTATGGTCTGTAAAGTAACCAACTCAATGTCGATAAAGAACTATACTACATAATGTTAGTAATCAGAACATGAACTGGGGGTAATATTATGCAGTAACCATTGCAATTTTACACAGTAACCAAGTCAGCATTATATACTAACCAAATTTAGATTAGATAAAGAACTAACATTCACGAGGAACCAATATATATGGTAATATTACTGTTAGTTTATGGTCTGTAAAGTAACCACCAATATAAAAGAAATAATTATAATCCACAATAACATTATACAGTAACCAAATAAACACCTTACAAAGATCTAAATACATATTAGACAAAGAACTAATATATATGGTAATATTACTGTTAGCTTATGGTCTGTAAAGTAACCATCACAATGTCAGAAGAACATGAACTGGGGGTAACATTATGCAGTAACCATTGTAATTTTACACAGTAACCAAGTTAGCATTATATACTAACCAAATCCAGTTAGACAAGAATCAACAAATTGTAAAGGTAACCAATGTATTTAATAAGTAATCATTAATATAAAAAATATCGGTAGAATAATGTTTAAAATTATAAAGCAAGCATATAAACATTATACATCAACCAAATTAATAATAAACAAGAACTAAATCAATAATAAATAAAGAATCAATTTATATGTATTTAGTAACTAGAGTATAAAACATATTTTAAAATGCATTTTGCATTCAAAACATTCATTATTCTCGACTTTGTGACCATTTAAAGAGCGAAAAAAGTTGAGAAAGGTAACCAATAGATTTAATACGTAGTAAACACGGGGGTAACACTATGCATATAAATTGAAACTCAAATACCTCAGATACAAAATTGTAACGAATCAACAATCAAGATGCAAGACGATCAACAATCAGATCTTGAAGTTGTTGTTGATCTTTTATGTTTTTCTTCGATTTCAGAGTTGCGTCGCGACAAGAGATTTCTTCTTCTCCGGTAGATATGTCGTTGATCTGTTCTTCTCCGATCTCAGAATTGCTGTCGATCTCAGCGTGCCGTCGCGACAAAAATTTTCGTCTTCTCCGATCTCAGTATGTCGTGCCGTAAGATTTGGATTTCTCCAATATCAAAGTCATGTGTTCGCATTCAAATTGCTTAAATGTAGGAGCGTTGTTCGCTTAGGTTGCTTGAATATAGGACTGATTTTATCAATTTTATATTGTGTTGTTTTATTTTTGTAATTATGTTGTGTGTGTTTTATTTTTATAATTACTTTCTAATTATTATATATTAATGTTAAGGATCCAATCATTAAATCCCATTGACTGCAAAGTTTTCTGTTTTGTTTTATTGACTTGTATTTCCAGCCTTTAGTTTACCAGCGCAAATAATTATTATTCTAGTACTTGATCAACATTTTACATTTACATTGGTGGAATGACAAATTTGACACTAATTGTGTTTGATAAATCTTGAAATTAAGATCTGGATGATTATGATGTCTTAATAAATTAGATCATCTGAATGGTTATGAGGTCTGAATCTAAAAAATTATTTGATAACTAAAAAGTAAGTTGTTTCTTAATGACACTATTTTATCATTTTAAAGGATAAAATTTTATTTAATAATTTTAAATATTCAATTTAATAAAAATGAGTGCATAATATTGTTTAATATATTTATATAAAAAAAATACCAAAAAAAATTCATTAAGAGGTACCTCTTAATTATTAACCTCTTAATTATTAAGATTTCATTTTCTGTCTCACCGATTAAGAGGCATTCAGAAGTAACAAAAAACAAAATAAACAGCATCATGCCTCTTAGCGAATAAGAAATAGTCCATTAAGAAATAATCAAATGTAAATAAACAGCATAAGATATCATTTCTATATTTTGAGAGATTGTAAACTAACATTTATATAATATAAATTTCTAGAAGCAGATTACCCACTATGAAAAGGGGTCTATTTAAGCAACTAACAGTACGTTTGAAAGTTAAATGTATTATAATTTTTCTTTGTCCAAGTTTGTTTGTATGTTTTAGAAAGGAAAGGAAGTAAAAATATTTTTATTTTTAAACTACATTATTATTACACTTTTCTTACATATCAATATAATAAATGACATAATTTATTTTAAAAAGTTACTTTAGGTAATAAATTATTTAACCTTTTCATACCTCCAAATCCTGAAAAAAAAAAATTGGGCCCAAAAAAAAAAACTTTACCGCCAAATCCTTTTTCTTCCTGGAAAAAAAATTCACAAACAAAAAATTTAGATAAATTTTAATTTTTTTCCCTTCCCTTACTTCCGTCCCCCTAAATAAAAAACTTACACAGTATAAAAGACATGTAATCAAACATTACAAATGTTTTATACCACCAGGTACAAGGATGTTGATCCCTTGGTTATTACCCATAGAATAAGGCTTGTAGAATATAGAGAAACAAAATAAACCCCCAAGAATTACAACACAAAAACAAACCATACAATATTAATAAGAATACATAGTATTAATAACTGCAAGTACCAACAAGAAAATAGGAGAACAAGCCGTACAATATTAATAAGAATCCATAGTATTAATAACTGCAAGTAATAATAAGAAAATAGAAACCATAGTGCAATACTGGCTTGAAACCAAAACCTTCCCAAAAGGAAAATAACTCGAGAAACATTGATAATGCAAGTACACTGGGTCCCAAAGATTCAATTCAACAGGAGCATATAAGTTGCCTGAAAACATCCACATCCCTAAGCAGTTACTGCGTCAATAAATGCTCTCCCAGGCTGTCGACGTGCAAGAGGTCCATGGCATCCCAGAAGCTGCATAAATCAAATCTAGTAACATGAGAATCCTTTTATGAAATAATTACCAAAACATTAAGGACATGTAACAACTGAATAGTAGATCCATAGTCAATGTCCTAAATTTTGCATTTGCCATCTGCTGAAGTGAAATTCTTATGGGCAGAGGTAGTGGGTCGGATGTATGTTAAGTAAAAATTGAAATGTAACAATCTCAATACGCAACCAGGACTGCTGCACAGAATCAAATATTCTTATTTTGGCAAAAACTAACCTTCGCATTAACACCATCTGGAAGAATGCGGTTTTCGGCCTTCCACTTCACATAGTCAGTACGGCTAAATTTGGTGAAGCCCCTGAGTGGTCAAGTAGATGAAATATATTAGACATTTTACAAATTAAAAGTAAACCAACAAATAATAATAAAGAAATCACAAGCAAGACATTTTATATTGTTGAACCTGAAATATATGTTTGATAGCAACATATAAATATTGTTGGGCACTTGCGCAAGGGCAAGGTGAAATTTCTAAAACGCATACCATTTCCTGCTGACTATTATCTTTTGACGACCAGGGAACTTGAACTTTGCACGACGCAATGCCTCCTGAGCATGATGGCTGTTCGAGTCTCTGCAACGGACTGAGAGGAGCACCTGGCCAATGCTGACCCGGGCACAGGTTCCCTGAGGCTTACCAAAAGCTCCCCTCATGCCTGTCTGGAGCCTATCAGCCCCAGCACATGACAACATCTTGTTGATACGAAGCACATGGAAAGGGTGAACCCTGACCCTCAAATGGAAAGCATCCTTGCCAGCAAACTTGGTCATGTACTTGTTACAAGCAATACGGGCAGCTTCCAAAGCCTCGCTAGAAACATTCTCCTTTTCCCAACTGACCAAATGAACACAGAACGGAAATTCATCAACACCTTTTTTTTTCATTCCAACATCATAAATCCTAATCTTTGGATCTGGCACACCACGGCAGTACCGAGACTTTGGATAAGGCTTGTTCTTGATCTGGCGATAACACCTTGCAGGTCCTGGAGAAATAAAAATAATTCCATTAAAAATACTTCAGCCCAACATTCTATTGAGAAAAAAAACAGTTAATAAGCAAAACAAATGCTATGCAATATAAAACTGGCAAGTACACAGAGACAAAGACACACATTGATGACCAACTAAAATCACTTGCAGTGATTGCAAGTTTGGAGGGGGGAGAAAAGAAAGAAATTTAAAACTTAGAGAAAAGAGGGTGAAAGAAAGGTAATTTAATTTCTTTCCTTGTGCTTGTGAGTTTTGGAAGGAAATTTTAACTGAAAAGAGTATATTATTATTTTACCCTTATGAGATTACATTTGAGAATTACTATGAGAATTATTATAAGGATAGTTTTGGTATTTAAGCATGCTATTTAAGTCTATTTATTCCTTCTAAACCATCCCAAGTTTAAGAGAAATTTTTAAATTAACTCTCAGCTTTTCTTCTCTCCTCAAAAAACTTGCAAACAAGGGACTTTTGATCTCTTCCCTAAGTTTCCCTCATTTTCGTTTATTTTCCTTCCTTTTTAAAACTCACAAACACAGTGTTAAACTTTTATAACTATAACAGGCTTCTCCTATTGCATTAGGCCAAGGGTAACAAGAAATCATTAATGCAACTGAAATACTCCATCAGTTGAATTTGAGTGTCATCTTGAAAACAACAGACTTCAGCACGATTTTAAGGCAACCAAACAACATAGTTAAAGTTTATAGTTTATAAAATTATATTATAGAATCTAAAGCGAAATTTAAATCATAGTTATATCCACACGGTTCCAAACATGATATTCAAATTAGAACAGCATATTTCACACAAAAAGAGAGACCCAGAACCTCTGAACTCAGGCCACAACAGGGCCAACAAAAAGCCCCAAGAAGTCTACAATTACTAAACTAAATTTCTCCAAATAAGTACTTATAATCCAAGACATCAACAACCACCAAGAAGTTCAAATTGAAAAAGTATGAAAAACAATAACGTCAATTAAAAAATTGCCAAGTATTAGATAATACCAGTTAACACCCCAAAATAATGGAATAAGTAGGTATAAATGGAAAAGCATTTTAACAAGGTGGTGTAAATGACAACTTCCCTCTATGATTGATATAATTAATAAACAGTCTGTAGAAATAAAGCTATAATCTCATAAATTTATTTAAATGAAAAAAAAAGTAAATGTTATTCTTGAACTGTAATAAAACTCAACTTTTTCTTCCTTTTTTCTTGACAACTAACTACAAATTCTACACTTCATTAGTTAATCAATACAAAACCACAGTATTCATCAAAACTATTTCTAAAAAAATCAATTCTCCAAGTAGCAGCAGAAATTGAAATTAACCTTTGTTGTAACTTCAATATATAATTGCGGGAAGGAGAGCAAATGAACTCAAATATACACAAAATTCTATAACTCCAGACCATGAAAGGAGTACTATAACATATATATATTATAGAATTAGCAAGTCCCTCAACAAAACGAGCTGAGAAATTTGATAAGCTCCTCCTTGAGCTTGTAATAGCAAACCCCATTAATATCACGATTATACACGTATAATCTTATGATTTCAGGTTGCAAAATAAAATAAAATTACTTCCTAGAAATTCACCTCGTATACATACATAAATATATATACATATAGTTTTCCAAAATACATTAGTTACACTATATATCGAGAGAGAGAGAGACGTACTTCTTCCCATGGCGAGCTTTCTGTGGTTTTATTGCGGCTCCTAACGGAAAACAAACCCTAGAAAAGGGTGCGAAATGAGGATTATATATACTCCCGAAGCAGAGACTCAATTTTGCAACTTGTTTGGGCGGCGTCAAATTACGTATGGGCTTAGGTCATCATAATATGGCAGCTGGGCCTCTCTGACAAAATGGGCTTTTAAAGTCTAGATCCTCACGTTTTTCAAAACAAAACTACTTCACAAATTTCATTAAATGGTCAAATTGTCCCAAAACATAGTCCTTCTAGGGGGACAGGCGTTTTCCGACCGGGGTAGTGACCGGCCGAATTTTTTTATTTTTTTTTTATTTTTGACTATAAAATAATTAATGTGATTTATTAGAATTGAAATTTTTAAAAAATACAGTGATTTAGGTATTTTTTTGGATACATGTAACAAACATGGTTATACAGTCTATACAACCCTATTTTTTACGTGTATCCAAATGACACCTAAATCACTGTATTTTATAAAAATTTCAGTTCCAATAAATCACATTAATTATTTTATAGTCAAAAGCAAAAAAAAAAATTAAATAAATAAATTCCGGCCGGTCACTACCCCGGTTGGAAAAAGCCGATCCCCCTAGACTTTTTCCTACTAACAAATTGGGGGGGCGTCCGGTGCTGCTTAACGACCGGTACGTCCGGTGCAACCTTTTTTTTTTTTTTACCACAATAATGAGAATAAAAAAATATTACAGTGTTTTTTCAATAAAAATGTATTTTTTTTTATAATTTTTTGTTCAAACTTGTTCTATTATTTTTTATTCTCATAATTGTGATTAAAAAAAATAATAAAAAAATAACGCTTGATAACCGAATCTGCATCGATCGTTAAGTTTTATTACGACCGCCCAACCCCCTACTAACACCCAGGGGAAAAAAAGGTTAAAATTTGATACACTAAACTAACTTAACTGTATACAAGAGTAATATAACACGTTATTAAAATAATAATATTAAATAAAAGTATTTTATTAATAAAGATTATAACAAGATTTGTTTCACTCAAATTTTTTTATTAGAAGACCAATAACATCCTTATATATAAAATTACTTATGAAGATCGATTTGGAATCAATCCTTAATGCATAAAAGTACATATGGAGATCAATTTAAAAACATATTCTGTTAAGAATAAATGTAAGCATACTAATTTATATATATATTTTAATTTGCATGCATAATTTTTACATCCATGAATGTAATGTTTTGTCTTCCTAAAGCAAATAGCAAGACACATCTTTTGATTAATTTTCTGCTATATATGTATGTCAAACGTTAGATGCATATGTAATATTTGGTATGCATGTACAACTAATTCAGTCTTACCAATCCCTTCAAAATCTAGGGTCGATTGCATGTTAACATTTAGGGGCGTTTGTTTTGGTATGAATAGCTGAATCGGTAAGATGGATGAGTTGAAGCCTGAATGGCTAAGTCAGATTTATTTAGCGGAATGAAGTAAAAAAAAAATTAATAAATTTTAAAAAAATATTAACTATTATATTAATTAATATTAAATAAATTTACAATAATTTTGATTTTTTTTCAGAGGGGTAAAATAATAAAGTTTTGTCATTCAAATATTTCAGACATGTCAATTATAAAACAAATTTTTTCATTCAGATTCAGTTTATTCAGATTCAAATTCATTCAATTTTTATCAAACATTCCCTGCAAATAAAATATATACACCGGGCAAGTAGTTAGAAGAGGGGGCAAGGAGAAGAATTCTCTTCAAAATTAGCTATTGTAGGGGTTGTGTTAATGTAATTGGTACAAACGGCCATACGCTGCAACATTTCAAGAAATTTGGCGTAGGGTGAAGTAGCAACTACACGCACACGGGATATATCAACACTCAAAACAGAACTGCTCAATCTATCTATTATAGTTGAAACTTGTGGCTTATAACTATGAAACAGGCCAAGTGCGGAGTGAGGAAGCGAACTGCAGCACCAGCACGGGCCACGCCAGTACAGAGTTATGAGTGGCTCGGGACGCGCCATGTTCGGTGGAAGTTTTGGAGTATCGGTGCGGGACACGCAGGTGAGAGCGCGGGGCACGCTAGTATCAGTTCAAGTTCTGGAATACTGGCGCGGGGCGCACCGATCGGCGGACATCAGTTTTAATGGTTTGATTTTCGAATGACATTAGGGGTATTTAGACTATAATGTAAATTAGGGTTGAAATAGAATTATTAGTTATAAATACTATCTATTGTAAATCCTATGAAACTGAATCAAGTTGATTAGCAAAAAGAACGCCTCCTGTAGACTATTCATATTAGGGAACCACGTAATTCTCTGTGTTAATTCTTTATTGTCGTGTGTGTGATCTAATTCTAACAATTATATATGTAACTACAAGAATGTAGACTGTACATATACATATCGAAAACCACAACATCGTCCACGTTTTATATAGTACACTACTTCTATGAAGGTGTAATGTATGTATCAACGTGAGTATTATGGGATTGCCACAAATCTCTTGAGCCACATTAATTACATGTTCGGAATTGCACTTTAGGTCGTGAACCAAAAATCATTCCAAGAAAAAAGAATATCATCATCTAGGTGTAATGGTAGGAATAACTCCGCTAACAAGGTCACTCCCAGAGACTTCTGATGAAATGTAGGGACTTTTCATTGTATAGGATGAAGATTGTGCAGATACAACCTTTCCTGGGTCCGTGGTTGATGAATTTGTTGATCTGGTATCAGACTCGGGCATCATAAGCCATATCCTTTCGAGCTCCCGAACCACTTCTGCCATTGAAGGCCGAGCATTTGTATCTTCTTGACAACACTTCAGGGCTAAAGTCACAAACTTTTCCACACATTCAGAAGGATAAGATCCCATTTGTTCATCAATGACCGAGAAAACCATGCCAGATCGATATGCAGTATTGACCTGAAGCAGATGCAAAATACATGAATTACAAGATAGCAGAACACAATAATAGTGGGGAGTCAAATTTTTAGTGACTCGATCAGTGAGATGTGTCTTTGCCAAATGTAAATTGTTATAGGAATGAAATGGATGGTTCTATGCAGACTAAACCTCAAACTAAAAGAAGTGATAAATAATACCTCTCGAACAATGTTTTTGCCATGTGAAATTGGTTGCATCCCAGTCAGGAGTTCTAGAATTACAACACCAAAGCTATAAACATCACTTTTGTCAGTCAACTTATGAGTTAGGAAATACTCCGGATCAAGATACCCCTGCAAAGATAGTGCCCCTGAGTTTAGTATTTGACAAATAGCCAAGGGCTTATCTTATAGAACCAATAGAAACTTTCCAGTTTAAGTGTTAACAGTTTACTAGCAACTCATTTCCTTAACTAGGTTTAGATAAAGAGCATGCCTATCGTGTAACAAGAACAACTAACTTAGGACAAAATGATGAAAAGTATACAAGAAATGAACAAAGTGGGCGCACATCAGTTTTAAAATAATTTGACTCCAGTAATTTCAATTTGTTTTAAGTCATTTTAAGAGGAATAATTTACTCATCGACTGCATTTTCATGCAATTGTAAGAATTCCTTCTTCACCTGCTGTGTGAGTAAAGGTCCTTTAAGCTTCAGAATGAAAGACATCAGGTGGAGAGACAAGAATGAAGCAACTTTCAATATTTGCAAGCATAGGAAACCTAAAAATCATTATTCTCACTCGCACTATATCTTCCCAAAACTATAGTAACAAAGATATATAGCCCGAAAAACAACAACAAAAGACTGTAAAACACTTGCTGATTCTAAGTTCCATTTCCTTCGTCATTTTATGCACAAATTGTATCTTTCAACATCAACCCTTCTATAAAATTCAACTTAAAAACTTTGCTGCGCACTTGCACACTATGTTTGCTTCAAGTTTTATTTAGTTGCAGGACTACTCAAACCCTTAGGACTAATAACATGGGATAAGGTGGGCCCAGTGAGAGTATTTGGAACAGCACAAGTCTTATTTTTGATAATCCCCCAGGCAAACAAGCTTTACAAAACTATAAACCCTAACAGATAGCACTTAAATTATTCCGGCCCTGCAGCCTTGGCTAATTAAAATGTCATGGCACATGCAAGACCGACCAAATTGCCTCATTTTTACTTTTTCAGCTTACATCACTAACAAATTCTCAATCTGTGTCACATATTTCAGTTCCACATCATAAGGGCTCACAAATTCCCAAGCAAACTTAAAAAGGGTTCGTGTGTTCTTTGTCAACCCTTGAATATGCTCATCCCGATACTTGCTGTGGTACTAATAATGATATCTTAATTTGAAGTTCATGCACGGCCTTCACAATTTGAAAAGCCATAAAATCATCAATATGAAACATCAGTTTTGGATGACAAAGGGCTATATGCATTTGCCAGAGACAGCCATACACACAGAACATAAAGCTATTTTTGAAAGGACATACAATCTTTACACAATTGACAGAGACAGATATGAAAATGCTACAAGCTTAAAAACAGCTAAAACCTGTCAGGGTTTTCTTCTTAAGGAATATAGTATAATGTTTTCAGTTGTAAAATTATATGTACTTTTTTCAACCGAGTCAAAATACTGCTTCACTATTTCTACTTCATTATTTCCATAACATTAGCTATAAAGCAACAGTGTTGCTCCAATGCTGGGGTGTATGTTGTTGAGACTAGATATTACGGATCCTGGTACTGTTTCTAAAAAAATATTTATTTATGCAAGTTACCTAGGAAAACAATTTACAGTGAGTCTCAATGTTTGTGAAGCATGCTTTTTCAGAGCATAAAATATGGCCTTTTCAGTTCAAGGAAGAATAACTAAGCAAAGGCAGAAGTCGGGGAGGGGGAAAGGGCAACCTAGTATGTACACTGGAAGGCCCTATCCCCAAGGAACAAAAATATTGAGTGAACTCGTACAATTTCTCTTGTACTTTGTGTTAATGAATACAGAAAATATGTCCGTCTTTTCTCTAACCTTTTAGGTATTTAACTTCATAGATTATGTGATCAATTCGATTACTTTTGATATAACTAACAAAAATATCAACTTATGTCTAGTATGGAAAACTGAATAAAGTTCTTAGGTCTCTTGTGCATTGCTTTAAAATTAATAAGTATTAAATTCTATAGTTTTATTTAGTCTATATAATAATTATTTTTACCTTGGATTGTATCATGGCTTAATTAAGCTTATAAAGAACTTAAAACCATATAGATTCTTGCAATGGACATATGCTACACTTGGGCACACAGAGAGGAAAACGGAAAATTATGCTTTCTCAAGCTAATAATAGTTTTAATATTAAATGAGATTAATTTGCATAAAAGAATGATTTTTACCGGTGTACCCTTAACAACTGTGGATACATGAGCAGGTAAAATTCCTTCCATATTGGGAACTGGAGCGAGTCGTGAAAGTCCAAAATCAGCAACCTTTGCAGTAAATTTCGGGTCCAGTAATATGTTACTGGACTTGATATCTCGATGAAATATAGGAGGATCAGCTTCGGTATGTAGGTATAGAATACCCTTGGCTGAACCCAATGCAATTCTTGTTCTCATAGCAAAATTTAGAGACTCTTTAGACATTCCTGTGTCACAAACATGAACTATCTTTTCAAGTACCAATACATTGAAGATATATAAAGTCTCTAAAAAGAGAAATCTTTCTTCACGTTTAAACAACCCCTCCACTCAAAAAAGGGAAGGAAAAAGAAAAGGAAAACACGCACTACACAGAGATATATTGTATCATTATTCCTGTCATGAAAGTCAAGGTTATTATCACACCCAGTCAGACCTGGAACAGGGAAAACACATACTAGAGAATATTCATAGCAAACTCAGATAAGATTAGAAAATGTACCAGATAGGTGATCCCTTAGGGTGCCATTGGGCATGAACTCGTAAACCAGCATCTGCATGCAAGGAGCATAATCAAGTTAATATTCAACTTTCCAAGCTCCATATAAATGCCACAGCTAAAATTTAAAGAGATTAGTATTCATAGAGAAACAACTATTTGTGCATTGAATGCCCCAGTTCTTAGCATAAATGTACCAGAAACAACTGGAAAAAGGAGTGATTACATTGAAACCATTTAAATAATTTTTTTAGCTAAATCCATTAAATAATTTCATAGTTGCAGATATATCAGTCTTGTTTATGAAATGTAACTCCTGCAGGATATGTCCCCTTAATGTAATAATGGAATGAAAGAAGTTGCAGAAGTATTTTTTTTTTTTTATATATAATCAGTTTGTGATATAAATTTTCACCAATCTTATTTTCTATCTTCTCCCCTTCCTGTCTTTTTCTCTCCCTCAAAAACCGGTTATCATCACAACTAGGATCAAGTCAACCACCGATGCAATGTCATCCTTGCTGCATCATAATACCTTCCACTGGGAAAACGAGCCACTGATAGATCTCATTGCTTATTCAACCATTACTCACTACCAGGAGGTAAAGCTACCACTGTCACCCTTGGTCGGCATCTATAGGGTATCAATGCAATGCCATCCTTCCTCAGTTCCCTTTCATCTCCTACAAGGTCGAGTCACGAGTGGTGTTTCTCAACTTCATTCTGGGCTTCAGTTACGAGAGCTTCGAGAGGTATTGCACTTTCATATGTTTACAAAGACTGCAAGGAAGTATTTCGTAAGTAGTTTTGACAGGTTCCTTCAGGTAACTTGTGTGTGTCATAATGGTTCAATTGCATTTTTATCTGTACTCCCTCTCTCTACATCGAATTGCCTATGTTAAATTTTTTTTATTACGTCTATGTTGGTTATATCTAGAGATGTAAACGAGCCGAGTCGGGATTTGGCTTGTTGAGCTTGAGCTTTT
This sequence comes from Panax ginseng, assembly GCA_020205605.1. NCBI lineage: Eukaryota > Viridiplantae > Streptophyta > Magnoliopsida > Apiales > Araliaceae > Panax > Panax ginseng. The sequence goes on along the minus strand of CM035136.1, from coordinate 342,997 downwards.
TTAAAAGTTAAACGAGTCGAGCCATGCTTTAAATGAGCCTGAGATTTGGTATACGAACCCGGCCTGTTTATAAAAGAGTGGAACTTAAGTTGGGCTTAAGCGAGCCGAGCCTAATTGAGCTTAAGCTTAACTCGTTTAACTTTTCTAATATAAAAATAAGAAAAAATAATTAATTAAATGTTAAATGAGTCGGGGCTCAACGAGCCGAGCTTGACCAAGACACCCATTGTTTGAGCTTGGCTCGTTTAACTAAACGGACAAAGGAGCTTATTCGAGTTCGGCTCATTTAACAAGCTCGAGTCGGACCGGGCTCGTGGGCAGCCCGGTTCGTTTACAACTCTACCTATATCCATAAAAGCTATAAAAACTACAGTGAAAAGAGGAGCCTTCTATCATGATGAAAATATAAGGAGGGAGGGGTAAACCATAAATTGCTTGGGGAAAATAATAGAAAGAGACTTGAAAGAGTGGAAGATAACTGAGGACTTGGCCTGTGATAGGAGCAAGTGGAGGAATGCAATCTACATCTTGGAGGCCGAGTAGGGTGTTGCACCTTTTTGCTTTTGTTTTATGTCCTATCTCTTTTCCATTCCTTTCTTTCTTTTGTTATCATTTTAGGTTTTGTATATTATATGTATGCATATATGTACTTTAATATATTTGGGTTTTTTTAATTTTTTTAATTTTTAATTTTTAATTTTCAATTTTCCTTTCTCTTTTCTTTCTTTTATTTATTTATTTTTTACATTTAACTTTCTACTTTTATGCTTGCATGTGGGATTCATTTTCTCTTTTTAGCCTAGTCCAACTAGTTTGGGATAAAAGGCGCATTGAGTGAGACACCTGTGTTGAGTTAAACGACTATCACTTTTATGACAATGTTGACTTGCTCAGTGAATTTAAATAGTTGACATGAGTTGATGCAGTTTTAATGAGGTGAACATATCCACATAAATTGAGAAAGGGTAGAGCTGGTACTTCAATATATTTTGAGAATGGCATCATCAAGTTTTTTTTTTGTTCCTTAACGGACTGTTGGTTAAAGGTGGCAGCTTTATTTAAGAAACTAGTGTAATGATTGAATACCCCAACAGTCTAGCGTAATTTTCAGGAAAAAACACTATCTACAACTTCTGAAGGAATTTTTTACATGCGTCATTGTAATAAGTTTTTTCATGGTTGGTAACTTCTTTATTATCATCTCTACATATGCAATTTTTCACATAACCATTTCCAACACTCTACACTGTCACTCATTCATTATACTCCATAACAGATTTGAATCTTTTGACAGTGTTCCTAAAAAAATGAACTACGCAATTAAGTTTTAAAGTCAAGTCACGTTGGGAACAGACTGAAATATATAATTTAAGAAAGTTTATGAATTTCAATGCTTAATATGTAGAAAGGTACGTACCTGTTCACCTTCTTCGTCACAGTATCCAATTAAAGTCACGAGATTCCTATGATGTAACCTTGATAACAATTCTATTTCAGTGAGAAACTCCTTTTCACCCTGCAATGATCCTTCCTGGGCGCGTTTTATGGCCACTACTGTACCATCAGTTAGGGTACCTTTGTAGACCTTTCCATAACCTCCTTGTCCAACTTGAGCGGAGCTACTAAAATTGTTTGTTGCCAGTGCCATCTCTGCATAAGTGAAATCTTTCACACCATCAATTTTGATGGATACCCTAGATGCTGCATAAGAAATAATATCCATAATGGGAACACAGCCAAAAATTTCACATCCTTTCAATCAACTACAGCGTAGAACATGAACAAAAGGACCATATGAATATTAAACCATGCAAAATGGTCCCAAATAATAACAAGTTCTAACCAAATGGCGACATGTGCGAGGTATTTTTGTCGAGTATTAATCATTTTCAACGTTTTAAGCATAACAGTGATAAGTTTACCTCTCTTGTGGCTAAATGATCAACTAAAGGGACTCAAAATGCCCATTTGGTTTGGTAATTTTAAGGAAATAAAGAGATCTAACAAGCATTTGAGTGTAAATTTTAATTAAATAATGAATTTTTTTCGCCGACGATAAACTTTGTTGATGAAATTAAAACATGCATGTTTCAAATACTTTCAGCAGAAAATGCAGATGAAAGACATGGAGTTTGAGCTAAGCAACATGGTCATAGACTTATTGATGTAGCAAGGAAAGCAATGATACAGTATCATCTTTGATTCCTGTCAAAGCCTACAATTCTTAGAGGAAACATAAGGAAACCCTCTTGCAGGATGCATTCATATTGCAGTGATAGCTAAAGACAAATTGCGGTGATGAGAAAAATCCCTTGCTATGCACCAAAATTCTACTTATAAAGGGGAAAGGGAAAAAATGTCACAAATTGCTGATAACATCAAATCCTAGATGCTAGTTTCTCAGGTAGAAAGCAATATTTTAAAGTAAACAGAAAAAGAAATTTCTTAGATGCACTATTCCGAGATTGACTTGGTAGCATTCCCAAATAAATGTGAAAGACAGCTACACCAGGCATAGGGGAACGATTGAGTAATTGTTTTAAGCCGTGATCTGGGGTCAAAGTTTCTTAGCGAAAGTGTTCTAGTTCAGAAATATAACATGATTGCCAGATCACTTTCAAGAAACTACAATATAGTTGTGACTGGAAACCTGAAAGTCCTGTTCACATCAATAGGACCAATGCAATTAATCCAGTACTTATCCTGGCTTTATTTTCTTTTCCTTATTCTTTACCTTTTTCTGATTATTTTTTTCGTTTCTCCTTATTGGGTCCCAAAGCGATGGGGAAACCTCTTGCAGAAACCTAGAACTATCTTGTAATATGATGCGTCTTTTCTAGCAAAAACAAATATCATAATGTTTTCATAATATATCCTACTATTTCCGACAACATTGGCAACATAAGGTACTCACATTGCCGTCTTTTTGAAGCTGTGTGGTGCTTCCTCATGTGCAATCTCAAAATAATAACAGACACAATTGCAGATAATGTCACCGCACCTGCGATTGCCCCAAGTACTATGCCAGCTATTGCACCGTTGCTTATACTAGAAGATGACGAGGTGGGAATAACTGCAAGTGATACAACTTTATCAAGTGTAACAACACATTTATTGTTTTAATGAAGTTGATAGCTGCCATAGCGATCAGGGTAACATCAAAGATAGATGAATCAATAACTTGATCACACTATTATAAGCATCCACTATTCATACAAGGATCAGCATTGGAAACTTTAGCCACTAAAGTACCAAGTACAAACTACTGCAGTGGTTTGTATATATAAGAAAAAATGACCAGAATGGAATGACATCTGTGATGTCTATAAAACTTATTTCCTATGTGAGCAATGACTAAAGTGGCCCAAAAAAGAATGCCACAAGGATATTGCACATGCAAGCGTGCACAGACTTTGCATATATATGCAAATGTACATGATTGTTAAATACAGCAATGAGATCAAAGATTTGCTCATCAATTTCAGCATGAAAATTATCTAAATTCGAATTATGATATGTGCAATTCTGTAATTTTATTTTATTTTTTTCCCTTTCAAACAGGCAAAGCTTTAAATGTGGTCAGAAACTTACCAATTTGGATGTTTACTTTTCTGACAAGTTTTTCTCATTATGCCAAGCCTCACTTAGTTAATTTAGACCAAAAGCAAGACCTATTGGTTTTATAAATAGAATTGATTCCTCATTTTAAATGACCATGCATGTCAACAATAACCTTTACTCCTGTGTTGAATTTCTAGATGTACCTGGAAAAAGGAAATGACCGCATTTTCCGAATAAAAGAGTTTATATAAATTATAAATATAAAAGAATCAAAATTTGGAATCTACATGTTATTTTTTAAAATTTTATCAGCCTCCAAAGCAACAAAATTTCAGATAAAGGTTAAGAGACGAACCATCTTTGTATGGTTCTAATAGTGTGAAGTTGAGAAGTTCATAAGGTCCAAAAACTGCACTGTCAGGAATCCTCCATGTTGTGAACATGCCCTGGATTCGCAGGACCTCACTCCTATTGAAGATATGAGAATTGTTGCCACTGTACATGGGAAATATCTTCAAGGACATCTTCAGTCGAGGACCTTTTTGCCATTCAACTAAATCAATATCAAGCTGATAAAGTTTTAATTTGAGTCCAGAGGTTAAGTACACCTCAAATGGATTGAAATACAACAGAAAATCTGAGAATCCAGGACTTTTTAACCGATACCCAACAATCAGAGGCACAGCACAGAAGCAAGGTTCAGGAGATGCTGGAGCATATTCATAAGGAGGGGGGCATGCAAGAGTGGGACAAACATCAGTGTTGGTGATTCTTAGACTTTGTATATAACTGTCATTTTTGCTCTGAGATCCACAGAACTGGGCCAGGTTGGCATTTGAGCATATAGGATTCCCTTGAAGCCTAAAAGTTGTTTAAAAGACATGGTTACTATATCAAAATTCAAACATACATAAAATCCTTACGAGAGTTGGAGAAAACAAGAAGTTAAGAAGTAGATTTTTATCTCAATAATTATCAAAATGTGAGGAAACATTTCACTGAAAGTGAAGAAAAGCAAATTAGCAGACCAAAGAGTGACATTTGGAGGGATATCAAGACTGCCTGATATATTTGAAAGCATATTGTTCTGCAAATTCCTGCAGTATCAAAGAGCAGATGTGGGTCAATAAAAAATTAATATGTAGCAATTGAATCTTCAACTATGTAGCAAGCAATACATCAACTGCTTGAGAGCTCAAGCAACTGTACCCAGCACACACAAAGGAAATGATGACTTATTTGTTTCAGCTCTTACACGATAAGTCTCTCAGATTCATTGATAGTCCAATTTTTCCAAATGGTGGATGGAATTGAACCACTCAGTAAATTGTTCGAAATAGACCTGCAAAAGGGATATGGAATGCATTTATTTCATTACACAATTTCAAATTATAAGCATCGCCATCTACAAATTGATGGAAGATAAAGTACATTGAATCTTAAAACTAAATACACTTTACTTTCAAGTATACTATCTAAGGAACCACACACAACTGACATATCAAAAAAAAACAAAAGAGAAGTTGAAGAATGCTAACAATCTCTGAAGACGAGGAAGCCCCGAGAAGTTGGCAGGAATTGTTCCAGTAAGATTATTGTTTGATAAATCACTGCACATTTTACCATGGTGATGGTCCAGAAAATCGTTAGTATCAGTCAAAACTCTAAAGCGGGAGAACTGAGTAAACATTTCATATAGTAAACCAAAGATAATATATTGTAACTTCATTAAGGATAGATATGGAGTGTTCTTACATAGTTGTGATAGCCTCAGAAAGCTTATTTGAAGGTATGGATCCTTGAAGCTGGTTTGAACTGAGGTCGCTGAAATGTGGATTCCATTACTTAACGGTGGCCGAATAAACAATAAATTGGAATACAAGTATATATTTGTATACTAAGGTTACAGTTACAGTAAACTTAAAATGTGAGAGTAACTTGCTTTTTAACATGATATTGGAGCTCTGGTACCACAAATTCATACTCAATTCTTCCCTCTTGTATTTAGTTCCCTAAATATGCTAGTGTAGTTGCCACTTGGTCCTTTTGCACAATATCATTCACAGTAGTTTGTCTCTCCACGTACAGTGGTAATGGATATTAATTTGTTGGCACCATTCTCTAACAATTTATGCTTTAGAGTAACAACTAGTAACTTTACAATAAAAAAGAAAATGATGAATTATAGACTTGTCTAAGGACGAAACATATAAGCCATGGTTATCCAGTGGAATACCCTATTATGATACATACAATCTTACAGAAATGAAACAATACCTTTTACATCCATTATACTTCCTCTGTTCCAAATTATCATTATTACTTTTGAAAGTCAATTTGAGACATTTTCAAACTTAAAATTAAGATAATTTAATTTTTTTTAATTATGAAACAATAAATCTTATAATGAGTAATAGTTTTTACATGATTTACAATATTCATCATTTGTATTGACTAAAATTAAAAGATTCTATATCAATTTTGAGTGTGAAAATGTCTTAAGTTGGCTTCAAAAGTCAATAATGATCTTATATTTTGAAACGAAAGAAGTATTTTTTTGGCTGATGATAGGGGTCTCAAAAAGTGTCTCAAGTGATGTGTCACCACATTGGTTGGGTAGATCTCATGTAATTGACTATGCAATAAATTATCATTAAAATATTCAATGTCATGTTATTTGAGACCAAAAATTTGAGACCCCTAGTATTACTCTTCTACTTTTTTATAGGTACCATTCATTCATTATATGTGTCACCATAACATTGCATTACTCTACTTTTTTATGATTTGTCACCATAATATTAGTTGGGTAGATTGATTGGCTATGCAATAAATTATCATTAAAATATTCAATGTCATGTCATTTGTGTTGGGAATTAAGTCAACGCAAACCACACAATTAAATAAAGAGAGATAAAACACAAAATTTAATGTGAAAAACCCTTAAATGGAAAAACCACAGGTCAAACTCCGAATCTCCACTATATCAAAATAATGGATACAACTTTTTGCACGGACTAAAAGCTGCAAAAAAACCTCTCCCTCACACAAAACTCATTCACACCTTCTCTCAACTCTTAGAATGCTACATAACTTTTGATTGTTCTACCCTTCAACAACTCAAAATAGTACTATATTTATAGCGTACCTACATATCTCATCTTCCTATTCAAAATAGGACACTTCTAAAATAAAATTCCTACTACAAATTGATTTCTTTCTAAAATAATACTCCTATTAAAAAAAGGAGTTTTTTCTTTCCATATTAGCAATTCTTTTCTGAATAGGATTCGAGGAGTATCCCAACAATTTGAGACCAAAAATTTGAGACCCCTATCATTATTCTACTTTTTTATAGGTACCATTCATTCATTATATACTTGTCAAAGAAAATTATGCACCCGTTATAGGTCTACAATTTAGAGTAATTCCATCTTGAAGTTGAGATTGGATATATCCATTAATAATTCGTGGATGAACCATCACCTTATGCTTAGCTTTGTAACAATCGAATGGATACTCAAAATGTCATATTACATATTTAAAATAGAAAATGGATATATTCATAAACAACATTCAATGAGCCACAATTATGTGGTTTGCTTTATAGCATCCAATAATACTCATGAACTTACATATACGCAAGATTTGGTATCCTGCTTAAGTCGGGGATTGGTCCTTGCAAGCTGCAGTTCCTTAAACTCCTGATACAGCCAACAAATCTGAAATGTTACGAACCTTCTCCCAAAGGCATATTCTTGATCCTTATATGCATAGCATATTTAAGAATGTAAAATGCTTAACAATAACTAGCCCACATATTATGGATTGTTTTTTACCTAAATCTAAAAGTGGAATAAGTGTCTTTTGAAAAAATAAACTATATCATACTGGTGAAATTAATTGCTCAGGTTTTACGAACTAAAGTGAAATCCATTTCAGATGATTTGTTTGAGCATCAATGCGGAAAAAGGCTATTATAACAATTATCAAAAAAAAATCCAGTTCATTGCACTATTTACACCATAATCACTCATTTGTCAGTCATTTTCTTCTTTTTCTTTCTCTAAATGTACAAACACACACACATATATGTCAGTGTTCTTTAAATATATAAAGAACTAAGGAGAAAAACCTCCAGTCCTTGGCCTTACATCTCATTAAAAAGAGCTCAGGACCCTGCCTTTTGGGTAATTTATATAAACCTAATTAAAAACAAAGTAGTTGTATGCACTCACAACTTCAACAAGCGAGACATGTTGCCATATGAAGAAGGTATCGCACTCCCGTCAAAGTGATTGTTATCAAGTTGACTGCCAAAAAAAGGTGAAAAGGAACTATCAAGACATGATACAATAACAGGTGGGAAGAAAATGTTTTGTTAGCACAACAAATAGGAACCGAGTAAAATTACAGATCTGATCAAAGAGAGAGTGATAAATGTAATTTATGAGCAAAAGAGAATGTACACCTTTCTGCAGTGGTTTATTACGGATACAAGACCCAACAAATTTTTTAGACCCAATGATTCAGGATGTCTCTCAGCGTACACAGTTTTTTCATCATATTTTTTTCCTTTAGCAGACACTTGCAGCTCCCCAGTCCTAATCATTAAACATCTTCCTGGTTACATCCCCTGAGGATGGCCACAAGGGGGATGACTTGAATACGCAGTGAGACTTTTATTATGCTTGCACAATGCCCTAATTACAATTTACAGCATATGATTCTGCTAGAGTATATGATAAATGGTCCCACATTGAATATTTTGAGAAAGTTTGCCTAGTATATAATGACTAGGGTCAAAACTCTTCCTCATTGCCAATTGGTTTTGGGTTAGAGAGCTTGATGTCTTTATATGCCAGATTTGGGCCCATTTTATATTCTAACATGGTATGCCATTCGCTGACAAAGTCCCAATAGGGAAATCTAAGCCTTAACTCGTTATATAATCCTGGGAAGCTACTCTACTCATTGCCAATAGATTTTGAATTGGATGCTTCAACACCATTGGTAAATTTAAAGAAAGACTTTTTAGTAGGAGATCAAAAGATTGTTATTGCCTGTTATTAGTAATAAGAGTTTATTGTATCTGGTAAGAAAAAAAGTTGAGAATATTCCAGCAAAAGGTAAAGAATGGAAAAGAACTTTTTTGGAAATTAAGGACATTGCAAGCTAGAACAAAACAGTGGAGAGCTGTTCACATTTTTGAGCATTGGCTTTTATGTTATGAATGGGAGGTCAGTGAATATTTGTATAGTTGTTTTTTTGTCCAGAGATGTAAAGGACTGATGGCCTTATAGATCTGTTAGTTTTTGTTTAGGGTTTGTTCTGGGATATGCCAAGTAGCCTTTGTGTCTTGTTGAGCTTTACAAAAATAATATATATATATATATATATCAAAGAATACAATAAAAACTCCTAGTTGTGTTCCACATATATCTTTCTTTTGACAAGTGTTACACATAGCTATACCGAGAAAGAAACCATACAGTATAAGTAGATTTGGAATTTCAGCAAGCTCTGGTGGAAGATTCCCTGATAAGTTGTTATTGTCAAGCAGCCTGTAAAATTTTAAGGTCAGCACAAAACTAGATGATCGAGTGCACTAGATGTGAACCATCAATTACCACTTACAAGTGAACAAGACTTTCTAGTGTAGACAGCTCGGGAGGGATTTGTCCACTTATTGAATTGTTGTTCATATGGCTGTTCAGAAGATATAGTAAGAATGATAATTTCATACTAATAATAACAATAATAACAAGAGAGAATTAACAGAAAATAACAATAGAAAGTGATAAGATAAGGAAGACTACTTGGTTAAAAAGTACTGGTTTCAGCCTACACAGAAAAAGGGGGGGACTTACAAGTGCTTTGTTTTGTTCAAGTTAGCAAAGGACTTTGGAATTGGTCCTGATATGTAGTTCTGGTCAATTTGTATTCTGTCCAAGTTAGGAAGATAACCAATCTCTTCGGGCAAGGAACCTGTTAGTTGATTCCCATTTAGGAGCCTGGATGGAAATAAGACCATCAATACAATAAGGAATCAAGTATACATCATTAACGCATTTTTCCAGTGCAAAGCAAGCAATAGTCTTGAAACTTATCTAGATTATAATACATCAATATAAGTAGCTTTCCCAACAAATTAGAATCAACATGTTTGTCTTAAATGCATAAATTTGTTAGAACGCATTCATTTCTTGAAAGTTGAGTCCTCCATTTACATGGTTACAAACTGTAGAATATTTAAGCTTTGAACTTACAGTAGTTCCAAAGTCTTAATGTTGCCTATTTCAATTGGTATACTCCCACTTATCTTGTTCCACATGCAATCCCTTTAAGAACAAAGATAAAAGAAAACATATCAGATGCTAAAAAGAGATTAAGCCACATGCAGTAAAAAACTTAAAACCCAAAACCTATAAGGGAAGGACAAAAACAATTCCAGCTATACGCTTATACTGAGGGGTGAAATTAAAAATATAATGTACGTACGCACAATATTTTCATATAAGATAAGCGGCCTAATGCTGGTGACAAAATCCCTGAGAGATCCATATTTAGTAGTTGCCTGCAATGAAGAAAAATAATCAATATGATACTATTGTTAAGTTTGGGGTGAAGAGAACATATACTACAGTAGACCAAAAATAATTATTGTCTTTACATCTTTCATTAATGCTTTCAGTTCTCAACCAAGCAATCTTAAGTGTATACAAAAACTCGTATCTAGAGATAGTAAACAAAAACTAAAGCTACTAATAATAGAGTAATGCAACACGGACAAGAATACTGGACCGGAAAACTGGACAGGTTCAGTTTTTTTTTGTTTGTTTTTTTTTTTCTTGCTTGTGACTCCCAAAAAATGTATCGTATTTATTTCAACAGGAATTTTTATAAAATAGAGTGTTTTAGGTGTAATTTGGATACACATACAAAAACAGGGTTATACATAAACACATGCTTATCAAAAAGTAATGAAATAGAAACTTACAGAACATAAGATAACCGCTGAATCCACAAGGAAGAAAGATAGTATTCTCAAAGAGAATGAAATTGTATAAAATTATCAAAATTGTAATGAAAAAAAAACAAGGAAATCATATACTTAGTCTTGCACAACTTCTCAACGTCAAAGAGTGTTCATTATCTATGCTTAATTGCTATATTGGTTAAATTGTAAAGCACTTGTGATTATAGTTGATTACTTGTTTTGATCAGGACTACTTTGAATTGTAAGTAGAAGTGATTGATCTTAGTATTCAAATTGTATAGGATAGCACATGTCACTCTACTTAGTGTGATAGGATAGAATCTTCCTGTATAGATCTTTCATTTGTAAGTTCTTTGTATATTGAAGATTTGAATAATAGTAGAAGGAATTGTTAAGAGATCTCATATCGTAGAGTTGGATCACATTGTGGAAGGGGAGAAAACTCACTGAGAGATCAGCAGTCTACAAACGCGGAGCTTAGAGCAAGATCTTAGTGTGTTAACAAGACTGCGCTGAGAGTGATATCGTAGTGCTCAAGGACGTAAAGATAAATCATAGAACTTGAGAACGTAGTGTTGAAGGACATAGAGCAAGATCATAGTGCTCAAGGATATAGAGCAAGATCATAGTGCTCAAATGGACATACAATTAAAAGAGAAGAACGCATAGTAATGAATGGTAGAGTATGACACTCTGAGATCAAGTCCATTAAACTCTATGTTTTCAAGTCTAAAGACTCGGAGGTCTTATTCATAGAGTTGGCTATTAACTCTGATAGTTACGTAAAAAGGAGCATGCACGTGCAATTCAATGAGGAAAGAAAGGTTGTCAATGGGAAGATCGTATGAGGATCAAAATGGATCAAGCTGACACAAGTCCCACCTTCTCGGTCCTTATTTCTCTCAACAGATAGATTCTCAAACGATCAAGAATTCTTCAGATATATATAAAAGGAGAAAGCTAAAGAGATGAAAACTTTTGCAATCTTGAAAAGCCTTAAGCTCTAAATCTTTGAATTTCTAAGTTCTCAATACAATGCTTTAAGTCCAAATAGTTCTTTTCTGACTTGGGACAATGAAGAACAAGTGCTCAACCACGAGTTGCAATATCCATCTCTTTCAGGAGCGCCTCCACAACAATCATTCTTATTCTTACTGCTTGTAAAAAGAACTTAGTGTTCTTTCGGACTAAGGTGCTGTTTGTTTACATCGATGATTGCCTCTTAATGGACTGCCTCTTAATGGACTGCCTCTTATTCGCTAAGAGGCATGATGCTGTTTGTTTTGTGTGTTTTTTTTCTCTGAATGTCTCTCAATCAGTAAGACAGAAAATGAAATCTTAATAATTAAGAGGTACCTCTTAATGAAATTTTTTTGATAATTTTTTTTATATAAATATATTCAACAATATTATGCACTCATTTTTATTAAATTGAATATTTAAAATTATTAAATAAAATTTTACCCTTTAAAATGGTAAAATAGTGTCATTAAGAGACAACTTACTTTTTAGTTATCAAACAATTTTTTAGACCTCATAACCATTCAGATGATCTAATTTATTAAGACATCATAATCATTCAGATCTTAATTCCCAAGTTTATCAAACACAACCTAAGTGTCCTCACTGTTGCTTAGTTGAACTTTGTGCCAGTTCTTATTGAATTGTTTGTAACAGATTATTAGTGAATCTATCATTAGTGGAAGGTCCCTTCACAGTGGAGAAGAAGAGTGGACTAGGGTATTTTAGTTACCCTGAACCACTTAAAACTTTCTGTGTTGTTTATATTCTCCATTTACTATTTGCTTAATTATTTTTGTGGTTTGTTCTAAATGTTAACCTGATCCAAAACTTGAGCCTTAATCTAAAAAGCGAAAGGGATTTTCTATAAACTAACATTCCTCTGCATAATCAGACAAAAATATATTATCTAGTTATTAACTTGATCAAAATTTTAAATAATCTACTCACCCATTTGTAAACCTATTTAAACCCCTTTGGGAACTAACAAAGAGGAAAAAGTAAAACAAAATAATGAAAATTAGCATAACCTCAAGTTTGACCTCGATCAGGCTTTAAAAAGTAGGACTGTAAATGGACATATTCAAATCCGAATTTGTATTCATATCTGATATTCGACAGATTTCTTAAGGTACCATTCGAATTCGATATTCGAAAAAACTATTTGAATTCGAATATTATCCGTTTCCGAATAACTATCCGAATTCATTAGCATAATTAATTAAAATTGGTAAATAAATACTTACAAATTACTATTATGATATTAATATAACATAACACAGTCATCAACCTTCTTATTAAATTATAAAATTCAGAAGAAAAATAAATTAAGCACTCTATTTAATAAAATATCTTTATGGAAGATATTACAAAATATTAAAATTTTATAACAAGACTCGTTCTTTGCTCGGGATTATGTCTGATTCGATAAATATGTTGGCGGACGGATGTTAAACAGATACGAATATATATGTATCCATATTTGTATTTGTTTATTTTAGAATATCTTTAATCGAATACGAATAATATCGGTTTAAATCGAATACGAATAATATCTGTTTTAAATGAATATGAACATGAACGAATATCCTATTTTTCGGTTATCATTTACCGATAAAAAGGTTTTTCAGACTTAAAAATGCATACATCGTGCCCGAAGGCAATGAGTAGCTCGTTGCTAGCTTCAATTATGGGTCCCGTAACTCCAAGCTAATCAAAAGTTACATCAATAAGTATCACTATCCCAAAAACTCTAAAATCCTATTCTAACTCTGCATCAAGTACACATCCTTTGCATCAAGTACACATCCTTTTTATCTGAAAGGCAAGAACTCGAATCAACAAATGGGAGCAGCTATGATCCTATCCACATGGCATAAAATTTTAAAAAATCCAAGAATTACAAAGTCCAATTCTAAAAACAAGAGTTGAGATATAAGCACTGAATCTTTCCCCTTATGAATGTGTAAATGTATTTTCTTCTAGATTCTATGAACTTTCATCTTGCCAGAGGAACCAATATAAATTATTTCAGTCAAAGAAAATGTATTCAGTCTAATCATTGTTTATTTGTCCATCCCAAAGGTTAGTTTATAGATTCACAAAAATTATGATGGTGAGTATTTATGGGAAGTTCAAGAAACTTAAAAACTGCAACTATAGCCCCGTCCTAACACATTGAAGTAATTATCACTACTTATTTAGAACTCTAGAAAATTGGAAAAATTATATAGCGTATTACATGTTAACCAGTTAGAACTTCCCGTCACGAAAGTTACCCACCAACAAAAATTAATTTTGACTGTCTAGTCATGTATAGAAGACAACATAAACAAACATCTCACCCATAAATATAAAAACAAAGAAACATATGAAAGATGATTGACAAATTCATGTTCATAACGTCATGCTTCGAATCAGCGATTAGGAAAGAGTCAATTAACATACAATTCTCTGACGTGCAGATAGTCATCATCCATTGTCGTATTGAAGCACAAAACCCCAGTCCAATTTGATGTGCATGGATCTCCACGATTCCAGTTACTGAGATTCCGGTTTGGATCAACAAAACTTCTCTTAATGTCCCGCAATGCTAAAACTGCATGTTATTTGAAAAGGTCACACGGACTTCATATAAACAGAAACTCAAACACGTCCTTCATTTATTGCTATGATGTATATGCATTAGCTCTAACATATTTGTCTAATGCAACTCAACCAAATGTTAGTGAAAATGTCCCATCACCGGATATTTCAACATCCAATTGGAAATACAGCAGGTTTGATAGATCCAATTCCTAATAGACTTTTACTATAGTTTCCGATTGAAAAATCTCGTTAAAAGTTAAGTCTCGAGAAACATGCACCAGTAGAGGATTCATACGGGCATGCCTGACCTCAGAACAGATGAAGGCAATTTATTGGTTACTGTGTGGCTTGTATTTTCCATTGTTAAAAGTTCTTGAGGTATCTCTACCAAAAAACATTAATTCAATTAAATTCATAAGACTAGGGAATAAGTCTTTCAGCATATTTAGATTTTTATGGTATTACATGTTAACCAGTTAGAGCATATTTAGTCTAGGGAAAAAGTCTTTCAGCATATTTAGATTTTTAAGGTATTACATGTTAACTGGTTAACATGTAATACCTTAAAATTATTAATCTTAAAATAAAATATTTTTAGTCATATATTTATTTTTTATGAGAATATTCATGAAATAACTTAAAATAGTCTTATATTATTATATTTGTTTTGTTTAGAATTTCTTAAAAAAACGTACCGTTTGGACTATTATACCCTTACTGCTAATAACAAATATATCATATTCTTATTCGTTTAAGTATAGATAGATAGAATAAGATTTATCTGTCTTTTTAAACAAAGTTAAAGGTTAATTTTGTTCACAAATAGTAAAGATTATAATATCTAGTTGAACATGGTATTAAATAATCTACCTTTCAAGTTATTTTATTATCCCGAGATTAATAGTTCCCAACTCTATTTTTAAAAACAAATAATAATACAATCCCAAATATAACCCATACAAAAAAAAAATTGTAAACCTTAAGAACCACCTTTAGTAACGGTCGGTTCGAACCGTCGCTATAGAACATATAAACGATTTATATGTTATGACAATGGTTCAATGCGTCGTTAAAAGTTAAGACAATGGTTTTCTAATATACCCGTCGCTAAAGAGGTAAGCAAGGTATGTAGGATCAAGGGCATACCTTGATGCTTTCCGATATATATATATATATATATATATATATATATATATATATATATATATATATAACAGTGTAATAGAGCGAGAGAGGGATACAAAAGAACAAGCATAATAAATTAGCACGGTTACAGTTACCTTCGTCAGGGCGGGTAGTCTGGCTTTGGCTTTGGCTTTGGGTGTTTGCTCCAATAAGCAACAGAGACAAACACAGGCACGAAAGAGCACCATACATAGATATTCTTGATCGGGTGGGCATCCCACCGATGCCAAATTCACCAAACTTGTCGACCATTTCTCATAACCGTACGTACACTATAAAATTCTCAAATATCCAGAACCCCACCCGACACAAGCAACACCAAATTAAAACATCAAAACTAAATTTAAAAGCAGTTCCAAATATTATACGAATGAATATAACAGGTCAAAATAGATTTCTCAAACTGTTCAAACCAATACCCACGATAACAAAACAGAACAAAGAGGGAAATAAATAAATTCTTGTAGAAATAAAGAAATAAAATCTTAATATAAAGAATTTAGTTGTGGGACATAAAAAAATTAAAAAGATAGAAGGAAGAAGAAGATAGGAATAGAAAAAGATAAAAACATACCTGGGTTGCAGTAAAAGCAAGCGGCGAGAATCTTTGAGGGTGAGAAAACCGGTGATGGAGGAGAGCGGTGGTTCTGGTATAATTAATAAGCTGCGTTGTTTTGTGGTTAAAGAAATAATTGGATTGAATTGACTGGGTCGGCATTGCTGATGGAGATGAAATTTAGAATCAAAAGATGATGAATGGCATTGGCAGCTATCTTTTTCAGTTTCTGCTTTAAAAATTGAATATATTGGTGTTGGCTTTAGTGGCTTGGCGATATTGACTTTGTGGGAGTTGTAGTTGAACAGCCAACAGGTGGGAATAGAGTCTCCATCTCATTAAAAATTATTGGAATATGACATTATCATAATAGGAGATATATCTTGGAAAATATATAAAGAATAGAGATTTCCCATATTATTTAAAATTAAGATAATCCTAGTTCAATCACATAATAATAATAATAATAATAATAATAATAATAATAATAATAATATATATAGGGTTTTCCTAACATTTGTTCTTTTTCTTTTTTTTCTTTTTTTTCAAGAAAAAAATTGAATTTCATAATCGGAAATCAAAGCTTAGAGTATTATAAATAAAAGGAGGGGGAATAGAGCTTCATTCCTGGACATCAAACATAGAATCTGAAGCACGAGAGATGTGCAATAGAATTCGCTGACCTCCTAACAAAATAGATGCAACAATCGACTATAGAAACAACCAAATCCTTACATTCATTAACCACTAAACCCACATAATTTGGAGAGGAAGATGAAGTCTGGATAGCTTGTATTAACATGGAAGAGTCGAATTCAACAATTATCTGTGAAGCACCAAGTCTTTTAAGCCAACTTAAAGCCTCCCTAAAGCTGACTGCCTCGGCCAAACAGAATATGCAGGACCCGAAAATCTTAACATGTGTTCTTAAGGTACATGCTAAGCATAAAATTAAGGGGATGGGCATTGAATTCAAGGGATGAGACTCACTAAAATATAATTTTTAAATGCATATGGCTCCATTGAAATACTCCTTCCGTCCCTATTTAAATGACGTTTTAGAGTTTTTTATTTGTCCTTAATTAATTGACGTTTGTTTAAATCTAGGATAATTAATGATAATTTTTCCAAAATTATCCCTCATTACTCTACCTATTTTTTTGGTACTTTAAACTCTTGTGCTATGATAAATTAATGATTTAAGGGTATTATAGACAATTGAGTACTATATTTAATGTTTTTCAATCATTATCTTAATTCTTGTGCTAATCTCTAAAACGTCATTTAAATAGGGACGGATGGAGTATTATTTTATGTATTTAAAATTATATTTTAATGGACCCCATCTCTTGCTATGCTTAACATGTGCACATATTTAAAAAACCCACACACACACACACACACACACACATATATATATAGGAAAATGATTCATAGCAAGTATTTGCTATGGAGTAAAATTGGGCAAATAGCATCATAGCCGTTGATTCCAATAATAAAGGGTGCAGATTAAAAAAGGTCACCCTCGGTCCGCTAGTTCGTCTAGCGGATGTGAATTAAGAAATTTTCTACCGAAATTGCCCTAATGTAATACGCTTGTTGAAGTAGCGGATCTGTACCCTCCCTTCCACACCCTCCTTGCGTCTTGGCATATTTCCTCCCTCTGATAGCTTTGTTGCTGCGATTTCAGAGCCCTAAACCCTCCATGCGACCGTTGAAGGCCTGTTCCCTCTCTGCGACATCGCCTAAACCCTCCCTCCGACTATTGAAAACTTAAGCCTCCCTGCGACTGCTATTTCTGACCGATTGCAAGCCTCTCTCCTTTTTCACCCGATTCATCTGTCAAATTGTCAAATTCCTTGAGCGATTGAACCGGTATGTTTGCTTTTGTATCTGTCTTGAACATTAACAGATTGCCCTAACGCAATTCCGTCATTTTGTTTCTTCATTTTGTGTTGTTTTGATCTTTGTTACTAGGGACATCACTGCATTGTTGTGATTCCATTTTTAATTTTTGCATTTATAATTTGAAGACTTACTTTGAAAGTTTAATGGTGTTGGGGTTCGGTTGGATGAAAATTAAGTTAGAAATCACTAATTTTTATTTTTTTTGGCTGATCATGTAATATTAGGATGATAATTTTTTGAAGTTCCTTGTTTTGAATTGTGTCTATTTATGGGAGCTACACCAAGAGTACTTTTTTGTACATGTACTCCTCATGTAGATTCTCACTGTAGCAAAGTGCTCAAACCCTACAATGTGAAATTGATTCAGTTGCTCATATCCTTTTTGATGGGAATTTTTATATATTATTTAATACTCGATTTTTTGATGAATGTGTAGGAAACATATGGATATTAATCCCGGACCTGCTAATCCTATTGTGTTATGGGACCAAGAAAATCACGTATCGTCAGACTTATGGCAAAATATTGTAAGTTTATTAATGTATAACAACTTTCATTTTGGTAAACATTTCTTAGAAATATTTATGTTGTGGCCATTTATGTTTTTATGTTGTTGGACGTCTAGGATAGGGGTGTGTTGGAAATTTGTCAAATGTCTGCAAAATTAACTGAATGGAACTTGACTGAACAACAAGAATATTTGCTGGAACAAGTTGGTTTTGGTATTTTTTGTCATCAAGCTATAGTGTCAAAGATTGATGCATCCCTTGTATCTGCTTTAGTTGAACGTTGGAGAAGTGAAACAAATACGTTTCACTTAAATTGTGGAGAGATTAGCATTTCTTTAGAGGATGTGGGATTTTTATTTGGGTTGCCCGTATTAGGAAAAGCTTTGACTTGCGGAGAATAAGAAAATCTCAAACGCTGTTTTACAAGGGTTTTTGGGCAACAAGTTGTAGTAGAAGAGTGGGAGCAATGCTATAAAAGGGGGGGCATAAGTTTGCCATGGTTAAGACAGAGATATGGTCAAGTACCTGGTAATGCAACTCCAGATGATGTCGTAAAACACACAAAGGCATATCTCACAGACTTGTGTGGTATTATTTTGTTTCCAACCAAGAGTAAAAATGTTGTGCATCCTAGATATTTGGTGTTATTGGAGAGATTGGAAGACGTAGTTACATATGTTTGGGGGGCGGCAGTCTTAGGGCATTTGTATAGAGGTTTGCATGAGGCTACTCGCAAAACAAGGAAAAAATTCGCAGGTTGTGCAACCCTTCTTATGATGTGGGCTCACTTGAGCGGTTCAACATTGGTCGTCCCTACCTCTAAGCCTATGTCCCAAAAGTCGATACCTAGGGCATTATCATGGGCATACTCTCTTTTGATCCTAATTCAAAACAATATCGGTGGCTTTAAAATCCACATCACCATCTTACTCGCTTTTTACTGAGGAGAGTTTGATAATATGTTGGAAAGCAGGATGGGTGTGGCATCCATATCGATTATTTGATAGGCGTTTGTCTTGGGATTTTTTTTAGGCAAAGTTAGGTGGAGCCGCTCGTATACCATTGATACATGACGACATTGTTGAGTTCCAAATGCCTGACAGATTTATGAGGTAATTTGGATATTTGCAGTCGTATCCATCTAATGCTGAAAATATGGTGGAATTGCGGAAGGAACATAAATTATTTGAAAGAATAAATTTTTAAAACCATAGGCCCAACTATATTCGATTGTGGGATGCATACATGGAGAGTTTAGAAGGACAAGTGTTGGAGGCTTTACAGCATATATCTACCGAGGATTACATGACATGGTATAGAGAAATTACTCGACGACGGATACACCATACTCGATCCTTTAGGCGTCAAGGGGAAGATTATGAGCCACGTGTATTCATTGACCAATATGTGGCTGTAAACACTGTAAGTAGATCAATTTATAATATTTATAAATGTTTTTGTTTTTTAACTGATTATCTTGTATTATTAATATACTTTATTTATTTATTTGTAGATTGAGAGTGCAAAAGCTATATTTGATAAGTTGTTGTCAATTGGACATCCACCTGAGTTAAGAACCAAGTATGACACATGGTTCAATACATTATTGTAAGACCCCAACTTATTATAAATAAAATTGAATTTTCCTTTATTCATTATTCTAAATTAATAAGGGTTAATTTGATATAATTCTTTGGTTATGGGTGAAATGTGCAAAGTTTATAAAATAAGCAAGTGGTTATAAAATATTCATTATTGTCGGGGAATATTCGTTTGGTCGTGGAATATTCTTTTTTTTCGAGGAATCTCCGCAAATACGATGCTGCCTAGATCATTGGTGGGCCCCATAACGGAAAAGCGGTTGGATGAAAGAAAAGCGACAAAGATTGAGTTTTATAAATAATCTACGTAAATTATTACCTGATTAACCTTTGTTGGGTTTACGGTGGTTAAAATCTGATAATATGCGTGGTCGCACAAGAAATTACACGGTATTGCATGAGATTGTTGAATTATTGATCCTTACGTAAGAAGGCACTACTCAATAATTATTACAGTAGTTCTTATTCAATATTATATTGATTCAATAATTCTTTGCGTTGATATTTTTGTATCATTTGTTGTTTCAATAATTGTCATTTACAAGATTTTCCATTATCAAATCAATAATTCATATTATTTGAATAATATTATCGAGATAACATTATTATTGGCAATGTCAAGAAAGTTACATCAAGGAGAGGTTTGGTCACCTAATTGCGCTTCCTCAAGTAAGAAAAATTCTTATTGGAAAGTTCTCTTTCTGAGGAACCGCACGGTTGTCAATATTGCGATTCGTAATATTATTTGTGAATAATTAATTATTGATTCATATGATGAGGAAAATATTGATTTTATGTGGATATAGATGGAGAAAATTTTTAATGTGATAATTGTTGAAAATTAATATTTTATCTTTTTCCGATAAAATAATTCATTTAGATATATTATTTTAATAATATATTAACGGTGATATTTTTATAATTAATGTGGGATATATGAGTATATGAGGAGGAAGAGTATTTTATGGCATTAAATATTTAACACATATTTGTGTGTGGCGATTGGACCACAATTCTTGACCGAAAATTGATTATAAACTGTAAAATCGTCCGTTTATGGATTTTGGTCAATTTATGTTTGGAATTTGGAAAAACTTCCTTCTGCAAAGTTGTAGAGAATTGAAATTTCTATGAAAAGTCTCGAGTTTCAAATTTTCCGATAATGAGAGCTATTTTCACTTAATTATTGAAGTTTAGGAGAATAAAATAATTTTTATTAATTTATGGGTGGGACCCACTTTTTTGGTTGGTGAGTAATTCACATGTGGGTCATTGATTTTCTTTGTCAAAGGTGGTGGCTATGAAGCACATGCAGAGAGAATTGGTTTTAAAATTAATATTTTATTAATTTAGTCTCCTTTCAAGCGTTCTAACATTTTCCTATAAATAGAGAGCTAAGTTAGAATTGAAAATCACACGTAAACTATGTTTTTCTCTTCTCTCTCTATATTATCGAAGCGTATTTTTGTAAGTATACTTTGAGTGTTGCTATACGGTTTGAGTTTTACAAGACTATATATCTAGAAAATCAAGTCGAGAATACGGTTATTTTGAGGTAAAGGATGTTATTTTTCGCAAATGATATTATTTTCTTCAATATCATTATGCCACAATATTTGTTGAACTTTTATCAAATTTGGAACTTGTTATGTCGGGGTTCTTATTCACGATATCAAGACTATTATTCACGAATCAAGACTATTCAATAGAAAAATAAAAATTTTCTTTTTTGTCAAAATATCTATTCGGATACTAGCTTTGATTGTATCCATGTTTTGATCATTCTTGAATTTTACACCAATATGATTATTTTCGAGGTATTTTTGGACATGGGTAAAAAAACAATCTGAATCCTTAATCCTTAATCCTTGTCATTTTGTTTATTTGGATTCGTTTCATTAAAATATTTTTCATCATCATCGGTCTTAAATGATGATATAAATGAATATCTTTGGCTTTGTAGTGGCAAAGATGAGCGATTAATCGATGAATATCTTTGGCACGTAGTGGTAAAAGATGAGCAGTGTTGAGATGAACATGACCAACTTGTGATTTAAATGAATATCTTTGGCCTCAGTAGTGCAAAGATGAATATTGATTTGTTATTCTGAGGATAAAATATTGATGATGGACTTTTAAACCTTGTAAGACGGTAGAATTCTTTCTCTACGTGACTCTTCAATGGATTCTTCGATTCGCTACATTTATTGATCTAAAACTTGTTATCTATTATAATTTATCGAGATTTTTCCTGTTGAAGACTAACGATAATTTGTTGTATATTATCTTAGTCATAATGTTCTTTTCTTGGGCTAGTTTAGCTCACCTTTTCCTTTTTGTTCCATTTTTCTTCTCGGGAGGTGAGAACATAACAGATCGAGTCGGGGTATGGAGTGATAGTTCTAGGAAGATGTTTTATTTGTCCTCACTATTTACGTAAAATAGTGTATGAATAATTAATGAGGACTTATTTGGGTGTGTATATTGCCAGAAGACAATATTTGTATTTAAACTCACAGTTGTATTTTTGTATTCTACACGACATATCAGTATTATCAAAGTTGTAGTTTGCTTTCTATACCATGTATTTTGGCGACTCGAGGAATGGGTGTTGTATACCTATTTTGGGGGCGCCACAATTGGTATCGAGCTTTAGGATATGATCTCTGGCGGAGATCGGGGAATAGAACTAGGAGGGGAGAGACGAGTAAATCCTTCGTTAGTGTGTCCTACCTAAGCTTATTTGTTGGTCGGTCATAATATAGGATATTATGTGATATGTTAATTTGTTTAATTAACCCTTGTTTTATGGCGAGATTTAAGAATGGTGCCGAGAACATTAACAATGGAGTTTATAAGGCGTGGAACAACCTTTAGTCATGAAACCGGGAGAACGTGCAGCGGGGAAGGCAATATTCCTCCTGTAAACAACACTACCGAGCAAACGATGAACGATGGAATGTTTAGGAGCTCTTTGCAGTTCATGCAAAATCAGACGAGGGAGACTCGTGTACAAAATACGGGTGGAAATGATGGCAACGCGCGGTCTGTCACAGCCAAGCAGTTCAAGGAGTTGGGACCACCAGATTTCTATGGAAAGCCGGATCCGATCAAGGCAGAAATGTGGGTCAAGCAAATTACCAAGATATTCGATGTCTTGGGGTGCACGGAGGAACAGAAGGTTCCATTCGCCACCTTTATGTTTCGTGGTGAAGCAGATTCTTTTGGTGGGAATCGTGAAGCGTACCAACCGGAATCAATCAACATGTCTTGGGAAAGATTTGAATCGTTCAATGACAAGTACTTTCCGTAAAGTATTAAATGCTATATGAAGGAGGTAGAGTTTATTAGACTCGAGCGCAGAACAACACGACGGTGTCTCGAAGACGAGGCAAAGTTTGCGAGTTATCCAGTGCTTGCACCTCATTTGGTGGAGAATGAGGAGCGAAAGACGCGTATGTTTTCGAGAGGTCTAAAACCGAGATTCGTCAATACCTTATCTCTCTCATAAGTTTTTCTCGTATTCAGATGTTGTCAATGAGGCTCGATTATTAGAGCGAGATAGTGAGTATACTCAACCGAGGGACCACAACGTGGTAGTCATCGAGCGATGATAACCAAACGAGGAGAAAAAATATGGACAAAGCGGAAACCACTCGTGTGGTAATCGTGGACATGATAATAGGAAAGGTGACTCAAGTGGAAATTTCGAAAGAGAAGATTCAACAATGACGGAAGACATCAACAAAGAAGACCAAAGACCAACAACAAATGCTAGGGGAGGAGAACGACCGCCGGTTAGATGTTACAAATGCGGGAAGGAGGGACATATCACCCAAAATTGTCCACAACAATCCAAGGTATGTTACAATTTGTGGAAAGGAAGGCCACATCTCTCAAGATTGTACTATAGCAAAACCAAGTTCAATGGAGTGGTGATTCCAAGGGTACATCCGGATAAGTCAAAATCGGCGGTTCTGGAAGAGCTTTTTGTCGTGGTCGCCAAAACGTGAGGAACCCGAACGAGGTGATCATGGGTAAGAAAATCTTGAATTCTGCGAAGTTTATACCTTACTAGATCTGGGTTCTACCCATTCTTTTATCTCTCCGCTTGTGCTCAACGTTTAAACTTGACTCAGGAGAAATTAGATTTTGATTTATCTGTTGAAACTCAGTTGGGTGAAACCTTCGTTACATCTACGGTTTATAAATCTTGCATGATCCAAGTTGGCACTATCACATTACTGTTGATCTTATCTCTTTAAAGATACTTGCTTTTGATGTTATTTTAGGAATTGATTGGTTAACCACTCATCATGCCAAAATTGATTGTTTTCGTAAGGTGGTTAGCTTTCATATTCTAACCAACTGTCATACTAATTCAAACCACTAAACCACTAAAATCGACCATTGTCATATCAAGCCACAAAGCTATTCGTTTATTGAAAAGCGGATGTCAAGCTTTCTTAGCCCATGTTATGGATTTGAATAAAGACAAATCGATTTGAATAATATTTACGTGGTTAGAGAATTCCACGATGTATTTCTGAAGAGCTTCTGGTTTACCCCGAGCGTGATGTTGAATTCTTTATTGACCTTGAACCGGTACAAAACCCATTTCTAAAACCCATATCGAATGGCTCTATTGAACTTCGTGAGTTAAAAGTCCAACTACTGTGGAATTATTAGACATCGGTTTCATTCGTCCAAGACGTCTCCTTGGGGTGCTCTGTTTTTCATAAAGAAGAAAGAGCGGAGTATGCGACTTTGTATTGACTATCGAGAATTGAACCATGTCACCATCAAGAATAGGTATCCGCTACCTCGCATTGATGACACATTCGACCCGCCACAAGGGCTTGATTCTTTTCAAAGATCGATCTTCGTTACGGATATCATCAATTTGAAGATAAAAGCGAGGATATTCCAAAGGCGGCATTCGAGGACTCGTCTGGGCATTATGAATTCTTGGTCATGTCTTTTGGATTGACTAATGCTCCCGCCGCTTTCATGGATATGATGAACCGTGTATTCAAGGAATATTTGGATCGATTCGTTGTTGTCTTTATTGATGACATCCTCATCTATTCCAAAAGCCGTGAAGATCATGAGCACCATTTGAAGTGGTACTACAAAGACTTCGTGAACACAAGTTTTATGCCAAAAGTCAAGAAATGCACGAGTTCGGCGAGGAAGTAGCATTCCTTGGGCACGTGGTGTCAAAATAAGGAGTATCTCATTGACCCGGCGAAGATTGAAGCAATACAAAGTTAGGAGCAGCGAAGAGGCGGTGGCCCGAAATCTGTGACTTTACGGGCTTAATGTTGGTTATTATCGAGAGATTCGTGGAAGGATTTTCTCGAATCGCTAATCCGGTAAATCGGTGACTTGGAAAGATACAAAATTCATATGGGGCGAGGAATGTGAGAAGAGTTTCAAGAGCTCAAAAGAAGACTCATTTCGGCACTGCTCGCAATACCATCCTGGTTCGGATGGATTTGTTATATCTGACGATGCTTCGTGCAAAGGGTTAGGATGTGTTCTCATGCAACATGGGAAAGTCATAGCTTTATGCCTCACGACAACTCAAAGAATATGAGAAGAATTATCCTACTCATGATCTACAGAGTTGGCGGCAGATTATATTCAGCGTTGAAGATGGGAGACACTACTTGTATGGAGAGAAAGTGGAGATTTATACGGACCATAAAAGCCTCAAATATTTCTTCACCCAAAAAAGAACTCAATATGCAAAGAACGACGTTGGCTTGAGCTATTGAAAGATTATGATCACCTTATTGATATCATCACGAAAAGCGAGCGTAGTAGTGGCGACGATTGAGTAGAAGATCATATGCAAATCTGAGTGCAATATTGTCAACGCAAAGGCCCATTTTATCGACTTACAAAGGATGAAGATAGAATTAAAGACTCTGTGGTCCCACATGATGATGGCGAATATACTGAGTAGAACCGACTTTAATTGATAAAGTTAAAAATTTGCTTTCAAGCTACGGACTGGGGGTGATACAAATGAAGAAGAAAGTGTAAAGAAGGTGTTATTCGAAGCAAGAATCGATGAGGAAGGAATACTTGAGTCAATTCTAGACTTTGCATTCTAACGATTATTCGACCTGAAGCATAAAATCATGATGGAGGCACACAACACCCCGTTTGCAATCCATCATGGGAGTACCAAAATGTATCATGATATTCGACATACATTTTGGTGGAACAATATGAAGAGAGAGATTGCGGAGTTTATCTCAAGATGTTTAACTTGTCGGCGTGTAAGGCGAGCATCAGTGCCAAAAGGTCCATTGCGAACCACTTGAGATTAGGAATGAAAATGGGAACACATTACTATGGATTTTGTTCTGTGTCTTCCCAAAGTTTCTCAAGGCGTAGATCTGATTTGGGTTATTGTTGATAGATTAACCAAGTCGCCCATTTCTTACCGTCACGCGATACTTATTCCTTGAACGTCTTACTCGTATGACGTGAATGAGATTAGACGATTGCATGGCATGCCAAGATCCATAGTTTTGGATCGTGACCGAGATTTACTTCAAGATTTTGGGTTAGCTTGCGAAAGCTATGGGCGCGGATTTCTGATTGATCAAAGATACCATCCTCAAGCGGACGGACAATCGAGAGGACTATTCAAACCCTCGAGGATCTATTAAGACTCGTGTTCTAGATTTCAAAGGAAGTTGGGATAAGTACTTACCATTGGTGGAATTCTCTTACAACAACAAGATTATCAAGCAAGTATAGGCATGGCTCCATTTGAGGCATTGTATGGGACGAAAATGTCGTTTCTCGATTATCTTTGGGACGAGGTGGGAGAAAGCAACATTGTTGGGACGTAATTAAGACGCGCATGACTACGAGAAAAGATCCAAATGATTCGACAACGTATTCAAACTTCACAAGATCGAAAAAAAGAGTTATGCCGATCTTCGTAGAAAGGACGTGGAATTTAATATTGGAGATCATGTATTGTTACGTATTGCTCCATGGAAAGGAGTTACAAGATTTGGAAAAAGAGGAAAGCTCAATCAAGGTTTGTTGGTCCATTTGAGATTCTTGACCGAATAAGAAGCGTAGTTTATAGACTCGCGTTACCTCCAAGTATGTCTCGTGTTCACAATGTATTCCACATATCTATGCTTCGTAAATATGTGAAAGACCCGAACCACATTATTGCGTTAGAACCAGACGAGATAGCTGAAGATTTAACATACGAGGAGATACCTATTGAGATTTTGGATAGGAAAGAGCATGTCTTACGCACGAAGGTTATACCACAAGTTAAGGTTTTGTGGAGAAACTATGCAATTGAGGAAATGACATGGGAGTTGGAATCGGAGATGAAAGCGAGGTACCCTCACTTTTTCGATACACCAGGTACGTACGTTAATTTCGAGAACGAAATTTCATAAGGAGGGGAGGTTGTAAGACCCCAACTTATTATAAATAAAATTGAATTTTCCTTTATTCATTATTCTAAATTAATAAGGGTTAATTTTATATAATTCTTTGGTTATGGGTGAAATGTGCAAAGTTTACAAAATAAGCAAGTGGTTGTAAAATATTCATTATTTTCGAGGTATTTTTGGACATGGGTAAAACAAAGTACGAATCCTTAATCCTTAATCCTTGTCATTTTGTTTCACTGGATTCGTTTCTTTAAAAATATTTTTCATCATCCTCAGTCTTAAATGATGATATAAATGAATATCTTTGGCCTGTAGTGCAAAGATGAACGATTAACTGATGAATATCTTTGGCCTGTAGTGCAAAGATGAACAGGTGTTGAGATGAACATGACTAACTGGTGATTTAAATGAATATCTTTGGCTTGTAGTGCAAAGATGAATATTGATTGTTATTACTGAGGGGATAAAATATTGATGATGGACTTTTAAACCTTAGAAGACGGTAGAATTCTTTTCTACGTGACTCTTCTAATGGATTCTTCGTTAGATTGCATTTATTGATCTAAAACTTGTTTATCTATTATAATTTATCGATTTTTCCTGTTGAAGACTAACGATAATTTGTTGTATATTATCTTAGTCATAATGTTCTTTTCTTTGGGCTAGTTTGAGCTCACCTTTTTCCTTTTTGTTCCATTTTTCTTCTCGGGAGGTGAGAACATAGCGAGGATCGAGTCGGGGTATGGAGTGATGGTTCTAGGAAGATGTTTTAATTTGTCCTCACTATTTACGTAAAATAGTGTATGAATAATTAATGAGGACTTATTTGGGTGTGTATATTGTCTAAAAGACAATATTTGTATTTAAACTCACAGTTGTATTATCGTATTCTACACGACATCTGTATTATCAAAGTTGTAGTTTGCTTTCTATACCATGTATTTTGGCGACTCAGAATGGGTGTTGTATACCTATTTTGGGGGCATCACAATTATACCAACCGTTCATGAATGACTATAGAGGGGTTCCAATCAATCTAAATCCAACGCAGCCTCAAGTTGGGCAAATGGAGATTGACATGACAGAATCCCAACCTACAGCTGGGCAGATGGAGATTGACATGACAGGATCCCAACCTACAGTTCAAGAGACTAAGCCTAGCGTTGGCCCTTCTACTCGACATAGTAATATAGTGTCAGCTAAAAGGATGGAGGGAACAAAGCACTCTCATTTTTTCAAGTACTTAAAGATGGAAAAAATCAATTGGCTAAATCATCATTGGTTTAGTCCAACTCACGACCCATCAGACTTTCTTCATAGCCAGAAGGCCTATACAAGTTTGAATTTAAAGATGTTCACTGTTTGAGACCCAATGGTTGGTTATGGGAACATGTCTTGGATGCTTATTTGTTGTTGTTGCGAGACAGAGAAGCTAAAATGTGTAAAGAAGGTATCCAAAGATGGGCTCGATTTTATTTCATGCCAACGATTGCTGCGTT
This sequence comes from Panax ginseng, assembly GCA_020205605.1. Taxonomy (NCBI): domain Eukaryota; kingdom Viridiplantae; phylum Streptophyta; class Magnoliopsida; order Apiales; family Araliaceae; genus Panax; species Panax ginseng. Next base: position 314,127 of record CM035136.1, on the reverse strand, counting down.
GTTAGGTACCCAAAACTTACCAAGTCTTGAGGAGTATATGTCAACCATACAAAAATTTCTAAGAAGTTACATCAATCCTACAGTTGGGGCCCCAGTACATGAGTGTAATTACATATTCGTTCCAATCTTCAATGAAACCAACAGTCATTTTTGCTTGTTTATTTGGAGTGTCAACAAGTGGAAAGTAATGCTACTTGACCCACTTTATGATGACAAACCATTAATGCCATTGTCACAATTATACCAAAACTTCTTTGCGGTTGTGGTGAGTACATTAAAGAATTAGAAATTTTTTCATGTCATTATACAGATATGTAATTCCTACTACTTCGGACTTATAAGTAATGGGTTTCTGGTTTATAGGTGGAGTTAATTCCTTTGCTGCTTCGTCAGGCAAATCCTACAGCAAAGTGTCCAAAATTGAAGCCAAAAGTTGAAGTCTGTGTGAATAGACCGAGACAATGGAACGAAGACGATTGTGGCATATATGTTGCAAAGTACGTCGATTTCTTTTTGCACCGTGTCAACATCATGGAGGAACAGAGGTGGACTCAAAATGAGGCTTATAATTTTAGGTTTAGAATGGCACATGAGCTTAGGATGTGCAGAGCTAAGGACATTCGTGAATCATATTTGTAACGAATTTCGACTAAGAATTTTTACTACTAGAATCTTATTTTGTCATTTGAACTGTGATATATGCTTATCAGTGGTTCTTGCATTTATATGGTTACTTGCATTCAGCCCTTCACTGCAATATTGAATTAGATCTTGCATACAAAAGTGCTAGATCTATTACGCTCTTTTGTGGGGTATAGATAAATTCAGTAGTTTTTTATTCCAAGGCTTGCTGCAAATTCTTTCTCTATGTGCTTTGGACCTGATGGACTTGGGAGAATTAGAGTTAGTGATAAAAATTGTAGTGTTTTATTTTATATGCAAATTGTTTGATAATATTTTGCTAATCTACATATGAGTGTGTGTGTGTGTGTGTGGTTTTATAAGTTCAAATCGACTATTATTATTATCTCTCTCATAAAACTGACCTGATTCTCGATCTTTCTCTGTGTGTGGTTCTGGAAATATCTCTAAACAGAAAAAAACATGCCTAATATTCACCAACAGATAAGAAACTATAGAGATGCATAGCAGTGGTACAGGCAGGTGAGCTTGTAAGCAGCATACATGTTATTCTTTTGAGGGCTGGTTATGCCATGACTAGTGATTCCTTGTCGTATTTTTGTTGAGTGCAGTACCTATAAAATGCAATGTTGCTCTATTGATGTAAGTGGTCATTTAAACTTGCACAATACTGATGGCATTTACATTGAAAAAATAAAAGTAATCAAATGCTTCCCATTTACATGCTTTTTATTGACACAGAGCGCACTTGCATTTAGCTGTCATTTACATTGAACAATTTCTGCTCTCTGGTTTTTGAACTCTAGCTCCAGCTGTTAGATAATTTCCTCTGTTAATAATATTTTCATATCCCCCCAAGCAGACACTAGTTAAGCTTAAACTATTTTGATTACAAAAAGTTCCCCATTTGAATATTTAGCTTTTGTTTTTATGTTGAAAAAGATGATATATTAAATTTTGCAGAAGAAAATGTTTAAATTTTACAGAATATAGGCTGTTATTACTGGTTCTTGTTTAAGGCCATGTAATTACTTGAGATGAGGTATTCTTTTTTAGCCTTGATAATGTTTATGAAAAGTTACTGTGAATAGATTGTTATGAAGTATGGAAATGTTACTGTGATTTCTATTCATTTTCTCTATATCTCGTGCAAGTTGGTATGTAAGCTTATTTAATTGGGATCATGTACACATTTGTTCAAGCAGGGCAATGAATTGCTTTTCTTTTTAGATCCAATTTCTGTATTACTTATAGATCCAATATGTTTTGCAATTTTTTAGATTACCTTGTCAGTTAATAGACATATGGTACTAATTAGTTAACTTGTTTTGTATCTAATAATAATCATACACGTAGTCTACAAGTACCATTTGAATATATTTCAACTAGATATTTGTGTGTTTGATTTTGATCGTCTAACATTGCTTTTAAAATTAATAGGGGTTCACTCTTGAGGACGCCACAAGTATGTATGTAAAAGGTGATGTTGCACCAGTTGAGATGTTGAGATGTTGCCTAAGTGGCAGGCCCCAGGTCTCCGTGATGCACCAGTTGAGGTTTTTATAGGGATCCTTTCGGCAGGCAATCATTTTGCTGAGAGGATGACTGTGAGGAAGTCATGGATTTTAATTTTTTTTTGTTTTGTAATATTATTTTATCCGTACGATTGATATTTGGAAATACAAACTCTAAAACATTCAATAATAGTGAGTAATTCATTTAATGTTACTTTTAGTAAATAACAAATCATGCTGATAAATTAAATTATATAAATAATTTTGTCATTACATAATCTTAAAATCACATATGAAGATAACTTTAAACACCCGATTTTTCTTGACCCATCATTTTGTAGTGGTTCCGCTTATCATGATTGGTCATCATATTGCATATTGCACACTTTCTCAATTGTTTACGACTTGCATGTTGGCCTCTTCAATCCCACTCTTTATTCTTGTCGCTTTTTTCGCCTTTGTTTTGCGAACAAATAGGATCCCATAACGACTCTTCTTCAACTAAAGTGAACATCGTCTTACGGAATATCGGGAACCTCTTTGACAATAATTTCATCGAGGTCAAATTTCTCAACGATGGGTTGATTGTCAATGCACAATTATGCGACATGCTTAAAACCATTAATTGAGCATGATCCAAAGAGAAGTTAATCGCAAGAGCAACGTCACCAAATAATTGTAACGCATAAATCGAGATTCCTCGTAGTTGGACATTTCAGTCAAAATCTTTGGTAATTCAGCATTCACTTTATTACCATCTCTACACCACCGCCTTAAAACATATTTATCAGGTATCTTTGTTATACTTTTGGCAATCATATGCCTTATAATGTGTTTACAAAGCATACCAGAATATTCAAATTTTTTACAATCACAATTTATATCTCCAGTTTGAACATTACTAACAACAGTAACGTACCTATTTGAATTTTCGTTGTCGCTTGTCTTGAACAATGCATACGACTTTGTATCCAATGTTGTTAGATGTTGAAGCTTCTGCATTACGTACTTATGAGATTTTATTATCTCAATCTGAAAGCGTCTGAACATCTTCTTTGTATAAATATTTGCTCCATGTGTTTCTAATGGTGATTCAAGAGTCATATTTCGGGTCCGATGACAAGTAACGTAGTCAGTTGTTCTCTCTCTCATGACCTGTTTCTCAAGTGCTTTTTCTGTATTTACGATAAATTCCTTGATACTCGTTGTCGCATTCACATATTCATCGAATAAACTGTTCATTCCCTCACTCCTGGATGTAGTTGTCATTCCTGCTGCAAAAAAATTCTTTATGTACGCCTTGATCCATTTGTGCTTAACCTCATAAAGTGATTGGAGCCAATCATGATAATGCAATTCGTAATCTATCATCAACTTTTTCCATCACTCCTTAAAATTCGCAACGGTCAAAGATTTATACACACAACAGTTAAAATCATGTTTAAATAGTGGGTCTTTATTCATACAATGTATGTAATTTTCGTAAAATTTATTTGCTAATATGCCGTATGCGAAAGAAAGCATGGTATGTTTCTGGAAGAACCTTAGCAATCGCATTGCTCATAGCTTTGTCCTGATCAGTGATAATGGTAATCGGTGCTTTGTTGTTCATCGCTTAAAGCCAACTTTCAAAAACCCATACAAAAGTATCCTCTATTTCGTCCTGAATCAGTGCAAAACCAAACAAGATGGAATGATAATGATGATTTACCCCCGTGAACGGAATAAACGGCATAGAATATTTATTCGTCCGATAAGTTGTATTAAATGTCACTACATCTCCAAAATTTTTGTAAGCTATCATTGATCGATAATCAATCCACAAGATACATTCGATGCAATTATCTTCATCTCGTTTGATATCGTAAAAAAATAGAGGATTTTTCGCTGAGAGTTTTTTCAAGTACTGCAATGCTGCTTGGGCATCGTTTGAATCTATTGTTTCACGTCTTATATCTCGTACAACATTCCGAATATCCTTATCACTGAAACCGACATTTTCCACCCCTCCTCCTATTTCACTAAATACATTCATCATTTTACTTGGCCCAACTCCAGCCCTTGTGAAAGTTCCGATTAAACTTGAGCTGGCGGGTGAGTTATATTTTTTTGTGTTTGAATGAAATTTTTCTTGCTCGGAGTCACCAAATCATGATTGTGAGACAACTCAATTTTTGAAACTTTCCAAGTATCTTCTTTTTTTAGATGAACAACAAACATTCTAGCTTTGCACATTATCCGACCTATAGAATCCCTTTTTCTTTTGACCTTACTACCATCAACTTCATCCACGTCTTGTTTCTTTCTTTCAATTGGTTTTCTAGCTTTCTTACATGTAAAAAGTCGATTGGACAAATTGTTGGAGTGAGCATATTTATGAGTTGCCCCAATTTTTATTTCAAATCCACAACTACGCGTATATTTCTATAAAATTCTTGACGCCTCTTGGATAGTAGAAAAAATCTGACCCTCATATGGACTTTTTGAAACGTTAATATGCGATTGGTTCGTGTTATGAACACCAATATTATCCATGTCAATATTATCATCAGAAGAATTTGAAGAACTTGAATTAAACATATCGTCAGCTATAATTGAAAACTTACCAGGATGATTTTGCCCTGCAAAGCCTTGCTAGATAAATTACGCAGTTTTCTTCCTTGATATTTTAATGAGAATATCTAAAAGAAATTATAAAGAATAAATATGATAATAATATATGGTTTGTATTTTTTTTACTATTCAAATTTTGTGCTATTTTTTTTTTATTTTAGCATGAAGGCTATTCCATTCCTTCTCTGATTTGAATTTGATTTGGACTGTTGCTTGATTTGACGCGTTGACTGTTGTCTTATAAAGTTTGTCTGGTTTCCTTACGCGTTACCAAGTTTTGTTTGAGTAAACAATTGTGCCTTACCAAGTTTTCAGTCCGCCAGCTGTTGCCTTACCAAGTTTTGATGATTTCATATGTTGCCTTACCAAAAGTCAGTCCGCCAGCTGTTGTTGCCTTATCATAGGTTGCCTTACCAATCGGCTTGGGGGGGGTGCTTTCGGTAGTTAATTTTTTTTTTCATGGTCCGCTTGTCCGTCTAGCGTACGAGCCAATAATATTTTTCACAGCCGCTAGTTCGTCTGGCGGACGGGGAATTCCCATACTTAGTCTGTACGCTTGATTTATAAAATGGACGGCTATGATGCTATTTGTCTAATTTTATTTCATAACAAATATTTATTATGGATCATTTCCCATATATATATATATATATATATGATTGATTTTTATTATTGCTCCTCTTTAATATTTGGAAACTTCTTAATTACTATCAACACTCATTTTCAATTATTTTAGTGTATTTTTTAGAAAATGAACCATCAGCTTCCAAACTCGGTTGGAGATCAATTTAAAAATTTCGAAACTTACTTGCATTCTTTTTTTGAGTTTTAAAATAGACAAAAAAAATAATATTAACCAAAAAATTAAGTTTCTTTTCAATTCCTATGTTTCTAAATTTTTTAATAAACATAAAAGAAAAAAAATTGATAAAAAATTTGTCCACTTTCTCTACTAAAGTTTTCCGTCCTGGCTTGATTTGGACGGAAAGAAAATTGAAATAAGTAATAATTTTAAAATTCTCATATTATCCTCAATTTTTAATATAATAAATTTTAAATTATAACTCAAACTCCTAATTTGTATATAATCACAAACGTAAACCCTTTTTATGTTTTACGTATTACTCCATGACCAAACCTGAAACTCTCTCATTCCATGGTATTAATGCCATTAATACATAACATGCAAGTAGTACTTGATCAATTCCCCCAACCCAGCCTTCCTAATAAAAATGATTATCTCGTCACTACCACTCATACTTGTCAAGAAATTAGCGGCCTATCTGAACTAGAAAGTTCAAGTCCTTGGTAAAGGAAGTGAAGGTACCGTCTACAAAGTACGTCACTACAGTAATGGGGTCATTTACGCAGTGTATTCTTTCAATAATATGCACGATGTCATTCAAGAGATTGAAATACTTGGATCCCTGTATTCACCATTTGTTGTCGAATTCCATGGAACATTTGAGGAGGCCTATTATGGCTACTAGAAATTCAAGACAAGGCACGAACAATGTTTGAGTTACCATTAGAGATGAGATTGAATTTCTTAAAAAATTTGATGAATAATCTCCGTTAGTATTAATAATACAGATTATGTTTGATGACTTTTAGGTATGGTATGACAATGATTTTGTAGAAGTAGTTTTTGTTTAATATTTATTTGGATATTTGTATTTTATTATGAATTTTTTTCTTTGATTAAATTTATCTTGCATATTTTTATTCATAGTTAAATTATTATAATTAATAGAAGGGTAAATTTGTAAAAATGTAATTTTCATTTCATTTCATTAGAACTCAAAAATACATGAAAAGAAAAAAAAACAATTTTCTATTTTTTATTTATTAAAAACTCATAAACAAGACAAAAGAAAACCTAAAATTTGCTATTCTTTTTTTTTCTGTTCTAATTTAAATTTTATATTATTTTCTTTTCAATCCAAAACTCGGAGACAGTGTTAAAATGAATGGAATTTGAAACACTTTGATACTCAGAATAATTATACCAGTATCAAAATTTTATCACTTCACATATTTATACTCAATACAAGTTCGTTTTTCTTTACTTGTATATACTATTAAGTATACTCTATTATTTAATATATACTATTATTCAACAATTGAATTTTTCACATACTTTAACAAGTGGAAGTAAGGATCTAAACGAGTCGAATAGCTCAAATTTGATTCGAAATATTAAATTCATACTTGAATTCGACTTGAAATCGAATTGTATTTAAAATTTTTTATTCAGATTCACTCAACTCGAATATTTATTACTCGAATTCGATCCGACTCAGATTGAATTATATTCAAACTACTCGTGAGCTTAAAATTCAAGCACAAATTTTAGTCTCCGTATAATAATTAACTTTACAATAAATATAATTAAAAATTGAATTTATTTTTTTTATTTAGGAATGAGAAAACATATTTACTATTACACTTTACAAATATAAAATCACAATTAAAATAAAAATAAAATAAAATAATAATTAATTATTCTATTTTGATTTAATTTTGTATATATTAATTATAAAAGAATGTATTGAATATCTAATCGAATCTGTATCAATCGAGTATATATTACAATCGAGAATTCAAGTAGTTTGTATCTTAAACGAGTCAAGTATAACTTTGTTCATATTCTACTCATATTTTTATTCGAATAATTTTTTATGCTCAAATTTTGATAATATTATTAACGAATTCGAGTCATGCTTGTATTTTTTCAAGTCGAGCTCGAATTGAGCATGGACTGTTTGGTTCGTTTAAAGCCTTAAGTGGAAGGGGTTTTGATATTTTCGGTAAAGGTTCATCTCATTAATTTTTTACAAGGCTTGAAATCTAGCTTGAAGAATCCAAAATTAAATTATTCCAAATAGTTGAGTGAGTTACTTTTATTTACATTATCATAATATAAAGGGCAACACATTTCTACATGTATTTTTGATATTTTTATATTATTCTCTCTCACATGAAGTTGTGATCCATTTTACGATCATGTGAAAGATGATCATTTGAAAATATTAAAAATACATGTAAAAATATCAGTTATTTAATATAAATGATCTAGTTCGAATTCGTGTATGTCTTAAATACTCGCAAATAGAACCACTAAAAAATGAGTTGACTCGACTCGAGTCGAGTCGAATTTAAATATGATGAGCAAAGATTACAAAATTATATTCGAACCTTTAATAAGTTTTAAATAAATTCCGAGTAAAATAGAGTTCAACTTGAGTCAGTATCTTTAGGGTTTTATAAGAATTATTATTTTGGGTGAGAAAAGCGTGATAATTTATTGTTTTAAAATTAAAAATCACAAAATACTTGGTAGAATTAAACCAAACTTCAACTACCACCCATATTTTTTGAGCTGGCAGAGTTTTGAATTCGCCGACCTTACATGCTTAATTTGGTTGGACTTTGACGCCCCAATCTTTACTAATAGTATATGTATGTATTTCACTCGGTAGAGAGAGACTTATGATTATACTAATTAGGATTAAGAACGTCAAATCCAGCACATTTTGATTCACTACTACTATTTGTCTTTTTATTTTATTTATTTTTAAAATTCTAGTACAGGCCCGTAATGAGGCCCGGAAACAAGTGTAAGCTTCAACTCGGCCCAGAAGTAGTCCAAACCAAAAATGTCACAATTAAGTTGTTGAGTGTAACAAGGGACTACTGACACTCCCCACACCAACTAATCCATCCATACCTATCAATTTCCGTATGGAGTATTTATTTATTTTCATGTCCTAAATATTAAGTTAATATTAACTTATTATTATTCAACAATTTTATTTTTTATAAGAGTTCTTTACTTACTTTTAGTCATACAATAAATTTCAACTTAAAATCATATTTAAAATTTTAGTTTAAGTTTCTACTCAACTTTAATCTCTAAATGATTATATATTAAAAATATTATGAGTAAATATATAATAGTAATTAATATCAATATATATTAATGATTACTTTAATTACCAATTCTATTACATATAGTAGAGCTTTATTTAATTAATATTACCAAACAATTCTAACTTATATACTAGTTATTAAAATTTAGTTAGCTAGCTTTTAAAAATAAAATAACAATGACAATTCATTATTTACAATAATTATATTCCTAAAAAATATAAGAAATATATTATGAGTAAATAGTAATTTATATAAAAAATTATAATGTCTATTACAAAATATATTAACGATTAAAATTTTGTAAACCACTTTATTTTATATAGGAGGCCTTGAGTTAATTAATTTTTTTAAAAAAATAATGACTTATATTACTAATTAAAATTTAATTAGTTTTTAAAATTAAAATCATGATTGTACTTATTATTTTACAACAATTTAATTTATTTTTATATAGTTAATAATTATACAATAGCTAGTGTGACTTAAACACTAAGTTTAGGTTGTTTTCGCTCAACTTTGAATTCCAATTAAAAATACATATATAAATACGAATGATTGATTATAAAAATTAAATATTACAGTTTGAAATTATATAAAAACTTAATATTAAATTAAAAATAACAAAAGAATCACATTAGTAAAACTCAATTATGATTGTGAGTATTCGACAATTATATATAATAATTAGTCATTCATTTTTTAAATAAAATTTTTAGTTATTCTAATAATAATATTAAGTCAATTTAAAATTTAAGAAATACATTTTATAACTATTATATAAAATAAATTAAAAATAATGTGTGCTTCACACGGAACTAGTTTAAATTTTTAGTTCCTTATCCTCTCTTTTTCTCCAAACTAAAAGTTAGAATGATGATTGGTGCAATGGAGATACTGCGATGGCCCATAGATTTAGATTATCCTTCCTAGCTAGCTATTACAAGTAGTAGTACTACTCATTTATTATATATTTATGTATATTTATATATTTATGGATGGGAGTAGAGGAGAGGACAATGAACGTGTAAAAGCAGGGAGGGTGGGAGCCAGCTGACATGTAATTAGGATGAGGTGGCGTACTGGGTGCCAAGATTTTTTGTGGTGCAGTTGGTGGAGGAATAAGAGCCACTGGTTTGTGTGGCAGAGACATTCCCCCGACCACATTGACTGTCCAATCCCGACTGACTAAGCTACCTAAAGATAATGTTAGGGACCGCAAGCTCATGTCACCTCAACTTCCATTTCCTAGCTACTCCTCCAGCTGGACCCGACTTCCTGCATGGCCTAGCCAGGAAATTAAATATTAGCTACCTAAACATGCATGCAATCATTCATTCTAGTTTCTAATATTATTATGGCGGCGTGTACGTGTTTATATACAAGTTAGTTGCACACAAATCTCCTTTTTTTATATATATTTTATTAAATAGATATATATACACACATGTGCTTGCATGTGTTAATTCAATTCAGGTAAGATACTTCACTTTCAATTAATTAATTAATTAGCGACTTTGCTTTAAAATATATATGCATGGTCTCACCTCTAGTGCTATATAGGAGGTTAATTAATAACAGGTTCATATTTAAGTGGTTATTATGAAATTTATTTTGAGATAAGTTATTATTGATTGATTAATAGAATCTTTTGTGGCATTGTCAGCGAAGTTGTATGTGATTCTATCTATACAATTAATAATCTTAGCTTATCAAAAAAAAATAACTTTATACTAACGGAACGTTTATATCAATATATAATCTCTTCCCGAAAAAGTGAGTACGGCTTCTAACTCTAATGCCTAGGAAAAAATCTGCACCCCCACGTCAAGTCTACAAAAAGAAAGACATTATAAATATAATCAAATCTTGTAATTAATTGTGGATAGTGGAATTGGGGGTAGAATGGACAATGGATAGAAGAATGAATGGAAAGCACGTATGAAGCCTAGGTAGACAGCGAAATGAAAAACATGAAAAAGAAGAAAGCAACACTAAAGTTGGTTTACGTACCTAGCTAGCTAGAAGAGAAACATTATTGCTTTTTTAATAATAATAATTTATTAATTCTGTAAAACAAACACACACACACACACAAAAAAAAAGTAAGAAGCGACATCGATCTTCAAGTTGAAACTATCATTCTTTCATTCATATATCTCTGATCTCTCTCTCTCTATATATATATAACCAAAGCCCCTCAAGACTCTTATCTGAAACCCCTCCTCCCATCCCTCCTGGTCTCCTTCGATCCCTCAGTCATATATATATATATATATATATATATATATATGGCAGCAAGTACTGCTCTTGGCAAGAATCCCAACAGAGTACTCTCTCTTGCCATGGAAAGAACCGGCCAGTGGTACGTACCTACCTTAATGTATACAGATACACAACTTCTAATTCATTAGCTATGTAGATCAATTTTATGGCTTTATATATTAATGAAGTAATTAAGTAATACTAATAATAGTTGGTTGATCGATCATATATATCTATCTCTGTTGCAGGGTTTTCTCTCAAGAAATTCCAACTGATATTATTGTTGAAGTTGGGGAAGCCAACTTTAATCTTCATAAGGTACGTACGTATTATTATAATTAAGTTCTCCTAATTAATTAGCTTAACTATATATAGTACTAATACTACTATACCCTTTTTGGGTTTTAATTAATTGTTAAATCTTTCTATTTATCCATATATATATATATATATATAATTAAAGCTAGTTAATTATTTATTATAATTAGCTTGGTAGATCTAAATTAAGGATATATATATATATATATATATATATATATATATATATATGCAGTTCATGCTTGTGGCAAAGAGCAACTTTATCAGAAAACTAGTACTAGACGCAAAAGAAGCCGGTGGGGTGGAAAGAATTGATCTGTCGGAAATCCCTGGAGGCCCCGGGATCTTTGAAAAAGCTGCCAAGTTTTGCTACGGTGTAAATTTTGAAATCACTGTACACAACGTAGCAGCTCTCCGTTGCGCTGCCGAGTATCTTCAAATGAACGACAAGTACTGCGACGGTAACCTCGCCGGCCGCACCGAGGACTTTCTCGCTCAAGTTGCCTTAACTAGCCTTTCCGGTGCACTTGTCGTCTTGAAATCATGCGAACATCTCCATCCCATAGCCCAAGATCTAAACATCATACAAAGATGCGTTGATGTCGCAACGGCTAAGGTACTTACGTACGTACGTACTCTTAATTGCAACGACTCGTAGGCCGTAGCGCATCGCTGGCTCTGATAATGATACCATACCATATTATATTATTATATATATATATATATATATATATATATATATATATATATAATTTGTTTGTACGTATTTTAATTTAACTGCACGCAGGCTTGTAACGAGGCCAATTTCCCAAGTCGTTCACCTCCAAATTGGTGGACGGAAGAATTATCCATCTTAGACATTTGTTTCTTCGGGAAGATAATTGCTTCAATGAAGTCCCGTGGGGCCAAAGGGCTAACTATAGCTAGTGCCATCATAACATATGCAGAGAGGTCGCTTCCTAATCTGGTGCGAGATCATTCCGGTGGCGGAGCCAGCAAGTCCTTGGACACTAACGTCAGAATCCAGCAGCGTGAGCTTCTCGAGTCTATCGTGGCTCTTTTACCTTCCGACAAGCAAGTTTTTCCGATTAACTTTCTGTGTTGCCTCCTCCGAACGGCAATTTTCTTGGGAGCATCAAATAGTTGCAAGGTGGAACTAGAAAAACGGATTTCAGCAATACTAGAGCATGTCACTGTGGATGATCTACTGGTGTCATCGTATACGTACGACGGAGAGAGATTGTTTGATTTGGAGAGTGTGAGGAGGATTATCTCGGGATTTGTGGAAAAAGAGAAGAATGTGGCCATTTTTAACGGCGGTGATTTTAAAGAGGTTTGTTCCACGGCCACACAGAGGGTGGCTAAGACGGTGGATGCGTATCTGGGTGAAATTGCAACCTATACTGAACTCAGTATTTCCAAGTTTAATGGAATTGCCAATTTGGTTCCTAAAGCCGCTAGAAAGGTTGATGATGATCTTTACCGGGCAATTGACATCTACTTGAAGGTACCTAGCTAAACCAAACTTTAATTAATTAGCTAGCGTAACACCTAATTAACAATAATGTTATAATTTGTTTTTCCATAATTACGTATACAATTAAAAGAAGGAATTGAAATACATACAGTTCATTGCATGTTTAATTTGCTAGTAAGAATTATGCATGCACGTACAAGGAATTGGTCCCAACAATAACTACTACTATTTGGAATTAATGTATACATGCAGCTAGAGAGTAGCTAATTAGTTTCTTTCAATTCAGTTTCTTAACATATAGATCATATTGTCGGACGGGTTAATGATTTACTCGGTATATATGATCATACCATATATATATATAAAGGCTCATCCAAATCTGGATGAAATTGAGCGCGAGAAGGTCTGCAGTGTGATCGATCCACTGAAACTATCGTACGATGCCAGGGTCCATGCTTCGCAAAACAAAAGATTACCGGTACAAATCGTTCTTCATGCGCTATATTATGACCAATTAAAGATCAGAAGCGGTGTGGATGATCGCAAAGTTCCATATGCAATTTCCACAAGAAGCCAATTACAAGCAGATGTTTCATTGGCAAAAGAGAACGAGGCTCTAAGAACTGAGCTATTGAAAATGAAGATGTACATATCAGATATCCAGAAAAATAATAATCATAATCAAGGGATGACGTCGGCCAAAGGTACTAGTACTGTTGGAAGTGTTAAGAAGCACACCACTTTCTTCTCATCAATGTCAAGGACTTTAGGAAAGTTCAATCCTTTCAAGAATGGATCTAAAGATACATCTAATATAGATGAGGGAGTAGACCTCACCAAGCCAAGGAGGAGAAGATTCTCTATTTCCTAGATTATAGTATATTAATCTGTATGCATGGGAGTTAGTTAGTAGGCTATTTTTTGTGATAAATTAATTTAAATTTGTGTAAAATTGGGTGGCTTTATTAATTTGAAAACATAAGAAGTGTGATTGTGAATTTTATGGGTGCATGATTATATATATATATATATATATATATATATATATATATATATATATATATATGATCTTGATTTATATATGTAGTGGTACTATACAAGTGCGACATAGCACAATTTTTTAATAAATTTGGTAAGATGCAAATTTCTTTTGATTACACTAGTACAAAAATGACCTTTGGACACGGTTAAAAAAAATTAAAGAGACGGTGGGAACAAAACCTGTGACAAGAGGGGTCCTTGTCAGGAGGATTAAAATAAGCAGGTAGAGAGGTTAAGCATAGGAGGGACTAAACAAAGCGAGGTAAAAATTCCTCGTCCAAAGGATTAAGCGAAGTTCCAAGCCTCTTGGCTTGAAGAGTTCTGAGGAACTAGAGAGTCGAGGTGCTTGGGCTTGAAGAGTTCTTAGTGAGCTGAAGTCCAAATTCTTGGCCTTGAAGGAATCGTAGAGATTTAGGGTGCTGCCCTTCCTTAGTGAAAATCCTGCTAGTTGAAAGCAGAATAGTGGATTAGGAGCTTGAGTCTCTGAACCACTTAAAACCTCTTGTGTCTTTTACATTATGTCTATAAGCGCTTATAAGCTGCTTTATGTATGTTTCTAGCTGCTACAACTAAACTAACTTGATGAACAATATATGTATGATTATGAATATATCAATGAAGGGAATCTTTTACTTATTCATTGTGCTTGAAAAGATTCTTATGTTTTTCATATACTCTAATATGAAAAATACATCATAAACCAGAAAAGTATTTGAAATAAAAAGGATATATTCAACCCCCCCTTCAAGATTTATTGTGCCCTCTGGGAACTAACATAAATTATATGTAAATAGATATTCATGTTCTTATATTTGATCCCTAAAGTCTTACTTTTTGTGATGACTTTGACAATCACAATAGATTACGTGTTAATGTGATTGTATTAATCATCACAAAAGCACTAAGCGTTTACGTGATTGCTAACACCATCACGTAAAACCTTTCATGATGGGCGTATACAAGACGACCATTGTGATGCTTAAAGTCATCATGTAAACTTTTCGTGATGGTTTTCCTACTTTTTGTGATGGATTTTGGCCATCACAAATGACCATTTTTTTAGTGGTGCGTGTCCTTTGGGCCGAGGCCCAGACCGATTTTTATGATACTTAATGGGTTGGGCCTGTGCAGTTAGGCAGCCCAGGTGTAGGTTTGGGAGTGATAAGGGGTTTTACGTGGTTAAGGGTCCTAACCCTAATCATACCTTAATAAGGCAACTCCAAAGGTGGTATTGGAAAGGGAATCTACTTGCACCTTTTAAGGAGATTGTGTTGGACCCAAATATAGGTAACTACCATATTTAAGAGTCATATTCCGACTCGGAGAGGAACTCTTGGGAGATGAGAATGGCTATAAATATAAGGCTTAACTACAATTAACATGTAATACCTACTTTTGAGCACTAAACACTTAAGCCTCCATTGTTAAACCTTGTGAACGGCCTGTACTTATTATCACACCGAGTTATCCCCGTGACAATGGTAGTAAAAGCTTCGTGTGTGATCTGTTATGTATCTTGGTATCGGTAGCGTGGATTACGTGATTGGGCGTGAGGCGAAATTTAGGCGTTAACATTGGCGTAAAATGCTCAGGAATAAGACACTTGTCTTGAGTGTCGATTTAAAATCACTGATTCACCGAAGGAGATAAGTGATTCTTTTTTATTAAAATAAATATATACTTGTACGTGTGTTATATATATGTATTATATCAATAGCAATTGAAGCATGATCGTAATTGATTATTGATACAACTTTACATATTCTCCTACTTATATTATGCATGTAGTGGTAGTATTCACATGATGCATGTAAAATCTAAACATTAACACTTTTGTCCAGGTGATGATAAATTGGTGCTGAGTCACCGCACCAGTAACGAATTCAGACAGCGCAAATATAAAAGTTTAAGCTTTTATATCATTGAAGTGCTTTAAAGGCGGCTTCGGTTTCATCATCAACCACAGACTGAAGGAAATTTGGAGGATATAAATTCGGAGGATATAAATCTCGAGGATAAAAATCCCACGGAGACTTTTTGTATACTCTTTTATTTTAAGTTTCTTGTAAATAAGAGACTGGGGGCAATGTTGCAGTGTGATTATTTGGGTAGTGAGAGAGTCCTTATTAAAGTAAGATTGTATTTCCTTATTTGGTGGGATAAAGAGGTTTAATTTGGGAAGAAATCTATTAGCCTATTAGCCTAACTGCACAGGCCCAACCCATTAAGTATCATAAAAATCGATTGCGGGCCTCTACCAAAGGACACGTACTAAAAAATGGTCATTTGTGATGGCCAAAATCCATCACAAAAAGTAGGAAAACCATCACGAAAAGTTTATATGATGACTTTAAGCATCCTGATGGTCGCCGTCTTATACGCCCATCATGAAAGGTTTTACGTGATGGTGTTAGCAATCACGTAAACGCTTAGTGCTTTTGTGATGATTAATACAATCACATTAACACGTAATCTATTGTGATTGTCAAAGTCATCACAAAAAGTAAGACTTTAGGGATCAAATATAAGAACATGAATATCTATTTACATATAATTTATGTTAGTTCCCAGAGGGCACAATAAATCTTGAAGGGGGGGTTGAATATATCCTTTTTATTTCAAATACTTTTCTGGTTTATGATGTATTTTTCATATTAGAGTATATGAAAAACATAAGAATCTTTTCAAGCACAACAGAATAAGTAAAAGATTCCCCTTCATTGATATATTCATAATCATACATATATTGTTCATTGGGTTAGTTTAGTTGTAAGCAGTTAGAACATACATAGCAGTTATAGCAGTTATAGACATAATGTAAAAGACACAAGAGGTTTTAAGTGGTTCAGAGACTCAAGCTCCTAATCCACTATTCTGCTTTCAACTAGCAGGATTTTCACTAAGGAAGGCAAAGACCCTAAATCTCACGATTCCTTGAGGCGGTGACCTTGGACTTGATTCACTAAGAACTCTTGAGGCCGGCTGACCTTGGGACTCTCTAGTTCCACAGAACTCTTCAAGCCCAAAGAAGCTTGGAACTTCGTTTAGTCCCTTTGGACAAGAGACCCTTTGGCCCTGCTTTGTTTAGTCCCTCAGGACAAGGACCCTCTTAGCCTCGCTTTCATTTAGTCCTCCGGACAAGGACCCCTCGAGTGCACAGCTACGTTGAGTTATTTGTTTATTGTTGTTGGAGTCGGTCTTTGAAATGCAAAGATGTCTTCATGCTCTCGAACATCTTCTATCCTTAGCGACTTGGCTTCGATCATTCTTGAAGAAGCGGTTGAGTGTTGCATGATGCTCGAACTTCTTGGGTTGCTCAACTACTCCGGATGACCCTTGATGAACCGCCTTAAAGATCATTCTTCTTGGTACTTGATGATTTTGCATACGTGAGAGGCTTCTAAGATGACCGTAAGCTTTTACGTAAAGTACTTGAAGCTTTCTCATGCTTGACACCAAGATGGCTTTTATGATCTCTCCTTCTTGCTACTCGATGCCTTCTCATGATGGACTTCTTTAAGATGAATAGTAAGCTCTTCTCTATTGTACTTAGAGTATTCCCATGATGGACATCCAGATGGCATGATGCTCTCCTTTCTCTCGGCAATTTAGAACACTCTTCATGTAGTAGAACTCTCACTTCTACATAGTAAAACTCACACTTCTACTTCTTTCTTTATCTGACTTCTGAGTGTTCTTGGTGGATCGTAGAGTGAGCCTTCGGACTCACTATTTCACATAATTTATATCAGTCCACCTTCTCTCCAAATTCGACAACTCCAGCAACCTTCGATCTTTGAAGCTCTTTCTCATTTATACTTTTTCCCAATCCTTTCGTTGGAAAGTAGCCGTTGAAGGTTATTCAAATATCTTCACAGATCTCAAGTTGCTTTATGTAGACTGCTTGATGTGACTTGTCATACTTTTTACGACTGCGAGTCTCTTTGTTTCACCTACCACATTAAATGTATCACTTTCTTGCTCTTGGGTAGGTTGAAGACTTTATTTCTTCCGATTTCTAGATCGAGGTTGTCCATTTGCATCGATGCTCTCGATAAGCACTTATTCGAATATTACCCTTCAGATTGAGCCGTTGCAATGCTTGGTCTTGAGTATTGAACTCTATGATTACGATGCATGTCTTCAAGGACTTGATCGTAGTGTCTTGTTGAGTGTTGCTCATTGACTAGTAGAGTTAACACTACGATCCTGAAGTGTGTTGCTTGGATCTTCACTGAAGAACACTCCTTCACTGTATTGTGCAGTGCTTCAATACTTATGTTTGCTTCGACTCTTCTCAGATACTGATGGCCTAATTCCTTGCTCTGGTCCCGTTCTGAATATCAAGACACTTCAGATTTGTGGCGCGTCCAGCTTGCTTTCTCTTGGTGATCTTCCGCTCACTTATCATTAATGAACTGACCCTGCACTTAATCACTTTAGCCTTGATCTTCAGAAGCTGACCAGTACCTCGGTTCACCTTCCATCAGTTCCTTCTTTGTTTGGCAAACACTACGATCTTGGTTGCTTCCAAGATCGTTGTCTTCTGTACACTTGATAGCTACTGCATAAGCTGACTTTCCTTAGTCAGCTTCTGAAGTCTTCTTTGGATCTCCTTGTGGAAGACTTCATCACGAATGGCCTTACACCTCAATCTTAATGCTGATTGGGTTTGTGCTGAGATCTTCTGTTAGCCTGCATGCCATTCGTTGAGTGCTCTCTGGTTCCCTTACTGTGGAATGTATCTTTGCGGCCTTGACGAGAGGCTTCGTATCTTTGGATATTCTAGGAGTGCTCATTCGTTGAGAACCGTATCTGCTCTACGATTCTGACTTGGCATTGTGAGCACTTACATTTGGAGTTGTAGATTCTGCACTCTACGATTCAAACTTTGGTTGTGCGGAGACTTTCACGATCCCGAGATCGATCTTGACACTCTACAATTTATGCCTTGTCTTGTTGTCTTCATCGATCTCTTGCCGACTCACGATCTCTCAGATGCACTCAATGGACTCAGCGAACTCGAGTGTAGTCTACGATCCTTGACTTGGCCCGGCATCACCAGGCTCTACGACTACGAGTGTAGTCTACGTTTTGGACTTGGCTTGACGGATGATCGTTCGGCTCATAGGTAAATTATCTCTCTGATTACGAACATGACTTCTTGAAGACACTACGATCCCAGGAAGCTCTTACCGATATCTACGATCCTTCTTCGTTTCCCTGGCAGTCTCACGAACTCCGAGATCTCTTATCTTGCATACTCGTATGCGCCTCGATAGCTCCCCGAGTTAACCTTGACTCACTGGCGGACTACGACTTACAGTGCGGTCTTTGACGATCGATTAGCCTTTATCTATTACATCATAAGATCAACCTAACAAGCTTGATCTTTCTATATTTATAGTCCTTGTACATTATTTCTTTTAAGGACTTTACAAAAATTTGGTTTGCTTCGTGTAGGATCAACCTAACATATTTGATCAATTCATTCTAAGTCCTTGTACATATATTTTATTATCTATAAAAGGACTTTTCTGACTTTTTCTTAATGCAAGCATACTTGCATATTATTCATTCATATACATATATATATATATATATATCATAATCAAATCATATATAAATAGGAATAACATTCACATGCTTATTCCTGACAATTTATTTCACTGTATTAATTGTATATATATCTATATTAATTGTCTCAAATGATACTTGTAGGATTCGAACCCTCTCCCATTTACAAACTAAATAACTAGTATTACCACTACACCAAAGTCTAGATCATGATTATAATTTTAAAACAAAATATAAAAGGAAACATATGTGAGTTGACTTAATAAACAAAATTACTTACACATAAGATTTGGTGATTGCAATGGCAGTCACAAATACTCTATAATGATGGTAAAATTAGTCATCACTAAGAGCCATCATATATTTTATTGTTTTGTGATGGCTTGAAAATTTCATCACAAAATACCTTATTTTTGTAATTGCAAATAAAAGTCGTCACAAAAATCTATCTTTTTAATGATTGTCAAGACCGTCATAAAATATTATTTTCATTATTTCTTACATTAAAATATTAGTGATAGCTTAAATGCAATCACGAAAAGGGTATATCTATAAGTGATGACTTAGTGCGTCACAAAAAGAAAATTTATTTTGTGTGAAAAAATTAGTGTGATTGACATGACCATCACAATTATAATACATTGATGACAAGATTAGTCATCACTAAGAGCCATCATGTATACTTTTATTTTGTGATTGCTTAAAAAGTCCATCACAATTACTATTTTTTGTGATTGTTTTTAAAAACTGTCACAAAATTCCGTCACGTATTTTTGTTTTTCTAGTAGTGACGAAGGCCCGATCCCAACCTCCTTGATCACAATCGGATTCCGGCCTATTGGGCTCGGGTATCCGAACTCGAACGTCCTCGACCTCCTATACGCCTTCGGCCATATCAACCCAATTTCATCAATTCCAGTTCAGGCCTACAACCAACATGATGGTCGGTAAAACACTCCCAAACAATAATCATGCTCATAAATTGTTCGTTCTATAAAAGCATATAATCCTTGTACAATATTAAGTTTTAGTTCAAATTGAACTCTAGAATTTCGCATTTGATTCTAGAGTGGGATTCATAATTTTGTGCTTTATTATACTTTAATTGGACTTCAACTGAATTGTATACTCTATCCTTTTTCACTATTTGACTAAGACATTTCTCTAATAATGAGATTTGTTGACTTTTAATTTTAGAATATTATGGTTTTCATAGGATATACATAAATATCATTTTTTTGATAATATTTCTTTCATACTAAACCTTAAAGAACAAAATTTATATTTGGAAAGATAAACATAGATACATAAAACAAGCATTAATATTTCAAAGAAGTACAAGTCAGTGAAATAAGTGGTATTATTTTTTTAAGCCAGATGGAGTATTTCTTTGAGAGTCATGATGAATTTTCTTTGATTGATTTGGCTGTGCAAGTATTTTGAAAAAGAGGTTGACATTAATTGCGCTCAGTTGGTGAATCTAGATTAAATTGATTGCTTGATTTAGTTAAATGAAGCTTCTTAATGAACATATTAGATTGCAACTTTTTGGTGTAAATAGTGGTTTTTCTGAATTGTTTTTTTAATACTATTTTTAAAAAGTAATTAAAAATTAAGTCCAAGTGTGCTTACGAAAACTTTGATACTTTTATAGTTCTTTATAGAACTGAATGGAGTGATACGTTCTTGTTCATCATAGCGTTGAAAGTTTTTATTTATTTATATTTTTGTTACTTCGAAAAATGTCTATATTGGAGTATTGGGTGGTATTTTCTGTATTAATAGGTCATTTGCTATTTATATTTAAATTTGTAATTTTGTTTTTGTATTAATATTGGGTCATTTGCTATTTATATTTTTGTAAGTATTAATTTGTTATGCCGTCAATTTGGCTTGTCTCAGAATGAATAAATCGTGTATGAATAAAGATAGAATTAGGGCAAAAGAATACGATCATGGGGTTGAGGCGTTTCTAAAATATGCTTCTGAGAACAAAAAGAACAAAAAAGGCAAAGTAATACCGTGTCCATGTACCGATTGTCTGAATTTCAAAAGCTTTCGCGTGGATATAGTAAGAGAGCATTTACACTCTATTTTTGAGTTTTAAAATGGACAAAAAAAAAAAGAAATGAAAGAAAAATTTAAGTTTTCTTTCCAATTCTTATGTTTCTGAGTTTTTTAATAAACGGAAAAGAAAAGAAATGGATACAAAACTTGGCCACTTTTTCTGTCAAAGTTTTCCGTCTAAAATTGACATGATTTGGACTGAAAATAAATTAGAATAAGTAATATTTTTATAATTCTCATATTATCCTCAACTTTTAATATAATAAATTTTAAATTACAACTCATGTACTCAATTTTAAATTTTTTATTCTTTTCCATTAAAAACTCAGAAACAACACAAAATAAAACTTTAAATTTTCTATTCTTTTCTTTTCTGTTCTAATTTAAGTTTTCTATTCTTTTCTTTTCTGTTCAAAACTCAGAAACAGAGTGTTATTCTTCAAAGGTATCGATCAAAACTACATTAGATGGACAAGTCATGGGGAGAAGTTGCAGTTTACAAATAGTGCTAGCGTCTGCATTCGTGATTCCATGTTTAATGAGTTTGACATGGGGCCTGAGGATGCTGTTCTAGAAATAATAGAAATGGTTCACGCTGCATAAGAAGATTTTTCAGGTGTTCCTAATAAGTTACAAAAATTGCTCGAGGATGCTCAAAAACCCTTATTTCCGGGATCTTGCCAACATACAAAGTTGGAGGCATTAGTCAAGTTATACAACTTGAAAGCAAAGCATGGGGTATCAGACAAGTTTTTCATCGAGCTTTTGGTTTTGTTGAAAGACATGCTTCCTAAGGATAACGAACTGCCTTGTTCTACATATGGAGCTAAGAAATCTTTGAATGCATTAGGGATGGAATACGTGAAAATACATGCATGTCCTAATGATTGCATACTTTATAAGAAGGAACACGAGAATGCAATAGCATGTCTGACTTGTGGGAAATCAAGATGAAAATGTTGGAAATGGGTTTGATAAAATAAATATTAAAGTATTTTGAGGCTTAATTTAATGTGGGACCCACACTTCAGAAATTTCGGGTCCATGCACCAATGCGTTCTCCTCCGCGAGTAGTATAACGTGGTATATTTATGTGTTCAAATTCATTAAGAATTGAATGAGAAAATTGACTCCAAAGTCACCTACTTGAAATTTTGTAAATTGCAAAAGAACATAGGGCATTAGAGGGGAAAATGAATAACATATGAAAGTTTTGAATACAGAACATGAAAATCAACACTACGGATTCGTTATAACACCGAATCCGTTCATTTGAAGTTTGGTCTCTTCATTTTAATATGCATAATTATATACAGATATAAAAAAACATGTTATGCTAACATATTATCACATATATATCCACATAATCAATACAATTTCCAATTACAGAGCAAATTGGGTTGAAGAGATTACCCAAAGTGTGACGCCCCCAAAATAGGTCCATTCCATTCAACTCATTCCGAGTCGCCAAATACATGGTACAGAAATAACTACAACTTTATTAATACATTTGTTGTGCAAAATACGACAACCTATATACTATGAGTTTAAATACAAATATTGTCTTCTAGACAATATCCACATGCAAATAAATCCTCATTATTGATACACTATTTTACTGAATAGTGAGGACTACTAAAACAACTATCTAGAACCATCACTCCACACTTTTGCATTAGTTCCTCGCTATAATCTCGACTTCGAGAAGAAAAATGGAACAAAAGGAAAGGGTAATCTCAACTAACCCGAGTAAAGAATGTTATGAATAAGAGATAATGTACAACAAATTATCGTTAGTCTTGACGAGGAAAAATCGATAGAATACAATAGACAACAAGTTTTGGATCAATATTCCGGGGAAATAATAATTCATAGAAGAGTTACGTAGAGAATGCATACTACTTATCTTCTATATATGAATTTAAAAGTTCATCGTCGATATTTTATCCCTGTAACATCAATCAATATATATCGGAATCAAATATTCATCTTTGCACTACTGAGGCCAAAGATATTCATCGATTTAGTCGTGTTCATCTAAACACTGTTCATCTTTGCACTACTGGGCCAAAGATATTAATCGATCGGTCGTGTTCATCTCAACATACATTCATCTTTGCTCACGAGCCAAAGATATTTATCAAGAAATCATTCATCTGCGCACTTTCTGGGCCAAAGATATTGATAATATCATCATTTAGGAGTGAGGATGATGAAAAATATTTTAAAGAAAAGCGAATCCGGTGAAATAAAAGAACAAGTATTAAGGATTCGTACTTTTAAATAATCCAAGTTCAAAAATACTTCATAAATAACTAGATTGGAGTAAAATTCAAGAATGAAGATCAAAACATAGATCCAATCAAAGATAGGAATCATAATAGACAATCTTGGACACAAAAAGAAAATTTAATTTTTACGTGAATAAGTGTCGATTCGTGAATAGTCTTAGTATCGTGAATAGTAACTCAGAGCCTCAAAAGATAGAAATTTCATAAAAAAACATCATCACGCTTCATGAATAGTAACTCGTGAATAGTAACTTCGACATGAAAAAGTTCTAAATTTGATATAAAGTTCAGAACAATATTTCGGCATAATGATATTGAAGAAGATAATATCATTTAAGAAGAAAATAACATCCCTTACCTCAAAAAGAATAGTACTTCTGACTGGAATACTGGATATAGTGCTGAAAGAACTTGCACCGTATAGAAATACTCAAAGTACTAAAATACTCAAAAAATACGCTCGATATTATAGAGAGAGAAAGAGAGAGAAATCTTTAGTTTCTGGTGTGATTTTTAATTCTAACCTAAGCTCCCTATTTATAGGAAAATGCTTAGAACACCAAAGCAGAAAATTGAATATAATATTAATATAATTATGCAAATTTTCCTTAGCCCACCTTTTGGTCAAAAACACCAGCCACACATGTTAATGATGTCCAAAAAAATACAAAAAACGTTTTTCTCAAAATAATTAACAAAAACTCCCAAAAATTAATTATTTCGGAACTTCAATAATTCATAATAAATAGCCCTTTTATCAGAAAATTCGAATCTCGCGACTTTTTATAGGAAAATCAATTCTCTACAACTTTGCGGAAGGAAGTTTTTTTCAAATTCCAAACAGAAATTGACCAAAATCGGTAATGCAGAGCGATTTTCTGGCTATAATCAAATATCAGTCAAGAAATGGGGTCCACCGACACACAAAACATGTGTTAATCATTTAATGCAACAAAAATACTCTTCCTCCTCATATACTCATATATCTCACATTGTGACGCCCCCAAAATAGGTATACAACACTCATTACGAAGTCGCCAAATACATGATACAAAAGCAAACTACAACTTCAATAATACAATTTTTAGTGCAAAAATCGACAACACATCTTTGTGAGTTTAAATACAAATATTATCTTTTAAACAATATCCAAACTCAAATAAGTTCTCGTTATAATTATTCAAACACTATTTTACAAAAATAGTGAGGATCGCTAAAACATCTTTCTAGAACCATCACTCCAGTACCCGACTAGTTCCTCTTTATGTTCTCACCTCCCGAGAAAAATGGAACAAAAAGGAAAAGGTGAGCTCAACTAGCCCGATAAAGAATATTATGACTAAGATAATATACAACAAATTATCGTTAGTCTTCACGAGGAAAAATCGATCAAATATAATAGCCAACAAGTTTTAGATCAACAATTGCAATGAAACAACAATCCATTAGAAGAGTCAAGTAGAGAATGAGTTCTACTTATCTTTAAGATTTAAAAGTCCATCATCAATATTTTATCCCTGTAATAACAATCAATATACATCTTTAATCACATATTCATCTTTGCACTACTGAGGCCAAAGATATTCATTTGTATCACCCGGTTGGTCATGTTCATATCAACACTGTTCATCTTTGCACCTTCTGGCCAAAGATATTCATCGATTAATCATTTATCTTTGCACTACTGGTAGAAGATATTTAGTAATATCATCATTTAGAGGCGAGGATGATGAATTTTTTTTAAAAAAGCGAATCGGTAAAGCGGAAGGACAAATAGTAGGGATTCAGTATAATGAGTTTATCCAAGATCAATAATACTTCATAAATACCTATTTTGAAGCGAATTCAAAAATAAAGATCAAAACATGGATACAATCAAAGATATTAACCATAATAGACATCTTGGATAAAAAGAAGAAAATTTCATTTTTAAATTGAATAGTCTTAGTATTCGTGAATAAGTCAGTATCGTGAATAGTAACCCCAACACAAAAAGTTCTAAATTTGATAAAATTGAGATCAATACTTGCGATAATGATATTGAAGAAATAATACCATATATGAAGAAAATAACATCCCTTATCTCAAAATATCAGTACTTCTGATCGGAATATAGGTATAAGGCTGAAGGAAACTTGCACTAATGAATAGAAACTCACAAAGTATCTAAATACTCACAAAATACACTCAATAATCTAGAGAGAGAAAGAGAGAAAACTTGTTTCTGGTGTGATTTTCAATTTAACTTAGCCTCTATTTATAGGAAAATGTTAGCAGACTTGACACTATGAAACTGATGGCTTTACCTGCTACTATTCCCACCCACCACATTTGAAATAAATTCAGCACATTTCTTCACCAACCACAAGTGGGGCCCACTCAATTCTAGAATTTTCCATCAAAATTATTTATAAACCTAATTTCTAAATCAGTCACCTCTTAAAATTCATAACAAATCATACGTTCATTTTTAACGGTTCAAAATTTGTGGACATATACTCAACTTATATATGTATAACATATCCAAAAATTACAACGATCCAACGGTCGGATTAAAAATTATAACTCACACAATATATCTCAAAAACACTGGTTTAATTTTTAATACCTTCATTCCGACAAAAATACTGATAAAACACCTCAACATTAACTCCTTCATTTTTAACCACAATAAATATATCCAATATTTATATCCACATAAAATAAATATTTCCTTATCATATGAATCAATAATTAATTATTCATAAATAATATTACAGAATCACATTTATGACAACCAGGCCGTTCCCAATAAAGAGGGGGCTTTCCAATAAGAATTTCTCCTTATTGGCACGCAATTAGGTGACCAAACCTCTCCTTGACAGAACTTTCTAGACATTGCCAATAATGCTATCTAATAATATTA
This sequence comes from Panax ginseng, assembly GCA_020205605.1. Classification (NCBI taxonomy): domain Eukaryota; kingdom Viridiplantae; phylum Streptophyta; class Magnoliopsida; order Apiales; family Araliaceae; genus Panax; species Panax ginseng. The sequence continues at coordinate 287,487 of CM035136.1, read as the reverse complement.
TTCAAATAATATGAATTATTGATATGATAAGGGGAAATACTGTGCAGTGACAATTATTGAAACAACAATAATATAAAATATCAACGCAGCAATTATTGAATCAATAAAATAAAATATTGAACAGTAATTATTGTAACAATTATTGAGTAGTGTCTTCTTACGTAAGGATCAATAATTCATCAATACTGTGCATCTACGCGTATTACTGTATTTTAACCACCGGGTATTCCAACAGTGTTAACGATAACAATTACACCGTTATTTATAAAAACTCAAACTTGTCGTTTACTTCATCCGACAGTTATTCTATTATGGGGCCCACAAATGACTGCGTTGTCGTACGAATATTCCCCGACAACAAGAATATTCCACGACCAAACGAATATTCCCCAACAACAATGATTTTTTTATAACCACTTGCATATTTTGCAAAATTTGCATATTTCACCCATAACCAGAGAATTATATCAAATTAATACCTTATTATTCACAAATATAATTAGAGGACATTTCATTTTATTTATAATAAGTTGGGGTCTTACACACATTCATTGTAAAAATATCACCATTAATATATTATTAAAATCATATATTCAAATGAATTATTTTATCAGAAAAAGATAAAATATTAATTTTCAACAATTGTCACATTAAAATTTTTCTCCATCTATATCCACATAAAATCAATATTTTTCCTCATCATATAAATCAATAATTAATTATTCACAAATAATATTACAGAATCACAAAGATCTTCGGTGACAGACGTTTCTAGGAAAGATAGGGCTTTCAATAAGAATTTCTCTCTTCTTGGCGCAATTGATTAGGTGACCAAACCTCTCCTTGAGCATGAACTTTCTAGACATTGTCAATAATGTTATCTAATAATATTATTCAGATAATATGAATTATTGTTTCGATAATGAAAAATAATGTATAGTGACAATTATTGAAACAATAGTAATATAAAATATCAATGCTGCAATTATTGAATCTATAAAATAAAATACTGAACAATAATTATTGTAACAATTGTTGAGTAGTGCCTTTTTACGTAAGAATCAATAATTGGTGTAATATCGTGTGCTACTATGCAACAACGCATATTACTGTGTTTTATCCACCGGGTATTCCAACAGTATTAACGGTAACAACTGCGCCGTTATTTATAAACAACTCATACTTTTCGTTTTCTTCATCCAATCGCTTTCCATTATGTGGCCCACACAAGGCTGCGTCGTCGTATGAATATTTCCCGACAGCAAGAATATTCCACGACCAAACGAATATTCTCCGACAACAATGAGAATTTTATAACCACTTGCTTATTTAAAATATTTGCGCATTTTACCCATAACTAACCACATTAATCAAATCAACCCCTTACTATTTCAATATAATAAATAGAGAAAATTAAATCTTCATTTATAAAAAGTTGGGGTCTTACAACCTCCCCTTCTTATGAAATTTCGTCCTCGAAATTGACGTGCGTAGGACATGCTCCTTCCTATCCAAGATTTTGATTGGTACCTCCTCGTACGTTAAATCTTCTGCTATCTTGTCTGGTTCTAACTCAATAATGTGGTTTGGGTCGTCCACATATTTACATAACATCGATACGTGAAAAACGTTATGAACACGCGTCATACTTGTCTGTAAAACGAGTCTATAGGTCATAGTTCCTATTCAATCGAGGATTTCAAATGGACTAATAAATCAAAGGTTGAGTTTTCCTCACATCGCCGATTCTTGCTTTTGGAATAACGACTTCTTGCATCTTCTTCTTCATATTCATCAACTCCGATGTGTAGCTTGAACAGCTTTAAATTTATCGATTAAAATTGATTCTAATTGTATATTCGTTATCTTCACGCAGGTTATTGGAATCTTTAACTGTATCTCCATCTTCTGTAAGTTATACAAAATGGGTCTTTGTGTTAACAATATCGCACTCAGAACGCATACGATCTTTTTTTTACTCAATAGCGTCACTACCACGTTCGCTTTTTTTCGAGGATGGTATTGAATGGTATGGTAGTAATCTTTCAACGACTCGAGCCAACGTCGTTCTAGCATGTTGAGTTCTTGTAAGCTCTTTTCATATTCCTCGCTCCATTCGAATTTTGAATCTCTACGAGTCAGCTGAGTTAATAGAGTATCTATTCGATAAAATCCTTCCACGAATCTCCGATAGTAACCATCTAAGCCTGAAAGCTACGTATTTCGATTCACCGAGCTTAGGTTGTTCTCAATCGTGACTCATATCCCAACCTTGGATAAGACGTCACAATGACACCTATCGATTTCTTATATCATACGAATATGGCGTCCCCTACGGAGATGCAGGCGGTGCATTCCACAAAGGAAGTCACTAGATAGAGGCTAAGGTACCAACTCCTACTGGTTGAATTTTTGACTCACTGAAGTTCAATAGAGCCATGAGATTTTAGAAATGGGTTTTGTCTGGGGTTCAAAGTCTATAAAAATTCAATATCACACTTTGGGAGTAGCCAAGAAATTCTTTGAAATACATCAGAAATTTACTAACAATAGAAATATCATTCAAATCGGCGTATTTTGTTCAAGTCCATAACATGAGCTAAGAAAGCTTGACATCCGTTTTTCAATAAACGAATGACTTTATGGCTTGATATGAAAATGTTTGACTTCAATGGTTTGATTGCTTGAATTCGAATATCAGGTTGCTTAGGAATATGAAAACTAACAACCTTACGAAAGCAATCAATTTTGACATGATGAGTAGTTAATCAATCAATCCCCAAAATCACATCAAAAACAAGTATCTTTAAAGAGATAAGGTCAACAGGTAAGGTGATGGTTCCAACTTGAATCAAGCAAGATTTATAAACAGCGAATGTAACGAAAGTTTCTCCTAACGGAGTTTCAACAAATAAGTCAAAGTCTAATTTTCTCCAGAGTCAAGTTTAAACGTTGAGTATAAGCAAGAGAGATAAATGAATGGGTAGAACCGGTATCTAATAAGGTATAAACTTCGCAAGAATTTATAATTAACTAACTCGTGCTTAACTTTTTCGAGTTCCTCGCATTCTACGATTGGTCCACGACAAACGCTTCTTCCGGGCCGTTGACATTGTCTTTTTCAGATCGCTTTGGTGCCACCGTTCAAATTTGGACTTGATTTATTCTGAGGAAAAAATTGAGATATGTGACCATCTTTTCCACAACTAAAACATACCTTGGAAGGTCGTGAGCAGTTTGGACTTATATGTCCCTCCTCTCCGCATTTGTAGCATCTAACTGGCGGTCGTTCTTTTCTCCTAGAATTTGTTCTTTGGTCTTTGGTGTTCTTCGTAAGCGTCTTCCGTCATCGTTAAATCTTCTCTTCTTAGATCGGACATATCTTTCCACAATATCAACGCGCGTCATGCGGCTTTTACCCATGCATCACTCATTCTCACTCGTTCGGTTATTTTTCTTTTTCATTTCGATTCCAAATTTTTCATCTTATACTCGCGAAAAGAGTGCTTACATTCAAGCATCACATACGGTCGGGTAACAAGCTTAAATCGTTGCATCCTTTTGCTCCACATCACCTTTCTTAGTTCTTGACTACTCTTCTAACTCATGAATACGATTTTGTAATTCTACATTTTGATCATAAAATACCTCTAATAAATTCTCCTCAGGTACCTCTTCTTCCTCACTCTCAACTGTTACCTCTGCGACTATCTCGGGTGCAACTATCAATTCTTCATTCACCACATGGATATCTCTAATTCCTTCTTCGCCTAACATCACATTAGCCTGGTTGGTGACTAAAGGTGTCTCCACAATCTCATTCACTCTATTGTTAACGTTCTCAGTTGCCATTCTCAAATACTGCCATAAAACAAGGGTTAATTAAATAAATTAACAAATCACATAATACCCCTATATTATGACCGACCAACAAATAAGCTTAGGTAGGACACACTAGCGAAGGATTTACTCGTCTCTCCCCTCCTAGTTATATTCCCCGATCTCCGCCAGAGATCATATCCCTAAGCTTTGATACCAACTGTGACGCCCCCAAAATAGGTCCATTCCATCCAACCCATTTTGAGTCGCCAAATACATGGTACAAAAATAACTACAACTTTATTAATACATTTGTCGTGCAAAATACGACAACCTATATACTATGAGTTTAAATACAAATATTGTCTTCTAGAAAATATCCACATGCAAATAAATCCTCATTATTGATACACTATTTTACAGAATAGTGAGGACTACTAAAACAGCTATCTAGAACCATCACTCCACACCCCGACTAGTTCCTGCTATAATCTCGCTTCTTGAGAAGAAAAATGGAACAAAAGAAAAGGGTGAGCTCAACTAGCCCAGTAAAAAATGTTATGACTAAGATAATGTACAACAAATTATCATTAGTCTTCAACAGGGAAAAATCTGATAGAATACAATAGACAACAAGTTTCAGATCAATATTCCCAGGGAAATAATAATTCATAGAAGAGTTACGTAGAGAATGCATACTACTATCTTCTATATATGAATTTAAAAGTTCATCGTCGATATTTTATCCCTGTAACATCAATCAATATATATCTGGAATCAAATATTCATCTTTTGCACTCTGAGCCAAAGATATTCATCGATTAGTCATGTTCATCTAAACACTGTTCATCATTTTTGCTTCTACGGGCCAAAGATATTAATCGATCGATCATGTTCATCTCAACATCTGCTCATCATTTGCACTCTGAGCCAAAGATATTCATCAAGAAATCATTCATCTTTGCACTACTGTGCCAAAGATATTCAATAATATCATCATTTAGGACTGATGATGATGAAAAATATTTTAAAGAAAACGAATCCAGTGAAATAAAAGAACAAGTATTAAGGATTCGTACTTTAAATAATCCAAGTTCAAAAATACTTCATAAATAATCAGATTGGAGTAAAATTCAAGAATGAAGATCAAAACATAGATCCAATCAAAGATAGGAATCATAATAGACAATCTTGGACACAAAAAAGAAAATTTAATTTTTACGTGAATAAGGTCGATTCGTGAATAAGTGAATAGTCTTAGTATCGTGAATAGTAACCGACCTCAAAAGATAGAAATTTCATAAAAAAAACATCATCACGCTTTGTGAATAGTACTCGTCGTGAATAAACTCATGAATAGTAACTCGTGAATAAGAACTCATGAATAGTAACTTTCGGAACATGAAAAAGTTTCAAATTTGATAAAAAGTTGAACAATATTTGGCATAATGATATTGAAGAAGATAATATCATTTAAGAAGAAAATAACATCCCTTACCTCAAAAAGAATAGTACTTACATTTGAAATCTGGATATAGTCTTTGAAAGAACTTGCAGAACCATATATAGCAATACTCAAAGTACTAAAAAAATTCAGAAAATATGCTCGATATTATAGAGAGAGAAAGAGAGAGAAATCTTTAGTTTCTGGCGTGATTTTCAATTCTAACCTAAGCACCCTATTTATAGGAAAATGCTTAGAACATCAAAGCAGAAAATTGAATATAATATTAATATAATTATACAAATTTTCCTTAGCCCACCTTTTGGTCAAAAACACCAGCCACACATGTTAATGATGTCCAAAAAAAATACAAAAAACGTTTTTCTCAAAATAATTAACAAAAACTCCCAAAAATCAATTATTTCGGAACTTCAATAATTCATAATAAATAGCCCTTTTATCAGAAAATTTGATTCTCGCGAATTTTTATAGGAAATTCAATTCTCTACAACTTTACAAAAGAAGATTTTTTCAAATTCCAAACAGAAATTGACCGAAATCCATAAACGAACGATTTTACAGGCTATAATCAAATTTCAGTCAAGAAATGGGGTCCACCGACACACAAAACATGTGTTAATCATTTAATGCAACAAAAATACTCTTCCTCCTCATATACTCATATATCCTACATCCATTGTAAAAATATCACCATTAATATATTATTAAAATCATATATTCAAATGAATTATTCTATCAGAAAAAGATAAAATATTAATTTTCAACAATTGTCACATTAAAAATTTTCTCCATCTATATCCACATAAAATTAATATTTTTCCTCATCATATAAATCAATAATTAATTATTCACAAATATATTCTGAGAATCACAATCTTATGAACTGCATAGTTTCAGGAAGAGGGCTTTCCAATAAGAATTTCTCTTCTTGGCAAGCATGATTAGGTGACCAAACCTCTCCTTGATGCAGAACTTTCTAGACATTGTCAATAATGTTATCTAATAATATTATTCAGATAATATGAATTATGCTTCGATAATAAAAAATCTTTGTATAGTGACAATTATTGAAACAACAGTAATATAAAATATCAACGCAAAGCAATTATTGAATCAATAAAATAAAATCTTGAATAGTAATTCTTCGTAACAATTATTGAGTAGTGCCTTACTTACGTAAGAATCAATAATTGTGCAATACAGTTTCTTCTTTGTAATAACAATGCGTATTCATCGTATTTTAACCACGGGTATTCCAACAAGATGATAATGTAATAACAATCTGCCATTATTTATAAACAACTCATACTTGTCGTTTTCTTCATCCAATCGCTTTCAATTATGTGGCACACACAAGGTTGCGTCGTTGTACGAATATTCTCCGACAGCAAGAATATTCCACGACCAAACGAATATTCTCCGACAACAATGAGTATTTTATAACCACTTGCTTATTTAAAATATTTGCGCATTTTACCCATAACTAACCACATTAATCAAATCAACCCCTTACTATTTCAAAATAATAAATAGAGAAAATTAAATCTTCATTTATAAAAAGTTGGGGTCTTACACAAAGCGTAGATGAGTATAATTCCAATTTCTCATTCTATCTCTTTAACCCATCATGGGTTAACTGCTACTAATTTCCCTTAGGGCCTCGTTTGGCTGGCAATAATAGACTCCAAAACCATTTAATTTATTGATTCTCTTATACTATAGTTTAAAACATGTCATACCCAAATTACACAATAAAATCAAATATCTTATTTACTTTAATTTAAATAAACAATGACAATTTCTCATTAATTCCCATAGTCATAAAATTAAATTTCTCATTTATTAAATAGGTCAAATTATTTAATATCTAATTAATTATTAAATTAATTAAATAACATTATGCTTATTAAATATTTTATTTAATTCAATAAGCTCACATAAATACATAATCTGAGTAATAAAAATCTCCACATTAATTTAATAACTATAACACATATAATTAAATTAATTTACCACAATTGTATTAATTAATTATTAAATCTAATAATTAAATCATCGAAAATATTTATTTAATTTAATAAATATTAAAATTAAATTACAAAATCTCATTTGTCACATCTTTCCCCCCTTAAAAGGATTTTGTCCCAAGAATCACGACTCAATAAATTCGACCCGTTACATCTTTAGTCAATTCAAATAACGGAATTAAGACGGAAAACATTATTCACTTTAACTTAAAAAGTCGGAAGTTTAAATGTAATTTTACTGACTATATGTGATTAAGTGAAAAAGCGCCAAAATTCCAGGTAATTATCTGAACTTTATCATAAATTTTAAAGTTTAATATATTGTGGATTGACTCAAAAATTATATTGTATGTAATTTTAAAATAGAGAATAGTTTTTATAAGATTCTTTTGCGACCTAAATGAAATAACGACGATGTTTTGCTCAACCTATATGAAATAAGTATACGTCTCCGCCACGCTTTATATTTTCTCTCTACTTTTCTCTCTCACTCACAGAGATCACAGCAGCAACAATGGCCGCAGCGATGGTTCTAGACCCAAAGCCCATCTCAGACCCACCACCAACCCGCCCAGACATACACATCTCCTCCGAATCATCTCCTTCCTCCACTGACGAAGACGATCTCTACAGTCGTCTCAAATTCCTCCAACGCCAGCTCGAATTCATCGAAATCCAAGAAGAGTACGTAAAAGATGAGCAAAAAAACCTTAAGCGGGAACTCCTACGCGCCCAAGAAGAGGTTAAACGGATCCAATCTGTTCCGCTCGTCATTGGACAGTTCATGGAGATGATCGATCAGAACAACGGAATTGTTGGATCCACCACTGGCTCAAATTACTATGTGAGGATCTTGAGCACTATCAATCGGGAACTACTAAAGCCCTCAGCGTCGGTGGCATTGCACCGCCACTCGAATGCTCTGGTCGATGTTTTGCCACCGGAGGCCGATTCAAGTATTTCGCTGCTCAGCCAGTCGGAGAAACCTGATGTATCCTATACAGTAAGTTGTAATTGATCTTTAATTAAATTTAATATGGGAATTGAAAAAATTAGGGTTATTAGCTTAATGTCCTTTTAAAGTTTTGGGCTTTTGCATTATAGAGTCAGATATTACAAATTGTATATATGTTGCTTCAATGGATTGTTAGATATTTCTAATCCTGTATTTGTATGCTTAGGTGAATTAGGGTTTACTAGGGTAGTTGTCTAATCAGGGTTTAGACTCTAGAGAATATGATTTCTTGTATAAAGTTGGGGGCTTTATAAAGTTAGTTGCTGCAAATTATGTTACTCAAGAAATTGTCCTGTATTTTGAATGTTTTATTTGTGTGTTTGGTGCATAAGTATTTATCCAAGTATTATGTAAATTAAATTGATTTATTTGGACTATATAAAATAATTTTAGACTTGGAATTTTTTAAGGGATTATTTCTTTTTGTCTGATAGGATCTGGATGGCCCAAAATTTGAGTGCGCTCAGTATTTTGTTTGGGCATAAAATTAACTCTTAACTGACAAAAAATCTGAACCCAATAAGTCATAGAAGGCTGACTTAATGCGGCCAAGACGATCTTTCCTTCTTATTAAATGTTATATGATTATATCTATATTGAAAATGCCGCTTATTCCCCTCCTCGTTATCTTCCCCCTTCTCCGCATCAAACATATTCGAGCTAAAACCCATTTGATCTGTCATGAAAATGCTCGCCTTCTAAACTCACTGGTTGTTTTGAAGCTCAAGTGATTTATGCGGTGTTTGACTCATTGAATGATATCTGCTGATTTGGTTCTGGACAGTATCACCTGCTGTGCTTGGCCTTCTGGATCAATTGAAAATTCAATGGGCATTTGATGGATTAGGACTTAGGAGGAACATGAAATTAAAATGAGCTAAGAAAGTAAAGGTATTGGATCCAAAGAGGAAGGAATCAGGTGGTCTGGGAATATAAATAATTAGAAAGGCTGATTCGCTGGAAGTTGATACTTTCTATGGAACTCAAAGGAAAAGTAAGGAAACAGTTTTTTAAGGAAATTCCATATTCCCTTATTTGGTTGTGTTAAAGAATAAACAGTATGAGCAAAAGGAAAAAGAAAGGAAATAAGAGAACTTTTACTCTTTTTTTTTTTTTACTTGTAGAGGAACTTTCATTTCCATAATGGAATTAAGTCAGAGGAGAAAAATCGTGAGAGGAAACCATTTCTTTCCTTACATTCATTTTTTCTTCTTTTTAAGTTCCCTTTCCCTTACTTGCAAGTTACTTTTACCATTTGATTTTTAAATCTTTCCAATGTTATTCACAATAACCACATAAGAAACGAGATAAGGAAAAATGATATAACAAGATAAAGATACATAAAAGTAATACATGCATTCTCTGTCAAAAGCTTACAAGTGTCTTTATAAACCCTAAAACTTTAAAAGATTTGATGCATAATTGCAGTTATTGAGACAATAGACTTGGACTTGTGATTGTAGACCTTGGAACTGATCTTTCGGTCTTTATATGCACATTTAATGACCCAATTTCAAACTAAAAGACTAAACTTGGTAGATGACAAGGCCAAACTTAATAACTGAGTTGGAGTCTAAAAGGCTTGTTCAATGCATTATAGGACTTTGAAACACAGGAACACATAGGTTCTAAGTAACAACAAATTAAATGTAAGAATGTCCTAAATCCAAATTAAGACTTATATTCTATACTATGTAAAATATCCACCTGAATTTGAATTTGAAGGTGCAACAAATTTCTTGATCTTTACTTTTTGTTGAGCTTCTTACAAATTCCATTGTGTTTTTCCTCCTAGTTGGAGAAAACTCGAACTCGAATGTTGCAGAGTATGAGAAATAAACTTTCTTAGGCATCATTCCAAAACATTGTTCTAAGTATCGACTGTAACGCCGATATTTGTATCGGTTGGTGCCAGTGTTCTAAAAATCTTCGCCTAGGCGCTAGGCCCACTTGTGTCCAAGGCGGCAAAAAAATCCTTCCTGAAAATTAGGCGGGGTCTAGGCGGAGAGTTTCTATTTTATTTTAATAACTACCCAAACCAGATATTGATATATTTATTTTTCTAATGATTTACCATATTTATTAATTCAGGTTGTAGAATATCAAATCACAACAAGAAGTGAACAATATCAAGTCAAAATGAATAATTTTATTATAGTTGTAATTTTTTGATCTTGTACTAACTTCAAATTACTTCCTCTGTCCCATAGTTATAGGCTGATTTCTTTTGGCACATAGTTTAAGAAAATCAATTTAAGTGACAATTTTTAACATAATTTTCCACATATACCCCTTAATATGAAATTAATGAATAAGTTAATTACTCCTTACTTATCACACTAGAACTCTCAACTTTATTGATTGACGTGTACTGACCATTAAAGTCCATAACCAAGTACACCATTAAAATCCATGACCATAGAACTTTAACCAAAGAGAATACAACAACATTAAATGTGGTGATAAAAATAATGACATTGAATGTTGTTTCTTCAAAAAAAAAGTAATGGTTGAATATTTATTATAAGGGCATAAAAGTAAAACAATTAACCAACTAAATTTTATAAATTGTAAGTAGCCTATATATTGTGACATCTCAAAATGAAAAATCAGCCTATAACTATGGGACGGAGGGAGTATATAAATGATGATACGTTTGTAATATTTAATTTAATTCAATATAATTTATGTTTAGTTTCTTAAGTTTTAATATTGAATTAAATTCTTGAAATTTTAAATTTTATTATTTATTAGCAATCTTGTTTATTGAATAAAACTAATACGTTAAAATATGTTTGAACTTTGAACAATTGCATGTTTGTGTTTGAATTTTGACATTATCAATATGGATATGTGTTTGAATTTTAAGCAAAGACTTTTATTATCTTTATTATAGATTGTTTTGCTTTATATTATTATTTTGTTTAGATAAATGTAAGATAAAATATTAAAATTGACTTAAAATAAAAAAATTTGCCTAGGCCTCGGCCCCCTAGGCGCTAGGCCCCTGGCCACCCGCCTAGCGTCTTTTAAAACATTGGTTGGTGTTGAATCGCAACCTTGACACGAATCGCAAAATTAGAAATTATTTATGTAAAAGGTAACGTTTGACAAAGTTTCGACAACTCCGTGATGTAACAATTTTAGACCGAATAAAGGAGAAATCACGGTTTTAAAGAGAAATTATGGCGTAGCGGTTTAAAACTAAATAAAAGATAATTCACGACATATCTATATAACACTAATTAAGTATAACTTTAACAAATAAATGTACTCCCTTCATCCCCAATAAGATGACAAAATGAACAAATATTTTTGTGTACATAAAGTGAATGGTAACTTAGTCATTTACTGGGGTTCATTAGTATTAAAAAATAGAAGTACTCATTACTTTATATAAGCTATTGGGGCCACTAGGAATAAATTTAAATTTTTTTTTACTCTATTTCCTTTACTTTTTTTAATATGTGTGCAAATTGTACTTTACTCATCCTTTGAGGACGGAGGGAGTACTTAATATATAATTTGTTAAGCTAAATTGTACTTCAATTATCATTAAATTTGTACCTATATAGTAACTACTTAAGTACAACTTAAAAAAATTGTACTTAAAATATACTTAGTTAAGTTAAATTGTACATTTGTACTTAAATAGAACATGTGTGCTCAACTATTTGAGTTATGACAACATCAATAACAACTTTATTCAAACGTAAAATTGATTAAACATATCTGCGAGATGTCTGTTTGATCATTTGGACAATCTTATGTGCACTACATATTGTTTTTTATGAACTTAATTGATTCATCTTGTTATTTTTATTATTGAGATTTTTTTTTCATAATTTTTTAACTTTTTTTAAACACCTAACTTGCTAATAGTGTGTATCGCTCGAAATCGATACCGAAACCGATACCGAGTAAAAAAAATGACCTTTCGAAACATAGGCCGCTATTGCGACTTTGAACCATGTTCCAAAACCAAGCCCTCATGGCCTCATCACGGCACATTTTGATAGTATATTTCCCTTGGTCATTTCTTATCAATCTTTATCCTATAATTACTCTCCTAACACAAAATAAAAAGCAAAGAAAAACAAGACCATTTAGTTGCATATAATGAATGATAATATATTGTGTCTCACTTCAAAATCTAAGGCTTGCTCTGGGTTAATTAGGGGCGGCATGAACACTACATACAATAAGAAGGTTACTGTTGAGTGTAAACGATTTTCATGCTATAAACGGGTCAACAATTAGTAATGAGCGTAATGGCCCTCTTGTTGAAAGGTGTACACGAATATTAAATGGGTTGGACACGTGTTATAAATGGATTGACATGTTTAATACGATTAGACTGCTCATTTATCTAAAATAATTAGGGAACAAATATGATATGACACTATAATTTGCCTTAAATAATAAATTTTAGCTTACTTGATTACTTTTCTAAGTAGGTTATCTTTTATTTTGTTAAATATATCATATTGTGATAAACAAATTTTGTTATAATTCAATAAGTAAACAAATCATGTAGTATTTTCTATTTAAAAAATTTAATGTGTACTAAACGGGTTGACATGTTTAGCAGGTAGTTATTGTTAGTGTTGACTGCTGGTGAGAATCTTGACACAATTAATTAAGTTGTGTTAATGTTGACCTACTGGATGTAATAACAATGAGAGGATACCATATGACTTCTCCTAACACAACATGTGTGCCAACCCTAACCCTATGTTTATTTGTCTAGTGTGCGTTTAAGTTTGAACTCAAAGAAGTTACTGCCAACTCTAAGGGGTACACCAACACAAGGGGAGATCATATGATCAAATCTAACCAATTCCAAGAGATACCTTGTCAGGCAAGGACATATTGGGCAGTTACTATCTGATAGAATATTCTAGTGACAGCTATGTTATAAGTGAGTTAGTAAAGGGTGAAGGATAAGTAAAGTAGGTGTAGGATAAGCTTTATTTTCCTGCAAGTAACTTTAGTATAAATATGTAAACAGTGAGTTGTTTCATTCTCAAGCTTTATCAACGATATATGAAATATCTAAGAGAGTCTCATTGAGCTCTTCTCCCTTATCTCTTCCTCACCTCCATTCTACCCCTATTTCTGTCCTTTCTTCCTCTCCAAACTCTGTTTCAGTCTATTTCTGCTCTAAATATCTATCTCCCGGTGTTATGAATTCATCTAGTTCCTAACATGCCTACACAAGCTTGGAGAATTTTTTTAAGAGGGAGATGTGTACTGATGGGATTAGTAGAATGCTCTAATAAGAGGTTTGATCAACCATGATTTCAAAAAAAGAAAAAGAAAGTAAAAAGAGTAACTTACTGATGATGGTAGGGCTAATACCTAAACTGTGGAAAAACTGAGCTGGTGATGCAGATGGGAATAGAAGTGTAGAGGTACAAATTAATGAATTTGTTGAGTTGAATAGTGGAGGCAACATGCCAACATGTATTCTTGATGATTATTTTGAACTTAGTAACTTGCCATACATACATAGTTGTGAACAATGTTCCAAAAATCCTTTCCTAGGTGTTAGGCGGTCTTCTACTGCCTAGGTTGGGCACGTAGGCCTCCGCTAGGCAAAATCAGACCTCTACTTTAAAGCTTTATGATACTTCAAATGATTTTTTAAGTCTTAAAAGTTTTTTTTTATAATTTCATATAAAATTTTAGAAAATTATATCTATTTTTTGTTTTGTACAGTATAACAAGTATGTATAATAGAAAAAATAAATAAATGACTGCTTAAGAAAACGCCTGGTCCGCCTAGGAAAACGCCTTAGCGGCAGGCGCCCCATTAGCCACCTAGGTTCGCCTAGCGACTTTTAGAATATTGGCAGTGAAACCTTTTGAAACTATGGTGACAAATACAATTATGGATAACATCTTATCCAAAATTAGGAAAACAACTGTTATGAGTAATGGGAAGCATTATTGGAGATGTATACACCAGAAGTGTTGGGGATAAAAATTATTTTGCGGATTTGAGGTTTAATATTTTGTGGTTCTGCGTAGTGTTGAAACCTTTTGAAACTACGGTAACAAATACAATTATGGATAACAACTGATCCAAAATTAGGAAAACAACAGTTATGGATAATAGGAAGCATTGGAGATGTATACACCAGACTTGTTGGGGATGAAAATTGTTTTGCGGAATTGAGGTGTAATTTTTTGTGGTTCTATGGTGGCCATGGTGCAGCATTCTTGGTAAGAGTATCTACTGCCCTAGCGTTATTATGGCCCATACGAAGTGGCTAAGTCCTAGCTTTAGGTGGTCGAAAGGTGGAAGTAGCGCGTCAGCCTCATATTATCTTCCAAAATGACTTATTTTGATATGGCTCTATATTATTTAGTTAAATTGTTAATATTGTTTCCCCATCCTTATTCAATAATTGCATGATTGTGCATCCTTGAAGTGTTTTGGTCCTTGTCAAATTTCAAGTATTTACCTTTTCCGTTATCTCTTCATTTTGTTAGGATATTGGAGGCTGCGACATTCAGAAGCAGGAAATTCGTGAAGCTGTAGAGTTACCTTTGACTCATCATGAATTGTACAAGCAGATTGGTATAGACCCTCCTCGTGGTGTTTTGCTTTATGGTCCTCCAGGCACTGGTAAAACAATGCTTGCCAAAGCTGTTGCTAATCATACAACAGCAGCCTTCATTAGAGTAGTTGGCTCAGAATTTGTTCAAAAGTACTTGGGTGAGGTATGTAAAGAAAGCTTAGACATATCTTTCTCTTGTATACTCATGGTTGTAATCTTTTTACACAAACACATTTCTTTCAACCATCAGGTACAAGTAATTCTTTTTAGTGAACTGCTGATAATTTGTGCTCTCACTTGCCCATTGGGGTGTGGAAGTCATCATCCATACATTTGGCGAGCTTGTGTTTTATAAAGAGTTAGAAAGGAAAGGAAACTATTTTCCTCCCTAAGAATTTTAGAACATTAATTTATTAAATAAGTTAGAGCATTTTTTCCCCTCGTGCTCCCACTGTTTAATTTGCAAATGGAGCTTAATTTGATCTTCACTTAAATTACGAATCCTGTTCATTACAGTGTCAAGAAATAATGATGGGAAAAAAAATTCATTTTGTTTTTATGTGATAGTTGCGCGTGTTTTATGCAGGGTCCACGAATGGTTCGTGATGTTTTTCGCCTTGCCAAGGAAAATGCTCCTGCAATTATTTTTATTGATGAGGTAGATGCCATTGCAACTGCTAGGTTTGATGCCCAGACTGGAGCTGATAGAGAAGTCCAGCGAATTCTCATGGAACTTCTAAACCAGGTAAACTTTAAGATAATTAGAGTTGACTATTGGCGAGTGGAATAATCAGCTTCCTTTGTTTGCTTTGTGCGAAATCATAGATGGAGGCATCCTGCACTTGGCCATCTTTTTTGGGTAATAATTTTCAAGTTTATATAATTAGATCAACTTTTGCAGATGGATGGGTTTGACCAGACAGTGAATGTGAAAGTTATAATGGCAACTAATCGAGCTGACACGTTGGATCCTGCTCTGCTCCGTCCTGGAAGGCTTGACCGAAAGATCGAGTTTCCTTTGCCTGATAGAAGACAAAAGAGGCTTGTTTTTCAGGTAAGACTAAAAACTGCCTCTCAAAAAAGAAGAAGAAGAAATTATGTCATCGAACTGCCTTATTTCCGTGGGGGCAGTAGTTAATGTTTCTGTCGGTTGTTGAGATTGTTATTTACATAAACTGCTATCTTTGTTTCTTTGACTGTGCGTTCACCTTGGTCGATTGTATTTGCATTATAATTTGGGTAAGAATTGAGCAGGTTTGCACTGCTAAGATGAACTTGGGTGATGAGGTTGACTTGGAGGATTATGTTTCTCGGCCAGATAAAATCAGTGCTGCTGAGGTTAGTTGTTTTTACTGTTGTAGTTTACATTGAGGTAAACATACAAAGGACACTATTACCCATAAAAGATTATTGTAGTTTGAAGTTTGGGGAAAAAATTGAGAGATTTTTTTATGATGAATTTTCATATGCATGCTTAAAGCCTTAAAACTTAGTTTCACAATTTTTAACTAGATCAGTGTTTATTACAGATTGCAGCTATTTGTCAAGAAGCAGGAATGCATGCAGTCCGCAAGAATCGTTATGTCATACTTCCCAAGGACTTTGAGAAGGGTTATAGAACCAATGTAAAGAAACCAGACACTGACTTTGATTTTTACAAGTGATTGAAGACTCGAAGAAGATTTGAACGGCTTGTTACTCACTTTCAGATGATGTTCAGCCACACGTTTGGTTATATTATTCCCATAAAACCTTAAACAAAATGGCAAGCAAATCATGTCTATTTAACAATGTTGAAATAGTCGCTTCCTGAATGTTCTTTTGAGGATGAAATTTGAGTACTGTTGGATGATGTTAATTATTTATCAGTATTTAGTTTTTGATGTGAAAAAAAACTTGAGGGAAACCAGAAATATCAATTTTGGGAAATAATGCAGCTGGTAGCCTGCACCAACCCTTTTTCTGGCAAACAGGGAAAAAGCGCCGAGATACCGAAGTGAGTCAAACTCTATGAAGATGGATTCAATGTAGCAGGTAAATTCTGATTGGATTGCTATCTTAGGTGAAAGAAAGGAGTGAAGTGAGTCAACTTTATGAAGATAATCCTTTCCTGCGTTGGAGCCAGCAGGAAGGTAAATTCTTGTCATTATGATTGCTTTGCTTTCTTAGGTGAAAGAAACTCCGCAACAACAACAAACAATATATATATTATACTCCAAGAAGCCAAGTTGATTCCTCATGACAACAAAAGTACAACGTAGCATTTTATTTGTTTATGTAAGACAAGTTTGGTATTGGTATTAGGTAGACCTGCCTGCTTCAATTTTTTCTCATCTCATCTTAAATCAGATTGCATTGTAAACCTGAATTAATACACATGGCATAATGGCATGGCATAATGGCATGGCATAGCATAACATAGTTAATTTTGACCAACTTGCCACACTCTCTATGTAAAGACTTGGACGTCAAAACACAATCTTCCGTAAAATCCTAAACGTTGCGGGCTCTTAAAACAACCATCACACAAAACTTAATGAATATTGGTCTAATTTCGATACTCCAAATCAAACCAAAACTTTTCTAATTAACTAGTGGCTTAGCAGGTATATATCAATTATTGGGAGTGGTTGATTATTAAACTTGGGCACAACATCCAACAAAGAATACAAACCAGAAGACAAATATTAGTTGGAAGTTCAACTAAAATAGGCAACAAGAATATATGCTTTTCATTTCTCCCATGTCATCAACATATTTTATAGTATTTGATTTGGCTAACTACCATCTTTTAAGATTAACAAGGCAATTCCAAACTAATTACAAAAGTAAAAAAGTAAAAAAGTAAGGAGGTCCCTACTACTTATTACACTAGCTAATATGTGGATCCAAGTTTTGTTAATGCCTAATTACTAAAAATAAGTCTAGGGCGACCAGATTTTGGGGACCGGTCTTGACCGGCAATTTTTTTTTATAACTCCCAAATAATTAATGCGATTTATAAAAATTGAAATTTTTATAAAGTTAAGTAATTTATGTGTCATTTGGATATATATAAATATAAAAAATAAAATTGTACAGTCTGTGTAACCATGTTTTATTATATGTATCCAAATGACATTTAAATTATTGAATTTTATAAAAATTTCAGTTCCAATAAATCATATTAATTGTTTGGGAATCGTTAAAAAAACAATTTACACCGATCGGTATCCACTGGTCTCATTTGAAGAACTCAATTAGTACTCACTCTGTCCCATAGTTATAGGCTGATTTTTTATTTTGAGATGTCCCAATATATAGGCTAATTACTATTTATAAAATTTAGTTGGTTCATTATTTTACTTTTATGCCCTCATAATAAATATTCAACCATTACTCTTTTTTTGAAGAAACAACATTCAATGTCATTATTTTTATCACCACATTTAATGTTGTTGTATTCTCTTTGGTTAAAGTTCTTAATTGTCAATACACGTCGATCAATAAAGTTGAGAGTTCCAATATGATATGTAAGGACTAATTAATTTATTCATTAATTCCATATTAAGGGATATATGTGGAAAATTTATGTTAAAAATTGTCACTTAAACTGATTTCTTAAACTATGTGCCAAAAGAAATCAACTTATAACTATGGGACGGAGGGAGTAATTACTATTACCTCCGTCCCATAATAAGTGTTTTTTTAGCTTAAATCACACATACCAATACACAAGTTAAAATGACAAAAATACCCTTAATATATTTTTTTTGAAGTTGAAGAGTTAGTGAGTCATTTAATTGTAGTGATTGAAAGATGCAATAAATACCATTGAATGCATAAGGGCATATATGAGAAAATATTGTAAAAAATTGTATTGGAGTTCTAACACATCACTTATTTTGAAAAAAAATATTAAGCCTAAAAAAACACTTATTATGGGACGGAGGTAGTACACCAAATTGGTGCAGGGAAAGGCGGTAAAGAGTTTTTGTTTTAAATAGGCAGAGGAGTGAGGACCCTACTAATAGAGATAATCAGTTACTTAACTGAGTCTTTCTCATCAGTATGTATTATTCAAATATATTCAAATGTATTTTACTATCATTAGTAGATATAGGATTCAGTTGTAACCTTCCTAGTTTGTAGGATCTTCAATTCCACTTGATTTTGTATTTATACGGTTGTTTATTCAATGAGAATTATTTAGCTTTGCAATCTATTATGGTATTAGAGCAAAATCAGAGGTAACATGTTCCATTCTTCTCCCTAATCTCTCTTCTCTTTAATCACAAACCATGGCTACCCTTTCCTCCATTCTCAACACAAATGACTCCCACAACACCCTTTTCAGCATTAATGTTGCTGCCCAAACTCCTCTAAAACTCACCTCCACCAACTACCTTTCATGAAAATTACAATTACATACTCTCTTCATTGGATATGACCTCTTAGGATATATAGATGGCTCCAAGCCATGTCCCTCAGCCTCTCTCACACTAAATGATACAACCAGATCCAACCCTGCTCATATTTTTTTGATCCGATAGGACCAATTGATCTTGAATGCAATTATTGGTTCCATCTCCCACACCATCATACCATTTCTTGCACAAGCCAAGCCATGCCAATACTTGCTTGATAACTGTTGTTGTAGGAAAACTCCACCAATGGTAAGAACTTATCCCAACTTCCCTTGAAGTCAAAGACACACGAGTCTTAATAAATCTTCAAGAGTTTGAATAGTCCTCTCCGAACGCCCGTCCAGTCCCGAGGATGATATCCGAAATAATCGTAAATCTGTGCCCATAGCTTTTTGCAAACTAACCCAAAATCGTGAAGTGAATCTTGGGTCTCGATCAGAAACTATGGATACTGGCATACCATGCAGTCTTACAATCTCGTTTATGTACATACGAGCAAGACGTTCAAGTATATAAGTTTCTTGTATCGGTAAGAAATGAGCAGACTTGGTCAATCTATCAACAATGACCCAAATCGCATCTATACCTTGAGAAACCTTAGGAAGACCGGTAACAAAATCCATGGTAATGTGCTCCTACTTTCATTCTGGAATTTCAAGTGGTTGCAATGGACCTTTTGGTACTTGATGATCCGCTTTAACTCGTTGACAAGTTAGACACCTTGAGATAAACAGTGCTATCTCTCTCTTCATATTGCTCCACCAAAATGTATGACGAATATCGTGATACATTTTGGTACTCCCGGGATGGATTGCAAATGGTGTGTTGTGCACCTCCATCATGATTTTATACTTTAAATCAAGGTCGTTAGGAACACAAAGTCTGGAGTTGACTCAAAGTATTCCTTCTTCATCGATTCTTGCTTCCGGTATAGCACATTCTTGCACTTTCTTCTTCATACGCATCAGCTCTAGGTCTGTAGCTTGAGCAGCTTTAACTTTATCAATTAAAGTCGGTTCTACTCATATATTCGTCATCATCACATGGGTCCCTGGAGTCTTTAACTCTATCTCCATACTTTGCAAGTCACACAAAATGGGCCTTTGCGTTGACAATATCGCACTCGTACTTGTATATGATCTTCTACTCAATGCGTCAGCTACCACGTTCGCTTTTCAGGATGGTATTGGATGGTATGATCATAATCTTTCAGCATTCAAGCCAACGTCGTTGTCGCATGTTGAGTTCCTTTTGAGTGAAGAAATATTTGAGGATTTTATGATCCGTAAAGATCTCCACTTTCTCCCCATACGAGGTAATGCCTCCAAATTTTAAGTACAAAAGATAACATTTTGCTAACTCTAGATCATGAGTAGGATAATTCCTCTCATATTCTTTTGAGTTGTCGCGAGGCATAGGCTATGACTTTTCCATGTTGCATGAGAACACATCCCAACCCTTTGCTAGAAGCATCATCGTAGATGACAAATCCTCCGAGCAGATGGTATTGTCGTAAGCAGTGTGAAATGAGTCTCTCTTGAGTTCTTGAAAACTATTCTCACATTCTTCGCTCCAACCGAACTTTGTATCTTTCCAAGTCAGCTGAGTCAATGGAGTAGCGATTCGAGAAAATCCTTCCACGAATCTCTGATAATAACCAGCTAAACCGAGAAAGCTACATACTTCGGTCACTGATTTAGGTTGCTCCCAGCTTTGAATAGCTTCAATCTTTGTTGGGTCAACAAATATTCCATGACTTGATACCACGTGCCCAAGGAATGCTACTTCCTCAATCCAAAACTCGCATTTCTTCAACTTGGCATAAAGCTTATATTCACGAAGGTTCTGGAGTGTCAGCCTCAAGTGTTGCTCATGATCTTCACGGCTTTTGGAATAAATAAGGATGTCGTCAATAAAGACGACCAGAAAGTGATCTAAATATTCCTTGAATACTCGGTTCATCATATCCATGAAGGCAGCATGAGCATTAGTTAATCCAAAGGACATGACTAAGAATTCATAATGCCTGTACCGAGTTCTGAAAGCCGTCTTTGGAATGTCATCGGTTCTAATCTTTAATTGGTGATATCCGGAACGAAGATCAATCTTTGAAAAGAATTTGGCTCTTTGCAACTGGTCAAACAGTTCATCAATACGTGGCAATGGGTACCTATTTTTGATGGTGACATGATTTAACTCCCGATAATCAATATAAAGTCGCATACTCCCATCTTTCTTCTTCACGAATGTAAGCAGGAGCACCCAAGGAGAAGTACTAGGGACGAATAAAACCAATATCTAACAATTCTTGCAATTGGGTCTTTAACTCTGGAGTTCAATAGAGCCATTCGATATGGGGCTTTGGAAATGGGTTTTTGTCTGGGTTAAAGGTCGATACAAAATTCAATCTCACGCCTGGGGTAGGCGGGAAGTTCTTTGAAATACGTCAGAAATTTATTAACAAATGAAATATCATTCAAAGTCGGCGTATTTTTGTTTAGATCTGTAACATGAGCTAAGAAAGCTTGACATCCGTTTTTCAATAAACGAATAGCTTTATGGCTTGAGATGACCGTGATTGATTTTAATGGTTTGGTCGCTTGAATTCGCATAATAGGTTGATTAGGAATATGAAAGCTAACAACCTTACAAAAAAAATAAATTTTTGCATGATAAGTAGTTAACTAATCAATCCCTAGAATCACATCAAATGCAAGTATTTTCAATGAAATAAGATTGACGACGGTAATATGAGGGTCTTGATTTGAACCAAACAAGACTTATAAGCAAGTGGATGTAATGAAGGTTTCTCCCAATGGAGTTTCCACGAGATAAGTCAAAATCTAATTTCTCCGAGTCAAATTTAATCGTTGAGCGCAAGTAGGAGAGAAATAAAAGAATGGGTAGAAACCGTTATCAAATAAAGTATAGACTTATTTAGAGTTTATGATAAGCTTACCCGTGATGACCTCATTCGAGTTCCTTGCTTTTTTCGGGAGGTCACAACAAACGCTTCTCCCTGCACCACCGGCTTTGACTTTTTCGGGATGACCTTTTGGTGCCTCCATCCTAGTTGAATTTGTCTTCTGGTGAGCGACAAAATCGGGCTAAGTGACCTTCTCTTCCATAATTATAACATGCTTTGGACGACATCACGCAATTTGGACTGATGTGTCCCTCCCCTCCGCATTTGAAACAGATGATAGGTGGTCTTTCTCCTTCCTTAACAACGGGTGCTGGTGCTGACGTCTTTTCATCATTGTTGAATCTCCTCTTCTTGAAATGTCCATTCTTATTATTTTGGCCCTGATTACCACCGAAGTGGTTACCATTTCTGGCATGTTGATTCCCTCCACGCTTGTTGTCACCACTTCGATGACTGCTCTCACAGGTATTGTCATTTTGTCGGCTGCTCTCTTTTGGTTGCATTGACTCGTTATCGCGCTCCACCAACTGAGCCCTATTTACAACATCTGAATACAAACACAGTTTATGAGAAATAAGATGTTGACGTATCTCCGGCTTCAAACCTCTTAAAAACATTCGCGCCATTCTCTCTTCATTATCCACCAAGTGGGACGCAAACTGGGATAACTCCGTAAAGTTTGCCTCGTATTGAGACACGGTCATATTTTTTGGTTCCAATTTGATAAACTTCACCTCCTTCATGTGACGAATACTTTTGGGAAAGTATTTGTCGTTGAATAGCTCTTGGAACTTCTCCCAAGACATCTTCAGTACGGCAGGTTGAGTACATTTTACCGATTCCCACCAGTAATCTGCCTCTCCGCGCAACATAAAGGCGTGAAGGAACCTTTTGCTCTCGGAGCATCCCAAGACATCAAATATCTTGGTGATCTACTTTATCCATGCTTCCACCATAATTGGTTTTGGCTCTCCCTTAAACTCCGGTGGTCCCAGCTCCTAGAACTATTTAGCCGTGACTGCCCGAGAGTTTCCAGTGTTTCCACCTACATTTTGGACGGGGCCGCTCTACCTTTCTTCATTGTTGCATGAATTGCATAAAGCCTCTGAACAATCCATCATTCATCATTTGGTCGGTGTTGTTGTTTGCATGAGGATTGTCGCCTTCCTAATAATGCACATTATCCGATTATTGATATGTGGTGAATCGGCGATCATTTTGTGCTCCATTGCTATTCTCAACATTCTCGGATGTCATTTTCAGATACTGCCACAAAACAAAAGTTAATTGACATGTAACATATTATCCATATACTCTGACCGACCAATCAAATACCAAATAAACTTAGGTAGGTCATACTAGCAAAAGAATTCCCCATCTCTCCCCTCTTAGTTTTATTCTCACATCTTAGCCAGGGATCACATCCCTAAGCTTTGATGCCAACTGTGACGCCCCTAAAATTAGGTATACATCACCCATCTTAGGTCGTCAGATACATGGTAAAAAATTCAAATACAACTGTCGTGTACAATACGACAAAACATAACTGTGAGTTTGAATACAATTATTGTCTACTAGAGATTATACAAACTCAAAAGGAGTCCTCATTACAATTATTAACACACTATTTCACAGAATAGTGAGGACTACTAATGTTATCCTCTGGATCGTCACTCCGCTCCCCGACTAGTCCCTGCTATGTTCTCATTTCCTGAAGAGAATAGTGAAAGAAAGGGTGAGCTCAACTAGCCCAGTAAGAAATATTATGACTAAGATAATGCAGAATAAATTATCGTTAGCCTTCAACAGTGTTAAACTGATAAAATATAACAACATCAAGTTTAACTGCAGCGGAACAAGCAATCCATTAAAAGAGTCAAGTAGAGAACAAAATCTACTATCTTTTATGATTTAAAAGGTTTTCATCACTTTTATCATTTGAGACTCAAACTTAATAAATAATCCACATCAAGAATCACCCCGCACTACAACCGAGGATATTCTTTAGTATCACGACCACAATTATCCATGCACTACGGGCCAAGAATATTCGTGTATTCATTAATGGTCATGATCATGCCAACAACTGCCCATCAATGCACTACGGGCCAATGAAGACTTTTACCACATCATTTGTAACATTACGGTCATGATTACACCGAATAATCCCTGGTCATAATCATACCAAGTCCATCTATGCATTACAGGCCACAGATGACTTTCAATAACATATAAATATGAGGATGATGACAATGATATAAGAATTCAATAAAACAAGTTCAAGAATTAATTTATCCAGGAACTGATAACGTCCAAATTGTCAACATGATACTGCTTTGTAGAGTAAAATTCAAGAATGCTCAGAAGAATATTTCTATGAAAATCTTTGGATGAAGCGCAAATATCAATGATATTCGGTAATTTCATGAAGTATATAAGTCAAAACTTTAACCAACTGAGTATAATAACGAATGGAATAACAAAAGAAATCATCATGCATGCGGTACTTCGCATAGACATGTTATTCTAATAGATTAATAAGTAACGGAACCGGTGTCAAAGAAATTATGACCAAGCAGGATATTTCAACAGAATAATAAAAATGGAACCAGTCCCAAGGCGTAAAACACACGTATTGTGAATCCATTAGATCAATAAGCGCGAAAATAAAGAATCCATTAGAAGAGTCAAGTAGAGAATGAGTTCTACTATCTTCTAAGATTTAAAAGTCCATCATCAATATTTTATCCTCGTAACAACAATCAATATACATCTTTAATCAAATATTCATCTTTGCACTATGTGCCAAAGATATTCATTCATATCACCGATTAGTCATGTTCATCTCAACACCTGTTTATCTTTGCACTACGGGCCAAAGATATTCATCAGTTAATCATTTATCTTTGCACTACAGGCCGAAGATATTTAGTAATATCATCATTTAGGACTGAGGATGATGAAAAATATTTTAAAGAAAACGAATCCAGTGAAACGGAAGGACAAATAGTAGAGATTCGTATAACAGTTTATCCAAGATCAATAATACTTCATAAATACCAATTTTGAAGTAGAATTCAAAAATAAAGATCAAAACATGGACACAATCAAAGATAGTAACCATAATAGACATCTTGGACAAAAAGAAAAAAATTTCATTTTTCGGTGAATAATGCCGTATTCGTGAATAGTGCCGTATACGTGAATAGTGTTGTATACATGAATAGTAACCCCGATACAAAAAGTTCTAAATTTGATAAAAATTCAGATCAATACTTCAGCATAATGATATTGAAGAAATAATACCATATATGAAGAAAATAACATCCCTTACCTCAAAATATCAGTACTTCTGATCGAAATATCGGTATAAGGCTGAAAAAATCTTGCACTGATGAATAGAAACTCACAAAGTATCTAAATACTCACAAAATACACTCAATAATCTAGAGAGAGAAAGAGAGAAAACTTGTTTCTGGTCTGATTTTCAATTCTAATTTAGCCTTCTATTTATAGGAAAATGTTAGACTTGACTTGACCGCAATGACACGATGGCTTTACCGCTACTATTCCCACCCACCACATTTGAAATAAATTCAGCACATTTCTTCCCCAACCACAAGTGGGGCCCACTCAATTCTAGAATTTTCCACCAAAATTATTTATAAACCTAATTTCTAAATCAGTCACCTCTTAAAATTCATAACAAATCATAAGTTCATTTTTAACGATTCAAAATTTGTGGACATATACTCAACTTATATATGTATAACATATCCAAAAATTACAACGATCCAAAGGTCGGATTAAAAATTATAACTCACACAATATATCTCAAAAACACAGTTTTAATTTTTAATACCTTCATTCCAACAAAAATACTGATAAAACACCTCAACATTAACTCCTTCATTTTTAACCACAATAAATATATCCAACATTTATATCCACATAAAATAAATATTTCCTTATCATATGAATTAATAATTAATTATTCACAAATATAATTAGAGGAAATTTGATTTTATTTATAATAAGTTGGGGTCTTACAACCTCCCCTCCTTATGAAATTTCGTCCTCAAAATTGACTTACGTACCTGATGTTTCAAAAATGTGAGATTACCTCACTTTCATTTCTGATTCCAACTCCCAGGTCATTTCTTCAATAGCACGGTTTCTCCATAAAACCTTAACTTATGGTATAACCTTGGTGCGTAGGACATGCTCTTTCCTATCCAAGATCTTAACATGTACTTCTTCGTACATTAAATCTTCGGCTATCTCGTCTAGTTCTAACGCAATTATATGGTTCGGGTCTTTCACATATTTACGAAGCATGGATATGTGAAAAATATTATGAACACGAGATATACTTGGAGGTAATGCGAGTCTATAGGCCACATTTCCTATTCGGTCAAGAATCTCAAATGGACCAACAAATCGTGGATTGAGTTTTTCTCTCTTCCCAAATCTTGTAACTCCCTTCCATGGTGCAACACGTAACAATACATGATCCCCAATATTAAATTCCACGTCTTTTGGATGAAGATCCGCATAACTCTTTTGTCGATCATGTGCCGTTTGTATATGTTGTCGAATCATTTGGATCTTTTCTGTAGTCATGCGTACTAATTACGGTCCCAATAACGTTGCTTCTCCCACCTCGTCCCAAAGATCTTTGGAGAAGCGACACTTTAAATCCATACAACGCCTCAAATGGAGCCATTTTTATACTTTGCGATAACTGTTGTTGTAGGAGAATTCCACCAGTGGCAAGTACTTATCCTAACTTCCTTTAAAATCTAGGACATAAAGTCTTAATAGATCTTCAAGGGTTTGAATAGTCCTCTCTGATTATCCGTCCGTTTGAGGATGGTATGCGAACTGAATCGTAAATCCGTGCCCATAGCTTTCTGCAAGCTAACCCAAAATCGTGAAGTGAATCTTGGGTCACGATCCAAACTATGGATCTTGGCATGCCATGCAATCTCATAATCTCATTCACGCGTACATGCGAAGCAAGACGTTCAAGGAATAAGTCTCACGTATCGGTAAGAAATGGGCGGACTTGGTTAATCTATCAACAATAACCCAAATCGCATCTATGCCTTGAGAAACTTTGGGAAGACCTGTAACGAAATCCATAGTAATGTGTTCCCACTTTCATTTCAGAATCTCAAGTGGTTGTAATGTGTTCCCACTTATCCGGGACAGCCCTTGGAGTCACCATCCCCGTTGAACTTGGTTTTGCTATAGAACAATCCCAGCTATGTGGTCAGTTCTTTCCCTTTGTTGTAACATACCTTGGATTGTTATGGACGGTTTTAATGATATGTCCCTCTTTCCCGCATTTGTAATATCTAAGCTGGCGGTCGTCCTCCTCCCTAGAATTTGTTGTTTGGTCTTTGGTCTTTGCTTTTGATGTCTTCCGTCATTGTTGAATCTCCTCTTTCTGAAATTTCCACTTGACTTACCTCTCCTATTATCATGGCCACGATGACCACCCGAGTGGTTACCGCATTTGTTCGTATTTTTCCCTCCTCGTTGGTTATCATCGCTCGATGATTTCCGCACACACTTAGGTATGACCCTAGTTGTGGTCCCTCGGTTGAACATACTCATTATCTCGCTCTAATAATTGAGCTCTGTTTACAACATCTAAATATAAGAAAATTTATGAGATATAAGATATTGCCGAATCTCGGGCTTTAGACCTCTCAGAAACATCCTCGTCATTTGTTCCTCATTTTTGACCAAATGAGGTACAAACCTGGATAACTCTGCAAACTTCGCCTCGTACTGGGACACCATCATGTTGTTTTGTTGCAGTCTGATAAACTCCACCTCCTTCATATGACGAATACTTTCTAGGAAAGTACTTTTCATTGAATAGTTTCTGAAATGTTTCCCAAGACATGTTGAGTGAAGTGGTGGTGGTACGCCTCACAGACTCCCCCCGAAGGTCTGCACTCACCGCGGAACATAAAGGTGGCAAATGGAACCTTCTGTTCCTCCGTGTATCCCAAGACATCGAATATCTTGGTAATTTGCTTGACCCACGTTTCCGCCATGATCGGATCCGGCTTTCCCTTAAATTCGGGTGGTCCCAATTCTTGAATCGCTTGGCATTTTGTGACAAGCCGCAGCGCATTGCTATCATTTCCACCATATTTTGTGCACGAAGTCTCCTAAATCGATTTTGCATGAGCGCAAAAAGCTCCTAAACATTCCATCATTCATCGCTTTTGCTCGGTAGTGTTGTTTACGGGAGGAATATTGCCTTCTGCAGACGCGTTCTCTGGTTTGTAACTAAAGGTTGTTCCACAGGTCTCATACACTCCATTGTTAACGTTCTCGGTGGCCATTCTTAAATCGCCATAAAACAAGGGTTAATTAAACAAATTAACATATCACATAATATCCCTATATTATGTATCGACCAACAAATAAGCTTATATAAGACACACTAGCGAAGGATTTACTCACCTCTCCCCTCCTAGTTCTATTCTCCGATCTCCACCAGAGACCATATCCCTAAGCTTTGATACCAACTGTGACGCTCCCAAAATAGGTATACAACACCCATTACGAGTCGCCAAATACATGGTGCGAGAAAGCAAACTACAACTTCAATAATACAATTGTCGCGTGCAAAATACGACAACACATACTATGAGTTTAAATACAAATATTGTCTTCTAGACAATATCCACACTCAAATAAGTCCTCGTTACAATTATTAAAACACTATTTTACAGAAATAGTGAGGACTGCTAAAATATCTTTCTAAAAACATCACTCTCCGTACCCGACTAGTTCGGTATGTTCTTACCTCCACGAGAAAAATGGAACAAAAAGGAAAAGGGTGAGCTCAACTAGCCCGAAGAAGAATATTATGACTAAGATAATATACAACAAATTATCGTTAGTCTTCAACAGAAAAAATCTGATAAAATATAATAGCCAACAAGTTTTAGATCAACAACTGCAGCGGAAACAACAATCCATAAGAAGATTCAAGTAGAGAATGAGTTCTACTATCTTTTAAGATTTAAAAGTCCATCATCAATATTTTATCCCTATAACAACAATCAATATACATCTTTAATCAAATATTCATCTTTGCACTACTGTGCCAAAGATATTTATTTATATCACCGGTTAAGTCATATTCATCTCAACACTGTTTCATCTTTGCACTACGGGCCAAAGATATTCATCGATAAATCATTTATCTTTGCACTACTGGTAGAAGATATTTAGTAATATCATCATTTAGGGTGAGGATGATGAAAATATTTTAAAGAAAAGCGAATCCGATTGAAGCGGAAGGACAAATAGTAGAGATTCAGTATAACAGTTTATCCAAGATCAATAATACTTCATAAATACCAATTTTGAAGTAGAATTCAAAAATAAAGATCAAAACATGGATACAATCAAAGATAGTAACCATAATAGACATCTTGGACAAAAAGAAGAAAATTTCATTTTTAGGTGAATAGTCTTAGTGATTCGTGAATAGTCTTGCAGTATCGTGAATAGTAATCCCAACACAAAAGTTCCAAATTTGATAAAATTCAATGATATTGAAGAAATAATATCATATATGAAGAAAATAACATCCCTTATCTCAAAATATCGATCTTACGATCGGAATATCGGTATAAAAGGTGAAGGAAACTTGCAGATCGATGAATAGAAACTCACAAAGTATCTAAATACTCACAAAATACACTCAATAATCTAGAGAGAGAAAGAGAGAAAACTTGTTTCTGGTGTGATTTTCAATTCTAACTTAGCCCTCTATTTATAGGAAAATGTTAGCAGACTTGACATGCAACTTGATGGCTTTACCTGCTACTATTTTCAACAATAACCCAAATCGCATCTATGCCTTGAGAAACTTTGGGAAGACCTGTAACGAAATCCATAGTAATGTGTTCCCACTTCCATTTCGGAATCTCAAGTGGTTGTAATGGACCCTTTGGCACTTGATGCTCTGCCTTTACACGTTGACAAGTTAAACACCTCGAGATAAACTCCGCGATCTCTCTCTTCATATTGTTCCACCAAAATGTATGTCGAATATCATGATACATTTTGGCACTCCCAGGATGGATTGCAAACGGGGTGTTGTGTGCCTCCATCATGATTCTATGCTTCAAGTCAGAATCGTTAGGAACACAAAGTCTGGAGTTGAATCTAAGTATTCCTTTTTCATCGATTCTCGCTTCTGGAATAGCTCCTTCTTGCACTTTCTTCTTCATACGACGCCTCCAGTCCGTAAAGTAGAAAGCGACTTTAACTTTATCGATTAAAGTCGGTTCTACTCGTATATTTGCCATCATCATGTGGGTCCCTGGAGTCTTTAATTCTACCTCCATCCTTTGTAAGTCATACAGAATGGGCCTTTGCATTAACAATATCGCACTCAGATTGCGATATGATCTTCTACTCAATGCGTCATTACTTACGTTCGCTTTTCGGGATGATATTGAATAGTGTGATCGTAATCTTTCAATAGTTCAAGCCAACGTCGTTGCCGCATGTTGAGTTCTTTTTGGGTGAAGAAATATTTGAGACTTTTATGGTCCGTATAAATCTTCAATTTCTCCCCATACAAGTAGTGTCTCCAAATTTTCAACGCGAATACGACTGCTACCAGCTCTAGATCATGAGTAGGATAATTCCTCTCATATTCTATGAGTTGTCATGAGGTATAGGCTATGACTTTCGCATGTTGCATGAGAACTCATCCTAACCCTTTGCCTGAAGCATCGCTGTATATAACAAATCCATCCGTACCAGATGGTATTGCCAGAATAGGTGCCGAAATGAGTCTCCTCTTGAGCTCTTGGAAACTCTTCTCGCATTCCTCACTCCATAAAAATTTTGTATCTTTCCGATTCAACTGAGTTAACGGAGTAGCAATTCAAGAAAATCCTTCCATGAATCTCCGATAATAACCAGCTAAGCCCAGAAAGCTACGCACTTCGGTCACCGACTTTGGTTGCACCCAACTTTGTATTGCTTCAATCTTCGCTGGGTCGACAGATACTCCATGTTTTGGCACCACGTGCCCAAGGAATGCTACTTCCTCAAGCCAGAACTCGCATTTCTTCAGCTTGGCATAAAGTTTATTTTCACGAAGCCTTTCAAGTATCAGCTTCAAATAGTGCTCATGATCTTCACGGCTTTTGGAATAGATGAGGATGTCATCAATAAAGACAACAACAAACTGATCCAAATATTCCTTGAATACACGGTTCATCATATCCATGAAAGCGGCAATGAGATTAGTCAATCAAAAGACATGACTAAGAATTCATAATGCCGTCATCGAGTTCGAAGGCAATCTTTGGAATATCCTCGGTTTATTCTTCTTGGTGATGATATCCGAATCTAAGATCGATCTTTGAAAAGAATTGTGTTCCTTGCAATCGGTCGAACAGGTCATCAATGCGAGGTAGCGGATACCTATTCTTGATGGTGACATGGTTTAATTCTCGGTAGTCAATACAAAGTCGCATACTCGCATCTTTTCTTCTTTACGAATAAAGCAGAGCACCCCAAAGGAGATGTACTAGGACGAATGAAACCTATGTCTAACAATTCACAGTAGTTGGACTTTTAACTTTTGAAGTTCAATAGAGCCATTCGATATGGGGTTTTAGAAATGGGTTTTTTGTGCGGCTCAAGGTCGATAAAGAATTCAACATCAAGTTCTGGGGGTAGACCGGGAAGTTCTTCAGGAAATACATCAGAAAATTCTCTAACAACAAAAATATTATTCAAATCTGACTTGTCTTTGTTCAAATCCATAACATGGGCTAAAAAAGCTTGACATCCGTTTTTCAATAAACGAATAGCTTTATGGCTTGATATGATAGTGACTGATTTTAGTGGTTTAGTTGTTTGAATTCGTATGAAAGGTTGGTTAGGAATATGAAAACTAACAACCTTACGAAAACAATCAATTTTGGCATGATGAGTGGTTAACCAATCAATTCCTAAAATCACATCAAAAGCAAGTATCTTTAAAGATATAAGATCAACAGGTAATGTGATAGTGCCAATTTAGATCATGCAAGATTTATAAACTTTAGATGTAATGAAGGTTTCACCAAACGAAGTTTCAACAGATAAGTCAAAGTCCAATTTCTCCGGAGTCAAGTTTAAACGTTGAGCACAAACAGGAGAGATAAAAGAATGGGTAGAACCGATATCTAGTAAGGTATAAACTTCGCAAGAGTTCAAAATTAGCTTACCCGTAATCACCTCGTTCGGGTTCCTCGCGTTTTGGCCAGTCACGACAAACGCTCTTTCAGGAATCGTTGATTTTTACTTATCCAGGACAGCCCTTGGAGTCACCATCCCCGTTGAACTTGGTTTTGCTACAGAACAATCCCGAGCTATGTGGTCGTCTTTTCCACTATTGTAACATACCTTGGATTGTTGTGGACAGTTTGGGCTGATATGTCCATCTTTCCCGCATTTGTAATATCTAACTGGCGGTCGTCCTCCTCCCCTAGAATTTGTTGTTGGTCTTTGGTCTTCTTCTTTGATGTCTTTCCGTCGTTGTTGAATCTCTCTTTTCGAAATTTCCACTTGACTTACCTCTCCTATTATCATGGCCACGATGACCACCCAAGTGATTACCGCTTTGTTCAGTATTTTTCCTCCTCGTTGGTTATCATCGCTCGATGTTCTTTTTGTCACCCAGTATGACCCCTAGTTGTGGTCCCTCGGTTGAACATACTCATTATCTCATTTCTAATAATTGAGCTCTGTTTACAACATCTAAATATAAGAAAATTTATGAGATATAAGATATTAGAATCTCTAAGCTTTAGACCTCTCGAAACATCCTCGTCATTTGTTCCTCATTTTTGCCCAAATGAGGTGCAAACCTGGATAACTCGCAAACTTCGCCTCGTCTTTGGGACACCATCGTATGTTGTTTTTGTTGCGATCGATAAACTCCACCTCCTTCATATGAGCCGAATACTTTTAGGAAAGTACTTATCATTGAATAGTTTCAAACGCTTCCCAAGACATGTTGAGTGCGGCTGAATTTGGCACGCTTACTGAGACTCCACTAGTAGATGCACTCACCGCATGAACATAAGGTGGAAAATGGAACCTTACGTTCCTCCGTGTATCCCAAGACATCGAATATCTTGGTAATTTTCTTGACCCACATTTTATGCATGATCGGATCCGGCTTTCCCTTAAATTCGTGGTCCCAACTCCTTGAAGCTTGCTCATTGTGACAAGTCAGCAGATTGCTATCATTTCCACCGTATTTTGTGCACGAGTCTCCTCGTGCGGTTTTGCATGAAGCGCAAAAAGCTCCTAAACATTCCATCATTCATCGTTTGCTCGGTGTAGTGTTGTTTACGGGAGGAATATTGCCTTCACGCCTGTTGCACGTTCTCCTGGTTTGTAACTAAAGGTTGTTCCGGTCTCTCATACACTCCATTGTTAACGTTCTCGGTGGCCATTCTTAAATCTCGCCATAAAACAAGGGTTAATTAAACAAATTAACATATCACATAATATCCCTATATTATGGTGACCAACAAATAAGCTTATATAAGACACACTAGCGAAGGATTTACTCATCTCTCCCCTCCTAGTTCTATTCTCCAATCTCCGCCAGAGACCATATCCCTAAGCTTTGATACCAACTGTGACGCCCCCAAAATAGGTATAGAACACCCATTCTGAGTCGCCAAATATATGGTACAGAAAACAAACTACAACTTCAATAATACAATTGTCGTGCAAAATACGACAACACATACTATGAGTTTAAATACAAATATTGTCTTCTAGACAATATCCACACTCAAATAAGTCCTCGTTACAATTATTAAAACACTATTTTACAGAAATAGTGAGGACTGCTAAAACATCTTTCTAAAACCATCACTCCGTTACCCATTAGTTCCAAATTTATGTTTCTCACCTCACGAGAAAAATGGAACAAAAAGGAAAAGGTGAGCTCAACTAGCCCAGTAAAGAATATTATGACTAAGATAATATACAACAAATTATCGTTAGTCTTCAACAGGGAAAAATATGATAAAATATAATAGCCAACAAGTTTTAGATCAACAACTGCAGCGGAAACAACAATCCATAAGAAGAGTCAAGTAGAGAATGAGTTCTACTATCTTTTAAGATTTAAAAGTCCATCATCAATATTTTATCCCTGTAACAACAATCAATATACATCTTTAATCAAATATTCATATTTGCACTACAGGCCAAAGATATTTATTTGTATCACCAGTTGGTCATATTCATCTCAACACTGCTCATCTTTGCAGACTACGGGCCAAAGATATTCATCGATAAATCATTTATCTTCTTTACTACTGGTAGAAGATATTTAGTAATATCATCATTTAGGGTGAGGATGATGAAAAATATTTTAAAGAAAAGCGAATCCGATTGAAGCGGAAGGACAAATAGTAGAGATTAGTATATGGTTTATCCAAGATCAATAATACTTCATAAATACCAATTTTGAAGTAGAATTCAAAAATAAAGATCAAAACATGGATACAATCAAAGATAGTAACCATAATAGACATCTTGGACAAAAAAGAAGAAAATTTCATTTTTCTATTGAATAGTGTAGTATTCGTGAATAAGGTCGTATCGTGAATAAGTAATCTCGACGCAAAAAATTCCGAATTTGATAAAAATTCAGATCAATACTTCGGCATAATGATATTGAAGAAATAATATCATATATGAATAAAATAACATCCCTTATCTCAAAATATCGATCTTACGATCGGAATATCGGTATAAAAGGTCAAGGAAACTTGCACCGATGAATAGAAACTCACAAAATATCTAAATACTCACAAAATACACTCAATAATCTAGAGAGAGAAAGAGAAAACTTGTTTCGGTGTGATTTTCAATTTAACTTAGCCCCTCTATTTATAGGAAAATGTTAGCAGACTTGACATGCAACTTGATGGCTTTACCGCTACTTATTTTCAACAATAACCCAAATCGCATCTATGCCTTGAGAAACTTTGGGAAGACACATAATTGAAATCCATAGTAATGTGTTCCCACTTCCATTTCGGAATCTCAAGTGGTTGTAATGGACCCTTTGGCACTTGATCTCTCGCCTTTACACGTTGACAAGTTAAACACCTCGAGATAAACTCGCGATCTCTCTCTCTTCATATTGTTCCACCAAAATGTATGTCGAATATCATGATACATTTGGCACTCCCGAGATGGATTGCAAGCGGGGTGTTGTGTGCCTCCATCATGATTCTATGCTTCAAGTCGAGAATCGTTAGGAACACAAAGTGCGGAGTTGAATCTAAGTATTCCTTTTCATCGATTCTCGCTCGGAATAGCTCCTTCTTGCACTTTCTTCTTCATATGTATCGCTCCAGTCCGTAGCTCGAAAGCAACTTTAACTTTATCGATTAAAGTCACATTCTACTCGTATATTCGCCATCATCATGTGGATCTTGGAGTCTTTAATTCTACCTCCATCCTTTGCAAGTCATACAGAATGGGCCTTTGCATTAACAATATCGCACTCGCATTTCGATATGATCTTCTACTCAATGCGCCAAAACTCTACGTTTCGCTTTTCGGGATGATATTGAATAGTGTGATCGTAATCTTTCAATAGTTCAAGCCAACGTCTTTGCCGCATGTTGAGTTCTTTTTGGGTGAAGAAATATTTGAGGCTTTTATGGTCCGTATAAATCTCCACTTTTTCCCCATACAAGTAGTGTCTCCAAATTTTCAACGCGAATACGACTGCTACCAACTCTAGATTATGAGTAGGATAATTCCTCTTATATTCTTTGAGTTGTCGTGAGGCATAGGCTATGACTTTCCCATGTTGCATGAGAACGCATCCTAACCCTTTGCTCGAAGCATCGTCAGTATATAACAAATCCATCCGCATTACCGGATGGTATTGCGAAACAGTCTTGAAATGAGTCTCTCTTGAGCTCTTGGAAACTCTTCTCGCATTCCTCGCTTCCATAAAATTTTTGTATCTTTCCGAGTCAACCGAGTTAGCGGAGTAGCAATTCAAGAAAATCCTTCCACGAATCTCCGATAATAACCAAATTTAAGCCAGAAAGCTACGACTTTGGCCAATCGACTTTGGTTGCTCCCAACTTTGTAATGCTTGATCTTGGCCGGGTCGACAGATATTCCATGTTTTGGCACCACGTGCCCAAGGAATGCTACTTCCTCAAGCCGTAACTCGCATTTCTTGACTTGGCATAAAGTTTGTTTTCACGAAGCCTTTCAAGTATCTCGAACGAATAGTGCTTTCATGATCTTCACGGCTTTTGGAATAGATGAGGTGTCATCAATAAAGACAACAACAAAATGATCCAAATATTTCTTGAATACACGGTTCATCATATCCATGAAAGCAGCAGGAGCATTAGTCAATCCAAAAGACATGACTAAGAATTCATAATGCCCGTACCGAGTTGGTCTTTAATCAAATATTCATCTTTGCACTACAGGCAAAAGATATTCATTTGTATCACCAGTTGGTCATATTCATCTCAACACCTGTTCATCTTTTGCACTACGGCCAAAGATATTCATCGATTAATCATTTATCTTTGCACCTACTGGTAGAAGATATTTAGTAATATCATCATTTAGGACCGAGGATGATGAAAAATATTTTAAAGAAAATGATCCAAAGTGAAGCGGAAGGACAAATAGTAGGGATTCAGTATAACAGTTTATCCAAGATCAATAATACTTCATAAATACCAATTTTGAAGCGAGAATTCAAAAATAAAGATCAAAACATGGATCTGATCAAAAATAGTAACCATAATAGACATTTTGGATAAAAAGAAGAAAATTTTATTTTTTAGATTGAATAGTCAGTATCGTGAATAAGTAACCCGAGCACAAAAAGTTCTAAATTTGATAAAAATTTAGATCAATACTTTAAGATAATGATATTGAAGAAATAATATCATATATGAAGAAAATAACATCCCTTATCTCAAAATATCGCATCTTACGATCGGAATATCGGTATAAGGCTGAAGGAAACTTGCACTGATGAATAGAAACTCACAAAATATCTAAATCCTCACAAAATACACTCAATAATCTAGAGAGAGAAAGAGAGAAAACTTGTTTCTGGTGTGATTTTTAATTATAACTTAGTCCTCTATTTATAGGAAAATGTTAGCAGACTTGACCTGCAACTTGATGGCTTTACCTGCTACTATTTTCACCCACCACATTTGAAATAAATTCAGCATATTTCTTCACCAACCACAAGTGGGGCCCACTCAATTCTAGAAATTTTTACCAAAATCATTTATAAACCTAATTTCTGAATCAGTCACCTTTTAAAATTTAAACAAATCATACGTTCATTTTTAACGGTTCAAAATTTATGGACATATACTCAACTTATATATGTATAACATATCCAAAAATTACAACGATCCAACGGTCGGATTAAAAATTATAACTCACACAATATATCTCAAAAACACTGGTTTAATTTTTAATACCTTCATTCCGATAAAAATACAATAAAAAACCTCCAACATTAACTCCTTTATTTTAACCACAATAAATATATCCAACATTTATATCCACATAAAATAAATATTTTCTTATCATATGAATCAATAATTAATTATTCACAAATAATATTACGAGAATCACATTTATAACAACCGGTAGTTAAGAAAGAAAGAGGGGCTTTCAATAAGAATTTCTCCTTATTAGGCGCCGCAATTAGGTGACAAACCTCTCCTCGACAGAACTTTCTAGACATTGCCAATAATAATGCTATCTAATAATATTATTCAAATAATATGAATTATTGATCCGATAATAGAAAATCTTGTGCGATGACAATTATTGAAACAACAATAATATAAAATATCAACGCAACAATTATTGAATCAATAAAATAAAATATTGAGCGAAGAACTCATCGTAATAATTATTGAGTAAGTGTCTTCTTACGTAAGGATCAATAATTCATCAATATCACGTGCATCCATGCCAGACATCGTATTTTAACCACCGGGTATTCCAAAAGATTATTCTGTAATAACTACTCTTTGTTATTTATAAAACTCAAACTTGTCGCTTTCTTTGTCAAGACGGTTATTACATTATGGGCTCATGAATGGCTACCGCCGCAGTAAATAATATTCCCAAACAACAAGAATATTCCACGACAAATGAATATTCCTCGACAATGAATGATTATTTTATAACCACTTGCATATTTTGCAAAATTTGCACATTTTACTCATAACCGGATAATTATATCAAATTAATACCTTATTATTCACAAATATAATTATAGGAAATTCGATTTTATTTATAATAAGTTGGGGTCTTACAGGTTAACGGTAAAACTTCCGCCGTTATTTTTATAAAGTATTTTTGTCGCTTTCTAAATCCAAATAATAATTACATTGTGAGGTCCACTAATGATTGTCTTGGTTATACGAATATTCACTTATTAAAACGAATATTCTCATTCAATCGAATATTATATAACAACTTGCATGATTTTGCAAAATTTATAAATATTACCCACAACTATAACATTATATCAATTTCACTCCATAATATTCAAAAATAATATTTATAGAAAATTCATCTTTATTCAAAAAGTTGGAGTTTTACATATGTGACCTTTTTTTTATGTGATAGTAACATTATTTTAAATTTATATACATAGATGATAAGTTGGTTCATCACGTACGTGATATATTATAAGATTATTATTGACTTATAAAATTAATTTAAATTTAAAATTATTAATTTATCAAAATTATAAAATAATAAATTTTAAAAGACTAATTTTTTATAATATTAATTATTATATTGATTAAAATTAAAAAAAATAAATTATATTAATTTTAAAAAATTAATAATATTTTATATTTTAGTAAGGGGTGAGTATTATACATGTATACTCTCGAGTTTTACTACAAGCTCACTTACTGGCTTCTACTATATAATATCAGGAATAAGTTATAAGTAGCAGCTAGAAACCACACTTTAGTCTCTGGACTGTTCCACCCACTTTTCCTAACATTTCAATAAAGCGATTTGTTGGAATTTCACCATTTCCATTATATCTATTCCGCCCTGTATACGTACGTATGTATACTTGACACACATATCACGTATAAAAAATAAAAAAAAAAGGGGGGGAAAAAGAAGAAGAAAGGAAAATAAATTAGGTGGGACCGTGGGAGACCCAACCTGGTCGTGTACTCGGGTTCTTATTGTACATGCACTCCAACCCCAACCCAACTCTACACTTTGAGGCTTGAGCCCAATGGTGAATGCATGTCCAAAAATATTCCGACTTATAAAATTATTATTAATTTTTATACTCAAAATTAATAAGATTCGTAAAAATTATAAAATAATATTTAAATATTATAATCAACAATTTTTTATAAATAGTATATAATATTTATTATTAAATTGACTAGAAATTAAATAAATTTATTTTAATTTTAAGTTTTAAATATCTTAAATTCATTTTAAAAAGTTAATAACAATATTATTATATTTAGAATGAATAGAGTATTTTTATTCAGTAAGGGATTAGAGACCATAGAAAACACTTTTTACTTGCATAATTTATTGAATGAAGCTCTTCCAGAAAATGAAAATAATTATCTTCTAAAGTGAAGAAAAATTCTTACAAAAGACAAAATAAACTCCACATGAAGAGAATAAAAAGAGCGTGAAGGCAAAAATTTAGGAGGGTCTATTGAAAAATTATACTAAGAGAATTATAGGCTAGAATTTTGACTAAACAAAAGAACGGAGGAATGAGGAAATAACTCACAATAAATAAAGAAAATTAATATTTTTATGAGTACAATGAGATATTTTCTCACTTTCTACGTATGAAATCCATTCACTAGTCACGTGAAATGAATCTTTTAAAATTATTACTATTTTTATTTATAAAAAACTCAATTCTCTAGATAAATAAATGTACTCCATATGCACTCTATATTCCCATTACCTAATGCTGCATACGATCCGAACTTTATCAAACTTGAACGCAATAAATCAAACTAGAATATATTTGAGTAATACGATGGAAATAACATATGTGCGTGTTCGCGAACATAATTATACATATAAACTTCGCGAACATAGTCCAACATCATGAACGTACTAAAGTAAAAATTAGGCCAAATATTATAAATACTCGAATATCTCATGAACTACTCATGAATCACTTAAATCGAACTCGAACCGAACTATTTGTGAACAGAGATAAATAACGTTTTGATCACTGTATTGGAGTCCGATTTTCATTGCGATTATCGAAACCTTTTTTGTTACAATCGCGTAACTATACTCTAAAAAACTTACCAAATAGTAATTCCTTACGATTTCCGTCCAAAAAACGGACGGAAGTGCTGACTGTGCATACACGTAATTTTGAAATGCTGATGTGTACGTATATGCGTTGTCATGTGTATTAATAATAATAATAAAATTTAAATAATAATAATAAAAATAATAATAATTTCAAAATAATAATAATTTTTAAATAATAATATAAATTCATTAATTTTATATAAATATATTTGTAAAAATTATTATTATTTTGTAATTATTATTATTATTATTTAAAAATTATTATTATTAAATAATAATATAAATTCATTAATTTTATATAAATACATTTGTAAAAATTATTATTACTATTATTATTTAAAAATTATTATTATTATTATTATCAACCCCTCAGCTCTGGCGAAGCCACCACCGGACCATGGTTCCGGTTAAAACTCCAGCGCCACATGAAACCTCAAATAACAACACCATCACCCAAATCTGATCATACAACATAGATAAGCAAGAACTACACCATGAGACCAGATCGGAAATACAAACATCAATACAAACCCACCGAATCTGAACATAAGCAAAGATAATCAATAAAACAAAATGCTAGATCTGGAACGAAACCCACCGAATCTGAACATAAGCAAAGACTAACCATCCAGATCTGGAACGAAAGCCAGATCCAAACCCACCATCAAAACATCTGAGATCTCTCTCTCCCTCCTCCCTGAATGACGCCCCTACCCTCTGACTTCACCCTCTGTTCTCTAAAGACGCCGCCGAACCTCTGTTCTCTCCCTCCTCCCTGAATGACGCTCGTGAAATCGGAGAGAAAAGGAGAGAGAAGATATCAGAGAGAAAAGGACGTCTGAGAGAGAAGAAGTGAAATCAATCTTTCATTCTTAGTCTGAAGACAGGAACCAAGATCAGTTGTAACATATTTTTGGGTTTTATGGTGGAGATAATTTTAGTGAATTGGGAGACAGAAATTAAAGAGAATAATCTGTGCTCAAAAAGAAAGAAAAAGAAATCCCATTTACAGGAATTGTTAGATAGGAAATTATTATTGTAAAATTATTATTATTTTTATTAATTAAAAATTATTATTGTTGTTATTATTATTTTGAAATTATTATTATTATTAAAAATTATTATTATTTTAAAATTATTATTATTATTTTAAAATTATTATTAAGATACAATTATTCTTAATGTCTATGAGCATGTACTTGACACATTATGATACACATGGCAAAATCATATACACATCAACAAAAGAAACGGAGTCAAATCGCCAACTCAATACTTCCGTCCGTTTTTTGGATGAAAATCGTAAGGAATGACTATTTGGTAAGTTTTTTAGAATATAGTTACGCGATTGTAACAAAAATTTTTTTGGTAATTACAATGAAAATCGGACTCAGTACAGTGACCAAAATGTTATTTATCCCTTTATGAACAAGTAGAACTGAACTGCATAATTCGCAAACATATTCGATCGAATAATCAAACAAGATATTATGTGAGAATTCGACACAATTCAATCAAACTCAAATCAAATCAAACCTGTTCGCAATTCATTTGCAGGCCTAGCTGGTAGTTGATGATACTCTTATCGGAGTAATTCCGTATTTAGAAAAGGAATAATACTACTAAAAAATAATGATAATAAATACAAATGATAAATAATTCTAATAACGACATGTATTTGTTTCTCTCTCTTCTGTACTACTAAAAACTAACTTTAGTATTCCCATTACCACTGGCTACTAGCTAGCCCAGCCTTCCTTTCCTGTTTTCCCCCACCCCTCATGTTCTTCCAGTATTCCTTCTCTTTTTACAGATCTAATTAACTCTACGCAGCTTCTCCATCAACCTCCAATTATATATATATACACTTGCATAACATTTATATATATAAACACTCATGTGTACGTAATGCTCGATTTTACTGTAAAGAATTTACTAGTTTGCTAGATCAAGAGGGACTCAATTTCTGCTGATTAGGGCTTATTATTGCTCCTGCAAATGTGGTTGCCACATCGTATTCTCACCCCCTTTGATTTTCTCTTCGTTTCTTGCCCCCTTCACTTTGAACCTTCTAATGTCGAGCCTCTCTCTTCACATAATTAATATAAATTAAATATCACTGCTTTGCTCCTCCTGCTCCCAATGCAATGTCTCCAGGTAAAAATTCATTTTGTTCAACTCTTACTACTCTTTTTCTGTCTACTCTCTACTTCATAACTAATGTGCTTAAATGTGTTCAATGCTAGATCTGAGTGGATACTGATGAGTAAATTCAATTCTTATTTCTAATGATTGTTATATCTGGTGGTCCTGAATGCTCTTCTTCAATTCTTACTTTTAAATTTTTAGTTGGGTTTTAACTTTGTTGGAAGTTG
This sequence comes from Panax ginseng, assembly GCA_020205605.1. NCBI lineage: Eukaryota > Viridiplantae > Streptophyta > Magnoliopsida > Apiales > Araliaceae > Panax > Panax ginseng. Next base: position 244,456 of record CM035136.1, on the reverse strand, counting down.
AACTTTCACAATCTTCTTACTACAAGTGTTTTTTTTGGTTAAGATTTTTAATTGTTTTATTTAATAATTGTTATGATAATGTAATGTAGAAACGAATTTTCTGCCCCTTTATAAAGTTGGCTGTAGTTTAGGTAAACCCATATGATTACTGTGTTACTGGGTTCCAGATCTTAATTAATTCTGTGTTTATTTGAGTTGTTTACCAACCCTGTCTAATTTGAGTTTCATTAGAGAATTTCCCATTTCCGGGCAATAATTTGCTAGAATCCTGCTTTCTCTTTCTGTCTCTACTGTCTGAGGAGTAAATCCTCCCTCTAATTACTAATCAAATATAATGAGTTGGGGGTTCAAATAGTGGGAATTCTAGAGCTTCTTTCTTAAAGCTCTTTTATCTCCTGCATGAACTTTTATTTCTTACAATCATTACCAAGATGTTAAGTATCCTAATCCTAACAACCTTGATTTTCACCATACATCTATGAATTTGACTGTTGTATCCCCCCTGCAATTTTCTTCACATAAAAGCCAGAATCTGATTGATTGTTGTATCCACTTTGACAATTAATTCAAAATTGCAATTACAGATTTTTCAATTAACAATAACATGTTTTGTGTGTTACATTGTCATTACCCAAATTTATAGTAATTTTTTTTCTGTAGTACTAGATCCACTTATTGACGATTAAGCATATTTTGTTAGTACTTTTTTTCTTGCTGGGTATTAGAACAAAGTGGTGTGCTTTGGTTTATTTGCGAATTGTGATATGCCCTGACCTCTGTCTTTTCAAAACTGAGTTTCCCACTCTTACTGAAATTTCTTTAGATATATGTCAGGAGCCAGGACAAAGGAAATGTAGTCTTCTGCTTTTATTTTACAACAATTAAGCGTTTTCCATTTTAAATAGTTTGGGAGTTTTTGACAACTTACACTGCTTCAAATGCACCTGAATTTCAAGCACATGCTCTGCCAGGAACATTTTTAAGGAAATGAGAAATTAATTAGGAAGATTTGTTGTACTGAATTTTCCAATGACTTCTTAGCTGAAAAAATGGTTGCTTATTGAGCTTATTTCATCGGTGTTTACCCTTTTGAGAGAAGTTGTGATAGCTTCAAATTTTGTTCTTAATTCTGCTGATGATGGTGGTTCCACATCATGAGAATAAACAAATGCGAGAGTTTGTATATCTATATATCTATAGGGGAATGATGTACTTGTTATGAATCAAAAATGGGCAAACACCATCGTTAGCGTCCAATACAAGAACCAATGGCCGAGATTAGAATTGAAAAATTCACGTCCGCTACTATTAATAACGGACGACGGGTTACGTCCGCTACTAATAGTAGCGAATGATGAGTGTCGTCCGCTACTAATAGTAGCGAATGCCGCTGAAAATAGTACTGTCGTCCGCGGACGTAACCCGTCGTCCACTATTAATAATAGCATACGTGAATTTTTTCAGTTCTAATATTGGCCGTTGGTTTCTATATTGAACAATAGAGATAGTGTATGCCCATTTTTGATTCATACCAATACATGTTATGAATCATTACCTATATTTTTTCCTTCCATTTTATGAAAAGTTGGTTAGTTATCGCTATTATCTATTCGTCCATAAGAAGTTCCCTTAAATTTCTTTAGTTTTTGGTTGATGATCAATTATTCAGCTTGCTATTTGATTCTTAATGTTGTTCCATTGCCTTTGTCTGTAACCAGGAAAATTGAGAAACCTAGACCATTTTCACTCTCTTACATCTGAACGATTCCTCATGAAATTCTGCTCTCCTTTTCAATCGATCATTTCCGTCTTCATCATACTTGCTCTTCTGTCTCAGACTTTTGGTGACTTGAATTCTGACAAACAAGCTCTTCTTGCATTTGCCTCTGCTGTTCCCCATGGTCGAAAGCTCAACTGGAACTCTTCCGCCTCCATTTGCACAACTTGGGTAGGAATCACTTGCACTCAAGATGGCAAACATGTGCTTGCACTTCGACTCCCTGGTGTTGGACTTGTGGGGCCCATTCCAGCCAACACGCTTGGAAAGTTAGATGCATTGAGAGTTCTCAGCCTTCGATCAAATGCTCTTAATGGAAGCATTCCTTCTGATATTGCTTCCCTTCTTTCCCTTCATAACCTCTTTCTCCAACATAACAACTTTTCTGGTAATATTCCAACCTTGTTTCCCCCCCAACTCAACATACTAGATCTTTCATTCAATTCCTTAACTGGTAACATTCCATTGGCTATTCAGAATTGGACTGGACTTACTGGATTAAGCATTCAGAACAACTCCCTTTCCGGACACATTCCCAATGTCACCCTCCCAAAGCTAAGACATTTAAATGTAAGTCATAACCAGCTGAATGGCTCTATTCCATCTTCCCTCAAAGGGTTCCCAAGTTCTTCCTTTGTAGGAAACACCAACTTGTGTGGACCCCCTCTTACTGCTTGTTCATCCATACTCCCCCCACCTTCTCCTTCTCCTACTTATTCTCCACCCCCATCAGCAGACCATAAAGAACAAAGCTCCAAAATGAAACTCAGCTTAGGAGCTATTATTGCTATTGCAGTTGGAGGGGCTGTGGTTGTGTTTCTTCTAATGCTGGTCTTATTTTTGTGCTGTCTGAAGAAAAAGGAGAGTGATGGCAGAGGTGTGATGAAAGGGAAGTCTTCTACTGGTGGAAGGAGTGAGAAACCCAAGGAGGAGTTTGGTAGTGGAGTGCAAGAGCCTGAAAAGAACAAGCTGGTTTTCTTTGAAGGCTGTTCTTATAATTTTGATCTTGAGGATTTGTTGAGGGCTTCAGCTGAAGTGCTTGGAAAGGGGAGTTATGGGACTGCATATAAGGCTGTCTTGGAGGAGTCAACGACTGTAGTGGTAAAAAGGTTGAAAGAAGTAGTGGTGGGGAAAAAAGACTTTGAGCAGCAGATGGACATCATAGGGAGAGTTGGGCAACACCCAAATGTGGTGCCTCTGCGCGCATATTATTACTCTAAGGATGAGAAGCTTCTGGTCTATGATTATATCCCTGGGGGTAGTTTGTCAATGCTCTTGCATGGTATGCCTTTAAACCTTTCTTATATTTTGTTTTGAAGATTTCATAAATGTCTGTCATTAATGTTGGTCAAGTTCAAGCACATTGATGAACTCTACTTGAGCAATTTCTGAAAGCCTTCTTTTTCTCTCGTAGTGTATGGAAAAAAATAATAATGAACGAAACACTCTTGAATCATGTTAGATAGAATAAAAAGTTAGGCTGAGAACTTGAGATGCAATATATTTGTCCTTTTTGATTTCTGAACTGGAATATATTATTGCCAGACTGAATTTGCTGCATCACCCAGATATAGAGCTATACCTTTCCTTTTAATGTTTTGCATTGACTTGTATCGTATATATATATATATATATACAGAGAGGATCAGGTAAGGACTCCCTTACGATACTAAAATGCGGACTTTTTTTTTTGTTTTTTTTTAAAATAACTAAAAAAAAAAGTTTAATATTTTATGGAACTGAAATTTTTTCATAATACAATGTTTTAGGCGTGATTTGGATACCTATACCAAAAATGTATGTATACCGCATTGCATCGCATATATACTGCTTTTGTTATATGTATCCAAATCACACCCAAAACACTGTATTATGAAAAAAATTACAATTCCATAAAATATTAAACTTTTTTTTTAGTTGTTTTAAAAAAAAAAGCAAAAAAAAAAGTCCGCATTTTAGTATCGTAAGGGAGTCCTTACCTGATCCTATATGTATGAACCACTTCAATGTGAAAGATTATGTTATAATGTTATACTAACTTGCCCAGATTAGTCACTAATTGTATTCTTTATTGAAGAGGATCTATAGTACTTCCCCCATTCCAAATTATAATATTATTATTGACTGTTTGAAGTCAATTTAAGACATTTTTAATTTCAAAATATATGAATCTCTTTAATGTTAGTCAATACAATGATGAATAACGTAAACTATCTAAAGAGTACTACTCATTGTAAGATTTATTCATCTCAATCTTGGGTTTGAAAATATATTAAACTGATTTTTAAAAGTCAATAATGATCTTATAATTTGAAAAGGAGGGAGTGTGTGGTAACATATATTTATTAAGACTACCAGTCACATTAGGTTTACTATTCCTTATTTTCCTCCCTGCTGAATATCAACTTATCTCAGGAACTAGGGGTGCTGGGAGAACTCCACTAGACTGGGACACCAGAACTAAGATAGCTCTGGGTGCTGCAAGGGGTATTGCCCATATCCATTCCGCAGGTGGTGGTAAATTTACTCACGGCAATGTCAAGTCATCAAACGTCCTCCTCAACCAAGATCTGGATGGTTGTGTATCTGATCTTGGCTTAGCACCTCTCATGAACTTCCCTGCGACTTCATCTCGGCCTGCAGGATATCGTGCTCCTGAGGTGATTGAAACTCGGAAGCACTCTCATAAATCAGATGTATACAGCTTTGGTATCCTCCTACTTGAGATGTTGACTGGAAAGCAACCGATTCAATCACCAAAACGCGATGATATGGTTGATCTCCCGAGGTGGGTCCAGTCGGTTGTCAGGGAGGAATGGACAGCTGAAGTATTTGATGTTGAATTGATGAGGTTCCAAAACATTGAAGAAGAGATGGTGCAAATGCTGCAAATTGCCATGGCGTGCATTGTAAGGGTGCCAGACATGAGACCCAACATAAATGAAGTCGTTCGAATGATTGAAGAGATTCGGCAATCTGACTCAGAGAACCGTCCGTCTTCAGAAGAGAACAAATCCAAGGACTCAAATGTGCAGACCCCATGATTCCCCTGGAACTCTTTAATTTTAAGTTTGATTGCATTGTAAGTTCTGAAAATTTCATTTGATTTCTACATGCCTGGTAAGTTTTCCCCACTTCTTAATTGAAACCTTGCTAGCATGTTGTATGGCTGTCAGGTTGTCAAATTCTTCCATTTTCTTAGAGGTTTAGTAGGATTGATTTTTTACAATAGTTTGTCATGGCATTTTTTGTTGCAAGAAATACTTTGAAACCAATGCCAATTGATTGAAGATGACAGCCAACTCTATATTTGAATTTCCATCCAGGCAAATTTAAAGGCCTACAAATACTTCTAGATATGTTATGTATGAAAGAATTCCTATTTCAGAAATCACCACAATTTTGAAAATAGTAACCAAACGTCTGACTCCGTGACCAGTATTCATACTATTATAAAAAAAATCATTTGAGTAAGAAAGATCAAAAATGAAAACTGACAAAGTCGGTAGACATTACTGAGGTGGGACCGAGTCCAACTTGTTGTCCGAACTCTGAAGGGTCAAGGCAAAGAACGCAATCACTACTTTATTACTAATATATGGGAGAAGGTTCAAAAATGTACTATCAAGTATTCTATACTTTTTTTTTATTCAAAAGTTTTGGGTGGTGCATACGCGCGCTTCGCGTTAATGAGAAGATAAGCAGGATTAAAATTGCATTAATATAAGAGAGATACATGGAGATTTAAATATAAAACATATTCTAAATAAAATAATATATATCATTTAATCAAAACAAAAAAAATATTAAAATTCAAAATAAAAAAAGCATAACATATTTACATCATTTAATCAAAATACTAAAATTCAAATTATTTTGTTAACTAATCAAAACAACTAATTAAATAAAATAAATTGTATAACATATTTACATTATTTAATCAAAATACTAAAATTTAAAACATAACATATTTATATCAAATACTAATTAACAAAAATATTAAAATACTAATTACAACCCTAAACCCTAATTATAACATACAAATTTATATTTAGTGGATATATCGAACCTTATAACTTGAAAGTATATTAGATATTATATTAAAAATATTTTTAATATTAATTAGTTAAACACAATAGGGATAGTAAATATTAGTTGAAAAATTAAACAAGTGAATATTATTATGGTTATTTATCGGTAGTGTCAGTGTATTTTATTCTTATTTTTAACTAATTTACAGGTTATATCATTTATGATTTATCCCCTGAAAATTCTAGAACCTCCCTCTGTCTGTCTATGGTCCCAAAAAGATAATACACCATAAATTATAAATAAATTACTCCATAAATTACCAGTAAATCTTTCGTGTGCTTGTGATTTAGTTCGGATAGAGAGAAAAAAATTAAAATTTATAATATAAAACGGAGAAGGGAAAAAAAATTAATTTCTTTTGTGCGTTATGGAAAAAAAAATTAACTTCAAAAAATATTATTATTCACCCTAATAAAATTATATAATATACTCTTATTTGAGAACTGAATTTTTTTGACATTTTAATACATTATTTAATTTTTCAATAAATTTTCTTTAAAATTTTCTCAATTTTGAGAGTTTAGTTTTTCTTCTCTTTTATCTCTTTAAAAAATTCAGCAGTTTTATTTATTTTTCCCTTTTTATCTCCATTGTAAAACTCAAAAACATAATTTCTTACCGTACTTTGTATAGACTAAATAAATTTCTATCCTTTCACGTATAACTTAATGTTGTTCAATTTCACAATTAACAATTACGTACAAATATATACGAATAATGTGACGTTCCCAAAATAGATTTATACAATTCATTTTGAGTCGTCAAATACATGGTACAAAATTTAAATACAAACTTCATTTATACAACTATTAATTGTCGTGTAAAATACGATAAAATATAAGTTGTGAGTTTCAATACAAATATTGTCTCGTAGACAATATCCTAACTCAAATAAAATTCTCATTACAATTATTGTCACACTTTTTTATAAAGTAGTGATGACTACTATAATAACTATTTTGGACCATTACTCCACTCTCCGACTAGTCTCAACTACATTCTCGCCTCTTGAGAAGAACAATGGAACCAAAAGTAAAAGGGTGAGCTCAACTAACCCAATAAAGTATATTATGACCAAGATAATGTAGAACAAATTATCCTTAGTCCTCAATAAGGAAACATCTGATAGAATACAATAGACAACAAGTTTTAGATTAAAGTACAACTGCAGCGAAAACAACAATCTATTAGAAAAGTCAAGTAGAGCATGATGTCTACTATATTCTATGATTTAAAAGTCGATCATCAATATTTTATCCCTGTAACACCAATTAATAATTATTTCTAATCAACGAATTATCTATGCACTACGGGCCAAATATAATCATTTGTATCACTAGTAGGGGTGGGCAAATGGTTTAGTTTTTTCGGTTTTTGGTCGAACAGACCAGAATCGATTCGATTCGGTATAAATATAATAGAATCAGATTTGGTACAAAAAAGCTGGTATATCTGCTTTTTTTGATCGATTTGATCAAACACTTTTTATGATTTAAATTATAAAATAGAACTGCATACCGCTTATATACCAATTTTCTAATTTTTTATTATTATTAATAATTTAATAATAATAATAATAATAAAATATTGATTATAATAATAATAATATTAATAATAATAATAATAATATTAATAAAAATATGAATAATTATTAATAAAAATAATAAAATAATAATTATATTAATTTTCGGTAAAAATCGGTCTAGATCACTGCATAGGGAGATATATACGGTCAATCGAAAGTTAGATATCGCATCAAAATTTGAGTAATTTGAGTCAGAATGCATTTGATTCGATCTGATGTACGATTAGTAGGTTTTTATCGGTTGCCCACCCCTAATCACCAGTGGTCATGATTATGTCATACACTTGTCCATCTATGCACTACGGGCCAAAGAGGACTTTATCTGTAATATTAAATATTATGATTATACCAATACACAATTCCTCGTCATAATCATTCCAAGAACTTACGTGAAGATATCGAATATACGATTAGAACCGACTTTAATTGATAAAGTTAAAGCCGCTCAAGCTACAGACTCAGAGCTGATGAATGTGAAGAAGAAGATTCAAGAGTGCGTTATTCTAGAATCAAGAATTGACGAAGAGAGAAAATCTCAACCCTAGATTTTATTGGTCTATTGAAATCATTGATCGAGTATGAACTGTGGCCTATAAATTTGCTTTACCGCCAAGTATGTCGCGTGTTCATAATGTTTTTCACGTATCGATGTTACGTAAATATGTGGAAGACCCGAACCACATTATTGATTAAGAACTGGACGAGATAGTGGAAGATTTAACGTATGAGGAGATACATGTTAAAATCTTGGATAAGAAGGAATATATTCTATGCTCAAAGGTTATACATCAAGAGTTAGAATCTGACGAGGTATCCTCATATGTTCGCCATACCAGGTACGTACGTAAATTTTGAGGGCAAAATTTTATAAGGAGGGGAGATTGTAAGACCCCAAATTTTACGAATAAAGATTTAATTTTCTCGAAATATTTTTTTTAATATTATAATGTGAATTTGATATGATGTTATAGTTGTGGGTAATATTTATAAATTTTGCAAAGTATACAAGTTGTTATATTATATTCGATTGGTCGGGGAATATTCGTTTTAACAGGAAATATTCGTACGGCGACACAATCATTGGTGGACCCCACAACGGAATTATTGTCGGAATGGAAAAACGACAGAAATATCTTTTTATTAAAATAACGGCAGAAATTTTACAGTTAACTATTGAATTACCCGATGATAAAAGTACAGTAATATGCGTGATTGCATAGTAGCACACGGTATTGATTATTGATGCTTACGTGAGAAGTCATTCAGTTTTTTTTCAATTATTCCTACCATAATTGATGCATAGTATCTCACGTTATTTGATTCAATTATTGTCGATATTTTATATATTATTAAATTAATAATTGAGACGATACAATTATTCATATTATTATTTACAATATTGATGATGTCTAGAAAGTTCTGTCGAGGAGAGGTTTGGTCACCTGATTGCGCACCAATAGGGAGAAATCCTTATTGAAAAACCCCCTCTTTCCTGGAAATGATCTGGTTGTTAATTATTGCGAATAATAATAATGATGAATAAATATTGTTCAAAATATTGAGGGAATTTTTATGAAGTATTTGATGTAAATTTTGCTTATTTTATGGACCCCCATTTACCCATTTTTTAAAATAATCGATAGAAAATTATTTAATATAATAAAGGTGGGGGCCACATGTGGGGCCCACTAGAAGAAAAATGAAATGAAATGTCAGGGGAAGGATATATTTTATTATGCATATTGTTTGCATAGTAAAGTTATACAAAAAAATTTCTTCGTCCGTGAATTTTGAATTCTGCCCGTGAACCTCTGTACACTGTGCGTTCAAATAGTATCATTTCCATTCTCTTATAAATAGGATGCTTATTTAGAATTGAAAATCACACCAGAATAAAAGAATTCTTTTTCAATAATATTGAGAGTATTTCTTTCGAGTTTTAGAAAGCTTTGAGTGTAGAAAATAGTAAAAGTTTTCTTCAAGAATATATCCGCTATACCAGTTGGAATACTCTTCTTTTTAAGGTAAGGGGTATTATTTCTTTCGTATTTATGAAGAGAATTATTTTCTTTCAATACTCGTAAGGGGTATTATTTCTTTCGTATTCATGAAGAGAATTATTTTCTTTCAATACTCGTAAGGGGTATTATTTATTTCACATTCTGAAGAGATATTATTTTTCGTATTTGTATGAATATTATTCCGTTCAATATTCGAAAGAAATATTATTTTTATTTAATATTCGTAAGGAATATTATATTCGTTCAATATTTGAAATGAATATTATTTTCGTTTAATATTCGTAAGGGATATTATTTTTGTTCACTATTCGTATAAAATAATATTTTCTTCCATACTCTATAGTATGTAAGTAATATTATTTCGTTTCAGATTTTGAATTCTATACTCATTTTGTTAAATTTTGGATTCTATAATCCATAAAATTAGAAGAATATCCTTGATATTTGCGCTTCATCCTGTATCTTTTCATGGAAATATTATTTTGAGCATTCTTGATAAGTTTTAACATTTTCAATCTAGGAGTCTTATTCACGGGGTTCTTATTCAAATTCTTATTCACCTAGGAGCCTTTATTCATGACAAGAATTGATTTCTTTTAGGTCCAAATCATTTTTGATATAATATTATTCTTAAATTTTACTTCACAAAATAGTATCATGTTGACAATTTAGACGTTATTGATTTCTGGATACATTAAATTATAAATCTTTAAAATTTATCCTTGAACTTGTTTTATTGAATTATTATGTTATTGTCATCATCCTTTATTTTATATTGTTATGAAAGTCATCTTTGGCCGTAGTGCATAGATGTACTTGGTAAGATTATGACCAGGAATTATTCGGTATAATCATGACCGTAATGTTACAAATGATGTGGTAAAAGTCCTCATTGGCCCGTAGTGCATTGATGGACAATTTTTAGTATGATTATGGCCATGGGTTCTTTTCGACCAAAAGTGCAAAGATAAATTGTTTTATGGCATGATCATGACCGTTGATGAAAACACAATTATCCTTGGCACATAGTGAATGGATAATTCGTGGTTGTGATACTAACGAATATCATTGGCCCGTAGTGCAGGGATGATTCGATCCCGAGGATGCGAAGACCCGACCCCGACCTCCATGATCACCACCGGATCCCGACCTATTGGGCTCGGGTATCTGAACCCGAACGTCCTCGACCTCCTGTATGTCTTTGGCCATATCGGTCTAACTCCCTCGATTCCAGCCCATGCATACAGCCAACATGAGGGTCGGTAAAATGAAAGTAATATGCACACAAGCCAATCATGTTTGATGATAAAGCATATACTTTGTAACAATCTTATTCATTTATTAATAAAAAGTATTAATTTATTAAAGGCTTTTAATTATCTATATGATGCTGTTTTATAATATGTGATAAACCCATAGTTTTAAGCAATGCTTTTAGAATAATGATGATGATCATTCTAATGAGATCTAAATTCTTAGAAAGCTTAAAACTAAAATAGTCCCCAATCGTTGGATTACTAAATTGGGGATTAGTGAATCCAGATAGATTGGTACATACGTTGCTTGCTCATTGGATGAGGATGATTGATCTCATGATCATTTGTGTGGAGACACTAAAGCAAGTATGTAGGTGCTTATTAGAGAATAAGTTCATTGAGCGTGGCTCGCATTAAGGAATACCTAATGGAGTTTTACTTTTTGTCGATAGGAATTCTGTAGTGATAGTAGTACAAGTGATCCTTGGACTTGAGATCATCATAGTATCTTGTGTATGATGAGTTATACTTTGACTTATTCCTTAAGACCCTTAGGGTATATCAAAGGGTATGCTTGGGTATAATAAGTTGTACATGGAGATAATGAAACAACCCGGGTCAAATCCCGAGTTCGGAACAAATCTTGGGTCAAATCCCAAGTCCGAATCGAATCAAATCCATCCAAATAAGGCCTCAAACTACTGGCCCAATAGTATCTTCTTGGGTCATCTAGCCCACCACAGGATCCCAAAAGGTCATGACTTGAAGGTACTATTGGTAGTAACTTATTTTCTTATATGCAGACAAATTTTTTCCCTATCTTTCGATGTGGGACCTGGGTGTTACAAACTCCCCCCACTTAAATTTTCGGCGTCCGTCAGAGCCGATCCTACACACGGCCCAAAGATCTTTGCCTCTTTAGCCGTTTTGTGGGATAATACCTACTGGCCGTGTCCCCACCTCCCAGGACCTTCATCTCTCGTTTGTGGGATAATACCACCGACCTTCGTGTCCCCACCTCAAGAACCCGATCGGATGACCCGGGCAGAGCTTTTGAGAGTCGGCTCGATACTATATGTAAACAACCGGGTCAAATCCAAGTTGGAACAAATCTTGGGTCAAATCCCAAGTCCGAATCGAATCAAATCCATCCAAATAAGGCCTCGAACTCATCGGCCCAATAGTATCTTCTTGGGTCATCTAGCCCACATGAGCTCCCAAAAGGTCGTGACTTGAAATCTTATTGGTAGTAACTTATTTTCTTATACGCGAGACAAATTTTTCCCTATCTTTCGATGTGGGGGCAAATTATTCTGAGATAATGTATGATCAATAAAGAATCTACCACTTCTAGTAAAAGAAGAGAAATGTCTTATGTGATTCGATAAATGACAACCCAAAGTAGTCTCTTGGCGAAGCGAGAATGAAATTAGAAAGGAGTTTCTAATTTGCATTATTTGGAGTTGTGCATTTAAGAGTCAAAATACATATAATTAAATAAAATAAGACTTAGCGGTAATTCCATGTCTTATATTTAATTGGGACATTGTATGGTGGAAGGATTGAATTGTCACGGTAACTATTTACTCAAAGGTTCTTTTATGATTAATATTGAAATCTATATTATCTGGAAAGTTGTTGATCGCTAGGGAGGCTTATCCCTATTGTAGAATAAATATTATTTATTTAAATAAATTAATATTTTAATTTATTTATTTAAATAAGATTAGAATTGTTCTAATTGATTTATTCGCAACCGGTTTAATATGGAGAACCTAAAGGGCCACACCATAAAAGGAAGAATAATTATTTAAGAAGTTAATGGCATAATCGTAATAATATGTTAAGTATATTTAATTTAATCTATGGTGATAGAATAAATTAAATAACTTAATATTTATTATTTAATATTTTAGAAATATTAAATATAAATTAATAAGAGGAGTCTTATTAATATTATTACAATTATTATTATTTTAATTTCTAAAGGAGTTTAGGAATTAATTTAATATAAGTACTCTCATTTATTCCTAATAGGATTAGGAGGAAAAATTAGTTAAAGGTGTTTAATTAATTATCCCTAATAAGATTAGGGAGCTTAATTAATTAAAGGATTTTAATTAATTAAAATAAAACCCTATTCCTTAATTGTTAAGGAGGGTTGCCTACATCTATAAATAAGAGGAGTCTTATTATGGGTGAGGTGGTTGACAAAATTCACAACACGTGAATACGTAATTCCAATTGTTAGAAAGTACCTCCTTTCTATGAGAGATAGAAAAATAAGGGTTTTGCCAAATACCCATCTTCTTGAATTTTGTTCTTCCTTGGTGGATCACCTCTAGAGGCCAAACACTTGGGTGGCTAACGTTGATCAAAGGAAGGAACCAAACCCGGTGGATTCAAGTTGACGCGAAAGGATTTGGAGGTGAACTTGTACACGAAGCTTCGAATCTTCAGTATGATTTTATTCTTTATCTTTTCGTTTAATTAATAATTGTGCATAAAGGGTGATCGGGTTTATGGTTTGTAAAATTTTAAAACTCGATTTTACACGCCCGCATTAATTTTGTGCAATTTGATCAATTTCATTAATATTACAAAAACTAACAGTGGTATCAGAGCCAAACCTTTATGCAAATTATTAGTTGTTTCAAAATTTGATATGTATATTGATATGTGTTTAGAACAATTTAATTGGGCATAATTTTTGTGTATAAAAATTTATTTAAAAAAAAAAAAACGTGAAACAGTTTTTTTTTCTCTTTCCGCGTGCTGTGACGACCTCAAATCCAGGTACTTGAAACCCGAACTCGGTTCTCCACGATACCATTTCTTTAAGCTGAATAATACTAAAATAATAATACATTCGAACTTAATTTACATACATCAAAGTTTACTTCCCCAGGTACGTGACCTTCAAATACATTTTTTACAATACTTGAATAGATACCAATACAACTATAACCATTAACTCATAATACACACTTATTCGATCAGCTTTCCTTTTCCTTTGTTCGTGCCTGAGCATTCAGGTTGCTCATACATAATTGAAAACATTTAATTTAAGCAAGGATGAGCATTTGAGTGCCCATGATAATAATAGCAATTATATATATAAAATTTGAAAGAATATAAGTATTCTCTTTACATAACACTTCTACAATGAATCAAAAGTTGTGAAGTAATCATCTTGATAAAAATTCACATAACAACTCTCTTCCAAATTATTTAAATTTGGCTCTGGCTCTACCATGAATAGGGTTTAAGAATCATACTATAAACATTCTTTTCATTTTTGAAAAAGGTTTGGCGAAATCCATCCATAAAAATGGCTCTAGCTTTACAGACGCACGGAGGGTGATCGACCAGATTGTACCTGTATTGATCAATACTACATAACTTGAAAGAAATTCATCGCTCACATTTCGGTCACTTGAGCGCAAAAATCTTCCATATAGGGATGTTCATACATATACGGTTCCAAACCCAGAAGGTTTTAATCTTGCTTTCGACAATAATATGTAATTGACATATATGTATACGGGTAATTGACGGAGGTATATCAACATGTGAATAAATGCCATGGTTATCAAGTGGGGACACTTGTATAACCATTTAGAAATCAACGAGCAGAATATATATACGAGCTAGCATATTGATAATCAAAAGTACATAATCATGCGAGAATAGAATAATTACGAAACTTCTTACTCGTGTCCATTGCATAAAGGAAATGCAAAGGTAGGATACTTGCACGATTCGGCGATTACAAATCTCAACTTAGGTTTTATCTCTTTATCACAACCTATCAATAATCGGATCATTAGTTCGATTAGAACAATATATCTTAACACATAAATCTTGTCTATTACGATTCGTACATAGTCTAATCACATAATCATAGTGATCATACTTTTAGTTCTATTTTATGCTTGAAATATTTTTATACATTTTTCAAATATCTCATCCATGCTCTTCTGAGTAGCCTTTTCTTCCTATTATAGAGATTCGACATTTGTCGTCGCATGAAACGACTTTATCGGGTAAATCTTGAGTCTAAGACTCTTATTCTATACCTCAACATCTCGTAAATATCGGACATCTTATTTTTAATCATTTCGCAATTTCGAGAAATTGAAAAATTTAAAATAATTCAAATCATCACTAAAAGGGCCTATAGTGATATAAGCTATTCTTATAGGTGTTCTTCTTCAAATTGAGAACTTCATAATGGGTTCTCAAGTCGACTAGTTTGGTAAATTTATAACTTTCAAATATCGGAATCATAATTAAATGATTTAAACATTAAACAATTCCATTATCATTAATAGTTTAATTAATACTAAACTATTAATGAAACCATTGCCAAAATATAAAAGTTATTTATAGTAACTCAAACTATTTTTAAAACATTTATATATACCCTTAAATGATTTTTAAAACAATAAAAATCATTTTAAATAATTACCATTAATATTTAAATATTAATGTACTATTTATCAAATATTAAAAGTCATTAATTATAACTTAAAATATTTTTAAATCCTTAATATCCTCTTTAAATGGTTTTTAAATAAGTAAAACCATTTTTAAACTATTATTTAATAATAATTATTAAATAAACTAAATATCATTAATATTATCTTAATATCATTAATATTTAATTATTAATGAAATTATCATTTAAATATTAAAAGTTATATTTTATAACTTAAAATATTTTTAAATACCTTATTTTCATTTAAAATGATTTTTATAATATTAAAAATCATTTTAAAACTAAATTATTTAATATAATCATTAAATAACTTTAATATCATTAATAATAATTAATTAATGAAATTCATCATAAAATATTAAAAGTCATCACAAATAACTCATTTACATAATCAATTCCAAGCCAAAATAAACATAGTAAACTAACTAGTTTATTAACAACACTAACTAAACTTCAAAAATTCAAACTTTAACTAACAATTAAAAATAATAACATTACAAAAGTTAAATAAGAAACATACCCGGAAATACGAATTCCACGCAATTTGAATACGCACTTCCACGCAAAATTTAACTAAGGAGAACTTTATAAAAAGTTCTCCACAACAAAAGCCTTTCTCAAAATTGGAGGCCTTATTGTTGGTGAATGAAACAAAGGCCAAGCCCTTCTATTTATAGGTTTAGAAAGCGGTGAAGTTCTCAATTTAGTCGATGTGGGACTTGGTTTATACTAATTTTTCAATAGCTCACTTTGCGATTTTCTAACGCATTGCTCATAACTCGATTAATCTGATTTTTGGATATGTTATACATGGTATGTAAGACTATTTTTAAAAATACGAATTACCCAATTCGGGTTCATTAGGTAGCCCAAACGGTCGTCAAAAGTGGGCGTTCATATGAGTTTTCAATCTCGTTTCAGCTTTACCCTCTTTCGCTAAAACAGTCCATAACTCTTTCATTTTAAAACATTTTTGAGCGATTCTTGAGCCCACCTTGAAGCTAAACTGGGGCTACAACTCTTATTCTTTGACCATTTCGAAATTCCGAACACATCAGCCCAGAAATTCCGTTCAAATGGATTGCACCGTACTTGTTGGGAAGTTTTGACACTATTACTTTGAAATGTCATAACTCTCTCCTCCGATATCGGATTTAGTCCGTTTCGGAGTCTATGGAAAGATTATTCAGTGTAATATAACATACCAAAAGCCCAGATGATTTTGGAAACATTAACTGATCGAAACAGTATCCCGAATAGCACATCCCGCTGCTGACTTTCAGTTTTGAGAAATTTGACACATTTCCTTCCAATCACCGTAATTCTCTCATCCGAGGTCGGAATGAGGTCATTCCAAAGCCTATGGCTTCCTAACTCAGTGAACTACAACATATCAAAAGTCCAGACCTTTTAAAGCACAAAAAGTGGACGAGAATGCCCCCATTATAGACTGCCCAAAAACAGTTTATCATGATCGATCAACCATGTTTGACAATCTATAACTTCTAATTTATACATGATATAGACTTGATTATTTTTGTAGATTAAAGACCACATATCAGGCTACACATAAAAACTTTTAAAGAACAAAACTCATGATCGAGCAAAAAGTTATGACCTCTGACATTTGGTGAAAAATAACAGAATTCGATTTTTTTCCAACTTGCTTAAATCTTCAAATTCGTGCACTTTGATGTTATGGGTCTTTGATTTATCAATCCATATCATCAATTAACATCCTATTACACAACTTTAAACAATCAATTGCATCAAATAACATCGAATCAAAGGATTTCTAGGTTTAGTGTCCTTATACCCTTTTTGCCAAAAATTCTTGATTCTTGCTTCTGATTTGTTATGGGTGATGATTGGGCTTTGTTTAAGAGTGTATGGGCAATCTTGTACAAGGCAATTAAATGTAATATTTAACCACTAGATTATAATTCTTACCATTTACCAATTAATTTCTATCCTTTGGTAAATTAAAACATTTATACAATAACATCGTAATTAAACCCGGTAATTGAAATTAGGGTTTTCGATTAAAAATTTAGGGTTCTATAATTAGGGTTTCTTAACGTCATCAATTAGGGTTTTAATTGACCATTAGGGTTCTCTAATTATCTGTGTATATTTACTAACACGATCGTTCTGGTTTCTAACTTCAACCTAAGTTAGGGTTATAATAATTAGGGTTTGTGTCAATTATCGACGTCTGTGATAATTAGGGTTTAAATCTAATTGCGATATTCTTATACACAGTAACTTCATATACACGATCACTACTCGAAATATCTCATAAGCGAGTTTAATAATTAGGGTTTCACAAACACGGTAATATCTTTATGACCTAATTTACCGTCGTTACCACAATATTATATTTCACATACATACGATACATAATTATTGTCTTTGTAAAATCATTATAACAATAATATAATATTATTATTCTCATCTCTTGATCACAATCCCAATCCGAGGTTTGGATCTCATATCGAATTATTCTTCGTACACAACATCAATAATCAAGTTAAAATAATTAACTTAAATATTACGAACAATTCATATAATAAAATATTTATTATATAAATCTAATTATCACTTCATATATTATTTCCAATCATATTTTCATGAAAAATAATTAATAAAAATATTTAAACTACGAAATTTATTATCATATAATTTGTGGTAATTAATAATTCTAAAATTATTTCTAATTTTTCAAGTAATAAATGTATTCGCATTTATCGTTCACTTTACTTGACACTTAGTCTCGTCATTAAATAAAAAAATTATACGCAAAATTTCTTATTTATTTTATTTAGAAAATCTCGGGTTACTACAGTGGCCACGTGCCAAAGCTAAAAAGGAATGCACGGAATTTGTGAATCAACTTTGCTGGCAAATTTTTTGATTAACATGGTTAATATATATATATATATATATATTATATATATACGGTTTATACTATAACATATATATATATATATATATATATATACTTATAACTATATATATATATATATATATATATATACGGTAATATATATATATATATATATATATATATATATATTAGTTTAATTATTTTATAATTAAAATAAAAAGTTTATTTTAATTTTAAAATAAAAGGTTTATTTTAATCTTAAAATAAAAGAATTTATTTTAATTTTAAAATTAAATTTCATGCTAACTAATTAGAGTTGGAATTGGATTCCATGATAACTAATTGGAGTTGAAATTGGATTCCATATTTCCTTAAATAAAGGAGTTTATTTAAATATGAAATAGGATTTCATATTATTCAAAATAAAGGAGTTTATTTGTGAATAGGAAAGAGAATCCTAATTTCCGTAAATTAGGGAGTTTATTTAAATATGAAATAGGATTTCATATTATTCAAAATAAAGGAGTTTATTTGTGAATAGGAAAGAGAATCCTAATTTCCTTAAATAAAGGAGTTTATTTAAATATGAAATAGGATTTCATATTATTCAAAATAAAGGAGTTTATTTGTGAATAGGAAAGAGAATTGACGTTTTTTTTAATAATAAAGGAGTTTATTTTTATTTATTTTTTTTAATGGAATTAGATTCCATAATTAATTAAAATAAAGGAGCTTATTTTGATTAAAGATTTTGATTAAAATAAAATAGTTTATTTTATTCAAAATTAGATAAATTAAAATAAAATAGTTTTATTTTGATTTAAATTTGGATTAAAATAAAGGAGTTTATTTTAATTCAAAATTAGATTTTATACTAACTAAATTTTGCCCATTAAATGATATCAATATATATATTAAATGTTTATTATTCATGAGATGAATGTTATTTATTGATGCATATGGTGATGTGTATGATAATAAATGGGATTGATTATGGACTATTGACCAATGTGATTGGATTTTATTTTAGTTGGATGCATGAGTGTATGGGTTTTATTAAATGGGGTCTACGTACCTCGTCTTCTCTAATTTTTCTTAATGTAAATTCTATATCCCTCCTATGTACTTCCCCTTGACTGCTGATCAAGGTTTCTATTTATTTTAAAATAGTTTTGTAATAGGAATAGTTAGAATTAATTTTGAAGAATTGAAGATTAAGGAACAAGGAGCGCGTGAAGACTCGTTTGTAATGGAGCCCGGGTTTAAATGTAATAGTTATATTTAAATATTAATTCTTGCACCCCTAGGGTTTGACCTTTTGGTTCACTTGGTGGCTCTAGTGAACTAAACTAGAATAAAAGTCCATAATCAATCCAGATAGGATATAGTATTCTATATGTGCATGCTTATATTATATATATTATATATTATGCAAACATGCTTCGCATGTTCATTAATATGACGTGTATTTTATATATATATGTGCATGCGCGCTAAATAAGATGAGACAAATTAATAATAAACCCTTCAAATTTTTATATTAAGTTGTAACGTTCAAAGATATTTGGAATATCGAACGTCGCCTTCTAGCATGATAGAAACAATAGAGTATTGAATATTTAATATGAGTTTGTTGTGCACACACAAGGCAAGTATTAAATATTTGAGATGTTGTTTTTATTACATATGATGTTTATAAGGAATTGAACATTACTGCTTTGTTGTGCACACACAAGGGCTGTAGTTTTCTCTTCACTTAAATGAAAATGTTGGGTCTGACTTAACTTATATCATTTTAGTTCGGATGTGCACACACTTGACCATTATGATTTAAGAGGCAAAATACAAGGAGTTACATAGTTGATGTAATTGACAAGAGTTATCTACCTATTTATTTATATATAGTTTGTTGTGCACACACAAGGCTATATACATTTGAAATGGGATCCTTATTCTCACTAGCATATCTTTAATTAGATATTGCCGAACTATAAATTGAGGGTAATATAGTTTGAAGAAAATAGTGGGAGATACCAATTTAAAACAAGACCTAATTTATTTTGGTAATTAATAAAAGAATTTATGTTAAAATGTTGTTAATTACAAATTCATTTACAAAATTTTACAATGTCTAAATTACTATCACTGCGAAACATATTAGATGTTAATTAACCGGACCGAATTACTAGGATTGGTTAAAGAATTTGAGAATAGTTCTCATGGCTGAAAAGCTATCTTATGTCCTTAATACGTCTATCCCTGCAATGGTTGCAGACAATGCCTCTGAGGAAGATATTGCTACTTTTATAAAGTGGCTAGATTATGCATAGTTGGCTCAATGCATCATGCTCGCATCCATGAGTAACGAGCTTCAGCGTCAGCATGAAACTATGGATGCTCCTATTATATTCCTGCACATCAAGTAGTTGATGGTGAGGAAAGTAGGACTGATAGATATCAGATATCTAAGGAGCTCTTCCGATCTAGAATGACCGATGATTGATCAATTAGGACAACGGGTTTTGTCATGGATGGACAGTTGAGCCAAGATTTGATCTTGCACTCACTTCCGGACTCCTTTCACAATTGTTGTGAATTTTTCATATGAACGAGCTAGATATCAGCCTCGCTGATTTGCTTAAAATGTTGAAAAATGTTGAGAGTCACTTTCCAACCAAGAAAGACCAAGTCTTACTGGTAGGGGCCAAAGGATCTTCTGAAAAGAAGAATGATTCTAAGAAGGTAAACAGAAAGGCGTAAACAAAGGATAATAAGAACAAAACTGATACGGATAACAAAGGAGTTTGCTTCCACTGCAATAAGCTTGGACACTGGAAAGAAACTGCGAGAAGTATCTTGCAGAGGCTAACCTAAAGAAGCTTAGTGAAGTTTCGGTTACAAATACAATTTTGTTCATGATTTAAAATAATTTTTCCTTTAAGTCAAGGTTCTACTTGGGTATTTGATACCGACTTTGGTTATCATAAATATAGATTTATGAAGGTACCAAGCGAAAGTAGAAAGCTAAACAAAGATAAGCAATCCTATGTGTGAAAAATGAAGCAAAGATTGCTGCATTAGCCATAGGAACTTATAGTTTAGCAATCCCTACGAGCAAATCTATTAAGTCAATAAGTTGTTATTGTATTCCAGTTCTTGTTAGAAACATTATTTTCATTTTGTTGTTGGACAATAAAATCTTTGGTATTATATTTAAGAACAATTGTTGTTCTATTTATAATAATAATGTTTTGTATAGAACTGGAATATTACTTAAAGGATTTCGTATACTTGACTTACGTGAAAATAATTTTACATATTGAACAAATTAGTTTGAGAAAATGAGATGATCATTCAAAGAGTTGAATGTATGTATTTGTTGAAATACAAATGTGAATTATTTGAAAGGTTCAAAGAATTCAAAAGTGAAACAAATTGACAAAGTATTAAGATTCTTTGATTAGATCAAGGAATGAATACTTGTGCAATAAGTTTCTAGATCATCTTAAATGGTTTTCTCATAATGGACGCCTCCTGATATGCAATAATTGATTGATGTATCTAAAAGGAAAAATCGTACATTGTTGGACATGGTATGGTCCATAATGATTTTACCGACATTCCAGTATCCCTTTGGGGTTATGCCCTAGAAATGGCTGCATATCTACGAAAAGGTAACCTCAAAATCCGGCCCCAAGACTCCATAAAAGTTATGGACAGGGAGGATTTCTAATCTTAAGTATGTTAAGATAAGGGGTTGTCCAACTTATGTGAAAAGGTTTCAAAGGATAAGCTTGGGACAAGATTTGACAAGTACAGATTTGTGGGACATCCTAAAGTAAGTTTAGGGTATATGTTCTATAATCCTACTTAGCAAAAGGTGTTTGTTCATGAAACACGTTTGCTTTCTAAGATAAAGGTGTTTATCATCAAGGGCTAGTGGGAGGATAATACATCTTGAAAAGTTCAAGAACCACAAAATACTACAAGTCAAATAAGAGGAACCTATAGATAGACCTATTGTACCACAACCGAATTGTAAATCTGGAATAGTATCGAAGATACCTAGGAGGTATAGATTTATCATGGATGATGATGATGAGGTACGCATCATAGAAATTGATGATCCAGTTATATACGATGAGGTAAGAGTTGTAGACACTCAGAGAAATGGATTGAAGCAATCTTCTCAAATATGGAACATTCGTTTTGATGAGACAATCAAAAGAGTTTGATTTTATCAAAAACAAGAATGAACCTAGTGTGTACAAAAGGGTCAGTGGGAGCGTCGTGAAATTTCTAGTATTATATGATGATAAACTACGGATAAGGAATGACATACCAATGCTACAATCAGTAAAGATAAAGTTGTCTAAACATTCCTCCATGAATGATTTGGGAAGAGTATCTTAATTGGGGATACAAATCTATATAGATAGATTTAAAAAGATGCTCGACTTAACCCAAGGAACGTATATTCATTTGATGCTAAAGTCGTTTAGCATGGCAAACTCCAAGAGTTGTCTCATGTTGATGAGCTATTGAGTGTATCTCTCTTAATAGTCCCCAAAGACTCCAAAAGAGAGATCACATGAGTAACTATCATGTATGCAATGAAATATACGAGACCTGATGTTGATCAGTCATATTCTGGAGAAGTTCACTGTGAGACAGTGAAAAACATCTTAAAGTACTTAACCAGCACTAAGGATGTGATATAATTCATGGCGGGTCTGAATTAAAATTAGAGGGCTTAACAGACTCAAGTTTTTCAGACGGACCAAGACGACAGAAAATCCACTTTAAGGTAAATCGTTACCTTGAACGGTGGTGCAGTGAATTGGAAAGGTTCCAAACAGCAGAGAGTTGTTGGTTTAGTGATAAAGACAAAGTATATAGCTGTAAATGAAGCTGCAAGTTGATTGTTTAGATGAAAAGTTCATTACAGAACTAGGAATAGTTCATAAGTCTCATCTTGGATCTAAACATGTGTTATGACACTTTCATTTGATTATAGGAATCATTGAAAGATGGAAAATCATTATAGAGATAGTGGACTCTCAAGAACAACATTACATATCCATTAACTAAAACTTATCCAACAGCAGGATAATCGTCACTTAGAGAAGAAGGGTATGAGATACCATGGCGATTGGCTTTAGTGCAAGTGGGAGATTGAAAGTAATATGCACACAAGCCAATCATGTTTGATGATAAAGCATATACTTTGTAACAATCTTATTCATTTATTAATAAAAAGTATTAATTTATTAAAGGCTTTTAATTATCTATATGATGCTGTTTTATAATATGTGATAAACCCATAGTTTTAAGCAATGCTTTTAGAATAATGATGATGATCATTCTAATGAGATCTAAATTCTTAGAAAGCTTAAAACTAAAATAGTTCCCAATCGTTGGATTACTAAATTAGGGATTAGTGAATCCAGGATAGATTGGTACATACGTTGTTTGCTCATTGGATGAGGATGATTGATCTCATGATCATTTTGTGTGGAGACACTAAAGCAAGTATGTAGGTGCTTATTAGAGAATAAGTTCATTTGAACGTGGCTCATTAAGGAATATCTAATGGAGTTTTACTTTGCTGTTAATAGGAATTCTGTAGTGATAGTTGTACAAGTGATCCTTGGACTTGAGATCATCATAGTATCTTGTGTATGATGAGTTATACTTTGACTTATTCCTTAAGACCCTTAGGGTATATCAAAGGTATGCTTGGGTATAATAAGTTGTACATGGAGATAATGTATGATCAATAAAGAATCTACCACTTCTAGTAAAAGAAGAGAAATGTCTTATGTGATTCGATAAATGACAACCCAAGTAGTCCTTGGTTATAAGCGAGAATGAAATTAGAAAGGAGTTTCTAATTTGCATTATTTGGAGTTGTGCATTTAAGAGTCAAAATACATATAATTAAATAAAATAAGACTTGACAAATTAATTTCATGTCTTATATTTAATTGGGACATTGTATGGTGGAAGGATTGAATTGTACGATAACTATTTACTCAAAGGTTCTTTTATGATTAATGTTAAAATCTATATTATCTAGAAAGTCGTTGATCATTAGGGGAGGCTTATCCTATTGTAGAATAAATATTATTTATTTAAATAAATTAATATTTTAATTTATTTATTTAAATAAGATTAGAATTGTTCTAATTGATTTATTCATGAATCGGTTTAATATGGAGAACCTAAAGGGTCACACCATAAAAGGAAGAATAATTATTTAAGAAGTTAATGGCATAATCTTAATAATATGTTAAGTATATTTAATTTAATCTATGGTGATAGAATAAATTAAATAGCTTAATATTTATTATTTAATATTTTAGAAATATTAAATATAAATTAATAAGAGGAGTCTTATTAATATTATTACAATTATTATTATTTTAATTTCTAAAGGAGTTTAGGAATTAATTTAATATAAGTACTCTCATTTATTCCTAATAGGATTAGGAGGAAAATTAGTTAAAGGTGTTTAATTAATTATCCTAATAAGATTAGGGAGCTTAATTAATTAAAGGATTTTAATTAATTAAAATAAAACCCTATTCCTTAATTGTTAAGGAGGGTTGCCTACATCTATAAATAAGAGGAGTCTTATTATGGGTGAGGTGGTTGACAAAATTCACAACACGTGAATACGTAATTCCAATTGTTAGAAAGTACCTCCTTTCTATGAGAGATAGAAAAATAAGGGTTTTGCCAAATACCCATCTTCTTGAATTTTGTTCTTCCTTGGTGGATCACCTCTAGAGGCCAAACACTTGGGTGGCTAACGTTGATCAAAGGAAGGAACCAAACCCGGTGGATTCAAGTTGAACGCGAAATGATTTGGAGGTGAACTTATACCTGAGGAAGCTCGAATCTTCAAGGGTATGATTTTATTCTTTATCTTTTCGTTTAATTAATAATTGTGCATAAAGGGTGATCCGGGTTTATGGTTTGTAAAATTTTAAAACTCTGATTTTACACGCTTCCGCTAATTTTGTGCAATTTGATTGCGCTCATGAATATTACAAACCTAACATAAAACACTCCCGAACATTGCCCCCAGTCTCGTGTTATAAGATATTTATGACATGAGACTTGAAAGGACACGATTTTGAATAGTCGTGCCCAATGATGATGAGCTGTCTTGGGAACCCAAGCGGTTTCTTTTCGACTCATGAGCCGATACACCTATATAAGCCATAATTAGCCGCCCTTGGAAACCGGGCCAAACATGCTATATAAGCCCCCATCAGTCCTTCATTGTCACTTTTTCGAGTCTTCAACATTTCAAATCTCTCTAAAACTTTTTCGGCAAGGGCGATTTCCGGCGAGTATCCAATTTCCACCAATCCTTTGATTTTCATTATCCTGCCAGTGTTCAGCTTCATCCTTACCCATTTTCTTCCAAAACACCTCAAATGACTGATTCTAGCACTCCAACCGTTATCCTCACCGGCGCCGCTACCATCACCTCTGGTGACCTGGTCCAGGTCGAGTTACCAAGGGCTCCGGCCGACATCCCTATTGAGAGTGCCGATACTCGAATTCGCCGTCTCTACGCCTCCGAGACCGACTACGCGGTTATCAATACCGTGTCGACCATCACCCAATCCCAACTGTCCGACATTTGAACCGTATTTAATATTCCCCAAGAGTACAAGCTTCGGGTGGCTGAGCCGAATAAGAGAATGTTTTGGCGTCCCGGAGGAGGTTGGATGGCCATCCATCTTTATGCCTTGAAGCAAGGTTTTCAAACTTGGGGACCGGACCGGCCGGTCGAACAGAAAAACCGGACCGGCTCACTCAATCTGATCCGGTTTGGACCACTAAACCACTACGCTCAAAACCGTTCGAAGCCGGTTGACCCAGGTGAACCAAATGGCGAGGTTCACGGGTTTCAATTGGTTCTCTCCTTAAAGATTAAAAAAAAAAAAATATTAGGATTTTATTTTATTTTAGTGATTTAGTTGAGATTTTTTTTGGTATTTTACATATTTTTGCATTCATTTAATCAAACACTTGAACTTGTGGTTGAATTTCGGAATTTGAATGTATCTTAGAGATGTTTAGTTTTTTTTTTGTAGATAAATTGATTAATTTTACATATTTACTAAATATTATATACAATATATAATAATAATTAATATAATTAATTATTTATTAGTTATTACATATTAATGACGTCACTGGGTCAATAACGTTCCGACCACTGGTTGGACCAGTGACCCATCCACCCAGTAACTTTTCCGGTTCGATGTCCGGTCCGGGTTTAAAAACCTTGCCTTGAAGTATGGAGTTCGGTTCCCCCTCCACGAATTTATTTCCTTCTTCCTTTGTCTGGTCGGGATTGGGTTCTCGCAGCTGGCTCCGAACTCCTACATCGAGCTGATCAACTTCATTGCCCTGCGTGCAAGAAGTTTAAGATCACTCAGGGGTTGGACTTCTTCTTTGTCTGTTTTACGTCGATTCGATCGAAGGAACCCTACCACGCCATCCGAAGCCGCAGCTTGCTGGCCGAGCCACCTTCGTGAAGACCCCTTCGAGCAATAAAGGGTGGCATGAACAGTGGTTCTTCATGAAGGGAACTGACCTCAACCTCTTACCGGACTGGGCCTGTCTCGAGGATCAGCCCTTGAAGGTAATTAAGTTCCCGAAGGGTTGCTCTGCCACCTTCAAGAAGTTCTACTCGCTGCTGAAGCAAACTAGTTAGGGTCCTGGGATCGTGTCCAACGAATCCTGGCTCTACGAACATGGCTGTAAGTAACAATCCCAATCTCTTTTTCTTCCCCTCATGACCCCCTACTGCCTTTTTATTAACCTCTTTATCTTCTGTTGTAGTGACTATCTTCAAGCCCGATGAGGCTGATGCGTCCTTGAACCCTCTGTCGATCATTGCCGAACCTATCCATCCTCCTGCTGCTGATGATTCTCCTGAAGATGAGGCTATTCTCCTTACCAAACTATTTGTCGGGTCATCCACCGGTCCTATTCTCGCATCATCCAAAACCGAACCTTCCACAAAGAATGTGTTGAAGATGAAAGGGGCTGACAAGATGGCCTTGCTGAAAAAAATCAAAGAAGCCTTCTTCTGCCCGAGCCCACTCTAAGGCCATTTCTGTGATCCAGCCAAAACCAGCTCCAAAACCAACTCCCCCCCCCCCTAATACCATAGTAACGGTGGTCGAGGATTCGGAGGGGACAGAAGATCGGCCCCTCGAACCTCCACTGAAGAAACCCCGTCTGATCGAAGGCCCTACTCCAGTTGATGTGGTGGATGGCCCGATCCCTGAGTCCACTCCTACCTCCAAGGCCAGTTCTTCCCAAGGGTCGCCGGCTACCTGTTGGCCGAAGAATCCTGGG
The DNA here is from genome assembly GCA_020205605.1 of Panax ginseng. Classification (NCBI taxonomy): domain Eukaryota; kingdom Viridiplantae; phylum Streptophyta; class Magnoliopsida; order Apiales; family Araliaceae; genus Panax; species Panax ginseng. Next base: position 216,947 of record CM035136.1, on the reverse strand, counting down.
GACATATTCCCTTTCAACCTGTTCGACCACTTCAAGCTTCTTGGCGACGACAAGCGGTTCAAGAGCTATTCGTCGGAAGAGTATCTGGTTACCTACATCAGAGCTCAAACCCAGATATTCTCAATCAGCTATAAAGATTTTGCCCTTTACCGCTAGGTTGTGTTTTGTATATCTGATGTTTCTTCTGTGTTTAGGCCAATGCCATCCTTGCTCGGGCCATCCCCTCTCTTGCCCGAACCACTAAGAAAAAAATCAGGTGAAACATGATGTGTCACTTCTCGAAGCCGAGTTGTGAGGTCGTGATTCAGAACTGAAGAGGGAGATGGATCTGCACGCTGATACCCGAAACAAGGTGACAAAGGCTGATCATCGGATTGCCGAACTCGAAGAGCAATATTCTTTACTTCAACAAGAGTTCGTAGGTCTCGACTATCATGCCAAGAAGCTTGTGCAAGACAAGGATCTGCTGGCCGAGGAGAACAAGGTCTTGGTGGGGAATCTTCACACCATCGAGGACCAAGTCGGCACAATGCATGACCAGCTGAGGACGCTGATATGGTCGAACAATGCTTTGTTAGAGGAGCAGGTCGTTATCAAGCAGGCAGCTATCAAAGAATATGAAGATTCGTCTGCCTTGACTGATAAGATCATGGCCCAGTTTGCCGAGGGTGTTGAAGCTTATCGGGAGAAGGCCCGAGCGAAGCTTGTTGATGTCGGACTGGATGCCTCAATCCTTGATTCCTCAGATGAGGAATCCGATGCCGAAGCAGATGACGGTCCACCTTAGTTCCCTTTAGTATCTATTTTTTCATACTTGTAATTTTTTCTTTTCTTAGTTTTGTAATCTGTCCGATCAGTTAGGCCGGTGGTGTATGTACCCGAAGCCTGTCTGATCGAGAATTGTAAGACATGTTTGATATGAATAGTAAAAATTTGTTCTAAGTTGTTATCTCGATTAGTTTTTCTTGACTTTCATCGAACAGTTAGGTCATTTCTGACTGTCTGGTCAATTTATGTTCGAAGCTTACAGGATCGGATTTATAACTTTATCTATCAGTTATACTTGTGGCGTTTACCGATCAGTTAAGTTCTTTTGGACTGTCTGATTGTTTTACGCTCGAAGCTTATCTGATCGGATGTGTAACTTTGTCAATCAGTTATACTTATGACCTTTTCTGATCAGTTAGGCCCCTTCGGACTGTCTGATCAGTTTTGGTTCGAAACGTGTCTGAGTGGTAAAGCAGTGCAAATTCAAATGAAGTACAAGTATTGTTGGACAAAATCTAAATACGTACAACACACAAGTATACGTGGTCAACAAGTAATAAAGTGATAAGTTGAGTATCGTTTCCACAGAGAATTAGTTAATAAAAATCACCAAGTACTAACCCGTAACCAACTCAATCTTATTTAAACGAATGAAATGCAAATTAAATAAATTAAACTACTATTAACTTCCACTAATTAAATTAAGACTATGGAGATTTAAGATCACAACTTCACTTATTGCTCATTTAAGTTAACAAACTTCTCATCAATTATTCTCTATCCCGAATTGTTAATCAAGAACACGAAATTAGTATTAACCACTTCTCGATGCACTAATACCGTATTAACGTAATCCACAATTAAGATAGAAATCCGTTAAACACCTTAATCAACTAACCCACTATATCTCTATGTGAATTACAATTGAAGAAGGTTTAAGAGCAAGTTCTCTATAAGATTACATAGGGCATTAAGCATATCTCTACCTTAACACTCATCAAGTTTAAGCTACTAACAAAATCCTGAACACATGCTATCATGATTAGATCTAAATCTATACTTCATCTCTCGAGTTCATATAGATTATCACAGTAATTGATGGCCAGTCAATTAAAAAATTAATTCCAAATCACAATAGACAATTCTCACAATAGAAAATACTAATTGATAACAAAACATATTAAAATAAACTACACAATAAGATCCATTGTAATCTCAAACAAAGAATTAGTTCATGATTATTGAATTAAAACTAAGAATCCACAATTGAATAATCATTAAAAGACAAAAATAGAAGAAGATGAGAAGATATAATCTATTGTCTGTAGATTTGACGCTCCCTCCTTGCTCCTACTTTGAATCTTCAATGGTCTCCAAGTTGCTTCAATCTCCAAATCTAATTAGAACTAGTGTTTTTCTCTAATTTACTCTAATCTAATTTAATAGAATGCTCTCTAATCTCCTAATAATCCCCTCATAATCTGTGTTATTCCCCTCTTTTTATAAGCCGTTGTACATGTCTTTAAGTCCTTTTGGAAGTCCTTGAATCAAACAACTCAAAAACAATCCTTTTCGGACTCAAATTCGGACAAAATCTCCTCCTTTTCGCATAGGCCAGCCCCGACTGGCTTTTTCCTTTGTAAAAACCCAGCCCCGGCTGGGTAGTGATCTGCTAACATGCCCAGGAACCCAGCCCCGGCTGGGTCCTAAAGCACAAAAAGGCCCAGCCCCGGCTGGGTACTAATCTGCGAATTAATTTTCTGCTGGAACCTCCTCTGCTAAAACTGCCATAACATTTAAACCGAGAGGAGTTACGGGGCCCGCGACATATCAAATCGAAGCTATTGACGAGATCTACAACTTTCATTCTTTGAGCTTTCAGAAATAACAAACGCATGATGGTCGAAATTAGACTGGAAGTGACTGCTATGCAAATGACCACCCAAAACGGTGAAGTTCAACGTCCGTTGGTAGAAATGTCATAACTCTTTCCTCCGAACTCCGATTTGAATGATTCAAGATGTTCCGGAATGCTAAGAAAATGCTCTACAATATAGTCCAAGCTCCAAGCCAAGAACATGAACTGAACATGAAAGCATAAACGATGTCCGGATTGCTTTTGTTTGCATTTTTCTTGCTTTTCCTTACCAATAGTCGCTCACATCGCTCCCAAACGTATAACCTACAAAACGAACACAAAATACATGAAAAGTAACTAAGACACATGGATAAAAGTAACTAATTCAAGTAAAAGATACCGGATAAGTAGGTATAAAACCTACTTATCAAATACCCCCAAATTTAAACCTTTGTTTGTCCTCAAGCAAAAACAACATAATGCAATGCAATGCAATGTAATGCAATGCAACTAATCTATATGCCTACGAATCCAGCAGTATAGATAGAATCAAATTTATTCACTCGTCCTTAGAGCAATCAAGCAAACACGATAATACTTCATATCAAAACCAATCAATAATTTCCTAGTTAATCATCAAGTCTTAAATTGTTATCACTGATATAGTGTGTATGTGCTCAACAAACATGCTAATTGATATGAAATCAAATTTAACACATAATAGGTCTCTTTAAAGGCATCATACAGTGAAAACTCACAAAATTCACGAACAAGCTAGATCCAACTAAAGTCAAACATCCACCAAGTTCAAGAGTCCAATCCGGGATACTTATGCTTTACTTTTCATTACGGGGGCTTTTTGCTCTTTTCCCGTTTTATTGTTTTTTTATTTTTTATTTTTTATTTTTTTTTTACTTTTTAACCATGGTATGCAATGTCTCATTCCATTAGGCTAATAAATCTTTCCCCTTAGTGAGCTTTCGACCAACGACTCCCTGCACCATATAAGACCTTAGGCGCTTAGGTTTTAAGATACCCCTTCGATCGCATTTTGCTTTCAAGTAACAAAGGCCCCAAACAAAACTAGTCATTTATATATATATTTTTATATTTTTTTTTTTTCTTTTTTTTTTGAAGCTTATATATCCCAAATTTTTTTCCCAAACTTAAGTTTTTGTCTAAATTAAGTCATCTCCGCCTATTCATGTCTTTCATTCATCCAAACTAGTATTATCCTTAAGAAGTCCATTATGTATCAATTTAAACTCAATCAATCAACAAGTTGTTTTTACTGTGCTATCCTTATTATACCAGTTTCCAACAGAAAAAGACTCAATTCATAACAAGAAATCACATCAAAACTCTAATAGTCAGTACTATACTTGTTTACTCAATCCCATTCTCATCATTGGCTAAAATAAAACTGTAACTATCTAACAGCTGGACTCATGCAAGATGAATATAGTAACTAACTATTATTTTTGAATTTTTGAATATTTGATTATTTTTTTTAATAATGAACCTAAACTATATTAACAACATATGCAAAATAACATAACATAAACATGAAACTAAATATGCAATAACGAACTAAACTAAACTCCCCCAAACTTAGCAATTACAATGTCCTCATTGTAAGAATATAGCGGTAAGTAGAAGAGAACTTCCCTGTAATTAGCTAAGCGAGAGTTGATGGTGGTGATGGCGGCGATGATCATTTTGCTATCCATTGGACCTCCAATACCTGAAATGAAGAGAGACAACATGGATTAGATTATAAGAGAACTTAATAAGCAACTTAATTCATATCTACTAAATAAATTAGTAAAGCATATAAATATAAAAAATTCCTGGGTTGCCTCCCAGTCAGCGCTTGATTTATAGTCTTTCAGCCTGACTTTGTCTGGTCAATGCTATCCAATTCCTCTTCGAAAGTTGAGGAACCCTCCATCCATCGGAAATAATATAGCTTTTGGTAAGTTCTCATTTACGATGGCCAATGCATCAAAGTCACCTAGTATGCTCTGATTTGGTATGATCTCAATCAAGAACGCCCCACAACTAGGTGTTTTCTCCATTGTGTATGTGATTACTTTGGGGCATGGAAGCTTGTCACACACAATGGGCTCTTCATCTATCTTCTCTTTCTTATCCCACCATGGATTGAAAATTATACTCACTCTTATGTCAACAAGAGCTTCGCCGACGACATGACTACCAAGTGGGCATGATTTTGCAAATCTTACCGACTTCTTGATCTTTGGTGGAGAAGGCGCTTGGGGAACTAAAAGAATCGGTTCGTTATCTTTGGAATTTAGATCTTCATTGACCTCCAATTCATTATCCCCATTTATCTCCTCTCTTTCGATATCTTGTGGCTCATCCAGTCGTAGATTTGGCTCGGGCACTTCATCAATCTCGGAATCCTCGTCATAAAGCCATGTGTTTGGAGGAAGGTTGTTTATGACTTTGAGCATTTGATCCACCTGGTTCTGCATATTTTGAATTGATATCTCTTGATTCTGAAGTGACCGCGCTTGATTAATCATCCACTCCTCAATTGATGTTATTGACTCGGACAACAATTCCTCCAACCTTGAATTTCTGCCTCAGTCCCAAAAGCCATGTATTGAAGACCATTGGTTGAGGTAGTGACGAGTTGCTCCATCCGATTATTAAAATTTTGGATTGACAGCTCCTGACTGTTTATAAACTCTTCTTTTTCTGCTATAGACCTTAACATGAATTCCATAAACTCTGATTTGTCTTCTTGTCGCATTGGAGGTGAATATGAGAATTCCGGCGTGTATGTTGGACTTGGAGCAGAGTATTGGTCTTGATAGTTGTAGCTCCATGAAGAATCCGGGTGATACCCCCAAACTTGCTGGTAATTATCATATGTATACTGGTTGAGGTATACACCACCTTGTTGTCCCCGCCCAAAACTAACGGTGCATTGATGACTCGGATGGTTGCCAGCACAATAGTCACACATGATTGCCATCCTTCGACTCTGTTGGGCTGCGATAACGTCCAACTTCCTCGAAAGTTCTTTAATTTGTGCTGACATTGCGGAAAGTGTCGCAAGTCTGTCAATCTCCGTTTCTTTTGGTTGAGTCATGTTCGTGTATGGCCATTGATACGCAAAGTCATCCATGGTACCTGAAAAGAGAGAAATATAGGAAGAAAATTAAAAATAAGAATAAAAATATTTAAATTAAGACTAATTTGATTGAAGCTAATATTGGCAAAGAGATATTAAACTAATTCCCCGGCAACGACGCCAAAAACTTGTTGGATAAAATTTATATACGCACAACACGCAAGTATACGTGGTCAACAAGTAATAAAGTGATAAGTTGAGTATCGTTCCCACAGAGAATTAGTTAATAAAAATCACTAAGTACTAACCCGTAACCAACTCAGTCTTATTTAAACGAATGAAATGCAAATTAAATAAATTAAACTACTATTAACTTCCACTAATTAAATTAAGACTATGGAGATTTAAGATCACAACTTCACTTATTACTCATTTAAGTTAACAAACTTCTCATCAATTATTCTCTATCCCGAATTGTTAATCAAGAACACGAAAGTAGTATTAACCACCTCTCGATGCACTAATACCGTATTAACGTCAATCCACAATTAAGATAGAAATCCGTTAAACACCTTAATCAACTAACCCACTATATCTCTATGTAAATTACAATTGAAGAAGGTTTAAGAGCAAGTTCTCTATAAGATTACATATGGCGTCAAGCATATCTCTACCTTAACACTCATCAAGTTTAAGCTACTAACAAAATCCTGAACACATGCTATCATGATTAGATCTAAATCTATACTTCATCTCTCGAGTTCATATAGATTATCACGGTAATTGATGGCCAGTCAATTAAACAATTAATTCCAAATCACAATAGACAATTCTCACAATAGAAAATACTAATTGATAACAAAACATATTAAAATAAACTACACAATAAGATCCATTGTAATCTCAAACAAAGAATTAGTTCATGATTATTGAATTAAAACTAAGAATCCACAATTGAATAATCATTAAAAGACAAAAATAGAAGAAGATGAGAAGATATAATCTATTGTCTGTAGATTTGACGCTCCCTCCTTGCTCCTACTTTGAATCTTCAATGGTCTCCAAGTTGCTTCAATCTCCAAATCTAATTAGAACTAGTGTTTTTCTCTAATTTACTCTAATCTAATTTAATAGAATGCTTTCTAATCTCCTAATAATCCCCTCATAATTTGTGTTATTCCCCTCCTTTTATAAGACTTTGTACATGTCTTTAAGTCCTCTTGGAAGTCCTTGAATCAAACAACTCGAAAACAATTCTTTTCGGACTCAAATTCGGACAAAATCTCCTCATTTTCGCATAGGCCAGCCCCGACTGGCTTTTTCCTTTGTAAAAACCCAGCCCCGGCTGGGTAGTGATCTGCTAACATGCCCAGGAACCCAGCACCGGCTGGGTCCTAAAGCACAAAAAGGCCCAGCCCCGGTTGGGTACTAATCTGCGAATTAATTTTCTGCTGGAACCTCCTCTGCTAAAACTGCTATAACTTTTAAACCGAGAAGAGTTACGGGGCCCGCGACATATCAAATCGAAGCTATTGACGAGATCTACAACTTTCATTATTTGAGCTTTCAGAAATAACAAACGCATGATGGTCAAAATTAGACTGGAAGTGACTGCTATGCAAATGACAACCCAAAACGGTGAAGTTCAACGTCCGTTGGTAGAAATGTCATAACTCTTTCCTCCGAACTCCGATTTGAATGATTCAAGATGTTCCGAAATTCTAAGAAAACACTCTACAATATAGTCCAAGCTTCAAGCCAAGGACATGAACTGAACATGAAAGCATAAACGATGTCCAGATTGCTTTTGTTTGCATTTTTCTTGCTTTTCCTTACCAATAGTCGCTCACACCGCTCCCAAACATATAACCTACAAAACGAACACAAAATGCATGAAAAGTAACTAAGACACATGAATAAAAGCAACTAATTCAAGTAAAAGATACCGGATAAGTAGGTATAAAACCTACTTATCAAGTATTTCTCGAAGAGAATTTTTTATTCAATTGATAAATTGCATAAATTATATAAATGAAGGGGAGAATAGACATGCATTTACTGGTAATATTTTCTAAGTCTTCTAGCATGCCATGTATTCTTTACCTCAGACCCATCCATTGCTCGAAGCCGGTAAGTCCCTGGCTTCGGCACATCCACTACCTCATAAGGTCCCTCCCAGTTAGGCATTAGCTTGCCTGTGTTCTGGGGGGTTGATGCATCTGCCTCCCGCAGCACAAAATCTCCTACTTCAAACCTTCTGAGCTTCACCTTCTGATTGTAGTGTCGGGCTGTTCTCTGTTAATAAATAGCCAATCTCAGCATGGCCAAGTCTCGGGCTTCATCCAGTAGATCCAAATTTGTTTTCAGACTTTCATCGTTGGATAATTCTTTGTACTGACTAACTCGAAGAGTAGGGGACCCGATCTCGACTGGTATGAGTGCATCAGTTCCGTAAGCCAGTCGGAAAGGAGAGTCTCCAGTTGTTGTCCTCGGAGTTGTCCGATATGCCCACAAAACACTGAGTAGTTCTTCAGGCCATCGACCCTTCAACTCATCCAATCTTCCTTTTTTCCGTTGAGTAAGGTTTGGTTGGTCACTTCTACTTGACCGTTTGATTGGGGGTGGGCAACTGAAGTCTTCCGGTGCTGAATTCCCAATTCTTTCAGAAAAATTTCGAATTTAGATCCCACGAACTGCCTGCCATTATCCGAAACTACTGCTATCGGAATGCCGAACCGATACACTACTCCTTCTTTCAGAAATTTCAGGCATTCTTGTTCGGTGATCTTTTGTAGCGGTTTGGCTTCTACCTACTTCGTCATGTAGTCAATAGCCACTATTATAAAACTGACTTTCCCCTTGGCCTTCGGCAGAGGCCCTAGGATGTCGATTCCCCATACTGCGAAGGGGATCGGGGATAGGACTGAGTAAAGCTCTTCGGGTGGTTGATGTGGGATATTGCTGTTCAGCTGACACTTGGGACATCTTTTGATGAGTTCCTTGGCCTCTGTGTAGATGGTCGGCCAATAATACCCTTGCCTCAGAATTTTATGTGCCAGTGACTTGGCCCCCATGTGATCCCCGCAAATCCCTTCGTGTACCTCCCGAAGTGCATAATTCGCTTCTGATGGTGTTAAACACTTGAGTAATGGCGAGCTGAAGGCCCTTCGGTACAGATCTCCATCGATGAGTATAAAGTTTGAACTTCTATGTTTGATCCTCCTTGCTAGAATGCGATCCGAAGGCAGTACCCCATCTGCCAAGTAGAAGATGTATGGTGTGAGCCAGCAGTCCAGCCGATCCACACATAGTGTGTGACGCCCCCAAAATAGGTATACAACACCCATTCTGAGTCGCCAAAATACATGGTATAGAAAACAAACTACAACTTTGACAAATATGGATGTCGTGTAGAATACGACAATACAATTTGTGAGTTTGAATACAAATATTGTCTTACAGACAATATACACACCCAAATAAGTCCTCATTAATTATTCATACACTATTTTACGTAAGTAGTGAGGATGACTAAAACATCTTCCTAGAACCATCACTCCATACCCCGACTCGATCCTCGCTTATGTTCTCACCTCACGAGAAGAAAATGGAACAAAAAAGGAAAAGGGTGAGCTCGACTAGCCCAAATAAAGAATATTATGACTAAGATAATATACAACAAATTATCGTTAGTCTTCATGAGGAAAAATCTAATAGAATACAATAGACAACAAGTTTTAGATCAACAAATGCAATGAATTGACAATCCATTAGAAGAGTCACGTAGAGAAAGAATTCTATTGTCTTCTAATGTTTAAAAGTCCATCATCAATAGTTTATCCTCGTAATAACAATCAATATACATCTTTAATCATTTGCACTTCTGTGCCAAAGATATTCATTTATATCACCGGTTGGTCATGTTCATCTCAACACTGTTCATCTTTTCACTACAGCCAAAGATATTCATCGATTAATCGTTCATCTTTGCACTACTGGGCCAAAGATATTCATTTATATCACCATTTAGGATCGAGGATGATGAAAACATTTTAAACAAACGAATCCGGTGAAACAAAATGACAAGGATTAAGGATTAAGGATTCGTACTTTGTTTTACCCATGTCCAAGAATACTTGAAAATAATCATATTGGTGTAAAATTCAAGAATGATCAAAACATGGATACAAATCAAAGCTAGTATCCGAATAGATATTTTGGACAAAAAGAAAAATTTTTATTTTTCTATTGAATAGTCTTCAAATATTCGTGAATAGTGTCGATATCGTGAATAGTCTTGAGACACGTGAATAGTAACTCCCAAACACAACAAGTTCCAAATTTGATAAAAAGTTCACCAATACTTGACATAATGATATTGAAGAAAAATATCATTTAAGAAGAAAATAATACCCCTTACCTCAAAATAATCGTCTTGATTGAATTTTAGGTATAGTCTTTGTGAAACCCAGACCAGTATAAGCAACACTCAAAGTATACTCACAAGAATCGCTCGATAATTTAGAGAGAAGAGAGAAAACTTAGTTTCGGTGTGATTTTCAATTCTAAATTAGCCCTCTATTTATAGGAAAATGTTAAACGCATGAAAGGAGACTAAATTAATAAATTATTATTATTAAAAATCAAAATTTCTACGCATGCTTTCAGCCCTCAATGCTGAAAATTTCAGTTGACCCATGTGCATTCAACACCCACCAAAAAGTGGGTCCCACCATAATTAATAAAAAAATTATTTTATTTTCAGTAACTTCAATAATTCATAGAAAATAGCCCGTTTATCAGAAAAATTCAAAACTCATGAATTTCCATGGGAAATCCCATTCTCTATAACTTTTGAAGGAAATTTTTCCAAATTCCAAAGAAATTGACCGAAATCCATAAGCGGATTATTTTACGATACTATAATCAATTTTCTATCAAGAATTGTGTCCACCCACACACAAAACATATGTTAAACATTTAATGCCACAAAATACTCTACCTCCTCATATACTCATATATCCCACAATCATTATAAAAATATCACTTAGTTAATATATTATTAAAATAATATATTTAAATGTATTATTTTATCGAGAAAAAGATAAAATATTAATTTTCAACAATTGTCACATTAAAAATTTTCTCCATCTATATCCACATAAAATAAATATTTTCTTTATCATAATAATCAATAATTAATTATTCAAAATAATATTACAAAATCACGAGATCGACAACCGTGTAGTTCCTGTGAGAAGAGGGCTTTCAATAAGGATTTCTCCTTCCTGGCAAGCAATGATTAGGTGACCAAACCTCTCCTTAGCATGAACTTTCTAGACATTGCCAATAATGTTATCGATAATATTATTCAAATAATATGAATTATTGATTTGATAATGGAAAATATTGTGTAATGACAATTATTGAAGCAATAATAATATAAATATCAATGCACGACAATTATTGAATCAATAAGATAAAATAATGAGCGATAATTTATGTAACAATTATTGAGTAGTGCTTCTTTACGTAAGGATCAATAATTCAACAATCTTTGTGCAATCTGGTGTCTTCTTGTGCAACCACGCGTAGACATCGTATTTTAACCACCGAGTAACCCAACAAAGTGTTAGCGGTAACAATTTTACGTAGATTATTTATAAAACTCAATCTTTGTCGTTTTCTTTCATCCAACCGTTTTTTCAGTTATGGGGCCCAATGATGATTGCGTCGTAAATGCGGAGATTCAGAACAAAAAAGAATATTCCACGACCAAACGAATATTCCCCGACAATAATGAATATTTTATAACCACTTGCTTATTTTGTAAACTTTGCACATTTCACCCATAACCAAAGAATTATATCAAATTAACCCTTATTAATTTAGAATAATGAATAAAGAAAAATTCAATTTTATTTATAATAAGTTGGGGTCTTACAACCTCCCCTCCTTATGAAATTTCGTCCTCGAAATTGACATACGTACCTGGTATATCGAAAAGGTGAGGGTACCTTGCTTTCATCTCCGATTCCAACTCCCATGTCATTTCCTCAATTGCATGGTTTCTCCACAAAACCTTAACTTGTGGTATAACCTTCGTGCGTAAGACATGCTCTTTCCTATCCAAAATTTAACAGGTATCTCCTCGTAGGTTAAATCTTTCGCTATATCTCAAATGCGGTTCTAATGCAATAATGTGGTTCGGGTCTTTCACATATTTACTGAAGCATAGATATGTGGAATACATTGTGAACACGAGACATACTTGGAGGTAACGCGAGTCTATAGGCTACGTTCCCTATTCGGTCAAGAATCTCAAATGGACCAACAAACCTTGGATTGAGCTTTCCTCTTTTCCCAAATCTTGTAACTCCCTTCCATGGAGCAATACGTAACAATACATGATCTCAATATTAAACTCCACGTCCTTTCTATGAAGATCAAGATAACTCTTTTGTCGATCTTGTGAAGTTTGAATACGTTGTCGAATCATTTGGATCTTTTCGGTGAGTCATGTGTACTAATTACGGTCCCAACAATATTGCTTCTCCCACCTCGTCCCAAAGATAATTTGGAAGCGACATTTTCGCCCATACAACGCCTCAAATGGAGCCATGCCTATACTTTGACGATAGCTGTTGTTGTAGGAGAATTCCACCGGTGGTAGAGTACTTATCCCAACTTCCTTTGAAATCTAGGACACGAGTCTTAATAGATCTTGAGGGTTTGAATAGTCCTCTCGATTGTCCGTCTGGTTTGAGGATGGTATCTTTGAAGCCGAATAAATCAATAGAAATCCGTGCCCATAGCTTTCTCGCAAGCTAACCCAAAATCTTGAAGTGAATCTCGGGTCACAATCCAAAACTATGGATCTTGGCATGCCATGCAATCGTCATAATCTCATTCACGTACATCTGAGCAAGATGTTGAGGAATAAGTCTCAGCGTGTCGGTAAGAAATGGGAGACTTGGTTAATCTATCAACAATAACCCAAATTGCATCTCACGCCTTGAGAAACTTTGGGAAGACACGTAACAAAATCCATAGTAATGTGTTCCCATTTCCATTAGGAATCTCAAGTGGTTGCAATGGACCTTTTGGCACTTGATGCTCGCGCTTTTACACGTTGATGAGTTAAACATCTTGAGATAAACTCCGCAATCTCTCTCTTCATATTGTTCCACCAAAATGTATGTCGAATATCATGATACATTTTGGTACTTCGAGATGGATTGAAAAGGGGTGTTGTGTGCCTCCATCATGATTTTATGCTTGGTCGAATCGTTAGAACGCATGAAGTCTAGAATTGACTCAAGTATTCCTTCCTCATCGATTCTTGCTTAGGAATAGCTCCTTCTTGCACTTTCTTCTTCATACGCATCATCTGGTCCGTAGCTTGCAAGCGACTTTAACTTTATCGATTAAAGTCGGTTCTACTTGTATATTCGCCATCATTATGTGGGTCCTCAAGTCTTTAATTCTACCTCCATCCTTTGCAAGTCATACAAAATGGGCCTGCGTTGACAATATCGCTTTTCGTGCTTGCATATGATCTTCTACTTAATCGTCGACTACTACGTTCGCTTTTCGAGGATGATATTGAATAGTGTGATCGTAATCTTTTAATGACTCCAACCAACGTCGTTCTTGCCGCATGTTGAGTTCTTTTTGGGTAAAGAAATATTTGAGGCTTTTATGGTCCAGTATAAATCTCCACTTTCTCTCCATACAAGTAGTGTCTCCATATCTTCAACCTTGAATCACGATGTTGCTAACTCTAGATCATGAGTAGGATAATTCCTCTCATATTCTTTGAGTTTGTCGTGAGGCATAGGCTATGACTTTCCCATGTTGCATGAGAACACATCCTAACCCCTTGCGGAAGCATCATTTGTGAGATAACAAATCCATCCGAACCGTGATGGTATTGTCGAAACAGTGCCGAAATGAGTCTCCTCTTGAGCTCTTGGAAGCTCTTCTCGCATTCCTCGCTCCATAAGAATTTTGCATCCTTCCGAGTTAGCTGAGTTAACAGAGTAGCGATTCGAGAAAATCCTTCCACAAATCTCCGATAATAACCAGCTAAGCCCAGAAAGCTGCGTACTTCGGTCACCGACTTCGGTTGCTCCCAACTTTGTATTGCTTCAATCTTCGCCGGGTCAGATGAGATACTCCTTGTTTTGACACCACGCGCCCAAGGAATGCTACTTCCTTTAGCCGAACTTCGCATTTCTTGACGGCATAAAACTTGTGTTCACGAAGTCTTTGTAGTACCAAACTTCAAATGGTGCTCATGATCTTCACGGCTTTAGAATAGATGAGGATGTCATCAATAAAGACAACAACGAATCGATCCAAATATTCCTTGAATACACGGTTCATCATATCCATGAAAGCAAAGACGAGCATTAGTCAATCCAAAAGACATGACCAAGAATTCATAATGCCCGTGATCGAGTCCTAAATGCCGTCTTTGGAATATCCTCGGTTTTAATCTTGGTGATGATATCTAGAGCGAAGATCGATCTTTGAAAAGAATTATGCTCCTTAGAATCGGTCGAACAGTCATCAATGCGAGGTAGCAGATACCTATTCTTGATGGTGACATGGTTCAATTCTCGGTTAGTCAATACAAAGTCGCATACTCCCGTCTTTCTTCTTTCACGAATAAAAGCAGAGCACCCCAAGGAGGCGTCTTGGGACGAATGAAACCGATGTCTAATAATTCACGTAGTTGGACTTTTAACTCACGAAGTTCAATAGGAGCCATTCGATATGGGGTTTTAGAAATGGGCTTTCATGCGGTTCAAGGTCAATAAAGAATTCAACATCACGTTCTGGGAGTAAATCGGGAAGCTCTTCAGGAAATACATTAGGGAATTCTCTAACCACAGAAATATTATTCAAATCTGACTTGTCTTTATTCAAATCCATAACATGGGCTAAGAAAGCTTGACATCCGTTTTTCAATAAACGAATAGCTTTGTGGCTTGATATGAGCGATGATCGATTTTAGTGGTTTAGTGGTTTGAATTCGTATGACAGTTGGTTAGGAATATGAAAACTAACAACTTACGAAAACAATCAATTTTGGCATGATGAGTGGTTAACCAATCAATTCCTAAAATCACATCAAAAGCAAGTATCTTTAAAAAATAAGATCGACGGGTAATGTGATAGTGCTAACTTGGATCATGCAAGATTTATAAAGCGTAGATGTAACGAAGGTTTCACCCAACGGAGTTTCAACAGATAAATCAAAATCTAATTTCTCCGGAGTCAAGTTTAAACGTTGAGCACAAACAGAAGAGATAAAAGAATGGGTAGAACCGGTATCTAGTAAGGTATAAACTTCGCAAGAATTCAAGATTAGTTTACCCGTGATCACCTCGTTTGGATTCCTCACGTTTTGTCCAGTCACGACAAACGCTCTTCCAGGAACCGCTGATTTCGACTTATCTAGGACAACCTTTGGAATCACCACTCCCGCTGAACTTGGTTTCTCTATAGTACAATCTCGAGTGATGTGGCCTTCCTTTCCACAGTTGTAACATACCTTGGATTGTCATTGGACGGTTTAATGATATGTCCCTCCTTCCCGCATTTGTAACATCTAAATGGCGGTCGTTCTCCTCCCCCAGCATTTGTTGTTGGTCTGCGGTGTTTTTGTTGATATCTTCCGTCATTGTTGAATCTTCTCTTTCGAAATTTCCACTTGAGTCACCTCTCCTATTATCATGTCCACGATTACCACACGAGTGGTTCTTGCCTTTGTCAGTATTCTTTCTCCTCATTTGGTTATCATCGTTCGATGACTACCACGGTTGTGGTCCCTCGGTTGAGTATACTCACTATCTCGCTCTAATAATCGAGCCACATTGACAACATCTCGAATACTGAGAGAAAACTTATGAGAGATAATGTATTGGACGAATCTCGGGTTTTAGACCTCTCGAAACATCTGGCGTCATTCGTTCCTCATTCTCCACCAAATGAGGTGCAAACTGGATAACTCTGCGAACTTTGCCTCGTCATCGAGACACCGTCATATTGTTACGTTGAGTCTAATAAACTCTACCTCCTTCATATAGCGAATACTTTACGGAAAGTACTTGTCATTGAACAGATTCAAATCTTTCCCAAGACATGTTGAGTGCATCTGGTGAGTACGCTTCACTGATTCCCACCATGAATGCTTCACCACGAAACATAAAGGTGGCGAATGGAACCTTACGTTTCTCCGTGCACCCCAAGACATCGAATATCTTGGTAATTTGCTTGACCCACGTTTACGCCTTGATCGGATCCCGCTTTCCATGGAAATCTGGTGGTCCCAACTCCTTGAAGCGCTTGTTTGTGTGCGGATATCAGCGTTGCCATCATTTCCACCGTATTTTGTACACGAGTCTCCCTAAATTCGATTTTGCATGAGCTCGCAAAGAGCTCCTAAACATTCCATCGTTCATCGTTTGCTCGGTAGTGTTGTTTACTGGAGAATATTGCTTCTTCTGTTCGCTTTCTCGGTTTGCAACTAAAAGTTGTTCCACAGTCTCATAAACTCCATTGTTAACGTTCGTGACCATTCTTAAACATCGCCATAAAACAAGGATTAATTAAACAAATTAACATATCACATAATATCCTATATTATGATCGACTAACAAATAAGCTTAGGTAGGACACCTTAATGAAGGATTTACTCGTCTCTCCTCCTAGTTCTATTCCCGATCTCCGCGGGAGATCATATCCCTAAGCTCGATACCAACCGCTGTGACGCCCCCAAAATAGGTATACAACACCCATTCTGAGTCGCCAGAATACATGGTATAGAAAGCAAACTACAACTTCAACTTGGCATAAAGCTTGTGTTCACGAAGTCTTTGTAGTACCAGCTTCAAATGGTGCTCATGATCTTCACGGCTTTTGGAATAGATGAGGATGTCATCAATAAAGACAACAACGAACTGATCCAAATATTCCTTGAACACACGGTTCATCATATCCATGAAAGCAGCAGGAGCATTAGTCAATCCAAAAGACATGACCAAGAATTCATAATGCCCGTATCGAGTCCTAAATGCCGTCTTTGGAATATCCTCAGTTTTAATCTTGGTGATGATATCCGAGCTAAGATCGATCTTTGAAAAGAATTATGCTCCTTGCAATCGGTCAAACAGTCATCAATGCGAGGTAGCGGATACTATTCTTGATGGTGACATGGTTCAATTCTCGATAGTCAATACAAAGTCTCATACTCCCGTCTTTCTTCTTCTTTCTGAATAAAAGCAGAGCACCCCAAGGAGAGCGTCTTGGGGCCGAATGAAACCGATGTCTAATAACTCCGTAGTTGGACTTTTAACTCACGAAGTTCAATAGAGCCATTCGATATGGGGTTTTAGAAATGGGCTTTGTGCGGTTCAAGGTCAATAAAGAATTCAACATCACGTTCTGGGGGTAGACCGGGAAGCTCTTCAGGAAATACATCAGGGAATTCTTTAACCACAGAAATATTATTCAAATCTGACTTGTCTTTGTTCAAATCCATAACATGGGCTAAGAAAGCTTGGCATCCGTTTTTCAATAAACGAATAGCTTTGTGGCCTGATATGACAGTGACTGATTTTAGTGGTTTAGTGGTTTGAATTCGTATGACAGGTTGGTTGAGAATATGAAAACTAACAACCTTACGAAAACAATCAATTTTGGCATGATGAGTGGTTAACCAATCAATTCCTAAAATCACATCAAAAGCAAGTATCTTTAAAGAGATAAGATCAACAGGCAATGTGATAGTGCCAACTTGGATCATGCAAGATTTATAAACTGTAGATGTAACGAAGGTTTCACCCAACGGAGTTTCAACAGATAAATCAAAATCTAATTTCTCCGAGTCAAGTTTAAGCGTTGAGCACAAGCGGAGAGAGATAAAAGAATGGGTAGAAGCAGGTATCTAGTAAGGTATAAACTTCGCAAGAATTCAAGATTAGCTTACCTGCGTGATCACCTCGTTCGGGTTCCTCACGTTTTGTCGATCACGACAAACGCTTCTTCCGAGAACCGTGATTTCGACTTATCAGGGATGACCCCTTGGAATCACCACTCTCTTTGAACTTGGTTTCGTGATAAGACAATCTCGGCGATGTGGCCTTCCTTTCCACGGTTGTAACATACCTTGGATTGTTGTGGGCGATTTGAGGTGATATGTCCCTCCTTCCCGCATTTGTAACATCTAATTGGCGGTCGTTCTCCTCCCCAGCATTTGTTGTTGGTCTTTGGTCTTTTAGTTGATATCTTCCCGTCATTGTTGAATCTTCTCTTTCGAAATTTCCACTTGAGTCACTTCTCCTATTATCATGTCCACGATTACCACCGAGTGGTTACCGCTTTGTCCGTATTCTTTCCTCTCTCATTTGGTTATCATCGTTCGATGACTACCACGATTGTGGTCCCTCGGTTGAGTATACTCACTATCTCGTTCTAATAATCGAGCCACATTGACAACATCCGAATACGAGAGAAAATTTATGAGAGATAAGGTATTGGCGAATCTCGGTTTTAGACCTCTCGAAACATACGCGTCATTCGTTCCTCATTCTCCACCAAATGAGGTGCGAACACGGATAACTCTGCGAACTTTGCCTCGTCATTGAGACACCGTCATGTTGTTCATTCGAGTCTAATAAACTCTACCTCCTTCATATGCGACGAATACTTTACGGAAAGTACTTGTCATTGAACGATTCTGAAATCTTTCCCAAGACATGTTAAGTGCATCTGGTGAGTGCGCCTACGTGATTCCCACCAAAGAATCGCTTCACCACGAAACATAAAGGTGGCGAATGGAACCTTACATTCCTCCGTGCACCCCAAGACATCGAATATCTTGGTAATTTGCTTGACCCACGTTTACGCCTTGATCGAATCCGCTTTCCATGAAAATCTGGTGGTCCCAACTCCTTAAAGCTGCTTGGTGTGTGATGCATCAGTGCATTGCCATCATTTCCATCCAAGTATTTTGTACACGAGTCTCCTCATGCGATTTTGCATGAAGCGCAAAAAGCTTCTAAACATCTCGTCGTTCATCATTTGCTCGATGGCGTTGTTCACGGGAGGAACATTGCCCGACTGTTGCACGTTCTCCTCGTTAGTGAGTACAAGGCGTCTCCACGGTCTCATAAACTCCATTGTTAACGTTCTCAGACCATTCTTAACATCGCCATAAAACAAGGGTTAATTAAACAAATTAACATATCACATAATATCCTATATTACGACCGACCAACAAATAAGCTTAGGTAGGACACACTTTAGCGAAGGATTTACTCGTCTCTCCCTCCTAGTTCTATTCCCCGATCTCCGCTTGGAGATCATATCCCTAAGCTCGATATTAACTGTGGCGCCCCAAAATAGGTATACAACACCCATTCTGAGTCGCCAAAATACATGGTATAGAAAACAAACTACAACTTTGACAATACAGATGTCGTGTAGAATACGACAATACAACTGTGAGTTTGAATACAAATATTGTCTTCTAGACAATATACACACCCAAATAAGTCCTCATTAATTATTCATACACTATTTTACAGAAGTAGTGAGGACAGCTAAAACATCTTCCTAGAACCATCACTCCATACCCCGACTCGATCCTGCTATGTTCTCACCTCCTGAGAAGAAAATGGAACAAAAAGGAAAAGGGTGAGCTCGACTAGCCCAGTAAAGAATATTATGACTAAGATAATATACAACAAATTATCGTTAGTCTTCAACAGGAAAAAATCTAATAGAATACAATAGACAACAAGTTTTAGATCAACAAATGCACGTGAAGCAATGAATCCATTAGAAGAGTCACGTAGAGAAAGAATTCTACCGTCTTCAATGTTTAAAAATCCATCATCAATAGTTTATCCTCGTAATAACAATCAATATACATCTTTAATCATCTTTTTGCACTTCTGGCCAAAGATATTCATTTTATCACCAGGTTGGTCATGTTTCATCTCAACACACTGCTCATCTTTGCACTTCTGGGCCAAAGATATTCATCGATTAATCGTTCATCTTTTGCACTCTGGGCCAAAGATATTCATTTATATCACCATTTAGGGTGAGGATGATGAAAAACATTTTTAAACAAACGAATCCAAAGTGAAACAAAATGACAAGGATTAAGGATTAAGGATTAGTACTTTGTTTTACCCATGTCCAAGAATACTTGAAAATAATCATATTGGTGTAAAATTCAAGAATGATCAAAACATGGATACAATCCAAAGCTAGTATCCGAATAGATATTTTGGACAAAGAAAAATTTTTATTTTTAAATTGAATAGTCTTCAGTATTCGTGAATAAAGGTCGATATCGTGAATAGTCTTAGTATCGTGAATAGTAACCCCGACACAACAAGTTCCAAATTTGATAAAAAGTTCACCAATACTTTAAGATAATGATATTGAAGAAAAATATCATTTAAGAAGAAAATAATACCCCTTACCTCAAAATAATCGTCTTACATTGAATTTTAGGTATAGTCTTGTAAACCCACACCAGATATAGCAACACTCAAAGTATACTCACAAGAATACGCTCGATAATTTAGAGAGAGAAAGAGAAAACTTAGTTTCGGTGTGATTTTCAATTCTAAATTAGCCCTCATTTATAGGAAAATGTTAAAAAAGGAGACTAAATTAATAAATTATTATTATTAAAATCAAAATTTCTACGCATGCTTTCAGCCCCTCAATGCTGAAAATTTTTGAACCATGTGCATTCAACACCCACCAAAAAGTGGGTCCCACCATAATTAATAAAAAATTATTTTATTTTCCGTAACTTCAATAATTCATAGAAAATAGCCCGTTTATCAGAAAAATTGAAACTCGCGACTTTCCATGGGAAATCCCATTCTCTACAACTTTACTGAAGGAAATTTTTCCAAATTCCAAATGAGAAATTGACCGAAATCCATAAGCGGACGATTTTACGATACTATAATCAATTTTCGATTCAAGAATTGTGTCCACCGACACACAAAACATATGTTAAACATTTAATGCCACAAAATACTCTACCTCCTCATATACTCATATATCCCACAATCATTATAAAAATATCATAGTTAATATATTATTAAAATAATATATTTAAATGTATTATTTTATCGAAAAAGATAAAATATTAATTTTCAACAATTGTCACATTAAAAATTTTCTCCATCTATATCCACATAAAATAAATATTTTCTTTATCATAATAATCAATAATTAATTATTCAAAAATAATATTACTGAGAATCACGAAGATGACAACCGAGTAGTTCAGGAAAGAGGGGCTTTCAATAAGGATTTCTCCTTCTTGGTGCCATGATTAGGTGACCAAACCTCTCCTTGAAGAGAACTTTCTAGACATTGCCAATAATGTTATCGATAATATTATTCAAATAATATGAATTATTGATTTGATAATGGAAAATATTGTGTAATGACAATTATTGAAACAATAATAATATAAATATCAATCAAAGCAATTATTGAATCAATAAGATAAAATAATGAGCGATAATTCTTGTAACAATTATTGAGTAAAGTGCCTTCTTACGTAAGGATCAATAATTCAACAATATGTCTGCAATACCGTGTCATCTTTATGCAACCACGCGTATTCATCGTATTTTAACCACCGGAGTAACCCAACAGTGTTAACGGTAACAATTTCTGTAGATTATTTATAAAACTCAATCTTTGTCGTTTTCTTTCATCCAACCGCTTTTTTTCCGTTATAGGGCCCACTAATGATTGCTTGGCCGTAAATGCGGAGATTCAAACAAAAAGAATATTCCACGACCAAACGAATATTCCCCAAATAATAATGAATATTTTATAACCACATGCTTATTTTGTAAACTTTGCACATTTCACCCATAACCAAAGAATTATATCAAATTAACCCTTATTAATTTAGAATAATGAATAAAGAAAAATTCAATTTTATTTATAATAAGTTGGGGTCTTACATAGTGCCTCCTCTTTCGGAACACTTGGCTGCTCCAATATTTCCAGATAAACCGAGCCGCTAAAGGAACTTGCTTCAGTCGTTGCCAGTCGAGCCAAGGCATCTGCTACTGTGTTTTCAGATCGATCTACTCCCTGACGGTGGCCACCGAAATTGAAGTATGTCGATTTTATTTTTGTTTATTAAATACTTCATCATTCTTGCCCGAAGCTTCAGTCTCCCCGATATCTCGTTTGATGACCAAGCTGTGAATCACTATAGATGACCGATTTTGTACTTTAAGCTTTGGGCCAACTTCAACCCATTTAGAATGGCGTCAGATTTCGCTTCGTTGTTGGTCGCTTTGAACTGAAACCGAATTGCTTGTTGGACTTTGAACCCTTCGGGGCTTGTCAGTATGACCTCGGCGCCGCTGATGTCCGACGTTAACGAGCCATCGAAATATAGTATCCATGAAACCCTTATGTGTTGCGTTTCGGTCACCGATCCCACATCCGATTTTGTGAACGAACATTCCACGACGAAGTCTGCTAATGCTTGCCCTTTGATTGCTGTTCGGGGTTGATACTCCATGCTGCTATGTCGGTTCCATTGCCCGTACGCCGCTAATCTTCCGAAACCTCACAGTCGATGTAGAATCTTCTTCAATCCGCCGATCCGTGTATACCACCACCACACCCGACCACGGAAATAATGAAGTTTTTCGCATTGCTATGATCAAAGCATAGGCGAATTTTTCCAGGTTCGGGTATCGAATTTCTGCGTCTCGAAGCACATGGCTGACGTAGTATACTGGGAACTGATTTCCCCCTTTGTCTCGAACCAATGTTGCCTTATCGCCATCAAACTTTTTTGCCAAATCTGAGATATAAGCGGTTCGAAGGATCGGTTTCATCAATGATGGTCTTTGAAGACAAATATCGTTTGATCCCTTGGAACGCGTCTTCGCATTCCGAAGTCCACTGAAAGCTTTTCTCATTCTTGGCCCCTTTTGAGATGTCGAAGAATGGAAGGCATCTCTCAGCCGATTTGGAGACGAACCTTCGAAGGGCCGCGATCCGGCCTGTCAGTCTCTGCACATCTTTGTAAGACTTCGGAGATCTCATATCCAGGACGACCATGATTTTCTCTGGGTTTGCTTCTATTCCCCTTTTGCTAACCAAATACCCGAGGAATTTTCCCGATCCCAATCCGAACGTACATTTAGTCGGGTTCAACCTCAGCTTGTGTCTTTTGACTGTCTCGAAACAGTTCTCTAGGTCTTCGAGATGGTCACGGACTGACATATTTTTCACGATCATGTCGTCTACGTAGACCTCCATACTTCTCCCTAATTGTTTTGTGAACACAAAATTCATCATCCACTGATAAGTCGCCCCGGCATTCAATAGCCCAAAGGTCATTTTCCTGTACGCGTATATTGCCCGATGTGTGATGAAACTGGTCTTCGGGATATCTTCCTTACTCATTGAAATCTAGTGGTATCCTGAGAATGCATCCATGAAACTCAACATACCGTATCTCGAAGTGGCGTCGATCAATTGATCTATGTTGGGCAAAGGGTAGAAATCCTTCGGGCATGCCCTGTTCAAATTCGTGTAGTCGATGCACAATCTCCACTTCCCGTTCTGCTTCTGGACCAATACCACGTTGGCCAACCACTCCGGGTAGTCAATCTCGAAGATGAATTCGGCCTCCAGAAGTTTGGCGATATCTTTATCGATTATTTTTTGCCTTTCTGGGGTGAAAATTCTTCGCTTTTGTATAACTGGTTTCTTGTTTGGATCTACGTGTAGTCTGTGTAGGGCTATCGATTCACTTACCCCGGGCATATCACTCGGCTCCCATGCGAAGATGTCGGCGTAGACTTAGAGTAATTCTATCAATCCTGTCCTGAAAGGTTCTGCTAACCCTGATCCGATCTTGATCAATTTTTTTTTCTTCCCTGGCACCAGCTCTATATCCTCAGTTTCCTCGGCAGGAAGAACGAGCAGTTCTATACTACCCTCAGTGAATGGCTCGATCTCAATGGTCATTGTCTATTTTTACTTACTGACCCCGACCCCTGAAGAAATCAAGCTGTTCCGATAGCACCTTCAGGCTATATCTAAATCTCCTTTTACCTCCCCGATCCCGTTCGGTATTGGAAACTTGATTTTGAAGTGGGGTATGGACGTTACTGCTTGCAGGGCTGCCAAGGTTGGTCTTCCGAGGATCGCATTGTATGCCGAATCTACTTGTACGACGAAAAATCTGACCATTATTTCGACCTGATTGGGTGTGGTGCCGAACTTGACTGGTAGTTCAATGGTACCTGACACATACACCGGATCTCCACTAAAACCGTACAAGGGTCCTTCCCCTCCTAGATCCATCTTCTTTCCTTGTAGGTCCAGCCTCTGGTAGGCATGAGTATATAGGATGTCGACTGAGGACCCGTTGTCTATCATCATCCGTTTCATATCAACTATCACGACCTGAGCCATTATCACTAGTGCACCGTCATGTGGCTCGATGAGATCTGTCGGGTAATCCTCGTCCGAGAATGAGATAGACGTTCCAGGATATGCCCGATCTTTTCTGGTAGTCGACCCCGTAACAGATAGCACTGCTCCCAAATGCCAACTTCTTTTCCTTCCCGATACCCGTCCGACGGAACCCCCCGAAATGACATCAACTACGCCTCGGGCGGGAGGGTTTTGCGGAGGCTGGGTATCCTGATCGTGATCATTTCTTTCTTCTCTGGGCGCCACTGCGTTACCCCAACCGGCTACATACTGTATCAACTGTCCATTCTGAACATTTTTCTTTATTAAGTCCATTAGGTGGGTGCATGTTTCGTTCGAGTGCCCGATACTCTGATGGTATTCGCAATACTTGTCCCGACCCCTCCTTCCGGGTTTGGTTCGTTTTGGGCAGGGCTCGTAGAAGGGTTGATTCTTCATCTCCTCCAAAATCTTCGATCGTCCTGTAGTAAGGGGGGTGTAGACCTTGCTGACGTTATGATTGGGTAGCGGAGGTCGGTTACTTCCTGATCCTCCCCCGTTGTAGCTTTTCTTTTCCGGTCGGTCCGATCTCCACTGTCTATTGTCCGAACGTTGATAACTTGGTTTGTCTTGATCCTTTGATTTCTCTTAAGATTGAGAGTGCGGTTTAAAATTACCCAAAGCTTCTTTTATCGTGATAAACCCTTCTGCCCGATGGAAGGCCTCGATCAGATCCGCCAGAGGGTTGATCACCAGATCCTTTACCAGCTTTTTCGACCTCCCAATGTCCAGTCCCGTGGTGAAGAATCCCATGGCTTGTGGAGAGTTTAGCTCTGCTACCGACCCCACCGCCTCCCGAAACCTCTTTACATATTGGCCCAACATCTAACTTCTGTCGGACCTGCATGAGGGACGCCGTGATCTTTCCTCGTCTTCGGTTGCTTCCGAACCAAGCATGGAACTTTTCTCGAAGATCGTTCCACAACCCGATTGATCCTGCTGCCAAAGTCCCCATCCATTCCCGGGCGCTCTTTTTCAGCGTTGTAGCAAACATGTGACATTTGGCTGCATCCGAATGTCCATAGTACGACATTAGCCAGTCGTATCCATCCGAGTGGTCATAAAGATCTCCCAGTCCATCATATGTCTCCATCGGAGGCATATTCTTTTTTGGATCGGCTGTCACTTGATTGATTTCAAGCGAAAAGGGGAATCCTAGACAGGCCGAAGGTGTCCCCATCGAGTTCTTTGTCCCCAACAACTTCTCCAGTTCTGCCACTCTTCGGGTAAGGGGGTCGGATCCTTCCTTCCCGGGGGACGATCGGGGTCTATCCCTCCCGTAGTCCGGAGACGCATCCCTCTTCGTCTGGCTAGATCTGCCTGGATGTTTTGATCTGCGTTCATTGAGCGGCTTCTTCTTACGCCCTGCTTAGTCCAGGAGGCGACTCTCGTGGCTCGCTTCTGTTCTCTCGCTTGCCTCTCCCCGTCGAGGTGATTGGGATCGGCTCCGATTCTTACGCCTTTTAGAACATGCTTCTTGGTCTCCGGCCATGTTGGCTATCTGTTTCTCGAGTTCTTCCTGTTGCAGTAGGAGTGCCAACATGGAATCTTTGTTACATTCCATTTTCTTCTTGGGAGAAACTCTTGCTTTGGTCTCATTTACCCTCCCTCTTTCGTGCCTCACGAGGGCTCGATGGTGACTCTCGTCGACTTGACTCGCTTGATGAGGCATGTGTTGACTCTAGTGGAAGAGCTTTTCGTAGAAGATCGAGCCAGTATCTCTTCAACCTCCGAATTTTAGACCCCGGTCGATCCTTCAAACCCACTTTTGTGTGAGTGCGGTGTGGCTCTTTGGTCTTCGCTTTTCCCAGACGGAGACGTTGTTTCCTTTACTCGTCATAGCCTGTCGCTGGAAAAATGTTTGTGATTGCCAGAAAAGAATTAAAGCCCTCCTTCTAACGCTTGATGTTAATGCTAAGTTTAGATCCCACGCGTCAATCACGAATTCACGCTATTTGAAACTCGCGACAATAACAGATCACACAGAAGCTTGACGGCCGTGCCGCCGGGGGATAACTCCGGTGTGAGAATAAGTACAGGCCGTTCACAAGGTTTAACAATGGAGGCTTAAATGTTTATTGCTCAAAGATGTGTTACCTGTTAATTGTAACATTGGCACGGTATTTATAGTACTCTCTCACGCTTTAGCCTCCTTTCTCCGAGTTGGAATAGGACTCTAAATATGGTAGTTACCCATATTTGGGTCCAACACAATCTCCTTAAAAGGTCTGAAGTGGAATCCCTTTCCAACACTACCTTTGGAGTTGCCTTGTTGGCATATGATTAGGGTTAGGACCCTTAACCACGTAGACCCTTATTACGTGACTCTGCGTGTGGTAGTCCCAAACCGTAAACAGCCCAACCCATCAAGCATCATAAACCGGTGCGGGCCTCGATCCCGAGGATGCGAAGACCAGAGCCAAACCTCCATGATCACCATCGGATCCGACTATTGGGCTCGGGTATCCGAACCCGAACAATCTCGCCGCCTCACATATGTCTTGGCCATATCACCAACTCCCTCGATTCCGGCCAGGGCATATACAGTAACATAAGGGTCGGTAAAACACTCCCGAACAATATATATATATATATATATATATATATATATATATATATATATATATATATATATATATATATATATCTGAGTAGATTAAAAGCGGACCACCAATAAAGCGGACAAAAAAGCGGACCAAGGCAAAAAACACATGTCGTAGGGTATGGGTCGGAAAAAAAACACGGGTTGACCACGACTCAGCGTGTTTTTTTTGTCATTCTTCTTTTCATTTTCTTTTATTTCGCTTCAAACTTGTGTGTGTGTATATATATATATCATTTCACAACATTTATAAATTATGGTTAATTATATAAGATGGCTTATACTTTACGGTACATAAATGTATTTAACCCAAACAGTGCTAATACAGTTTACTCCTTCACCAAGATTGGCTTTTAAATCTGCTCTCCTCCCTTCTGCACTAAATTCCCCAAGGTTCAATCATTCACTTCCACACGTCTTCCTGCTTATCAGGTATTCTGATATTCTCTATATGTATAGTATGATTGTATACGTGTTCGTAGTTGCATATGTTTTGTGTAGCTTGGTATTGATTTTATGTTTTTTTTTTGTTTTTTTCCCCTTCCATTTCCTTTCTATTATTGTGTAAAGAATAAGTTAGATCTTGAAATTTGTGGTGCAACTATTGTTTAGCTCCATTTGTTTGATTGTTTGGTTACTTAATTCATGCTTGGATTTATTTGTTAGTTTCTATTTAGGCTTTAAGGTATATTGATTGACCAAACTGATGTAGTAATTAACAGCACTGTTGCTGGTTAGGTTATAGGGGTATATTTTTGTGTTAATGTCGTCAAAAAGGATATTGAAGGAGCTCAAGGATTTGCAGAAGGATCCTCCTACATCATGCAGCGCTGGTATATCTCCATATGCTCTTCATTTTAATTATATGTAATACTCACTACTTATTGTGGTTGAACTTTTGTATCTATTTTTGATGTGAAATGATATTTGGTATTTAAGCCTAAACAAAATTGAAGGTGGAAAAAGGCAGTCATTGTTATATCCCCTCTGTCCATTTTTTTTTATAAAAAAGGAGTTCGAATTTCAGTGGAAATTACTAAGATGGTAGGACTCATTTTTCCAATTTTCCAATTTTTCGGACCAGGAGAGTACTTTGATATAGACAGAAAGTATTTAATTCCGGGTCCTGGTCTCTTTTCTGTATGATATATTTAGCAAGTTGCATACATAACACAAAATGTCTCTCTTAATTTATCTTTTCTTGTGCTTTTACTGATTGGATTTTGAATGCTTAACATGCTTCGGCTTCTTCTTCTGATTATTGCAACTAACACAATATATTTCTTTTGCCTTTCACTCTTCTGAACTTGTTTAATGCTTTAAGACTCCATGTCTTGTACTGCATTCCCTGGACTTGGGATACAATTTCTACTATTTAATAGGCTTTGCTGGATGCTTTCATTCTCTCTTTTCTTGGAGGGAAGACGAGAGGGAGAGGAATTATCTTGTAGGGATTACTACATGTGATTAAATTATTCTTTTAAATATGCATGAAAAACTATTTTAAACTTTTGGATGGCCATTGTGCATTTGATTGTTTACACTTTACATTCTACTTTTTATTTGGTCTCATCTAGATTTCTAGTAACACTTCGGGTGACTTTCTGTACTGATTTACATCTGCACTATTTATGTATTCTAGGTCCTGTAGCTGAAGATATGTTCCATTGGCAAGCAACTATTATGGGACCTACTGACAGCCCATATTCAGGAGGCGTGTTTCTAGTTTCCATTCATTTTCCTCCCGATTATCCTTTTAAGCCCCCAAAGGTACTTTTTGTTCTGGTGGTTTACCATCTGATAACTGAAAATAATTGATTTATGGCAGGATAGGTATGAAGTATAACTGTATAAGGGGACTAGCGTATTGATTAAGCTGCTTTTATTCTGTTTACGTGGTATTGACGGTAAACCTGGCAGAAAAGGAGAAGGAATCCTCTCTCACAATTAGATAAAATAGAGAAAATTTCATTATGCAATAAACAATTGGAATTACATCTCTTTAGTAGGTCTGCTGTTTGAAGCTGTAAGTTCTTAGTTTACTGCTCTACATTGACCTGAAAAGATCAAGTTTCCTGTTTCTGTAAGCCCACGGCCACATGGGTACATATATTACCTTTAGTATCAATGGCAAAGGTAAGTTAGTCAATAGGATGGTATGATGAACATGAAGAAAAAATCAATAGTGAATGTATGGGTTATGATACTGAATAGATTAACATAATTGGGGAATGATTAGTTTTTGCAGCAAGTCGATATCGTCAAGCATTTGAGCATTGCCAAGTGAGGGGTGACCTTGATAGGGAAAGCGATGTTTGATTTTGATAGCAGTTGCTTATAAGGCTTTATATAAGTTGTATTATCTAAAATTTGTTTTAAGTCTTGGACATATTTCTTGTGTGGATTAGAAGAATAGGGAGAAAGTATGGCCACACGTGCTCTCCCTGACATACACATGCACACTGGTCGCTTTCATTTCTTTTATGTATGATTGTATAGTATGAATATGATCTTAAGTTGTAAGAGTACACATGTTTCATGCATTAGTTTGCAAGCATATCTATTCATAGATGTTACTGTTTTATGAATGTTGATGGATATATCTCTGAAGTTTTCTAACCTGAGAAGCTTCTGTGGTTAATATTTCAGGTTGCATTTAGAACTAAGGTCTTCCACCCAAACATCAATAGCAATGGAAGTATTTGTTTAGATATCCTCAAAGAACATTGGAGCCCAGCATTAACAATATCTAAGGTTTGATCTAACTAGCTTTTCTTACTTTTGGTCAGGGATCATGTGTATAGCAATTATGATAGTAGTTAGAAACTGTGAGCTATGCCACATGGTTGTTTCAATAAACTTCTGGACACGTGGGAATATTTTTCATTTAAAGTGGGTTTATTTTTACATGTATGGTTCTTGCTACTGAAGGATGTCCAAAGCTAATTAACCAATCATGTCCACTAAGTAATTGGTTCCACAATACTATGGCCTTTTATTCCCATGAGACTCCTTGTCTACATATTCTTTCAGTTCTTCAGTTTAGTCTCCTTGGTCCAGGCCCTTCAGGGGACTGGTATTTGAATCTTATCCCACTATTTTGGGAACCCAATGACTCAATTGTACGAACCTCAGATGTTGTATATCTCACGCGCAGCACCTAAAAGCAATTTCAGGAGGGGGAAACGCCCTTCATATAGCACATCACAATCAATTTTGTTTACCTTCTGTTGAGATCATTGTTTTATGTTTTCCTAGTAAATAGATTAAATATATGTGTTTGGGCTGTAGTGTTTTAATATTTTATTATATGTCCCTGTAATTGTTGGATTGTTTGATTTGATTACTCTTTAGTTTTGTATCAATCTCCTAGGATTTGAAAAAAATTCCCATAGATAGCATTGGCAGAGTTTTTTCCATGTTCAACCAGGGATTCTATTCATGGTGAGTATTGTACTTGATATTATAATTCTTCTCCCGTTTTATCCTGGAAACAACAAATTCCTATTACGGTACTACGGATCATCCTGTAACAATTCCCAAGCAAATGATCATTGCTGGTCTTGAAAGCTTGAATTTTTTTCTTATTTTTAAACTTAGTTTGAGCAGTTTATAAACTTTTTCAAGTTGAAGCTCCATAGTTTATAAGCTTTTATAAACTTCAAAGCTTGGGTAACTTTCATTCTACACTGCTCGCTATTGATGTCAGAAAGGTTTTCTGGAATGATGACCTATAGTACCTACTGTCCTTATTAACATGCACAATTGATTGGTTCTTATGGTAGCTTACCCTAGGGGGGGTGTAAAGTGGGAGTAGTCTTCCCCTGCCTGGCCTCCTATGTTGCACACAAGGTCTCAACTTCCTAATGCAGATTTTCTTATCTATAAGTTGCAATCACATATATCTAAATGTAGACAAGGTTTTATGATGGTTGTTGAATACTGGGGAAGGGGGAGGGGGATGGGTGTAAAGTGTGAGTAGTCTTCTCCTGCCTGGCCGCCTCCTGTGTTGCGCACAAGGTCTCAAATTCCTAATGCAGATTTTCTTATCTATAAGTTGCAATCATATATACCTAAATGTAGACAAGGTTTCATGATGGTTCATGTCTACAAAGAGTTGTAATATAAAACATTTCTCAATGTTAAATGTGAAAAAAGAGAGAGAAAGAGAGAATATGAAGTTGTATAGGTGCTGAATTGTTTAAATTTATGTTTATGAAGGATTGCAGAGAAGTGAAATGTGCAGGAGCAATTTGGTAAAATATTATAGTCTAAAACTGGCAATCGCAGCTGTATCGGCATACACTATATTACTAGATAATAGGGGCACAAGTTTCAACTTATTAGTGGGACCGAGAGAAGTCACACCAGATGTGTGGTGAGGAATTTTCATGCTGCAACTTTCAACTTATTCATTATCTAGTCTTTTTACCTGTTACGGTTTTCATGGAAGAGGGGAAAATTGAAGCTCCGACTCTATGGTCCTTATCCTCCACCATGATAAATGTTGGAGAATGGCAACATAGTTTAAAATTTTTAATATCACTTGTCATCGTGTAGTCTTTTTTTACCTATTTATGATTTTCATGGATTAGGGAAGAAACGAAGCTCTGATTCCATGGGTCCTTTAATCCACCATCCCACTCCCAAACATGATAAAAGTTGGAGAATAACAACAGTTAAAAGGATCGCTTACCAAAAGAAAAAATTTAACTAAATTGTTAGTTGTAAACATCATGGGACATCCATATTCTATTTGTGTGAATTGCTTCTTAGTTGATTTCATCGTAGAGTTTGTTGCATTAATTGTTAGATCAGTGTTCAAATCTTGGCATTTAAAGAACTCTTGGACGGCTGTATAGTTACTTTTCCTTATCAATGAATATGTATAGCTTCAAATTTCTGAAACTCAGTGGAGTTTAGGCAGCTAGTATGAACTAGATATTTTATTGTGTCAGGTTTTGCTGTCTATTTGTTCCCTATTGACGGACCCAAACCCTGATGATCCACTTGTCCTAGAAATCGCTCACATGTATAAGATTGACAGAGCCAAATATGAAGCCACTTCTCGTAGCTGGACGCAGAAGTATGCCATGGGATAATCATGAATTATTCCTGGCATGTTTGTGTTTGAGTTTCAACCTTGATGGGTGAAAGAATAAATGTTGGTAAGAAACTTTGTTTACATGTATTTGTGGAGTTTGTCTTTTACAATTTTCTTGAGTAAGTTAATTTGTGAATTTTATTTTAGGACAATAGGAGGGAAGAACTGTAATGTAACATAACTTGTGTTTGAGTGAGCACTGCCGGTTTGATTTGATTCTTTCTATGCTTTCAATATCCAGGTTTAATTTGATTCTTTTCACGATTACAATATCACTTTGTTTAGGATTGAATGGCTGAATCGGTCAGCCATTTAGTGCGCTTGTTTTTCATTCAGATTCATATCGAGTATTAAACACCCCCTAACACGCTAGGTGTGTGCTCTGAATGGAACTGTTAAATGTATAATCGGGATGTTAATGTATTTTTTATTGTTGTCTGATTATTGCGCCAGTGATTTCACTATTTTTCTTTAGATGTGATTTTCATAGTTTTTTGGTTTGAAGAGGATTTATTCATGTAATGCTCTACCATTGTTCAATATTATCCTGCCATTTTTTGTTGGGGTTTGTTTAATACACTTAAATGGGTCTGAATGGTCCCATATCTGATTTGGTCAGCCATTGAGACCATTTCTTTGGATAAGTAAGGGTTGCAAGAGTCCGACTGAAAAACAAATTTATTTATTTTTTTTGCTAGGTTTAGAAGAAATT
Organism: Panax ginseng; assembly: GCA_020205605.1. Lineage (NCBI taxonomy): Eukaryota > Viridiplantae > Streptophyta > Magnoliopsida > Apiales > Araliaceae > Panax > Panax ginseng. The sequence continues at coordinate 184,230 of CM035136.1, read as the reverse complement.
TAACATTCCTGCTTTTGGCAGGGATGGATCCCAAGACCTCCCGGTGTTCAAGAAGTGGACTAGCTATTTTACCAAAGGAGACTTGGTGAAATAGGACAAATTTATTCGGCTTATTCAGTCTGATTTTTATAAAACTGAATAAAAAATTCTGAATACTCAAGTATATCTGAATGAGTTGAATTGAATAGAGGTTCTGTCTACTAAATAAAAAAGGTGTTTATCTATTTGAAACATCTGAATCATTGTATTTCCTATTTTGATAAAAAAAAATTCAGCAAAATTAATTTCTATTAGTCGTTAGTCTAGTCAACACTTCCGTTGAATTTTTTGGACGAAATTTTAAGCGATACCATTTTGTTACCTTTTTTGAGTATAGTAATACATTTGTAACAAAAAAAAATTTGGTAGCCACAATGAAAATTACAAAAACATCAAGTAACCCAAAATAATACTCATCACCAATTGACAAAATCTTAATGGATGAGAGATGAAAGAGAGGAACGAAATGATACTTTTATTCTGTTTGATTTTCATAAAATGGGCTGAGATTGCAACTTTTTGTAAGTTAAGGGTATCAATGGGCAAAAAAATTCATTCAGGGACCAAACGTTAAAAGCCTCTATAGTTTTGGAGTTGTCCGTGAAAATTATTTAAATATAAAAACCCAGATCAACCGTTCAAACCCCAGCTGGTGAGCCAATGAACAATTGAACTTACACCTCGGCCTAGTATAACATTATTAGCATCCGGTATGATTACTATTAACAGTGAAAGGTATTATTATTTTTTTTTTTTGTAATATAAAAAAATAGAGTTTGCCTCTAGTGGAGGTTTCTACTGCTTAATAGAGTTCTCTCTTCCCATATTTTTGTATCTAAAAAGTATTGCTTACATTATACTCCATCCCTTCCAAATTAATTGCTCAATTTTGACTTTTTAAAGTTAAATTGACCATTTTTAAAACTAATCTTTTTACTATTTTTGCTAAAATATAGATGAAGAGATTATAACCAAAAGAAAGTATATACAATTTATTACTAATCCTAATTTTTATAATTTTAGAAATATATTTATATATGCTTAATTATTAATTCTAAGAATAGTCAATTTGACTTTAAAAAGTCAAAACTGAGCAGTTAATTTGGAACGGAAAGAGTATTTCTGAAACCCTACAAGCCATCAAAGGATAATGATGTGGGGGTACTCCGACATATCTATAATGATATCCTCAATCATGCATGCCGGAAACAAGACATTGTGGATTAAGGAAGAAACTGGGAAGAGGGCAGAAAGACTAAAATGCTGTGGTAAAGAGGTCAAAATAGCATCTTTTCAACCCAGGTGACATGCATTTCAATATTGTAGTGGAAAATAGTTACATTAGACTTAACTTTATTAGATCCAGATCTTTCGTCCATCAAAAAATATTATAATCAAAGCCACAACCAAAACATGATGAACGGAAATATGGTCAGTCGAAATCTACTTCTCGAAACATAAACCTTCCAGATCCCAAGCTTGCACATAAGGCTAGTCTGCATTAAGTTCAAGAGAAACAATAACATCCAAATTAGAATAGAATTGTGTATGGGTCAAACGGATGTCTATAGTAGATGGTTAACATCTCATAAATTCTTCCCAAGTTGCAAGCCATAGAAACAACCAACAAAATTTCCAATGTAAGAGACTTGATTAAACGGTATAAACTTTCAATTAGCTTAAGATAAAATCCAAAAATAAAGCAGATGGCATGAATGAGATAAAACAGTGATTTGTTATATTTATTTATGGTATGAGAAAATATGAGCTTTTCACTAAGAAAGGGACTTTAAGCTCGAGAAGCTGACAACATCTAGGCTTGATTGCTAAAGGTCTGGGAAAAAAAATCATTTATTTCCTTCAGCTAGAGTTAAGGAAATAATAACTGGTTTAAATAATCACATAAAATACAAGTTGCTAGTTGAGTCCAATAACTTTGCTAACCTTTTTTTATTATTCTGCTAAGGTAATTAGTTATGTGACAAGTGCGGAATGAGTAGAAGCAAACTAATAAGGGCATATTAAGAGAAAATTATATTATGCTGCAAAGAAAAGTTCAACACTATAGATTTTTTAGACCAAACACAAGTAAAATTCATTGAGTTTATATTAGAATCAATTTTAGGAGACAAGATGGATGACCAATCTGAAAAATACCATTAATGATTATCTAAAAAATAACTTCATGGAATAGCACTCAGAAATAAATAATGATAAATTTGGATATATGCGTCCCTGAACAGTTTGAGGCAGCAAATAATAACTCACAAATGAATGCAGTCTCAACTACGAAATTAGAGGCTAGCTGATGATTTTTTTTTTTGCGAGAGCAATAAATCCATAAGGTTGAAGTTTAAAGTAGAACAACCAAAAGGAACATAAGATAAAAGATCAAAAAACAAAAAAAAACAAAAATCTATTAATGTATTTGTTAGGGTACATCGACTTGAGTAGCCAATTCTGGATAGATTAACAAGCTAAATAAGGTAATTTTCTAATTTGAGATGCAGTTTTCCAATCACTAAGAAACATAACTCTCTCTCCATTGTTGTGCATAAAAGCCTCTAAAATATATTTCATCATAATAGTAGACTTAATTACCACAAATTGTATGAAATGTTGAAACACTACAATGATCCTTTACACCAATACAGGGTGGAAACGGAAAAGAGCACTATGATAACACCAGCTGACAAGCAGCTGATGATATCATTGAGGCTTGCCATCTTGCAGATAGAGTGTTGAATCATTATGAATTATGATGCAAGCTCAGCGTAGTTATTAAGATAGAAAACATTCATCTATATTTCTAAATTTGGACCTGTTGTGATTTTGTTCATCTCAGCCTGAAGCAAACAGTCTCATTAACAACTTAAAATGCTAAAAGTAATATACCTGGGCAACTATGGAATTGCCTCTGTAAATGGTGCATGCTCTGTAAAAGGCGCAACCTTTTATCTTAAAATCAGGCTTTGATACTTCAAAATCTTCATTAACAAGAAATATCTCAAACTCAGTTTTATTGAAGGTATTCAGTGTTCTCTCCGCTCTGAATTGATATTCAGAGCGGAGAAACATAACATAAATTATTTGCATAGACAAGAAAACCACAAACAATTTGACGTAGCGAATAATGGCTTGTTTAAACGTACTAACACAAACATAGATAAATCCCTTGTAGATACACGAAAGATAGTAAATTCTCAAATAGAACAATATAATGATTGTCAAAGATTGGTTGTATCAAAAATACTAAGATAACATATATATAGTCCCAAGCAACTTCCTACAACTACTTGGAGAAGGAAAAGAACAAAAGTCCTAAAAGAAGGGGTGGGATTTAAAACATACGAAACGTAATATTATGAAAATAATGAGACGGTGACTATACCATTATTAAATACATAATCTTACAACAATTCCCGAGTACTAGTATATCTCTCAAGAAAACCCAAAAGCTTCGATATAAGAAAGACGCGATAGCTGAGCCAGTAATAGCAGCTAGTGTTCCACGATGGGGAGTCTGTACATGAATTAGTCACCGGAGAAAACACTTCTTTTAACCCCTTTCTAAGTAAGCTATGGAATTTTATGGTAATGAATCTTGCATATTTTTTAGAAAAGCAGCTATGGAGGTGTCTCCATAATGTATTCTTCTTCTTCAATTCTTTTGCTCATCTTTTTCTTTTTGGTACATTCAAATGATTCAATGCTGACTCGAGTCTAAGTTGGTGTCTGGGTCATGCTACTCGAACAAGTCATGAACTAGTTGAGGACATGGTGCTAGGCGCTCTAGGCACGGTGAAGGGGCCTTCAATGCCTAAGCAGGTGCCTAGAGTGCTTTTTAGAACACTGTTCCGTCCTATCCCCTCCTTTCCTTTCCTTTCCTACATAGTAGCTGAGCCTGACAAAACAGGTTTTCCCTCCTATGCCTTCCATTCCTTTCCAACCTAGTCCCTTGATCCGAATGATAACTCTAACATGGTAAGATTTGGGAGGAAAGTGAAATAAGTTCAAAGAAAGTTTCTTTAATATTATCCTTAGAGAAACAAACTTCAAATTTTAATTTTGCGCGTGTATCCTAAAAATTAAGGACATACACAAATTTGTAATAACTTGGTGCTCGTTTGCCAAAGCAGTGTGGTGCAGCGAGATGAAACATTTCTAAATTTAGAGTTTTCGATAAAAGTTCTTTTGTCAGAAAGTTAAAATGTTAGGTTACACAATTTATAGAAGTGTCTTTTAAAAAGGGGATAATCCTTCCATTGGTCTCCAAATTATAAAGGATTTTCATGTTTAGTCCCCTAACAAATATTTCCTTCTCCTTGGTCTCCTAGTAGCTCATAAAAAGTTGCAATCTTAGTCAAAATTGTCAAAATCAAGCGGAGAAGAAATTAGAAAAGTAAAATTAAAGGCACGTGTGGCATGCGCACACATAATTTCAGGGATATAATTGTCCCCAAGCACTTCAGGCTTGTTTGAGCTCAAGGGCATATTAGTCTTTCCATAATAAAAAGGAAAAAAAGGAAAAAAGAAAAGACGTGTCCCTTCTCTCTCTTATTTCTTCTTGAATCACTGTTTTCTTTCGAAGCCAAACCCCATCTCTTGCTACAGAGTGCAGCAATATGTAATCCTCGCCTCCACCCTCAGATCCTTAGCTTCTCTCTTCCCAACCTCTCTGTCTAATTTCAGACCCATTCCATGTATAACTACTTTAGCAAACCAAAACCACCCATTAAACCATTGTTATCAAGTCGTTGACTAGTCGTCGCCTAGGCGACGACTAGGCGTCGAGTCGGCCAGAAAAATCAAGTCGGTAGGACGACTTGGTGGCAGAGCACATAGTCGACCGCTCAGGCGTCGACTTGGACGACTTGGACGCTCATCAGAAGACTAGGACGACTACCTAGAAAAGCGGGCGACTTTCCACTGCGGGTTTGACCCGACCCAATTCATAAACCTAACTCCCAAGTCTAATCGATCTATCCTCTCCTCGCGACCTTCAGAAATCAGAACTTCGACCGTTCGACGAGACGAGAGGGAGAAACGATCTGAGACGAGGGGGAGAATTGAGACGAGAGGGACTGAGATCGGATCGTGGCTGTCCGACGAGGAGCTCGAACTTTCCTTGGGCGCGACCGACTCCGGCGGCGACTGACTTTTTCCTTCGACGACTCCGGCGGTGGCGGCGACTTTTTCCTTAGGCGCGACTGACTCGAGCTGCTCGTTCTTCGACCTTTTCCTTCGACGACAGTTCGAGAGGGAGAAACGAGAGGGAGAACTTCTGCTGCTGCTATATATTTACAACACTGGAACCTATAAAGTACGACATTTTCCTTTTTCTTCTTTGCTCATGACTGCTGCTGCTATTTTTTGACTCATGTTGTGTTGACTCATGACTGCTGCTGTTTGGTTTTATGACTTTGTTTTCATTTCTATATTATGTTTGTTTTTGGCAATGTCACAATGAACATGTCTTTATCTTATAAAGGATGGTTGTCTAATTTTATGATATGATATCATGATTATATGCTTGTATATTACCTTTATCTTAACAAAACTTGTATAAAATTTGGTAAATCATTAGAAATATCAATATAAATATTCATTAGAAATATCAATATATAAATATTCATATAAATGTTAAATATATATAATTTTATTCGTATAAAATTTACATTGTTAACGATTTATCGACTTGTGGACGACTAGTCGGGCGCTTTGTCGCCTAAGCGCTTAAGCTCCCGGCTGTCGACTCGCCTCGACTTGTCGCCTTGATAACTATGCATTAAACTCCCTAGTACTCCCATCCATGACTAAGCTCAAACCTCATCTCTTTCATCTTCTTCCTAATTCCCAAACCCGCAAAATTCCATGCATGAGCCTATGACATTACTTTCTCTTTGCCGCCTTAAAAAAGGATAAAGTAAATAAGATAGACTCGTGCATTGAGTTTGGGGAGAAGGTATGTAATGGGAATGGGAATGGTGGGGGATTGGGGAGAACAAAAAAGAAAAGTGAATGGATGAGAGAGAATATAGGATCTTAATTTTGGATGATGGTGAGATTGCAGGATGGAGGTAGTATTTATCAATATTTGCTAGGTTACTCAAAAATATGATAGGATTTGCAATATGGAGGTACTGGGTAATTTGGTCCTTAAGAATGTTGCACTAGTTGGCAAATGGTTTTGGAGATTTCCTTTGGTAAATAAGGTTATTAGGAGCAAGTTCGGTATGCATTTGAATAGGTGGGATGCTAGGTTTGGGGTTATGGTACTCATGCAAGTCCTTAGCATAGTTGTCATGGTGTCGTCTAGGCATCTTGACCTTGGAGAAGGGCAAGACAACGCCTTGGACGCCGAAGCGCCAAGGCTCACACATTGGTAGCGGACCCAAGTTAAGTGATCAAGTCATTTTTTAGCATGACCTATCATAACTCATGGAGTTTTCCAATTACCCAAGTAACTCAACCCATGGCCTTAACCTAATCCATGACCCTACTCTTTCGAATGAGAGTAATGCTCGTGAGGGAGACGAAAATGACTTCGTAGTTGATGACTTTGCTTGAACTATGATTAGAAACAGAGTAGAGAGTGAAAACTTTTTCATAGTGTTAGTTATTATGTTTTGAGTTTTAGTGTATATAAATTTTATTGTGCAATATACTTTTCAAATAAAATAAATAATGTATAAATTGCACATTGTTAAAGACTTGTTGCCATAAGGATGCCATGGCGGGCGCCTTATCGCCTAGGCGTCCTAGCGGTCAACTACCGCCGTGTCCAGCCTTGGCCGTGACAACTATGGTCCTTGGAAATACATCTCCCCACGTTATACTACTTTTATTTGTCATTTGAGATACGGGGTTGGTAGTGGTCATCAGATTCGATTTTGGGAGGATTCTTGGTTGGGATTTAATCACATTTCTCTTACTTTTAATCAGTTGTATCGTATTTCTTCACTGCATGATGCCCCCATTTCTAATTTCATAAAGTGTGAAGGGAATTTATTTTCTTGAGATTTTCATTTCTTCAAGAATCACACTGATTTGGAGACTATTTGATGAGTAGCTTGAAAACCTATGAAATGAGTATTTTTAGCTTGATATATTGTGCGGTTTTTAGTATTGTTCGTGTTAATGTTTATGTTTTTGTGTTAATTTGCAGGAAAGTAGCACGGATAGGCTGAAGGGATGAAAAGAGAAGAGAATAAGAAAAAGTAATCATTCATCGGTGGTATGTATGAGGTACACTGCAGAAGCTTGGATATGGCGCGGTCGTGTCGAAATGAAAGGAGACACTACATACTAGAAGAAGCAGCCGCCGCTACCGCTTAGTGAAGGAACCAGGCACGGGGAGCACCAGTCTGACGGATTTAATGCTAATTTTGTTTACTTTAATGCAGAAGTTGATTTAATTAAAGACTTTGACTTACCTTATGTAATACATTTTGTTAAGACTATAAGTATTAGTTGTTTACTTAGTTTTGGATATCTTGGGAACTGATAATCATTGAGAACCACTGATGGAGATTTCATTGGAAAGCATTCAAGATGATTGAAGCTTGGAGATTGAAGATTCCTCGATAGAATTTTTCTTCCTCATTTTTATTATTTGTACTTGTGATGCTATTTAATTTTAATCTTCTAATTTCTATTATGATGAACTAATTTCTTAATTAGGGGTACAATGGAACCTTTTGCAAAGATTTAATTCAATTATCATTATTTCCACTTGATGATACTCTTGAATTGATTATTATATTATGTACTTAATTAAATAATTGTTTGACCAACATTTAATCTAATATCTTTGATTGAATTGAAAGATGAAATCTTATATTAGATCTGAATATAATAAAACATGAAATTGTTGATTCTTGTTAAGGATAATATAATAGTGTATGAGACGAAAGTACTTATATAACATGTGTAATTGTGATAGGAGTTTGTACTTAATGAATCTACTTTAAGTGTAAAATAGCAAAATAACTGAAATAGGTCTTTTTATTAATCATTAAAAGGTGTTAATAAATTACTATGCGATTCTAGTTATCAATTTATTGGATTAAATCAAGTGGGAATAAAGTAAGGGGATTATTGCAAAACAACCGGGGAAATTGTATTCCTATGTCTTAAATCATCTGGTAATCAATATTTGTCAGTTTAATTAGTTCTTGATTACTTTATTTTAATCAACTTTCACAAATCAATTGGAATGACTGTTTAAGTGGGTTAAAGTGGTAGAAGCTTAATAATTAGAATAATTGTTATTAATTGTTCTCTGTGGGTTCGACAACCTTTCTTATCACTTTATTACTTGATTGACCGTGTGCACTTGTGCGTAAGGCTGTAAACGAGCCAAACAGTTCGGGTTCGATTCGGGCTCGACTTGAAAAAAAAACGAGCGAGACTCGGATTCGTTAATAATATAATCCAAATCTGAGTATTAAAAATAGTTCGAATAAAAATATTTATAGAATCTGAGCAAGATTATACTCGACTCGTTTAAGATTCAAACTACTCGAATTCTTGATTGTGATTCGATACATACTCGATTGATATATATTTCGATTAGATGCTCGATACATTCTCTTATAATATATACAAGTTTAAATCAAATTAGAATAATTTATTATTATTATTTTTTTTTAATTTTTATTGTGATTTTATATTTGAAAAGAGTAATAGTAAATATATTTTCTCATTTCTAGGTAAAATAACAAATTCAATTTATAATTATATTTATTATATGGAAACTCGAATTCAAGCTTGAATTTGAAGTTCGCGAGTAGTTTGAATATAATTCTATCCAAGTCGGATCGAATTCGAATAATAAATATTCGAGTTGAGTCGAATCTGAGTAGAATTTTTCAAATACAATTCGAATTCTTTATCATTTCGAGTCGAATTCGAGCAATTCTCTATTCGCTTCGGTTCGACTCATTTACACCCTTACTTACGCGTATTTGTCATTATATAAATCAGACAAGTTTTTTGGCGCCGTTGCCGGGGAGCGATTTTAATTATTATTTTAATACTAGTTTAGTTTATTTAAACATATTTTTATTTTTTATTGTTTTACTTTTGTTCAGTGGTTTATGCAAACACAATCCAAGGGTCTGTATTTAGTTCCTTACAACAGTGAAATTGAACGTACATTCTGGAGGAGAGTAAATTCAAATCAAGTTACAATGGAAAATGAGGTTGTTATGGTTGCAGAAGAATAGAAACCGCTTCGGGATTATGCTATGGCAAAGGTAACGAAAATACAGTCAAGTATCTCGCGACCTGCAATTACAGCTACTAGTTTTGAGATCAAATCAGACACAATTCATATGATCCAAAACTCAATTTAGTTTGGGGGAGCACCGAATAATGACCCCAATGACCAACTTGTCATCTTCTTGGAGATTTGTGATACTTTTCGGTATAACGGGGTGTCCGAAGATGCAATCAGATGGAGACTATTTCTGTTCACACTGAAGGATAAAGCAAAGAGTTGGCTACATTCATTGCCACCGGGATCAATTACCAAATGAATGACTTGTCTCAAAAATTCCTTGTCAAGTTCTTCCCACCAGCAAAGACAGCCAAAATGCGGAATGACATCTTCTCCTTCAGTCAGTTTGATTCAGAGTCCTTGTATGAGGCTTGAGAGAGGTACAAGGATCTACTCCAAAAATGTCCACATCATGGGCTACAGCTTTTGCTTCAAGTGCAAACCTTCTACAACAGTCTAAACAGTCAATTAAGGACGAGAATCGATGCCGCTGCAGGTGGAGCTTTGATGGCAAAGAGGGTTATGAATTGTTAGAAAACATGGCGGCTAACAATTATCAGTGGCCTGCAAGCAGATTGATTCAACCGAAAGTGGCAGGGGTGTTTGAATTGGATGCAGTAACAGCACTATCAACACAGGTAACTCAAATTTCCGCGTTGACAAAGAAGATTGATGCTTTGGGTGTACAAAATGTTCAGAAAGTAGAAGTGGTATGCGAGTTATGTGCGGGAGCTCATCCATCGGATCAATGTACTATCAACACCGAATCCGTGTAGTTTGTGGGAAATTTCAGTAAGCAACAGTATGGGGTAAATTTAAACAATTATAATCTGGGGTGGAGAAATCATCCAAATTTCTCATGAAGCAACAATCAAGACCCACCCCAAGCTCAACCACAAACATCTAGACAAGCAGCACAGCACCACTAGGATTTTAGAATAGGCGGCAACAACCTCCACAACAGGAAAGGAAACCGAAACTTGAGGAGTTGTTGATAAAATACATCAAGGATAATGAGACGTGGAAGAACACACATGAGGTAACTTTGCGAAATATTGAGAATCAGATCGGGCAGTTGACTTCAGCTATGAATACTCGTCCGCAAGGTTCGTTGCCAAGCGACACATAAACGAACCCAAGGGATGGAAAAGAACACTGTAAGGTAATCACTTTGAGGAATGGGAAGGAATTAGAAGAGACGTCCAAAGATGAGACGACGAAATTACTTAATGAGGAGAGCAATGTGGAGCAGTAAATGCAAGAGGAAGTGGAATCGAGTAAAACAACGAAGAAGGGTAAATCAGATGAGAAAGTAGAGATAAAGAAACCCAACCCGTATGTGTGCCACCGGTCCCCTTCCCATAGAGACTCCGCAAGGCTAAGGAAGAGGTGTTCAAGAAGTTACACATCAACATTCCATTTGCAGAGGCGATAGAGCAGATGTCGAGTTACACAAAGTTCATGAAGGAGATTTTAACAAGAAAAAGGAAGTTGGAAGATTTTGAGACTGTTGCACTCACGGTGTAGTGCCATTTTGAAGAAAAAGTTACCGCCAAAGCTCAAGGATTCAGGTAGTTTCACCATACCTTGCACAATTGAGGATAAATTTTTCAGAAAAGCACTGTGCGACTTGGGGGCTAGTATCAATTTGATGCCGTTATCCATCTACTCTCAGTTGGGGCTACCGGAAGTAAAGCCTACCAATGTAACTCTTCAGCTAGCAGATTGGTCTCTAGCTTACCCACGGGGGATAGTGGAGGATATTTTGGTTAAAGTTGACAAATTCATCTTCCCAGCTGATTTCATAGTACTTAACTTTGAGGACAAGGAAATTCCACTTATACTTGGGCGTCCATTCTTAGCCACGGGGAGAACTGTGTTTGATGTGCAAAAAGGGGAACTCACGATGAGGGTTCAAGATTAAGAGGTGACCTTCAATTTGTTCAAGGCAATGCAGTTCCCGAAAGAGGCTGAGGATTGTTTTAGAATTGACTCGGTTGAATCAGCAGTGAAGGAATTTTCTGAGATTAATGTATATGGGGATCCGCTTGAAACAGCTTTGGTCAGTTCACATGCAGCAAATTTCCCATCCTCGTTGGAGTATTTGAACATATTGAACGCATCTCCTTCGTTTATGCCATATGGAAAGCAATTCGAGGCATTGGATAGAGTTGAGAAATCAAATTCACGGGCAAAGACATCCATTGAAGAACCTCCAGTATTAGAGTTGAAACAATTACCGAGTCACCTCAGGTATGCCTACTTAGGAGATTCTACTCTGCCAGTTATCATCTTAGCATCACTTATTGAATCACTAGAGGAGAAGCTATTGAGAGTGACTTTTGCGAGAGTTTAAAACTGCTATTGGGTGGACGATAGCCGATATCAAGGGAATAAGTCCCTCGTTTTGTATGCACAAGATCTTGTTGGAAGAAGATGCTAGACCAGTTGTAGAACAGTGCAGATTAAATCCGATAATGAAGGAGGTTGTCAAGAAGGAAATCATTAAATGGTTAGACGCCGAAATCATCTGCCCCATATCTGATAGCTCGTGGGTTAGTCCAGTGCAATGCGTACCGAAGAAAGGAGGGATGACAGTGGAAGCCAATGAAAACGAGCTGATTCCAACGAGAACTGTAACGGGATGGCAGGTGTGCATGGATTACAAAAGGTTGAATAAAGCAACTCGCAAAGATCATTTCCCATTGACGTTTATTAATCAAATGTTTGATAGGCTAGCAGGGCATCAATTCTATTGTTTGTTGGATGGAGATTCGGGCTACAACCAGATTGTCATAGCACCCGAAGATCAGGAAAAAACTACTTTCACTTGCCCATATAGAACGTTCGCATTTCGACGGATGTCTTTCGGGTTATGCAATGCACCAACTACTTTCCAACGCTGCATGATGGCAAGCTTTTCTGATATGGTGGAGCACAACGTTGAGGAATTTATGGACGATTTCTCGTTATTTGGAGACAGTTTCGATCTTTGCTTGGCAAATTTGACATTAGTGCTTCAGCGGTGTGTGGAAACTAACTTGATCCTTAACTGGGGAAAATGTCACTTTATGGTCAAAGAAGGGATCATATTAGACCACCGGGTTTCAGTGGAGAGTTTGGAGGTTGACCGAACGAAAATTGAGACAATCGAGCATCTACCTCCTCCAACATCGGTAAAAGGGATCTGCAGTTTTCTGGGACATGCAGGGTTTTATTGACGTTTCATTAAAGATTTCTCGAAGATCACTAAGCTTTTGTGTGCCTTACTAGAAAAAGATATTTCGTACAAATTTGACTCTGAGTGACTTGATTGGTACAAAGGTGGTTGTATTCACAGATCACTCAGCTATTAAATATCTTATCTCAAAGAAGGACGCAAAACCACGGCTCATTCGTTAGGTAAAACCACGGCTCATTCGTTGGGTCCTTCTAAGAATTTGATCTAGACATTCGGGATAGGAAGGGAACGGAAAATCAAGTTGCCGATCACTTGTCAAGGTTGGAAAATGAGCAACACCATGTGACAGATAAAACCACAATCAATGAATTTTTTCCGGATGAAAACTATTTTATGTGGCAACAGAAACCCCTTGGTACGCGGATTATGTGAACTATATCGTTAGCGTGATTGTGCCATATGAGGTAAAACAGTATATGTGGGATGATCCTTTCCTCTTCAAACAGTGTGCCAGTCAGATGATACGGAAATGTGTGGCTAGGGCTGAAATTGAAGGAATTCTACAACATTGCCACTCTTCGTTATATGATGGACATTACAGTGTGGATCGGACAACGACACGCTTTTTAAGGACTTTCATGAATTCGTCAAAAGATGCGACAGGTGCCAACAAGTGGGGAACATAACGAGTCGCCATGAGATGCCATTCAATACGTTGGAAGTGAAATTATTCGATGTATGGGGCATTGACTTCATGGGACCATTCCCATCATCCTTCAACAACAAATACATCTTAGTTGTGGACTACGTCTCCAAATGGGTGGAGGCAGCGGCGTTACCTACTAATGATGCCAAGGTAGTTCTGAACTTCCTTCGAAAGAGCATTTTTAAAAGATTTGGGACACCGAGAGCCATCTTCAGTAGTGAAGGGATGCATTTTTGTAACAAGTCTTTCGCGGCTCTCTTGGAAAAATATGGAGTTGGACACAAGGTTGTCACGGCCTATCACACGCAAACAAATGGGCAAGCGGAAGTGTCAAAAAAGGAAGTGAAACAGATTTTGGAAAAAATTGTTAATCCAACACAGAAAGATTGGGCGAGCAAACTCGATGAAGCATTGTGGGCATATCGCACGGCTTACAAAACTCCAATCAGCATGTCCCCATACCGACTGGTGTTCGGTAAAGCTTGTCACTTACCTGTTGAACTAGAACACAAGGCGTACTGGGCAATAAAAAAGCTAATTCTTGATCTCGAAGCAGCCGGTGCAAAGCGACTCTTACAACTAAATGAACTAGACGAATTTCGTGTGCAAGCTTATGAGAATGCCAAACTTTACAAAGAAAAGACCAAGAGATGGCACGATAAGCGAATTGTCCAACGATCCTTTGAGCTAGGTCAATCAGTGCTACTCTTCCATTCTCAGCTCAAACTCTTCCCGGACAAGTTGAAATCAAGGTGGTCTGGTCCATTCTCAGTTACTAAAGTCTTCCTATATGGAGCTAATAGAGGTTCAGGATCCAAGCAGTAAACAATCATTCAAAGTCAATGGACACTGGCTAAAGCACTATCTAGGAGGAGAAGTAGACCGGCAACACACCTCGATCACCCTCGAGGAACAAAATTGAGAAACAAGAAAGTCGGGCAGACGACGCTAAACCAAGCGCTCATTGGGAGGCAACCCAATTTCTAGTTTCTTCATTCATTCAATTTTTATTATTTTTTATTTTATTTCATTTAGTTACATTTGAGACTTTTCTTTTATAGGATAATAAGGGTTTATTTAATGAATTTGTAGGTGTAATATTCAGTTAAACAAAGGAAGCAATTGAAGAATCAGGAGAGCATTCAATAAATCAGACTGGCGCGAGCCACACTAGGGAACAGAGGTACATAGCGCGGAGCGCGCTACACCATCAGAAAGTTTAACTCAAGTTTCATCAGAACGACGCGGGGGGCGCTTACCAAGGCACGGGGTGCGCTAGTAGTCTAGACAACCTACATACCCCACGCGAGGAGCGCTAATAACAAAGGGAACCAGGCACGGGGCGCATTGAATGGCCAACACATACATAAAAAGAAGGGTTTCGGCCTTGTTTCCTACTCAAACCAAAAGCTCTCCTTTCCAACGTGGACTCAATCTCCTTTGCAATAAGCCCTAATCCTATTCCATCGCTACCCTACCCCCATTACAAACTCCAATCTCAAGGCAATCAATCTCTCTAATTTTCTTTCCCTCGCTCGGATAGGAAAACCTTATCATCCTTCCTGCTCATAACCCATTCCCAATCCACTCGTACACTCCATTTCCTTTAAAAATATCAAATACACTACCCCATACACCAATCCCACACCAGTCGAACCCTACTCCTCCATCCCTAATCCGACTCATCTACATCAAATAACCTATTTCCATCCCATTCGGACTCTACCGAATTCCACTCCACAATTGCAAATCTCTGTTATCAAGGGTAGGGACTACGAGCATCACAGTCCAAGTTCATCAAATGAGGTAACAAAATAAAAATCATGTGCATTCAAACACTTCATTCAGTGATCAATTTTGTCCATCTCATATTATATTCTGCGATATTCAGGATACCTTGGGCTAATGATTGTCCAAGGTTTTTGATACTGTGCATACTCGGGGAATTGACTGGTACAAAGGAAAGTAAGTTTGGGGGAGAACTAAAAACCGCCCACCAAGTGTTCGTTGAATTACGTAAACCAACTGCGGACCCTATTGTTGCACAACTAAGTAAGCTAGGACACCATGTCTTCAGCTAAAAGGCCAAGGGGCTTCAACCTCCAATACAAGGCAACAATTTGATGGTTCCAAATTTGTTAGTGAAGCGGCAGAAACTAGGTTTAAAACAGTACTGGACAAGAAAACACTGGTTTTGGAACGGGGGTTGAAGACCGATGCCAACTTGGAAATCGAAATGGCCCTCATGATTGCTGAACGCAACTGGTTCCAATTGGTCGAGCAACCTAAGCCTGCCGTGATCAATATCGTCAAAGAATTTTTATGCGAACGCCATCGAGCGAGTTGGTCATGTGGTGATGGTTCGTGGCAAGCCAATGGCATTTAACGGACACTCTATCAATGCCTACTTTGGGTTAGACTCCAGCTCAGGGTAATCGGTACGAGTTTAATTTCGACTTGGAAAGGATAATTGAAAGCTTGTGTAGGCGAGGGAACACAATGGATAACTAGAGCGGGAACCAATGGAAAGATTAGCTTCCCACACTCTGCATTGAGTCGCTATGGCAAAGCCTAGTACGCGTTCCTATGCACCAGGTTGATGCCCACGCCACCAGAATGATGTGACTAACGAGAGGGCTCGGTTATTATATGGCATTGTACATCATCACTTCCGGGCAGTCAATGCGATTTATTTTTATAAAGTGGATGTGGGTTTGTGCATTCAGGAATCCATTGAGCGGCTGTTGAGAGGAGGTACTATCGGAGGATTACTACATTTATTTCGGCAACAATCACTTTTTGGCCACTGTGGTTATAGTGTTTTAAGCAATTAGCCACTATGCTTTAAAAATATTCAATTAGCCCACTGAACTTTTTAAAAATATGCAATCAACCCATTCCGTCCAAATTGAGTAACAAACGTTACAAAATATCCTACATGGCTTTTTTGAAAAAAAATAAATATCAAGTGTATTTGCTAATCAATGCTTTTTTCTTACGTGGCTTTTTTGAAAAAAAAATAAATATTACGTGGCACTTTATAATATGTATAATATTAATAAAAATTAATATTATAATATGTATATTTTATTTTAAAATAAAAATAAAAATACTTTTATATTTTAAAATACTTATAAAAAATTTTAAAATAAAAATATTTTATATTTTAATTTCTTTCTTTGTCTCTACTTAAATATTTATAATATGTATAATATTAATAAAAATTAATATTATAATATTTATAATTAATATGTATGTTTTTTTTGAAAAATAAAAACAAAAATACTTTTATGTTTTAAAATACTTATAAAATTTTTAAAAATAAAAATATTTTTATATTTTATTTCTTTTTACGTACCTAAATATTTATAATATGTATAATATTAATAAAAATTAATATTATAATATTTATAATATGTATATTTTATTTTAAAAATAAAAATAAAAATACTTTTATGTTTTAAAATACTTATAAAATTTTTAAAAATAAAGAGACCAATCATCTCTTTCTTTCCCAATTCCATAACTCATTTTTCAGACCACAAAATGAATAAATCAATTATTCATATTCTTCTACAACACCATCTTTACCCGTCAAAGATTCAATCGATTCTCACCTGAGATCCCATCGAACTTCGGCGTAGTAAAAGGAAAAATAAAAATCGATTTAAGAAATTGGTGATTACATATAGATGGGAGTTTCATTGAAGGCCTCGGCATGTGTTCTGGGAGGCGAAGTTATAGAGAGAGAGAGAGTTGATGGGTCTCAAGCCGCCTCCATTTTTTTTAGTGACTATTATCTTTCCAGATCTACAACGAAAAAGAAGAAAGAAAATAAAAATGGTCGTGATGATTCAAGTGAGGTCTTGGTTGTTTTCAAAAAGAAAATAAACGAGGTATTGGGTTGTGTTTGAATATGAAATTCTAAACTTGTGTAGTCTAGTTTTTTGAAATCTGAATATGAAATCTTGTTTTTAATGGTCTTTTTCTTTGTATTTCCCTAGTGAATATCAAATCCTGTTTGAAATCTGGTTTATGTTTATTACGTAAGAAAAAAATGTGATGATAAAGTTTGAATTAATGTGGTGATAACGTGTAATTAGTTAATTCAACTTTACCGTAAGTATTTTTTTATAATATTATAAGTATTTTAAAACATAAAATAAAATATACATATCATAATTTTTTTTTATAATATTATAAGTATTATAAATTTTTTTAGTTATTTTTTTATTTTTATTTTAAAAATAAAATATACATATTATAATATTAATTTTTATTAATATTATACATATTATAAAGTGTCATGTAATATTTATTTTTTTTCAAAAAAGCCACGTAAGAAAAAGCGCCCTTGATCAAAACAAATACACAATATTTATTTTTTTTCAAAAAAGCCACGTAGGATATTTTTTAACGTCTGTTACTCAATTTGGACGGAATGGGTTGATTGCATATTTTTAAAAAGTTCGGTGGGCTAATTGAATATTTTAAAAGCACAGTGGCTAATTGCTTAAAACACTATAACCACAATGGCTAAAAAGTGCTTTTTGCCCATGTATTTCTGATCACAGACTTGTGCCGAAAGGCTGGGAACCAATGGCATGTGTCTGAGCAAACACAACAACCTATGACGATCATTGATCACACAACAATTGATAAATATAAAGCATGGGATGGCGCCATATCACACCCATGAGGAGAAGGGTACATTATGAGGCCCCCACCGTCACCTCCAGTATATTATGAGCCAATGGCCGAAGAAGCGGAGGCCGAGCCTACCAGATTTCAGAGACAGATTCAAAGACAGAACTTGCGGCTCGCCCATCTCCAAGCAAAAATTCATGAGTACAATATTGACACCTTCACTGCACTGGCGAAGGCCTTCTCTCGATTCAATTCCAATTCCGATCAAGTCCAGATGCATATTCCTCCTTTTCTTCATGCATATCCTCCCTCAGATGATGAAGGCAACTACGACAAGACTTATGTTGGGGTGGGGTGGGGTGGGGTGGGGTGGGGTGGGGTGGGGTGGGGGTTTGCTTGTGTTTATATTGTGCAACTCATTCATGCATAGTAGGTTGCATTTTTAGATTGCATTCGTAGTATATAACTGTCATTCATGCATTCTATATTAAAAAATAAAAAACATTCATTCATTCAAGTAGGATTTGATGCGAGTAGAAGTATGAACATAGCATCCTGCATTGAGATTAAACTTTGTGCATTGGTAGTTTAGATAATAACCAATGATAGGATTGGTACACCCTTGCTTGCAGAAAATTGATTATCAATGTTGATTAGTCTTGATCATAGGAGCCTCGTAACACTATTCTGGCCTTCTTTCATATTCAAGCACACCTTTTGACTATCAGTAGCGATTAGAAAATTTATGTGTGATGGGACATGGGTATCACCAATTGAAACTGAGCATTGGCCAATACATAAGTTTGTGGGAATTTTGGTTCAGTATATATATATATATATATATATATATATATATATATATATATATATATATATATATAAAAGAAAAAATCCAAAAACATATATAAAAAAATATCCAGATACACAAGGAATAAAAGCCGACTTAGTTCAACTTCGTGGCCTCTATTACTCGAACAAGTACGCCTTAGGGGATTGTCTCTACACCCAGCGCCCTAAAGCCATCTGGCTTGGGAGTCGGTCGAAAGTCCGTTACACGGTTAACTTTGAAAAGCCTAAGGGGGTTGAACATTGCACAAGTCGAACTGAAAATAATCAATGAGATGGAGCATCAAAATGCACCCGCGAAGCATGAGCATTTAACGTCTTATATTTATTTACATTTAAGCCTGTTTTCCCTATTTCTTATGTGGATGACATGCTTGGTTAGATATTTGTGAAAAGGGTGAGTGTACACATGAAATTGATCACATAAATAACTTTGAAACTGTTGACAAGACATTGGACACACACACGGAAAGAGGCTAGCTGGTGTTGTTGAGGTGAGAATGTGAAAAGCTATAACTGTATATGTTGCAATATTAACTGTGAGCCAAGTGTTTGTCTCTGAGGCATTTGCATTGTCTAGCTATTGTAGTTATTGCTCGATCTCTTTAGTTGCATTCATTTTGTTTAGTTGTGTTAGCATAGTGTGTTTGCTTGAGGACAAACAATGTTCAAGTTTGGGGAATTTAATGAGTAGGTTGAAAACCTACGAATTGAGTACTTTTGGCTTGATATATTGTGCGTTTTTAAGTGTTGTTCGTGTTACTGTATATGTTTTTGTGTTAATTTGCAGGAAAGTAGCATGGATGGGATGAAGGGATGAAAAAAGAAGAGAATAAGAAAAAGTGATCATTACATCCGGTGGTATGAAGCGCTTATCGCAGAAGCTTAGTGTCATGGCACGGCCGCCGTAGGAGTTGAAGGAGACACTACATATACCTAAGCGGGTCGCATGCTTGCTTAGTGAAGGAACCTGACACGCCGGTCTGACGGATTTAATGCTGATTTTGTTTTCTTTAATGCAGAAGTTGATTTAATTAAGGACTTTGACTTACCTTATGTAATAGGGTTTTGTTAAGACTATAAGTATTAGTTGTTTACTTAATTTTGGATATCTTGGGAACTGATAATCATTGATAACCACAGGTGGAGATTTGGAGATTTCATTGGAGAGCATTCAAGGTAGTGATTGAAGCTTGGAGATTGAAGATTCCTCGATAGAGTTTTTCTTCCTCTCTTATTTTCATTATTTGTACTTGTGATGCTATCTAATTTTAATTTTCTAGTTCCTAACATGATGATGAACTAATTTCTTAATTAGGAGTACAAAGGAACCTTTTGCAAAGCTTTAATTCAATTATCACTATTTCCACTTGATGATCCTCTTGAATTGATAATTATATTTTGTACTTAATTAAATAATTGTTTAGACAACATTTAATCTCATATCTTTGATTGAATTGAAAGAGGAAATCTTATATTATATCTGAATATAATAATACATGAAATTGTGGATTCTTGTTAAGGATAACATAATAGTGTATGAGACGAAAGTACTTATACGTCATGTGTAACTGTGATAGGAATTTGTACTTAATTAATCTACTTTAACACTCTGTTTCTGAGTTTTGAATAGAAAAGAAAAGAACAGAAAACTTAAATTAGAACAGAAAAGAAAAGAATAGAAAACTTGAAGTTTTCATTTGTGTTGTTTCTGAGTTTTTAATAGAAAAGAATAGAAAATTTAAAATTGAGGACATAGTTGTAATTTAAAATTTATTATATTAAAAGTTGAGGATAATATGGGAATTATAAAAATATTACTTATTCCAATTTCTTTTCCAGTCAAATCGAAGTCAATTTTGGACGGAAAACTTTGGCAGGAAAAGTGGTCAAGTTTTCTATCCATTTCTTTTCTTTTTCGTTTATTAAAAAACTCAGAAACATAATAATTGGAAAGAAAACTTAAAATTTTCGTCCATTTCTTTTCTTTTCTGTCTATTTTAAAACTCAGAAACAGAGCGCAAGTGTCTTGCATAAAAATAGCAAAATAACTGAAATAAGAATTTTTATTAATCATTGAAAGGTGTTAATAAATTACTATACGACCTAGTTAACAATTCATTGGATTAAATCAAGTGGGAATAATGTAAGGGGATTATTGCAAAGCAATCAGGAAAATTGTATTCCTATGTCTTAATCATCTGGTAATCAATATTTGTCATTTTAATTAGTTCTTAATTACTTTATTTTAATCAAGTTTCACAAATCAATTGGAGTGATTGTTTAAGTGGGTTAAAGTGGTAGAAGATTGATAATTAAAATAATTGTTAGTAACTGTTCTTTGTGGGTTCGACAACCTTTCTTATCACTTTATTACTTGATTAACCGTGTGCACTGCGCGTATTTGTCATTATATAAATCGGACAACACTATTAAAGTGGAAACTTTGTTTATCTTGCTTGATTCGGTTCATTTATCCTCCTCTGATAAGCGCATTTGGACGACTTTAGAACCATCTGGTTCTTTTTCTTGTAAGAGTTATTTCTCTTTTTTGACACAAACTATTGTTCCTAATCCATTTCCTTTGGCTTTTTATATTTGGAAAGTCAAGGGCCCTTCCAAAGTCAAGCCTTTTGTGTGGTCTCTAATTTTACAAAGATTGAATACTAATATTCTCTATCAAAATCGCAGGCCTAACAAAATTCTATCTCCGGACATTTGTTCTATGTGCAGGCAAAGTAATGAGACTGATGCTCATTTATTTTTGTATTGTCCTATTGCTTGGGGCTTGTGGAGCTTTCTCTTTGGAGTTTTAGGAGAGGAGTGGGCATGTCCCGGTTCAGTGAAAGATATGTTGGTAGTTCATTTTCGAGGATTCAAAAGAAAAAAAAAGATGCCAAAATTTTATGGAAGTACGCCTTTTTTCCAATTTATGGGGAATTTGGAATGAGCATAATGCTAGACTATTTAGAGGAAGTTGTTTTTTTTTAAGTTATTGAATGATAGGATTATTTTCCTTGCTTCTCTATGGGCTTGTTCTATGGGGCCTTTAGAAGTTTTTTTGTGTATTTGTGTAAAGATTGGAAGGATGCACTTCTTTAAGTGCTCTTTTTTATTTTTGTTTTTTAGTCCGTTGAGGATGGATTTTTTGTTCCCCTTTTATTGTATCCTTTCTTTCTATTATTAAATTTCTTCTTTTATCAAAAAAAAATATGGGCCTATGTTGGAGTTTAGATATACTTAAGAAAGGCAGGTCTATATCTATTGATGGATCTTGGGAATTATTTTTTATGAAGAAAGTGAAAGAGTTATTAAAACCCTTTTTAGTTTGATCTCATATCTAAAGCAAATATGATGGGGTTTGTTTAACCCAACCCGTTTATTTTCTTTTGCTTTTTGTATTTGTAAAAATACTATATTACCACTATCACAGATTTAAAAGGTAACATAATTGTATTATTCTATTTCTTTTAGACGATATGGGCTAAGATTCCAACTTTTTGGAAGTAGGGAGACCAAGGGGAAGGAAGTTTTTGTATGGGGATCAAATGTGATACAAACACTATAGTTTCGGGATCAAATTTGATACAAACACTATAGTTTGGGGATCAAATGTGATACAAACACTATAGATTATCACTTAAAAAAAGTAATTAGGGACAAACTTATAAGCTGGTGACTAGTGTGTGGCTGTGTGGTGTTGACCTTTAATTTTTCTTCAAAAAATAAAGGAAAAATTTGTACATAGTGAATATTTGCCAATCGCAGTTTCAAAAGCACAATTTTTTTACTTTTGCCAAAAGTGGTATGGAGCTCGAATCTCGACTCATTAAATTGATGTTGGAGAACCACCAAACGCCAAAAGGTTTCAAACTTTAATTCAAAAATGTGTTTACTCCAAATGGGCTCTTCACTAAAATTCATAAAAAAAGTAAATTAAGTTATTTTAGTTTCATTCACTTTCTTTTTCTAATAATTCCGCCTACCCTCACAAACTTAGTGTAACAATGCAGACTTTTTCATAAGAAGAAAGGAATAGAAGAAGGGAGAGAAGAGAATGGGAGAGCAACAAATGTGACCTTCTCTAATCTGAAGAGGGAGTTTATGGAGAGATAAGAGAGCTAAAATTGCTTTCTCTTCGGTATTTTTACCATTATTTGCTCAAAACATAAGTTGAAAATCAGCACGGTCAGATACGATTATTACAAACCTCTCTTCTCTCCAAGTATTCTATTTTTAGAAACTTTGGAGAAGTGGTGCCCTTTCTCTCCTAAAAAAGCTCAAAGATACCAACCTACTTTATTTATCCCTTAA
The DNA here is from genome assembly GCA_020205605.1 of Panax ginseng. Classification (NCBI taxonomy): domain Eukaryota; kingdom Viridiplantae; phylum Streptophyta; class Magnoliopsida; order Apiales; family Araliaceae; genus Panax; species Panax ginseng. The sequence continues at coordinate 161,214 of CM035136.1, read as the reverse complement.
GTTCCACAAAAAGGCCTCAAACCTTTTCCAAACTAAAATTAAAAGTGAACATGTGAATTCCAAAACTTGCAAGTAGACACGGCAAGCAGGCAAGGGTAAGTGAGGGGTGAGGGTAGGCGGGTGAAAAAAAGGCCGGGTTTTGGTGGGCTGGAAATGGCCAGCCGTGGCGGGCGGGCGGGCCGGCCCGAGGGCTTCGGCCATTAATTTTTTTTTTTTTTTTTTTGCAAACTCTTTGTTACACCAAAAATAATAATAATAATAAATATTAAAAATAATAAAATAATTAATAATAAACAATAATACAAACAAACACGATTAATTAATTACATACATTAACTACATATCTCAATTAATTAAAATTTTAATAGTATTATAAATTAGTATTATTAATTAATTACCTATACATTATTTATGATGATAATTTGGATTTATGTTACTGAGTGCTGCGCAGAGAGTAGAGATTGTACTTATTGAGAATGATCTTTTGCAGCAAGTGTTTAATTTGTACATTGTTACTTGTTAGGAATTATATGAATTAGTTATATCAAGGTTGAAGCTTTTGCTGTAATGAGCAAACTCATATTGTCTTGTGTGTAATGTCATTTTTTCCTTGTTTGCATTTGCTACTGCAATTTGAATTTGTTGTTTAAATTACATTAACTACATATTTTAATTATAATTTTCAATTATAGTTAAAATATATTGAAGATTACATTAAAAACAAATAGTTGCTGTAGCTCAGTTGATTTAAACTCTTATTTATTTACTTACAAGTCTTGTGTTCAAGCCTCACAACCTAACACTTTATTTAAAAAAAAATTAATGGTTGGCGAGCGGGCCGGGCCTCCACGGGCCAGGCCAAAAACAAGTTTGGCCAAAACGGCCCGGGCTTTCATGGGCTTAAAAGCAATGCCCAAAGCTTGGGTTTTTTTTACGGCCGGTCAGTCTTTGAACCATGAACTTTGGGCCCATTTTGCAAGGTGTACTTGCAAGTGATATAAATTTGAAGTTAAAATTTGTTTGCATTTAATATTTAACTATTACTCCCTCCGTCCCAGGATAAAAGTCCTGGTGGACTTTTCACGCATATTAAGAAGATGAATAAAATGACAAAATTGTTCATAATAATATCATTAAATACGGAGAGAGAATTAGAATAAGAAAAGTATGAGATATTTAATGTTACGGGTATAATAGGAAAATATGTGTAAAAGTTTGGTTATTAAAGAAAAATAGACATTTAACATGGGACTATCCAAAATAGTAATAAGGACTTTTATCATGGGACGAAAGGAGTATAAACTATCTATAAAGTACAAGAAATTACGATTTGTTGTTTTCACAACTAAACCGAATTCACACAATTTAAGTTTTGGGATAACCACTTCAATTGTCCCCAAATTTATTGTCAATTTCATGTTTGGTCCCAAGCATTTTTTTCCCATGCATTTGGTCCACAAACTTTTTAAATATTTTAATCTCAGTCAAATTGCCATAATTTAGACGAAATCCCCAATCTATCTATATATAGTTAATAGCACAAAATGGTCTCTCAACCATAAAATTTAGTAATGGTCCTTCAATCCTAAAATTTAGGAATAGAAACCAAAAATTACTTTTGACTAAAAGACAATTTGCACCCCAAATTTTACACCGTTGTTGATTTTTGCACCCCAAACCAAAAAAGGTGTCTAAGTACACTCCAAACTTCATTATACGTAACAAAACGCACACTTTCTTCACTTAACCGGTCAAAAGTGACCGGCTAAGGCTATAACACAAGTTTGGGGTGCAAGTTTGGTCACAGTACTAGGGTCCGATTTTTATTGTGGTTACCGAAACTTTTTTGCTACAATCGAATAACTGTACTCTCAAAAATTACAAAATGGTCATTATTTTTAATTTTTCGTCAGAAAAAAGCAGACGGAATCTTGATTATGCACATCAATTCGTTATTTGTCTTTGAAGTGGCCCGTTATTTGCTGACGTGGAGGGCAGAAGGCTTGGCATGCTTAAAAAATAAAATGTTGCTCACGAGTATCGAACTCCAAACCTCCTGAAACTAGAAACCTTATATTTCAACAAAAGGCACTAGACCAACTACCTATCATGTTAAAATTTATGTAACACTAATATTTAAACCACCTAGCATCGTTTCTAATTTCAATGCATGTGAAGATGACATAATCATTGTTATCAAGTAAATCGACTAGTCGTCGCTAAAGCGCGCATTTACCAAAGCGTCAATCGACCAGAAAAAATCAAGTCGGTAGAGACGACTTGGTGGCGAAAGCACATAGTCGACCGCTCAGCGTCGACTTGGACGCTTCATCGAGACGACTCAGACGACTACACGGAAAAGCAGGCGACTTTCCGCTGCGGGTTTGACCGACCCAATTCATAAACCTAACTCCTAAGTCCTAATCGATCGATCCTCTCCTCGCGACCTTGAAATCGAACTTCGACCGATTCGACGAGACGGAGGAGAAACGATCCGAGACGAGGGGAGAGGCGAGACGAGAGGGATCGAGATCGGATCGTGGGTCGTCCAAACGAAGAGCTCGAACTTTCTTAAGCGCGACCGACTTCCGTGATCGATTTTTTCCTTCTTCGACGACTCGTGGTGGCGGCGACTTTTTTCCTTAAGCGCGACCGACTCGAGCCGCTTCGTTCTTCGACCTTTTCCTTGACGACAGTTCGAGAGAGGAGAAAGCGAGAGGAGAACTTCTCGTCGCTGCTATATATTTACAACACTTGGAACCTATAAAGTACGACATTTTCCTTTTTTTCTTCTTTGCTTCACGATCACGCCATTATTTTTTGACTCATGTTGTGTTGATTTCATCATTACGACTTCTTTGTTTGGTTTTATGACTTTGTTTTCATTTCTATATTATGTTTGTTTTTAGCGATGTCACAATGAACATGTCTTTATCTTATAAAGGATGGTTGTCTAATTTTATGATATGATATCATGATTATATGCTTGTATATTACCTTTATCTTAACAATACTTGTATAAAATTTGGTAAATCATTAGAAATATCAATATAAATATTCATTAGAAATATCAATATATAAATATTCATATAAATGTTAAATATATATAATTTTATTCGTATAAAATTTACATTGTTAACGACTTATCGACTTGTGGACGACTAGTCGGGCGCCTTGTCGCCTAAGCGCTTAAGCTCCCGGCTGTCGACTCGCCTCGACTTGTCGCCTTGATAACTATGGACATAATACACTTTTTGGTGACTATACTAGGAATTGTAATAATAATAATAATTGTAATAATTATTATTGTAATAATAATAAATTTTAAATAATTAAAATAATAATAATAATTGTAATAATTAAACAAATGCTAAATGAAGTAGAGAAACTTCACGCCCGTTGACTGAGAGAGAGAGCCCTGTAGCAAGTTTCATAATTTTATTGTAATAATAAAATAATTAACAAGTTTCATTATTATTTTATTATTACAATAATTATTTTATCATTACAATAATTATTTTATTATTACAATTATTACTATTCTTATTTAAAATTTTAATTATTATTATTAGACATTCCACATAAGAGGGTTTGCAATGAATAAGAAAAAAGAAAACCGTTCCTTAGCAAACCCCTAGCCGCGAAAACGTTTGAGCTTCTTCACTTTGGTTGTGTAATTTCAATCTCCTTCAGCATCCAAGGCGGTTGAAGAAGTAGGTGTGACAGTGGAACAACGAAGAAAAGGACATTATAACACTACAAATTAAATTAGTAATCCACCAGGAGATGATTCATCACATCTTCTCCTTTCTCCCTATGAAAGAAGTTGTGCAAAACAGGATTCTTTCTAGTAGCTGGTCCTGGCGATGAACCCAAGAAGGATTTAGAGACAGTTGCTAAGTATGTAAATTTAATAATTTGGGTCTTGAAGTATCATCATCAAGCTTTTCCGTCCCGTGGGTTTCTGATCTTGTTTTGTTGCAATCTGCTTATAGGAATCATATATTGTGTTCAAGGGTGATCTACGTTTGGAAGTTTGCTAGCAACTTCTGTCTACTGTTGGATTTTTTAAATTTTCTTCTTGGTATGAAAGTATGATTTAGGGTTCATGACATTTGAAAGTTTTTCATATTTTTCAATTCGAATTTCTCTATATTCGTTAAGATTCCAAAAAGAACTCGAACAAAACTGAAATAGTCCTATAGTTGTTTGCAGACTTCAATGACCGAAACGATAGAAACACGATAGACATGAGACGAGAGAGGCTTACCTGGTTACGATGCAGGGAGATGAGGAGATTGCCGGAAGCATCAATGAGTAAGCGCCTGTTGTAAGGAGTACACACTTTATTGGCTCCAAATACAAGATTACTGGAGGCATCCAGGAATTGGAGATTGCCAATATCACCAGACCCGTTCTTCTCCTTTTTCTTAGACACAAAATAATCAACAGGTATCTCAACATTCGCCTGGTTTAATAATAATTCAAGATCCATCGAGATTGTGATAGGATTTCACTCGAGGCTTCGATCGCAAACTGTATAATATGAAGGCCAGAGAAGAAAAGGCGAGTGAATCAAGGAAAAATGGGTAACCGAATAAGGATGAAGTTGGGCCGGAATGAATATTTTCTCCCCCAGGCGGCCGGGCCAGGCCCTAATACTACATTTGTGGATCGAAGGAATGGAATAGAGTAGGGAATGGAATAAGGAAGGGAATGGAATGATTTTTTAATATTTAATGTATATGTTTGGTTGATGTTATAAATACATCTAAGAATAAAATAAATAATTAAAAAGTGACCTAAATACCCCCAAATGTTCAAATTTAACTTAAATTTAATTTATATTAAAAAATTAACACATATTTCTCTAGATTTTTTTTATAATTATATTATTCTTTTTTTTACTATACTTTTTCATATATATTTTTCATATACTTTTTTATATAATTTTTCATATAATTTTTTTTGGGTGTGGGTGTGGGTGTGGGTGTGGGGGTGGGAGTGGGATGATGGTAAGAGGTGTATACATAATAACATAATATTATTTTTTTTTGTGGGGGTGGGGTGGGGTGTATACATAATCACATAATATTATTTTTTTTTTGCGTAGGGGGTGGAAGGTGGGGAGGTGGGGGGGTGGAGTGGGGGGTAAGAGGTGTATACATAATCACATAATATTATTTTTTTTTTGGTGGGGTGGAGGGAGGTGGGGGTGGGGTGATGGGTGGGGGTGTGGGGTGGGGTGGGGTGTGGTGGTATGGGTGGGTGGGGGGGGGGGTGTGTGGGTGGGGTGGGTGGGTGGGGATAAGAGGTGTATACATAATCACATAATATTATTTTTTGGGGGGTGGGTTGGGTGGGGGTGGGTGGGGTAAGAGGTGTATACATAATCACATAATATTATTTTTTTGGGGTGGGTGGGGTGGGGGTGGGGTGATGGTAAGGGTGTATACATAATCACATAATATTATTTTTTGGGTGGAGGTGGGGTGGGGGGTCGAGTGAGGGGGTGGCGTGGGGTGGCGTGGCGTGGCGTGGGGTGGGGGTGGGGTGAGTGGGGTATGTGGGTGGGGTGGGGGTGGGGGTGGGGGTTGGTGTAAGACCCCAACTTATTATAAATAAAATTGAATTTTCCTTTATTCATTATTCTAAATTAATAAGGGTTAATTTGATATAATTCTTTGGTTATGGGTGAAATGTGCAAAGTTTACAAAATAAGCAAGTGGTTATAAAATATTTATTATTGTTTGGGAATATTCGTTTGGTCGTGGAATATTCTTTTTTGTGGGAATCTCAAATGCGACAGCCCTTGATCATTAGTGGGCCCCATAACGGAAAAGCGGTTGAATGAAAGAAAAGCGACAAAGATTAAGTTTTATAAATATGGCGTAAATTATTACTGAATTAACTTTGTTGGGTTACCCGGTAGTTAAAATACTGATAATATGCGTGGTTGCACAATAATACACTGCGGTATTGCATGATGATTGTTGAATTATTGATCCTTACGTAGAAAGCCTTTACTCGATAATTATTACGGTGAATTCTTTATTCAATATTATATTTTATTGATTCAATAATTCTTTGCGTTGATATTTTGTATTCTTTGTTGTTTGATAATTGTCATTACATAGTATTTTCCATTATCAAAACAATAATTCATATTATTTGAATAATATTATCGGATAACATTATTGGCAATGTCTAGAAAGTTACATCAAGGAGAGGTTTGGTCACCTAATCATGGCAAGATGAGGAGAAATCCTTATTGGAAAGCCCTCTTTTCTTTGGGAACTACACTGGTTGTCGATCTTGTGATTACGTAATATTATTTTGAATAATTAATTATTGATTATTATGATAAAGAGAATATTCATTTTATGTGGATATAGATGGAGAAAATTTTTTAATGTGACAATTGTTGAAAATTAATATTTTATCTTTTTCTAATAAAATAATTCATTTAAATATATTATTTTAATAATATATTAACGGTGATATTTTTATAATGAATGTGGGATATATGGGTATATGAGGAGGAAGAATATTTTTATGGCATTAAATATTTAACACATGTTTTGTGTGTCGGTGGACACAATTCTTGACCGAAAATTGATTATAGACTGTAAAATCGTCCGTTTATGGATTTTGGTCAATTTCTGTTTGGAATTTGGAAAAACTTTCTTCTGCAAAGTTGTAGAGAATGGAATTTCCCATGAAAAATCACGAGTTTTGAATTTTTCTGATAACCGAGCTATTTTTTATAAATTGTTGAAGTTTCAAAAAATAAAATGATATTTATTAAATTAATGGGTGGGACCCACTTTTTGGTAGGTGTTGAATGCACATGGGCTGTTGAAAATTTTCAGAAATTGGTGGCTAGCTTGTTGCGTAGAAGTAAGAATAAGAATAATAATATTTTATTATTTAGTCTCCTTTGGCGTTCTAGCATTTTCCTATAAATAGACGCCTAGGTTAGAATTGAAAATCACACCAGAAACAAGTTTTCTTTCTCTCTATATTGTCGAGCGTATTTTAGTGAGTATTTTGATACTTTGAGAGTTTCTATTCAGTACAAGTTTCTGTCGGCTTTATATCCGAAATACAGTCAGAAGTACGGTTATTTTGAGGTAAGGGATGTTATTTCTTTCGTCAAATGATATTATTTTCTTCAATATCATTATGCCAAAATATTTGTTGAACTTTTTATCAAATTTGGAACTTGTTGTGTGGGGGGTTACTATTCACGATACTACGGACTTTATTCACGTATCTGGCACTATTCACGAATACTAAGACTATTCATAGAAAAATAAAAATTTTCTTTTTGTCCAAAATATCTATTAGGGATACTAGCTTTGATTGTATCCATGTTTTGATCATTCTTGAATTTTACACCACTATAATTATTTTCGAGGTATTTTTGGACATGGGTAAAACAAAGTACGAATCCTTAATCCTTAATCCTTGTCATTTTGTTTCTTTGGATTCGCTTTTAAAATATTTTTCATCATCCTCGGTCTTAAATGATGATATAAATGAATATCTTTGGCTGTAGTGCAAAAGATGAGCGATTAAGCGATGAATATCTTTGGCACAGTAGTACAAAGATGAGCAGTGTTGAGATGAACATAACCAACTAGTGATTTAAATGAATATCTTTGGCTTGTAGTGCAAAGATGAATATTGATTATTTATTCTGAGGATAAAATATTGATGATGGACTTTTAAACCTTAGAAGACGGTAGAATTCTTTCTCTACGTGACTCTTCTAATGGATTCTTCATTTTTATTTGCATTTGTTGATCTAAAACTTGTTGTCTATTGTATTTTATTAGATTTTTCCCTGTTGAAGACTAACGATAATTTGTTGTATATTATCTTAGTCGTAATATTCTTTTCTTGGGCTAGTTAAGCTCACCCGTTTCCTTTTTGTTCCATTTTTTTTCTCAGGAGGTGAGAACATAGCAGGATCGAGTCGGGGTATGGAGTGATGGTTCTAGGAAGATGTTTTAGATGTCCTCACTATTTCTGTAAAATAGTGTATGAATAATTATAATGAGGACTTATTTGGGTGTGTATATTGTCTAGAAGACAATATTTGTATTTAAACTCACAGTTTGTATTGTCGTATTCTACACGACATCCGTATTATCAAAGTTGTAGTTTGCTTTCTATACCATGTATTACGGCGACTCGGAATGGGTGTGTATACCTATTTTGGGGGCGTCGCGGTTGGTATCGAGCTTAGGGATATGATCTCTGGCGGAGATCGGGGAATAGAACTAGGAGGGGAGAGACGAGTAAATCCTTCGCTAGTGTGTCCTACCTAAGCTTATTTGTTAGTCGATCATAATATAGGATATTATGTGATATGTTAATTTGTTTAATTAATCCTTGTTTTATGGCAAGATTTAAGAATGGGTCACGAGAACGTTAACAATGGAGTTTATGAGGCTGTGGAACAACTTTTAGTTGCAAACCGGGAGAAGCGGCAACAGAAGGCAATATTCTCCGTAAACAAACTTCACCGAGCAAACGATGAACGATGGAATGTTTAGGAGCTCTTTGCGATTCATGCAAAATCGAGACGAGGAGACTCGTGTACAAAATACGGGTGGAAATGATGGTAACGCGCTGTGATGCATCACTGACCAAGCGATTCAAGAAGTTGGGACCACCAGATTTCCATGGAAAGCCGGATCCGATCAAGCGTAAACGTGGGTCAAGCAAATTACCAAGATATTCGATGTCTTGGGGTGCGGGAGAACGAAGGTTCCATTCGCCACCTTTATGTTTCGTGGTGAAAGCAGACATTGGTGGGAATCGTGAAGCGTACTGACCGAGATGCACTCAACATGTCTTGGGAAAGATTTGAATCATTCAATGACAAGTACTTTCCGAAAGTATTAAATCGTATGAAGGAGGTAGAGTTTATTAGACTCGAGCGAACAATACGACGGTGTCTCTCAAAGACGAGGCAAAGTTCGCAGAGTTATCGAGTTTGCACCTCATTTGGTGGAGAATGAGGAACGAATGACGCGTATGTTTTTCGAGAGGTCTAAAACCCGAGATTCGTCAATACCTTATCTCTCATAAGTTTTCTCTCGTATTCGGATGTTGTCAGCGGGGCTCGGTTATTAGAGCGAGATAGTGAGTATACTCAACCGAGGGACCACAACCGGGTAGTAGTCGTGAGCGATGATAACCAAATGAGGAGGAAAGAATACGGACAAAGGCAAGTAACCACTCGGTGGTAATCGTGGACATGATAATAGGAGAGGTGACTCAAGTGGAAATTTGAGAAGAGAAGATTCATGAACGACGGAAGATATCAACAAAGAACACACCAGCACCAACAACAAATGCTGGGGAGGAGAACGACCGCCGATTAGATGTTACAAATGCGGGAAGGAGGGACATATCACCAAACCGTCATGACAATCCAAGGTATGTTTCTGTTGTGGAAAGGAAGGCCACATCACTCGAGATTGTATTTTATAGAGAAACCAAGTTCGGTGGGGTGGTGATTCCAAAGGTTGTCTGGATAAGTCGAAATCATCGGTTCTGGAAGAGCGTTTGTCGCATTGGACAAAACGCGAGGAATCAAACGAGGTGATCACGGGTAAACTAATCTTGAATTCTTGCGAAGTTTATACCTTACTAGAATCTGGGGTTCTACCCATTCTTTATCTCTCCTGTTTGTGCTCAGCGTTTAAACTTGACTCAGGAGAAATTAGATTTTGATTTATCTGTTGAAAACTCGATTGGGTGAAACCTTCGTTACATCTACAGTTTATAAATCTTGCATGATCCAAGTTAGCACTATCACATTACCGTCGATCTTATTTTTTTAAAGATACTTGCTTTTGATGTGATTTTAGGAATTGATTGGGTTAACCACTCATCACGCCAAAATTGATTGTTTTTCGTAAGGTTGTTAGTTTTCATATTCTAACCAACTGTTGTAAATACAATTCAAACCACTAAACCACTAAAATCACCATCATCATATCAAGCCACAAAGCTATTCGTTTATTGAAAAGCGGATGTCAAGCTTTCTTAGCCCATGTTATGGATTTGAATAAAGACAAGTCGATTTGAATAATATTTACGTGGTTGAGAATTCCCTAATGTATTTCTGAAGAGCTTCCCGATTTACTCCCGAGCGTGATGTTGAATTCTTTATTGACCTTGAGCAAAGCACAAAGCCCATTTCTAAAACCCCATATCGAATGGCTCTATTGAACTTCGTGAGTTAAAAGTCCAACTACGAGTGAATTATTAGACATCGGTTTCATTCGCCCTAAGACGTCTCCTTCGGGGTGCTCTGTTTTATTAAGTAAAGAAGAAAAGGCGGGAGTATGCGACTTTCAGACGATTGACTCTGAGAATTGAACCATGTCACCATCAAGAATAGTAGTATCTATTTACCTCGCATTGATGACTGTTCGACCGATAAGGAGCATAATTCTTTTCAAAGATCGATCTTAGATTTCTAGATATCATCATTTGAAGATTAAAAGCGAGGATATTCCAAAGACGGCATTTAGGACTCGACACGGGCATTATGAATTCTTGGTCGTGTCTTTTGGATTGACTAATGCTCGTCTTTGCTTTCATGGATATGATGAACCAAGTATTTGAGGAATATTTGGATCGATTCGTTGTTGTCTTTATTGATGACATCCTCATCTATTCTAAATAGTGAAGATCATGAGCACCATTTGAAATTTGGTACTACAAAGACTTCGTGAACACAAGTTTTATGCAAGTCAAGAAATGCGAGTTCGGCGAGAGGAAGTAGCATTTCTTGGGCACGTGGTGTCAAAACAAGGAGTATCTGTTGACTGGCGAAGATTCAAGCAATACAAAGTTGGGGAGCAAGGTGGTCAGGACCAAGTCTGTGACTTTTCGGGCTTAATTTGGTTATTATCGAAGATTCGTGGAAGGATTTTCTCGAATCGCTACTCCGATTAACTCGGTGACTCGGAAGATACAAAATTTGTATGGACCGAGGAATGCGAGAAGAGTTTCCAAGAGCTCAAGAGGAGACTCATTTCGGCACCTGTTTTGGCAATACCATCGGGATCGGATGGATTTGTTATATCAAATGATGCTTGTGCAAAAGGGTTAGGATGTGTTCTCATGCAACATGGGAAAGTCATAGCTTTATGCCTCATGACAACTCAAAGAATATGAGAGGAATTATCCTACTCATGATCTAGAGTTAGCGTGTAATGATTCAGCGTTGAAGATATGGAGACACTACTTGTATGGAGAGAAAGTGGAGATTTATACGGACCATAAAAGCCTCAAATATTTCTTCACCCAAAAAGAACTCGATATGCGACAACGACGTTGGCTTGAGCTATTGAAAGATTACGATCACACTATTCAATATCATCCGGAAAAGCGAACGAGTAGTGACGATCGAAAGTGAAGATCATATGCAAGCACGAAAGTGCAATATTGTCAACGTAAAGGCCCATTTTATATCGACTTACAAAGGATGGAGATAGAATTAAAGACTCGAGGTCCCACATGATGATGGCGAATATCAAGTAGAACCGACTTTAATTGATAAAGTTAAAAGTCGCTTAAGCTACGGACACAACGATACAAATGAAGAAGAAAGTGCAAGAAGGTGTTATTCGAAGCAAGAATCGATGAGGAAGGAATACTTGAGTCGATTCTAGACTTTGCGTTCTAACGATTTCGACCTAAAGCATAAAATCATGATGGAGGCACACAACACTCGTTTGCAATCCATCGTGGGAGTACCAAAATGTATCATGATATTCGACATACATTTTGGTGGAACAATATGAAGAGAGAGATTGTGGAGTTTATCTCAAGATGTTTAACTGTCGGCGTGTAAAAGCGAGCCTCGAGTGCAAAAGGTCCATCAGCAACCACTTGAGATTCGAAATGAAAATGGGAACACATTACTATGGATTTTGTTACTGTGTCTTCCCAAAGTTTCGCATGGCGTAGATCTGATTTGGGTTATTGTTGATAGATTAACCAAGTCCGCCCATTTCTTACCGACACGCGAGACTTATTCCTTGAACGTCTTGCTTTCGTATAGACGTGGATCGAGATTCAGACGATTACATGGCATGCCGGTATCCATAGTTTGGATCGTGACCCAAGATTCACTTCAAGATTTTGGGGTTAGCTTGCAGAAAGCTATGGGCACGGAGTTCTGATTGATTCAAAGATACCATCCTCAAAGCAGACAGACAATCGAGAGGACTATTCAAACCCTTGAAGATCTACTAAGACTCTATGTTCTAGATTTCAAAGGAAGTTGGGATAAGTACTTTTTGGTGGAATTCTCCTACTGACAACAGATTATCAAGCAAGTATAGGCATGGCTCCATTTGAGGCGTTGTATGGATTTAAAATGTCGTTCTCCGATATCTTTGGGGACGAGGTGGGAGAAGCAACATTGTTGGGACCGTAATTAGTACACATGACTACGAGAAAAGATCCAAATGATTCGACAACGTATCAAACTTCACAAGATCGACAAAAGAGTTATCCGATCTTCATAGAAAGGACGTGGAGTTTAATATCGAGATCATGTATTATTACGTATTGCTCCATAGAAAGGAGTTACAAGATTTGGGAAAAGAGGAAAGCTCAATCAAGGTTTGTTGGTCCATTTGAGATTCTTCGACCGAATAGGAAACGTAGCCTATAGACTCGCGTTACCTCCAGTATGTCTCGTGTTCACAATGTATTCCACATATCTATGCTTCGTAAATATGTGAAAGACCCGAACCACATTATTGCGTTAGAACGCAGACGAGATATTTGAAGATTTAACATACGAGGAGATACTGTTGAGATTTTGGATAGGAAAGAGCATGTCTTACGACGAAGGTTATACCACAAGTTAAGGTTTTGTGGAGAAACCATGCAATTGAGGAAATGACATGAGAGTTGGAATCGGAGATGAAAGCGAGGTACCTCACCTTTCGATACACACTGTGCACGTACGTCAATTTCGAGGACAAAATTTCATAAGGAGGGGAGGTTGTCAAAGATCGCAACTTATTATAAATAAAATTGAATTTTTCTTTATTCATTATTCTAAATTAATAAGGGTTAATTTGATATAATTCTTTGGTTATGGGTGAAATGTGCAAAGTTTACAAAATAAGCAAGTGGTTATAAAATATTCATTATTATTTGGGAATATTCGTTTTGGTCGTGGAATATTCTTTTTGTGGGAATCTCAAATGCGACGGTACCGCGATCATTAGTGGGCCCCATAACGGAAAAGCGGTTGGATAAAAGAAAACGACAAAGATTGAGTTTTATAAATAACGGCGTAAATTGTTACTGAATTAATACTATTGGGTTACACGGTGGTTAAAATACGATAATATGCGTGGTTACACAAAGAGTAGTACACCGGTATTGCATGATATTGTTGAATTATTGATCCTTACGTGAAAGGCTTTACTCGATAATAATTGTTACGAGAATTCTTATTGATATTATATTTTATTGATTCAATAATTCTTTGCGTTGATATTTTGTATTCTTGTTGTTTTGATAATTGTCATTACATAGTATTTTCCATTATCAAATCAATAATTCATATTATTTGAATAATATTATCGATAACATTATTGGCAATGTCTAGAAAGTTACATCAAGGAGAGGTTTGGTCACCTAATTACGCCAAGAAGGAGAAATCCTTATTGGAAAGCCCCCTCTTTCTCAGGAACTACCGGTTGTCGATCTTGTGATTCTATAATATTATTTTGAATAATTAATTATTGATTATTATGATAAAGAGAATATTCATTTTATGTGGATATAGATGGAGAAATTTTTAATGTGACAATTGTTGAAAATTAATATTTTATCTTTTCTAATAAAATAATTCATTTAAATATATTATTTTAATAATATATTAACGGTGATATTTTTATAATGAATGTGGGATATATGAGTATATGAGGAGGAAGAATATTTTTATGGCATTAAATGTTTAACACATGTTTTTGTGTGTTGGTGGACACAATTCTTGATTAGAAAATTGATTATAATCGTAAAATCGTCTAGTTTATGGATTTTGGTCAATTTACATTTGGAATTTGGAAAAACTTTCTTCTGCAAAGTTGTAGAGAATGGAATTTCCCATGGAAAGTCGCGTGTTTTGAATTTTTCTGATAACCGAGCAATTTTCTATGAATTGTTGAAGTTTTAGAAAATAAAATGATTTTTATTAAATTAATGGGTGGGACCCACTTTTTTGGTAGGTGTTAAATGCACATGGAGCTCTTGAAAATTTCGAGAAATTGGTGGCTAGCTTGTTGCGTAGAAGTAAGAATAAGAATAATAATATTTTATTATTTAGTCTCCTTTCAGGCGTTAGCATTTTCTTATAAATAGGCGCTTTAGGTTAGAATGAAAAATCACACCGTAAACAAGTTTTCTTTTCTCTATATGTGTCGGCGTATTTTTGTGAGTATTTAGATACTTTGAGAGTTTCTATTCAGTACAAGTTTCTATCAGCTTTATATCCGAAATACAGTCGGAAATACGGTTATTTTGAGGTAAGGGATGTTATTTTTTTCGCAAATGATATTATTTTCTTCAATATCATTATGCCAAAATATTTGTTGAACTTTTTATCAAATTTGGAACTTGTTGTGTTTGGGGTTACTTATTCACGATATAAGCCTTATTCACGATCTGACACTATTCACGAATCGACTATTCATTCATAGAAAAATAAAAATTTTCTTTTGTCCAAAATATCTATTCGGGATACTAGCTTTAATTGTATCCATGTTTTGATCATTCTTGAATTTTACACCACTATGATTATTTTCGAGGTATTTTTGGACATGGGTAAAACAAAGTACGAATCCTTAATCCTTAATCCTTGTCATTTTGTTTCATTGGATTCGTTTCTTTAAAAATATTTTTCATCATCCTCAGTCTTAAATGATGATATAAATAAATATCTTTGGCCTGTAGTGCAAAGATGAACGATTAACTGATGAATATCTTTGGCCTGTAGTGCAAAGATGAACAGGTGTTGAGATGAACATAACTTATTTGGTGATTTAAATGAATATCTTTGGCTTGTAGTGCAAAAGATGAATATTGATTGTTATTCTGAGGATAAAATATTGATGATGGACTTTTAAACCTTAGAAGACAAAGAGAATTCTTTTCTACGTGACTCTTCTAATGGATTGTTGTTTCATTGCATTTGTTGATCTAAAACTTGTTGTCTATTGTATTCTAATAGATTTTTCCCTGTTGAAGACTAACGATAATTTGTTGTATATTATCTTAGTCATAATATTCTTTAATGGGCTAGTTGAGCTCACCCTTTTCCTTTTTGTTCCATTTTTCTTCTCAGGAGGTGAGAACATAGCAGGATCGAGTCGGGGTATGGAGTGATGGTTCTAGGAAAATGTTTTAGCTGTCCTCACTATTTCTGTAAAATAGTGTATGAATAATTATAATGAGGACTTATTTGGGTGTGTATATTGTCTAGAAGACAATATTTGAATTTAAACTCATAGTTTGTATTATCGTATTCTACACATCTGTATTATCAAAGTTGTAGTTTGCTTTCTATACCATGTATTCTGGCGACTCAGAATGGGTGTTGTATACCTATTTTGGAGGCGTCACAGTTGGGGTGTGGGTGGGGGGTGGGGGAGTGTGGGTGGGGGTGTGGGTGGGGGGTGGCTCTTTTCCTCTTTCGCTCGCCTCTGATCCTCCTCTTTTGCAGATCGATAGATTGATTGAATGAAAGAACATGAAACTCTATTTTATTTTTAAGGGGCATATTTGTCAATTACTTAAAAATAATAGATGGAATACGTTATTCCTGACCCCCCTTCCAGGAATAAAAATTATAATTTTAAGTTAACACCTATTCCACTAGGAATACATTATTCCGTTGGAATAAACAAACCAAACAACATTTTTATCATTCCAATGGAATGATTCATTCCATTCTACCTCCTATTCCATCGATCCAAACGTAGCATAAGTTCTGATTTTGCAAACATGATATATGACCTTGAGATACATGTCAAACATGTTAACATATGAATTGAGATAACATGAACGTGATAGGTCCTATTAGTGAGAATTACTAATGAAAATATTGACTTCGATTATGAACCTTAACATGTTATTGTAAGTTTCATATTCTGATATTTATGGACACATGTGATAGTATGTTTAGACTCGTTCATGTGTCATGCATGTTTATATACCATGAGTGGTTGCCATGATTCAACATTTGCATAAACAAAGCATGTTTTCAAACTAAACGACAATGATCGTTGCATGAGTACGATATGAAAGACTCATGAACATGTGTTATATGATTCCCTTATGTGTTTAAAAGCGAGCATGTTAACCTGTGTGATTTCCTAACCTTGAATGACCGTAAATTTTCAAAAGGGTTAACTTAGAATCTATATGTTTGAAACAAGGGAAGGTTATATGAACATAGAAGTACCCTTTAATATGTATATTGAATTCGATTTCGACGATTAACTCATGAAAATGCCATAACTTGCTAAGACAAAAATATAACTACTATTGATTGTGGAATTATATGTTACTATATAACTGTGTAGCTAGTGTTAAGCTTATATGTGGATCGTATATACAAGATGAGATATTATATGACTAATGAATATCATATATGCATAACTATATTACGATAAGATTCGAAACGTGTTGAATTACTTTACGTAGATAATCTACGCTTGAGGCAAGTATCCAAAACCCTTGCATTACTTTATTCAATAAATATTGGAAGCAAGTATCTGAACTCTCTCTTATATTGAGCAAGTTCCCTAACTTCCTCTCTTTTATATTGAGCAAGTATCTGAACCTTACTTTCATTGTGTAAACTTACACTCTTTTACGGTGCAAGTATTCTATTCGTGTATATTATGAGCTAGTTTTCTTACTTACTCGTTTAATTGAGAAAGTGTGATTATTGAATAACTATTATTCCATTGAGCCTTATAAAGCTATTATTCATGTTGAACTCGTTACTGTTCTTGAATATTGTGAAGGTGTCGATGCCATTGATTCGGCTAGACTTTATGCATGTTTATAAAACTGTCCAAACCAATTAAATGGTGCGAAAATCTTGAAAACTGAGTTGAACAACCCTTTACTGTAAGGGGAGTGTTTATTGTTGGAAGCCCAACACATGCGTGAATATATCTGCGGTTATGCATAACATAGAGTATTGTAGACTGATCATCTATGGTACTTCTTCTTTTGGGTTATCAGTTTAATATTGGTAATTCTAGTAGATGTTTAATAGTCCTTAGTGACTGTTCAGTATATAAATTGTTTATCCAGTTGGATACCTTAATAATTTTTGAATTCATATATATCTGTTGATTTATATTGAATTATCGTTCTTATTCTGAGAATTGTTGATATTCATTATTCTTGATATTATCTTGAACTTTTGAGCTATCCTAGAGATGTTACTTCGATATGTCGAACTCGTGTTATTAAACTCTCTACCCTTGTTATATATTACTTGCTGGGCAATTTGTGCCCATTCTTGCTTATTTAAAACCTTTCAGTTAAGACGGAACAAGGAAGTGTTTCGGGGAAGGACAAGGGCAAGGGCAAGGCTACCGACTAGCTTGTTCCTTTATATTTAAGTTTATTATGCCGTATTAAGATTGTATTAAGACTATGATTAAGCTTAAGTTGGATTATGTATTAAGTCCTTTTCGACATTATTATGTAACCTTTTAAGTACTGTAAGTTACGAGGCTTGGGGGAATATTTATAATAAATCATTGTAAATTATTCTATATTAGATCTTCCGCTGTGAATGTATGATTTAGTTATTATGGTTTTACCATGAGAACGTGACGAACCGAATTCGAGCGACCAAGTGGCGGTGCTAGAATTTGGGGGTGTCACAGGTTGGTATCAAAGCTGTAGTTATAAACCTTAGGAGCGAGTGTCCTTAGACTATAACTTAGGAGAACTTAGAAGTTAGAGAGGAGATAAAACTCATGTAGAGTTTTCCTTGAGAGACTTGGTCTGTTATGAAATATAACTTCATTCTATACAATGAACTTATGTTTTATTTAACATTCTAATGGAGTTGCTGTTTCTTGTCTTGTGTTTGTCATTGTAGATGGCAGATATAGGATTACCCGCTAGAGTGGCTGAGGAGGAGCCCAAGGATATTTATGTAGTGTACGAGGCACCCATGGAGGTTATGC
Organism: Panax ginseng; assembly: GCA_020205605.1. NCBI lineage: Eukaryota > Viridiplantae > Streptophyta > Magnoliopsida > Apiales > Araliaceae > Panax > Panax ginseng. The sequence goes on along the minus strand of CM035136.1, from coordinate 142,942 downwards.
CAGTGCAGGCTGTAGTATCATCTGAGTTAGATGACGAGGATGAGGTTGAGGTTGAGATAGAGTCCGACCCAGAAGTAGAACCAATGGAGGAGGAGTCAGTAGAGGATGAACCTTTGGAGGAGGAGCCCATAGAGGACTCCTATGAGCCTAACCTAGAGAACCATATACTAGGCGAGTATGAGGAGCGGAACCTAGAGTTGGACTATAGAGTCCAGAAGCTAGAGGAAGAAGCCAAGGAACGGGAGTCAGAGTTTCAGAAATTGAGGGACGAAGACCACCAGAGGAGGCTAGATATGCAAAATTTAGAAATGGAGATTGCTTATCGCAAAGAGGCAGGAATTCGGATGGGGACCCTATTCCACAGGTCGGTATCCAGAAATGTAGATCTGGCAAGAAAGCTAGAAGAGGTTGAGCATAAGAAGCTTAGTGTGAAGACTGAGAAGGAAGCACTCCGCACTCAGTTGGAATTAGAGGTGATGGACAGGATACACTTCGAGGAGAAGTGGGAGACTGCCCACGAGAGAGCTGACGACTTGGAGGACGAGGTCCGATGTAAGAAGAGGAAAATGAACAAGATGGGGTACGTGTTCCGTTCGATATTTGAGAGGATGCTTGATGGTATATACCATTACCCGGCAGAGCAGGGACAAACTCTACACACTATGAGTCGCGAGTTGGTTGCGAATATAGCACAGTTAGAGTACAAGAGCATTGTGGAGCGTGGGATGATGTGATAGATTTCCTATTCAGTCTAGTAGTAGTCTAGTAATATTTTCCTTATGTGTTGTACATGCTATGTTGTAATCCCAATCTTTTGTGTAAGATGGGGGAAAGTGATGTAAAATCCCAAGTTAGTTTTTGTTAGAGGGATAGTATGATAGTAGGTTGGTTTATTCCCCGTCTTTTGTGATATTAGGGGATGTATGTGATGTCATTTGTAGCAGTATGCTGGGATAATCGTGTAATGAAATGGAATAGCATATGAATATAAATGAAGTTTATTCAGAAAAGTGTGATAAATTTATTCTTTTGTTTTAAAAGAAATACCTAAGTAATATAACTGAGTAATAATAAAATGAAAAATTTGTGATGCAGATCATGGCACCGAGAAGTAGATTGACTGCACCCGAAGAATCTGTTAATAACGAGAGGGAGCAAGTAGATCCCATTCAGAAGCTGGTAGACCTATTAGGAGAGGCATTAAAGGGGAGAAACAATGAACCCGTTCGCTCTAACCTTCAGGTTGTGCCAATAACAACCTTCAAAGACTTTAAGAGTGTAGGACCCCCGGAGTTCGAAGGAACTACCGACCCAATAGTCGCACAAACGTGGATCAAGGAGATCGAAAAAGCTTTCACGATAGCTCGCGTAGGTGAAGATCAGAAGACGGTGTTTTCCACATACATGATGAGGGGAGAAGCGAACTACTGGTGGGAAACAAATCAACAGAGAGCTGGAGAGGGGACTATAGCATGGGAAAGATTCAAGACGTTGTTCTTCGAGAACTACTTCCCGAAGAGCATGAAGAACCGGATGGAGGTTAAGTTTTTAGAACTAAAGCAAGGTGATATGACGGTGGCGCAATACGCAGCTAAGTTTAACGAACTAACGCGATTTGCGGAGCACCAAGTTGGTGATGAGGAGAGGAAGGCTCGATGATTCGAACAAGGACTGAAGCCTTGGTTGTTCAACAAGGTGCAAGTACTTCAAATCGATTCTTTTGCGACACTACTGTAGAAGGATATTATTGCCGAGGGAGGAAGCGAAGCTTTGAGCTTGTACAACAAAGAGAAGAAAAGAAAGAATGCTGGAGGAGAGAACCGTACTGGAGGAAGCAGTAGTGGGGGAAGTAATTTGGGAAAGAGAAAGTGGGAGAATAGCAACAACAACAACAACAACAACAACAACAACAAAAACAACAATCAATCGGGAAATTTTCATGGAGGATTCAAGAAGAATGCTGAAGGATGCCCAAAATGCGGGAAGAACCATAAGGGTGAGTGTTGGAAGGGACGTAACACTTGCTACAACTGTGGACAAGAAGGGCACATCTCGCCCAACTGCCCGAATAAAAATAGAATAAAAGTAGTTATTAATATAGAAATAGGACATTTATTTTGGGATATCTTAAAAAGGAAATTAAGACATGTAATACCGAACAGAGGGAGTATTTATTGGTTGGGATGTAGGACGTTTAGTAGTGATTAGGATTTTAATGTTTAATAAGGGTATATTAGTCCTTTACTTCTTTTATTGTTCCCCAAGTAATATTTGGATTTTGAGTCTCTATAAATATTGATGTAATCTTCAGCAGTTAATAAAACTACTGATTAGATTATTGATATTTAGCTATGCCCTATTTTATCTCTTTTGCAGTTGAGAAAACTTTGGGGTAGTGGTGTGCGAAACATCACCCAGGTAAAAGATTTTTTGGGTAGTGAGATGCAGAGCCTCGCCCAAGTTAATTCTTCAAATCTTGTCCTACATCGACCTCATCAGACTTCCTTACAATTTCTATGGACAAATATTACCCAAGAGTAGAAGTCTCAATTGCTGGTTCTCACATACTATTACAGATAAAAGATGCTCTCTTTTATATTATGGATTCTAGCGTTTGGTTTTATTTTCATTTGGGATGACAAATATTGTAGGCTTGACACAAAGGAAAGTTGGGAGAGGAAATCCAACATGTAACATTTATCTCCTCTTAAATGGTAGTAATGTTGCTTTAAGTGACGGTCACTTTTCGGGCACACTGAAACTCACTTCTAAGGACTTTTTAGTCATCAAACTCTGACAGACTAAAGTTTCAAGCTTCTGTGGGTACTTTTTCTAAAACTGTACAAATTAAACCAAGAATACTAATAACTTATAACATAAATCAAATAAGTAACACTGGATGTATTTACCCCATATCATCAGCCAAAGGCCTAGAATGCATCCATATATATTCGCAGCACTACATAAACCTGAAATACAGTTTCTCAGTATGTGAATAAAGCACTAAATCAGATAACAGGACCGACTTAATTGTCATTCATTGTTCAAACTGCAATAAATCTTTTAAACATGACTGTCATTCATAAATCTTTCACTTGAAAAATGAAGAAGAATATAAAAAAGATGTTGAAAATGGTCTGCGAACCAAATCCATTCACACATTTTACTTAAAAAAAAAACAAGCAAAACCTCAAGACCTTTTTCTTCATATAAAAAAATAAAAGTGTAGAACAATCCAAAACCTTCAACTTTCAAGAGGACCCCCTAAAACAAAGCACACAATGGTTAAGAAATCTTGAATTTGACCCTCTCCCCACCCAAATTGCTATTATGACCAACCTGCCCATTCGCTACTGGCATAAAGTTAAAATTAGATTGTCATTCAGAATGTGGGTAGAGTCTAGCATAGGTTATTTATGTAGCCTAATTGTAATGTATTAAAGGTGGCTTCTGCATTACCCATATTAATGGAGTAGGAGGAGAGGTTGATGAAAATTTGAAATAAGTTGATATTTGAGTTATGTGAATTCTGCAGGATTACGGATGCTGCTGGAACTTGAAGAAGGTTAGGAATATTTTTTTAGTTTGAACAACATGAAGACTTTCATATTAGCCATAGTTACATGGTCATAGCCGGGAGAGAGTTAGCTGGGTATGAGGGATAAGAGCTCTGTATGTGGGTTTGAAATTTGAATACGAAGAATGAGAGAGAGCAGCTGACGTGCAACTTGGATGGGACATTTATGTATTTTTTATCTCTCCCAAAATGCAGTATAGCATAAAAAAACTTATGTTTGATCTACATGCATGTGATAACATACAAATTCGACATGTTTATATTCTGTTCAGGTCTTCATATTGGATATTCATTAGTTGAGCGTATATATGATTGATAGGTTTATGATTGATAACTATAAGCTTGTATTCTCTCTTTTCATAATAATTTTTTTCCTTCTCGATTGGAGTTCTCGCCAATTTCTGAGATAAATAGACATGTTGTTAGTAGACGTGCTGTTAGTAGACATTAGTTGAGCGTATATATGTGATGTTATTTTTTAAGCTGCCAAATCTTAAAGGATATCAGGAAGAAAAAAAAATAGTTCCCGAAAGATTTTATATTTTGGTTAGATTCATAGTGTGCCCTTCTTTATTCTCTATGGAATTTTAGGACATTTTGCCAGATTTTCACCTCTTTGCTTTTATGGTTACCTATTAGTGTGTAGAGTTGCGCTCAATTTCTTGTTCTTCTCCTTAGTTAAATTCTCAAAATCATTTTCTGATTCTTTTTCATTTATTTATGTTGCAGGGTTCCTCATCTTAAGATATTAGGTGGCTTTTGGAACTTGAAAAGAATTGAAGGAGAGGATACAAAGACTTCACCAACACATTTGCTATAGATAAAGAACCATGCCTAATTCAGGAAGATTTCATTAACGACAATTTTTAGTTTATGTACTTATGTTTCAATTAGGATGCCATTTGTTGTCTTGCATCTCCAATATATGAAGTGAACATTCATAATTATATTTTGGGTAGAACAAAGGCAGACAGGGATTTATGTGGAGTTAGGGAAAGTAAACCTACTTCTTCGAAAAAACTATAAAGAAACACACTTTATGCAGTCCAATTTCAAAAGTAAACCAAGTTAACTAACAAAGTACAAAAAGAACAGTGTATACACATATAAATCAAGTGAACTATGAACTATATAAAACAACATCAAGTGAACTATGTATATATATTCAGATCCAACATCCAACATATACACATATAAATACCTCAAATGTGATATTGAGTGGCTCATCAACTGTAATAAAAGAGAAAAACAAAAAACTAAAAGCAAATGTTAGGGTTTTGGAAATTTGATCACCATTTTCCCATTTCCTATGTTATGATCACCATTTTCTCTCAAAATAAAATTGACCCACTTCAAAAAAACTCAAACCCGAATTTCTCTGATTCAACTCTATGGCTCTGAAAAAAATTAAAAAAGAGTAAATTTCTTTGGTGGGTATGGGTGAAAATGCAGAGGGAGAGGAGAAAAGGAACCTTGTTGTTTGTTGTTTTTGCTGCCGCCGACCTGTTTTTAGTAAGATGAGCCCTGCGATAGTGAGAAGGCTTGATTTTGGGGGAATTTTCTCTCTCCAAGAAATGAAGGAAATGCCCAACGGATAAGGAGAAGACGGAATAAGAAGGGGGCAAAGGTATAAGGCAGGACTTGGGTAGAGTTTAGGGGATTTTTGAATTGGCCGTTGTTTTGTTTTTTGTTTGGCTAAAATGAAATTAGAGTCATTGGATGATGAAGTTTTAATCGAGGTCGTTGTTTATTGAAGCCGCTCAGTTTTATTATAATTAATTCATTCGCATATTTATAGCTTAACTATGAAACACAAAGAATTTAAGGGAATTTCATCCGCCTTATCTTCACAAACTTGGATATGAGAAGACATGGGTAGTGTTAAAAAGAATGCCATACAAATATAGTTCCTTGAAAATTTTCAAGAATGCATTATAAAAATGCTTTGCGTAGGACCATTAATTTCAATTACAGAGTTCAACAATGCCAACAGTTGCATACAAAAAATAAGTTTGTGATATTCACGGAAAGCAAACGTACCCTTTGCCACAAGAAAAGAAGTTCGGCATCCATGTATTGAGGTGAGCTTCATTCGCAGGGAAATTCTTAGACGCTGGATCAAAACCTTGATAGAGATAGACCTTTTCTTTCTTTATTCTCTTACTGCCATACTCCATCACATGAGATCCTGCATTATAAGTGTTGAAATTGGATGTTCTCTCATTTACCTAAACAAATTCAACATCCTAATATCAAACCAAATTGAAACAGCTAAGAACAGGTGCTATATAAGAGTTTGAAAGTATAGAAACCAACCCTCTATTGTTTCTTTCTTTAGGTTATACATCTCACTGGAGTTTAAAAGTCACACAGATCAACTCAGAAGCAAATTATTTATTCATTAGAAATCAAATCCCAACGAAGAAAATAAACAGAACTGGTTACCAGTGCAATTAAAACATATGAATTTCTCATATGAATGAGCAACCTCTTTCATAGCATTCAAATTAATTTGTCTTGAAATAAACGGACCTCCCACTTCCATCGTAATAAATACTTGCATTAGTTCAGAAAAAGAAAATCAGAAAATCCAAAGTATCCTTGATGTCTTACGGATGCCATAAGCATGGGTATATGGGAATGGGAAAATACCGTAAACTTGAGAAATACAACGCGACAAAATATGTGTAGAGGAAGATCACAATCAATGGCGGGAAAATCAGAAATGTATTCCAAGTGACCCTGTAGCAAGTAAACCATCGGGCTTCCTTTCTTCGGCAACGAAATCAGTGGACCAGTACACGCGTGCCATAGCTCCAAACACACCGCCTGCGACGACGATGCCAAATTAACCGGAGCCGGAGCAGAGGAAGACGGGGTCGACATGGCCGAATGTATGTGAGCTATATGTATGTGAGCTAGTGTAGACAAAATAAATCTATATGTATGTGAGCTTAAAAGTAAAAGGCACTAATTAATTCACTCATCTCGGCATAAATTTGCAAAGCTTAAAACCTGAATATATCCAAATCTCATTACAAATTATTCTTGGCGAATTAACAAAATTCCTCATATTCTTACATGCTTTACCCTTCTGACTCTCGTCAAGGCGTCAAAGACAGAATTAGGTTCTTTTGAAAACATATAGCAAAATTCACTGATCAGCAAAACCTTGCTAGCTAGTCTCACAATAATTCTGATATTAAATAAGTACTGAATTTCACATTATGCAATAATTAAAAGATTGGTTTGATTGATGACTACTAAAAAAGATTTAGACTTGGCAAAAGAAAAACATATACCTTATCAATGCGCTCTTGATCATCAGGAGTGGCCTCGGCACCGCGATCAAGAGGGGAAATTGACTCAAGCAACACTTGGCAATGAAGATGGAGTAGAAGTAAACTATGCCACTACAGTCTATGCTCTGGATCGTACATTAGGGGCCGGGTATGAGAGATTTGGGGCTGGAATTAGGGCTGGGTAGAGTCTGTGTGTGAGTCTGTGTGCATAAGAACAGAGAGAGCTCTAGCCTCTGTGTATAAGAACAAAGAGAGAGAGAGAGAGAGTTGGTTGGGTACGAGAGATAGAGTTTTGTGCGTGGGTTTGAAATTTAAATACGGAGAAAGAGAGAAAGAGCTGATGACGTTAAATGAGAGAGCTCTGTCCATTTTTTTTGTGCGGCTGAAATGAAATCAGAGCCATTAAATCGAATAGATTAAAGCTGAGTCATTGGATGATGAAGCTTTAATCTGGACCGTTCTTTGTTGAAGCCGCTCTGTTTTGTTATATAGATTAGCAAAGATCAAGAGCTCACCCTTATTGAGCTCACCCCGAGCTCACCCTGCATTTTTTTTTATAAAAAAAAAAACATAACTAATAAAAAATGTATAATAATTTTTGGAATTAAAAGTTATTTTAAAAAAAGTGTTTTGGGTGTGATTTGGGTCAGAGGCGGAACTAAGTAGGCGTGGGGCGATTGACCCGGTGAGGGTGTGGTCCGGCGGAGCTAGTAGAGGCGGGGGGGGTGGACGGGGCAGCCCAGCAACCATTGAGCCAACCCAGTGGCCGTGAAGCGATCTTGGTTCTTCACTTCTTCTCCGACTGCAACACCAACACAGATCTGTCTTGGTTCTTTGTCTCGGTCTCTTCCCTCTTCCCTCTTCCGAGTGTCGCCACTGACTGCGTCTGCCTCCTCCTGCCGGCTGCCTCTGCCAGCGCCTCCACTACTCCGCCCACCGCCGTCTGCTTCCACACCTCCACTGCTTTAGTGCTTTGGACTTTGGTAAGTAACTAATTTATAATTTTATTACAAAATTGAAATTCAAGAAATGATTTATACTTTTTAGCTTTTGGTCCTTGCTCTGTTTCTTATTTATTTAATTATTCACCTGTTCAATGGAACCTAATGTCATTCATGCTTGGGAATTGGGATTTTCCGTTCTTTCATCTTAATCTTATGTTTTAAAGCATTTTTTTTACCTTCTTGTCTGTTCTATAAACCAGAATAAGCTAGTATTTCAACTCATTTGGCTTATAAGATGAATGCTAAGAAATTTGTTGAACTCCTGTGACTATACATGACATGAAAAAGATAAAAAACAAAGAACCCAAAATACAAAAAGAAAAAAGAAAAAAGAAAAAAGAAAAACAAGAAGATGAGAAAAAAAACCCAATAATAACATACATGAAAAAGAACCCAAATTAAAATCTCTTTTTTTTTGGATGGGGGATATGAAACCCCAGATTTTATGAATAAAGAATTAATTTTCTCGAAATAATTTTTTTATATTATGGTGTGAATTTGAGATAATGTTATAGTTGTGGATAATATTTATAAATTTTGAAAAGTATGCAAGTTGTCATATTATATTCGATTGGTTAGGGAATATTCGTTTTAAGCATGTAAAATATTCGTGACGACAAGACACGATCATTGGTGGACCCTAGCGGAATTATCATCGGATCGAGAAAGCGACAAAAATATTTTATTGAAAAAGCTTGGCGGAAGTTTTTCTGGTTGATCTTGTTGAACTACTTTCGGTAGTAAAAGTACGATGAATCTGGCGTTGTTGCATAAGTAGCACTGCGGTATTGATTATTGATATTTATGTGAGAAGTCACTCGGTTTTGTTCAATTATTGCTACTGATAGTTCTTTGCGTAGTATCTCACATTATTTGATTCAATTATTGTTGATTTAGAAGTTTTGTTTTATTCAGTATTATTAACGTAATAAAATAGAAACATCTTTTTATATAAAAAGAATACTTTATTAAAGTTATTCTATAAATAGAATATATTATATTTTATTATGCATAGTATTTGCATAGTGCTAGAATAGTGTTTGCGTAGTAAAAATCTTTTTATATAAATAGAATATATTATATTTTATTTAAAAGATTTTTCTTTTAAATATGGACGATCAGATTAAAGTAAAATCAATACGAGATAGTTAATGGATTAATTCTTATGCATTCCATTTTCCTATAAATAGAAGCTCATTTCTTCATTATTTTTTTATTTAATTCCTTTGAACTCTAGAGAGAAACTATAGAGAGAGACTATAGAGATAGAAGAAAAGTTTTTCGCTACTTCATTACTCTTATATCAAGTATTATTTTACGGTAAAGGATATTATTCTTTTGTATTCAAGAAGAGAACTTCATTATTCTATTTCTTTATTGTTCATTGGAATAACTTTGATACGCTGGCTACCCTATACTTGGTGACATTCTTCATTATTCGCCGGAATATCCATGCATCTGCATATACTGTAGGACTGGTTCCATTTTTATTATTATTCGTCTTTATTATTTTTTCGGAATATCCGCATGTGATATCTGTAGGACTGGTTCCATCATTTATTATTCGCATTTATTATTACATTGGAACATCTCTGTCGGTGTGAATTTCACGACTTTGGTTAGATTATTATTATCTCGTTGAAATAACCGCAAATACATCAAGCAATCTGCATGCGTGGTGATATCTTTTGTTATTCCATTGGTATTATACTCGAGTTGATTAAAATTTTGACTTATACTCCATGAAATTAATGGAATATCCTTGATATTTAAGGCTTCATCCAAAGATCTTTTTCGTGAAAATATTCTTCCGAGCATTCTTGAATTTTACTCTACAAAGCAAAGATCATGTTGACAATTTGGACGTTATTGGTTTCTGGACAAATTAATTCTTGAACTTATTTTATTGAATTCTTATATCATTGTCATCATCCTCATGTTTATATTATGTTGAAAGTCATACGTGGCTCAGTGCATAGATGGACTTGGTATTATTATGATGACTGAGGATTATTTGGTATAATCATGACCGTAATCTTACAAATGATGTGAAAATTAAAAAAGTCATCATTGGCCGTAGTGAATTGATGGACGAGTTTTTGGTATGGTTATGGCTATGGATTCTCTTGCCAAGAGAAAGCAAAGATGAATTGTTTTATGGCATGATCGGGACCAGTTGATGAAAACACGATTATCTTTGGGCGTAGTGTATGGATAATTCGTGGTCGTGATACTAAAGAATATCCTTGGCACAGTAGTGCGGGGATGATTTAATGATGTGGATTATTTATTGAAATGAGTCTCGTGATAAAAGTGATGAAAAACTTTTAAATCATAAAAGATAGTAGATTCTATTCTCTACTTGACTCTTTTAATGGATTGCTTGTTCATTGCAGTTAAACTTGATGTCTATTGTATTTTATCGGTTTAACATTGTTGGAGGCTAATGATAATTTATTCGCATTATCTTAGTCATAATATTTCTTCTTTGGGCTAGTTGAGCTCACCCTTTCTTTCACTTTATTCTCTTCGTGAAATGAGAATATATTTGGGACGAGTCAGGGAATGGAGTGATGGTCCGGAGGATAGCATTATTAGTCCTCACTATTTTATGAAATAGTGTGATAATAATTGTAATGAGAACTCCTTTTGAGTTTGTATAATCTCTAGTAGACAATAATTGTATTCAAACTCACAGTTTATGTTTTGTCGTATTGTACTGCATGATTATATTAGTAAGTTGTATTTGAATTATGTACCATGTATCTGGCGACCCAAGATGGGTGATGTATACCTAATTTTGGGGGCGTCACAGTTGGTATCAAAGCTTAGGGATATGATCCCTGGCTGAGATATGAGACAAGAACTAGGAGGGGAGTGACGGGAAATTCCTTCGCTAGTATGACCTACCTAAGTTTATTTGGTATTTAATTGGTCGGCCAAAGTATAGGGATAATATGTGATATGTTAATTAACCCTTGTTTTATGACAGTGTTTGAAAATGGCATATAAAAATGCTGAGATAAGCAATGAAGCACATGAGACCGTTGAGTTAGCTCAACCAAAAGGTAACGACCAACAATACAATAATAATCATACCGGTGGTAACGGTCATCAGAACAACGATAACCATCGTGGGGGATATTATCATGCCAAGAATGGTAACCATTTTGGTGGTAATCATGGCCAAGATAATAAGAATGGACATTTTAAGAAGACAAGGTTCAACAATGACGTGAAGACGTCTGCACCAACACCCATTTCAAAGGAAGAAGAATGCCCATCGGTCGAATGTTTCAAATGCGGACAAGAGGGACACATCCGTCCAAACTGTACGCAATAATCCAAAACGTGTTTTAATTGCAGAAGAGAAAGTCACCTAGCTCAATTTTGTCGTATGGTGAAGTCAAGTCCAGCTGGGATAGTGATGTCAAAGGATGTCCCAGACAAGCTAAAGTCGGTAATTTAAGAAAGAGCGTTTTTTTTCGTGACAAGGAACCTGAATAAAATTATCATGGGTATGTTAGTCATAAACTCTTGCGAAGTCTATACCGTGTTAGATACCGGTTCTACTCACTCTTTTATTTCACCTAGTTGTGTTTCAATGTTTGAAGTTAATTCCGGAGAAGTTAGACTTTGATATATCTGTTTAAACTCAGTTCGGAGAAACCTTCGCTAGCTCCATTATTTATAAATCTTGTTCAAATCAACACTTTCATGTTACATATTGATCTTGTCTCTTTGAAAATACTTGCCTTTGATGCAATTTTAGGAATCGATTGGTTAACTACTCATCATACTTTTCGTAAGGTTGTTAGCTTTCATATTCCTAACCAACCTGTTATGCGAATTCAAGAAACCAAACCACTAAAGTCAATCATTGTCATATCAAGCCATAAATAAAGAGCCACGATCATTTCGTTGTTGACTTTTTCTTGTGTGGAATGCACGAAGCGGACTTTACGAGGCGACGTCGTGAATAGCGATGACAAGTTGATAGGTATCATTGTGAGGTCTTTATCTAGGTTAAGGGATAGAAGTCGCAGTTGGTATCAATGTGACGTCTTATCCAAGTCTTGGATGAAAGTAATGATTTTGAATGATATTTCTATCATTAATAAATCTCTTGACGTATTCTCGAAGACTTCTTAACCTACCCTAGAGCATGAAATCGAATTTTGTATTGACCCGATGACAAAACCCATTTCTTAAACCCTCAAAATATTTCTTCAACTAAAGCGAGCGTAACGCATAAAGACGTTGACACGAATTTGTTGAAGATTACGATCGTCTTATTCAATATCATCGTGGAAGAAAGCGAAACAGTGGTAATGACGTGTTGAGTAGAAGATCGTATGCATTTACAAGTGCGATGTTGTTAACACAAAGACTCATTTCAGTATAACTTGCAAATGATGAAGATAGAGTTAAAGACTACAGGGACCCGCGTGAAGATAACGAATATACGAGTAAAATTGACTTTAATCGATAAAGTTAAAGACGCTCAAGCTACATACCCGAATCTGATGAATGTGAAGAAAAAGGTTCAAGAGGGCGTTATTCTAAAAACAAGAGTTGCTGAAAAGAGGAAATCTTAACCCTCGATTTAATTGGCCCATTTGAAATCCTCAATTGAGTAGGAACTGTGGCTTATAGACTCGTTTTACCGCCAAGTATGTCGCGTGCTCATAACGTTTTTAACGTATCAATGTTACGTAAATATGTGGATGACCCGAACCACATTATTAATTTAGAATCGGACGAGATAGCGGATGATTTAGCGTATGAGATCTCGTGTTAAAATCTTGGATAAGAAGAATCGTATCCAACTCTCAAGGGTTATACCTCAAGAGTTAGAATTTGAAATAAAGTCAAGGTATCCTCACATGTTAGGCATACCAGGTATGTACGTAAATTTCGAGGGCGAAATTCCATAAGGAGGGGAGATTGTGAAACCCCAGATTTTATGAATAAAGAATTAATTTTCTCGAAATAATTTTTTTTTATATTATGGTGTGAATTTGAGATAATGTTATAGTTGTGGATAATATTTATAAATTTTGAAAAGTATGCAAGTTGTCATATTATATTCGATTGGTCAGGGAATATTCGTTTTAAGCAGGAAATATTAAGATGACGGCATGGCCACAATCATTAGTGGACCCACAATGTAATTATTAGTCGGATTGAGAAAAGCGACAAAAATATTTTATTGAAAATAACGGCGGAAGTTTTCTGGTTGATCTTGTTGAACTACTCGGTAGTAAAAAAGTCTGATGTCTGGCGTTGTTGCGTAGTAACAATAGCGGTATTGATTATTGATATTTATGTGAGAAGTCACTAAGTTTTGTTCAATTATTGCTACAATAGTTGCTGCATAGTATCTCACATTATTTGATTCAATTATTGTTGATTTAGAAGTTTTGTTTTATTCATATTATTAATGTAATAAAATAGAAACATCTTTTTATATAAAACAAAATACTTTATTAAAGTTATTCTATAAATAGAATATATTATATTTTATTATGCATAGTATTTGCATAGTGCCCGAATAGTGTTTGCATAGTAAAAATCTTTTTATATAAATAGAATATATTATATTTTATTTAAAAGATTTTTCTTTAAATATGGACGGTCAGATTAAAGTAAATCAATCTGGATAGTTAATGGATTAATTCTTATGCATTCCATTTTCCTATAAATAGAAGCTCATTTCTTCATTATTTTTCTTTAATTCTTTGAACTCTGAGAGAGAAACTATAGAGAGAGACTATAGAGATAGAAGAAAAGTTTTTCTCGCTACTTCACTACTCTTATATCAAGTATTATTTTACGGTAAAGGATATTATTCTTTTGTATTCAAGAAGAGAACTTACATTATTCCATTTCTTTATTTTTTACATTGGAATAACTCAGATATGCTGAGCTACCCTATACTTGGTGACATTCTTTCATTATTACGCCGGAATATCCATGCATCTTTATCTGTGGGACTGGTTCCATTTTATTATTACATCTTTATTATTCTTTTGAATATCCCATGCATGATATCTGTAGGACTGGTTCCATCATTTATTATTCGCATTTATTATTACTGTTGGAACATCCTGTCGATTGTAATTTCACACGACTGGTTCCGTTATTATTATTCTGTTGAAATAACCGTCTCATCAGAAATCGCATGCATGGTGATATCTTTTGTTATTCCATTAGATTATACTACTCAGTTGATTAAAATTTTGACTTCTATACTCCATGAAATTAGTGGAATATCCTTGATATTTGCGCTTCATCCAGTATCTTTTCGTAGAAATATTCTTCTGAGCATTCTTGAATTTTACTCTATAAAGCAGTATCATGTTGACAATTTGGACGTTATTGGTTCCTGGACAAATTAATTCTTGAACTTGTTTTATTGAATTCTTATATTATTGTCATCATCCTCATGTTTATATTATGTTGAAAGTCATCTGTGGCCTGTAGTGCATAGATGGACTTGGTATTATTATGACCAGGGATTATTCGGTATAATCATGACCGTAATCTTACAAATGATGTGAAAATTAAAAGTCATCATTGGCCCGTAGTGCATTGATGGATAGTTTTTGGTATGATTATGGCTATGGATTCTCTTCGACCAAGGGAGCAAAGATGAATTGTTTTATGGCATGATCACGACCGTTGATGAAAACACGATTATCTTTGGCCCGTAGTGCATGGATAATTCGTGGTCGTGATACTAAAGAATATCATTGGCCTGTAGTGCAGGGATAATTTAATGATGTGGATTATTTATTGAGCTGAGTCTTAGCGATAAAAGTGATGAAAAACTTTTTAAATTATAAAAGATAGTAGATTCTATTCTCTACTTGACTTTTTTAATGGATTGCTTGTTTCGCTGCAGTTAAACTTGATGTCTATTGTATTTTATCAGTTTAACATTGTTGGAGGCTAATGATAATTTATTTTGCATTATCTTAGTCATAATATTTCTTATTGGGCTAGTTGAGCTCACCCTTTCTTTCTTTTTTCTTCTGTGAAATGAGAATATAATTTGGAGACGAGTCGGAGAAGCGGAGTGATGGTGGGAGGATAGCATTAGTAGTCCTCACTATTTTGTGAAATAGTGTGATAATAATTTTAATGAGGACTCCTTTTGAGTTTGTACAATCTCTAGTAGACAATAATTGTATTCAAACTCATGGTTTATGTTTTTTTATCGTATTGTATACTGACGGTTGTATTAATAAGTTGTATTTGAATTACATACACCATGTATCTGGCGACCCAAGATGGGTGATGTATACCTAATTTTGGGGGCGTCACAGGGGAAGTCTCTCATAAATAAATTTTTTTTATTGATGTATTTTGACCCCCCTGAAAATATATTCTGGTTCCGCCATTGATTTGGGTACATATAACAAAACAGTGTTATATAGTCTGTACAACACTGTTTTGTTATATGTACCCAAATCACACCCAAAATACTTTTTTTTAAAAAACTTTCAATTCCAAAAATTATTATACATTTTTTATTAGTTATGTTTTTTTTATAAAAAAACGCAGGAATTGGGCTCGGGGTGAGCTCAATAAGGGTGAGCTCTTGAAATGGGATATATATATATATATATATATATATATATATATATATATATATATATTACTACATAGGTTACAAATGTTTGAATTTTAAAAGCCATAAGGCTTGTTTGTGAAACACTTATTTAAAAATGGGTTTTTGGTAGTTAAAGTCATGTTTGGTAAAACAAGATTAAAATAGGTGCATAGGCCTTGTTTGATAAAACCAATTTAAAATTCTTTTTATTCTTTTAATAAATCCTTTAACACATATTCTTAATGTTACACGTTAATTTAATTAAATTCCAACCTTCTAAATTAATTAAATAAAAGCTAACATCAATTATCCACATAAAAATTATTACATAACAATTATAATTACTCACTAATTATAATCTCATGCAACAATTATCACATAAACTTCATCTAATTTAATTATCTCAATTAAATTAGAATCATATCATAAAATCATTACACATCAATTAAATAAATTATTAAATATTCATTTAATTAATATATAACACTTAATTAAATTAATTCACAACAATCACATAATTTATATATTAAACTCAATAAGTAAATCAGTTAAAACATTTATTCCATTCCATAAATTAGAGCATCCCACATTTTCTTTACCTTTTCATGTAGATTGTAATATATATCATAGTTAGTCTTTACCATTTTAACTAAAAAAAAATATACATACTAAATGTAAGTCCAAGTCAAAAAGTGGACACTTACATTAGGGGTTGGAATATTCATTTAGTTGAATTTCTCTGTTTCTCTAATTACTACACTAGGCAGTGCAGTAGGCTATGAAGTGGGCTCTTGAATAGACTCTTCAATTTGCTCTAATGTGGGCTTTTTAATTGGGCATTGGTTATTTCTTTGATTAAACTTTCTACAAATGTTACAATGCATTTTTCTTCCTATTTTACCCACCCTCTTCACTTGACCATTGTGACACCCCCAAATCTGAGTATTTCAATTTTCACGGGATTTGGTGTTCACTGTACAAATATCACATATCTATCTACCAATAATAAAAGCAAACCATGAAATAAATAGAAATCCTCCACTTAAGGGGTTACATCATCTGAATAATAAATAAATCTCAAGTTGAACTAACCTTAAACATCAAATGCGGAAAATTAATTAAACAAATAAGTCTAAAACAACATCAAGTCTTAAACAAAATATTCTCTATTAAAATAAAAAGTCTTCATCACTTGTTAACCTTGCTCTTGCCTTTGTTAATAGAATACTCGTCAGTCCTTCCAATCTTAGCGGCAATGTTATTATGCAAGAGTGAGCACGATTGCCCACAAGTATAACAATATAATAGTAATAACATGCGATGAATCAAAGGGTTCTGAATAATAAAAAGCTCGACTTTTGAATCAAGAATGAATAACAATAATCAAAAGTACAACTGAGGGTCATAAGACCAAGAACTATGTTCTAGGTTGTCAAGTATTTCTACTTTAAACCTTTAATAGTCATAAGACTATATGGACTGTACTAATCGTACTTAGGGGGATCAACCCTTAGTACCATGAATGTGCACATCATCACAACGCTAACGCATACAAAATCCCCTATAATGGGTTGTTCATCTCAGTTTGACATCAGAGTCCGCACCAAAGGAAATTTGGTTTGGATAAGCTCAATTACAGTTCTAGAATTTAGAACGCTCATCAACTACGGACTAGTCGAATCAATAAAGGTTCGCTAGTCTTACAAGGTTCAACAATAACTGATAATCAAATCGAATAATGAATCTCAAGAGTATACAATTGCCTAAGTATTGTATAACTGAAGTAATACTTTAAGAAGAATCATAATATCTCATTCGGAATCATACATGAATAAACAAAAATATGAACTTGAGTGATATACAAACATAAGTCTAGGACTTACTCAACTAATAATTTAGAATTAAGGAACTTGCATCATGATAGTGAATAAAGGATAAAAACTTGCTCAATTAAATGTTTGAGTTTAGAAAACTTGCCTCGTGCACAAGTTACAAATATAATTCGCGTCCCTAAATTAATTATACATATCATTACATTCGCAATACCAATTAATTCTAAGTCTAATAATAGTCATCAAATCACAAACATTAGTCTTTGAACACGTTATTAGACTTCACGAATAACGAGTTCAAACCTCGTAATTTATTTATCAATTAATCTCATAAACAAGTTATTAATTTGTTTTAACATCTCAATATATGGTTAACATGTCATCATGTTTATTATATAACATTTTAAAATGCATTTCTGACTTTTGAACACTTAAATAAAATTCTCCAGGTCATTCAACTAGTTGGTATTTGTAGCGCCAGGTTTATCTTGAGTATCGGCGAATCAGTTGTTGAGGTTGAGCCCGTCGACAGTAATTTGTCTTGCTTTGGCGATCTGTATTGGGTTCCTTCACAGAACCGGAGATGTCGCACCATGCTTACGTCAACCAAGCCTTGGCCGCTTATTGCAGTAGCAGAGTTCCTTCTGAGGGCCGTGACTGCTTAGATACACGACTACATCGACGAATGTTCGCTGGTCTGTCAAGAAGACCGGTTCCTTTCACGAGCCGTGACTGCATACCGAAGTCATGATAATCGACGATTCATGAACAATACACTTAAAAAGCCAAATAATGTAATACCCCAAATTTTATAAATAAAGATTTAATTTTCTTTATATATTATTTTAAACAGTAAGGTGTTGATTTGATAAATGTTATAAGTATGGAGTAATGTGTAAAATTTTTCAAAGTTAACAAGTGATAATAAAATATTCGTTTGGTCGGGAAATATTCTTTATGTCGGGGAATATTAAATGCTGATGGCGCAATCATTAAGCGGACCCATAACGGAATAAGCATCGGATGAAGAAAGCGAAAAAAAGAGTTTTTAATAATAGCAGGCGTAGTAGTTATTCTGAATTAGAGCTGTTGAAATACTCGATGGTTAAAAATATAATGTCTGCGATGTCGCATAAGTAAGACATGGTATTGCCGATAATTCAAATTATAGGATCTTATGTAAGAAGGCACTTACTCAATTATTGTTTAATATTTTATATTATTGATCTAATAATTGCATAATATTTTATTGATTCAATAATTGCTACGTAGATATTATATTCAATAATTGTCATTGCACAGTATTTCAAATTATCAAATTAATAATTCATATTATTTGAATAATATTATTAGATAGCATTATTGACAATGTCTAAGAAAGCTCTGTCAAGGAAAAAGGTTAGGTTAATCTAATTGCGCGCTAGTAAGGAGAAATCCTTATCGGAAAGACCCCTCTTTCCTGGGAACAACCTGGTTGTCATTATTGTGATTCTGTAATATTATTTGTGAATAATTAATTATTAATTTATATGATAAGAAAATACTTATTTTTATATGGATATAAATGAAGGAATTAGTGTTGAGGTGTTTTATCTGTATTTTGTCGGAATGGAGGTATTAAAAACTATCCGTTTGTAGATTTTGGCTATTTTCGGTTTAGAATTTGGGAAAACTTCCTTCTGCAAAGTTGTAGAGAATTAAATTTCCTATGAAAAAGACATAGAATTTGTATTTTTCTGATAAAAGGACTATTTATTATGAATTATGGAAGTTTTGAAAATAAATGTTTTAATATATATATATATAAATCATGTGGTAAAAAAATTCCTTCTTGATGGCTTCCATACTTGCCAAACCTGCCAAACTTTTCAAAGCTTAAGAAAATCCTTCCGTGTGTATATTTGTCAACTTTGACATGCTGGGCTTTTCCTATAAATAGGGTGCTTAGTTAGAAATGAAAATATCGAGTGTATTTCTTGTGAGTATAATGATAGTTTGAGTGTGGATTACGGTGAAAGTTTTCGTCCGCATAATATCCTATATTTCAGTCAAAACTACTCTTCGGTTAAGGTAAGGGATGTTATTTTTCTTTGTAAATGATGTTATTGTTTTCAATATTATTTTATCGAAATATTGGTATGAATCTTATTATGAAATTTTTACCTTTTAAAGTCGGGGTTCTTATTCACGTATCGATAATTATTCACGAATCTGATCTTGTTCATGAGTACTATTCACGAAGTATGATTTTTTTTATAAAATTTTTATCTGTTTTCATGTCGGGATTACTATTCACGTATACGGCCCTATTCACAAATACGGTACTATACACAGAAAAATTTATTTATCTTCTATTTGTCCAAATGGTATGTTAAGGTTCATATCTTTGATTGGATCCAAGTTTTGAGTTTTATTTCTTAAATTTTGCTCCACAAAGTATTATTATGGAGTGTTTTTGAACTTGGATAAACTAAAATACGAATCCTTAATCTTTGTCCTTTATCACACTGGATTCGTTCCTTAAAATATTTTTCATCATCCTCAGTTCTAAATGGTGATATAACTGAATATCTTTGGCCTTTAGTGCAAATATGAATGATTACCTGATGAATATATTTGGCCCGTAGTACAAAGATGACAGATGTTGAGATGAACATGACCAACTGGTGATACAAATAAATATTTTTGGCCCGTAGTGCAAAGATGAATATTTGATTTGAGATGTATATTGATTGATGTTACAGGGATAAAATATTGATGATGGAATATAATAGATTTCATTCTCTATTTAACTCTTCTAGTGAATTATTATTTCCGCTGTGAATATTGATCTAAAAATTATTGTCCATAATATTTTATCTGAATTGTTGAAGACTAACGATAATTTATTTTCCATTATCCTATTCATAATATTCTTTACTGGGCTAGTTGAGCTCACCATTTTTATCTATTGTCCTCTTCAGGAAATGAGAATATTGCGGGGACTAGTCGGGGAACAGTGTGATGGTCAGAGTTAGATCTGTTGAAGTCCTCAGTATTCTATAAAATAGTGGGTTAATAATTGTAATGAATAAAGGATGAATTTGAATGTTTAAATTTTGTATTATATACGATTTGTATTCTAACTCACAGTTGTATGGTCATATTTCTCACGACCTTTTGTTATAAAAGATTTGTATTTGAAATTCTGTACCATGTAATTGGCGACTCAGAATGAGTTGGTATTTAACTTATTTTGGGGGCGTCACAATTGGTATCAGAGCTTAGGGGTATGATCTCTGGCGGAGATCTGGGAATAGAACTAGGAGGGGAGAGAAGAGTAAAACCTTCGCTAGTGTGTCCTACCTAAGCTTATGTGGTATTTAATTGGTCGGTCGGAACATAGGGTTAATATGTGATATGTTAATTTATTTAATTAACCCTTGTTTTATGGCAGTATTTGAGAATGGCAGCTGAAAATCTAAGCAATGGAATGAATGAGACCATGGAGACACCTTTAATCACCAATCAGGAGAACGTGCAACATGAAGACAATATTACTCCTGTAAACAACACTACCGAACAAACGATGAATGATGGAATGTTTAGAAGCTTTTTGCAGTTCATATAAAATCAGACGAGGGAGACTCGTGTACAAAATACGGGTGGAAATGATAGCAACGCGCGGCTTGTCTCAGCCAAGCAGTTCAAAGAGTTGGGGCCACCGAAATTTTTGGAAAAGGCGGATCCGATCAAGGCGGAAACATGAGTTAGACAAATTATCAAGATATTTGATGTCTTGGGATGCACGGAGGAACAGAAGATTCTATTCGCTAACTTTATGTTCCGTGGTGAGGCAGACTACTGGTGGGAGTCTGTAAAACGTACCCAGCCAGCCGCACTCAATATGTCTTGGGAGACGTTCCAGAAACTGTTCAATGATAAATACTTTCCAAAAAGTATTCGTCACATGAAGGAGGTAGAATTTATCAGACTGGAACAGAACAACATGACGGTGTCCCAGTACGAGGCTAAGTTCACAGAGTTATCCCGGTTCGCACCTCATTTGGTGGAGAATGAGGAACGTATGACGCGGATGTTTCTGAGAGGTTTAAAACCCGAAATAGGTCAATACCTCATTTCTCAAAAAATTTCTCTATATTCGAATGTAGTGAACAGGGCCCAATTGTTAGAACGAGATAGTGATTATGTTCAACCAAGGGACAACATCCAAGGTCGTACCGGTGGTAGCAGTCATCGGAAAAATGACAACCAGCAGGGAGGACAGCATCATGACAAAAGCGGTATCCACTCTGGTGGTAATTGTGGCCATGATAATAGAAGAAGTGAGTCGGGGGGAGATTTCAAGAAGAGAAGGTACAACAATGAGAATGTGAAAACATAAATAGCAGCACCAACATCAACTATTGCTAGGGGAGGAGAACGACTGCCGGTCGTATGCTATAAATGCGGGCAAGAGGGACACATCAGTCCCAACTGCACCCAGCAATCCAAGGTGTGCTATAACTGTGGAAAGGAAGGACATATAGCTCGGGTGTGTCCTATAGCGAAACCAAGTCCAGCGGGGGTGGTGATTCCTAAAGCTGTTCTGAACAAGTCGAAGTCAGTGGTTCCGGAAAGAGTTTTTGTCGTATTGATGACCTATTCGACCAGTTGCAAGGTGCATAATTCTTTTCAAAGATCAATTTTCGTTCTGGATATCATAAGCTAAAGATTAAAGTTGAGGATATTCCAAAGACTGATTTCAGAACTCGATACGGACATTATAAATTCTTAGTCATGTCTTTTGGATTGACTAATGCTCCTGCTGCTTTTATGGACATGATGAACTGTGTATTCAAGGAATATTTAGATCAGTTCGTGGTTGTCTTTATTGATGACATCCTCATATATTCCAAAAGTCGTGAAGATCATGAGCACCACCTGAAGCTGGTACTCCAAAGGCTTTGTGATAACAAGCTTTATGCCAAGTTGAAGAAGTGTGAGTTCTGGCTTGAGGAAGTAGCATTCCTTGGGCACGTAGTATCAAAACATGGAGTATCTGTTGACTCGGCGAAGATTGAATCCATACAAAGTTGGGAACAACCTAAGTCGGTGATCGAAGTACGTAGCTTTCTGGGCTTAGCTGGTTATTATCGGAGATTCGTGGAAGAATTTTTTCAAATCGCTACTCCATTAACTCAGCTGACTCGGAAAGATACAAAATTTGTATGGAACAAAGAATGCGAGAAGGGTTTCCAAGAGCTCAAGAAAAGACTCATTTCGGCTCCTATTCTGACGATACCATCCGGTTCGGATGGATTTTTCATTTACAGCGATGCTTCGGGCAAAGGGTTAGGATGTGTTCTCATGCAACATGGGAAATTCATAGCGTATGCCTCGCGACAACTCAAAGAATATGAGAGGAATTATCCTACTCATGATCTATAGTTGGCAGCAGTCATTTTTGCGTTGAAGATCTGGAGACACTACTTGTACGGGGAGAAAGTGGAGATCTATACGGATCACAAGAGCCTTAAATATTTATTCACTCAGAAGGAACTCAACATGCGGCAACGACGTTGGCTTGAGTGTTTGAAAGATTATGATCATACCATCCAATATCATCCTAGAAAAGCGAACGTGATAGCGGACGCGTTGAGTAGAAGATCATCTGCGGGAACGAATGCGATGTTGTCAAAGCCTATTCATTGTGACTTACAAAAGATGGAGATAGAGTTCAAGACTTCGGGGACCCATGCGATGATGTCAAGTATACACGTAGAACCAGATTTTATAGTAACCCGATATTTTCTAAATAAAATAAACAAGAAATTTTGCGTATATTTTTTTTTTTATTTAATGACGAGACTAAGTGTCAAGTAAAGTGAACGATAAATGCGAATACATTTATTACTTGAAAAATTAGAAATAATTTTGGAATTATTAATTACCACAAATTATATGGTAATAAATTTCTGTAAGCCAAAATGTTTTTATTAATTATTTTCCATGAAAACATGATTGGAAATAATATATGAAGTGATAATTAGATTTATATAATAAATATTTTATTATATGAATTGTTCAGAATATTTAATTTAATTATTTTAACTTGATTATTGATGCTGTGTACGAAGAATAATTCAGATATGAGATCCAAACCTTGGATTGGGATTGTGATCAAGAGATGAGAATAATAATATTATATTATTGTTATAATGATTTTAAAGTACAATAATTATGTCTTTGTGTATATGCGAGAAATATAATATTATCTTGATAATGAATCAATTAGGTCATAAGATATTACCTAGTCTTTGTAAAACCCTAATTATTAAACTCGGTTATGAGATATTTCGAGTAGTATTTGTGTATATATGAAATTCTTGTGTATAAGAATATCGTAATTAGACGAAACCCACAATTATTGTTGTATGACGTCGATAATTAGGACAAACCCTAATTATTATAACCCTAACCAGGTTGAAGTTAGAAACCGTAACGCATCGTGTTAGTAATATACATGAGATAATTAGAGAACCCTAATGGTCAATTAGAAACCCTAATTGATGACGTTAAGAAACCCTAATTATAGAACCCTAAATTTTTAATCGAAAACCCTAATTTCAATTACCGAGTTTAATTTTGATGTTATTGTATAAGTGTTTTAATTTACCAAAGGATAGAAGTTAATTGGTAAATTGTAAGAATTAAATCTAGTGATTAAATATTATATTTAATTTCCTTGTACAAGATTGCCCATACACTCTTAAACGAAGCCCAACCATCACCCATAACAAATCAGAAGCAAGAATCAAGAATTTTTTTGGCAAAAAGGGTATAAGGACACTAAACCTAGAAATCCTTTGATTAGATGTTATTTGATGCAATTTATTGTTTAAAGTTGTGTAATAGGATGTTAATTGATGATATGGGTTGATAAATCAAATACCCATAACATCAAAGTGCATGAATTTGAAGATTTAAGCAAGTTGGAAAAAAAATCGAATTCTGTTATTTTTTCACCAAATGTCAGAGGTCATAACTCTTTGCTCGATCATGAGTTTTGTTCTTCAAAAGTTGTTATGTGTAGCCTGATATGTGGTCTTTAATCTGCAAAAACAATCAAGTCTATATCATGTATAGATTACAAGTTATAGATGGTCAAACATGGTTGACCGATCATGATAAACTGTTTTTAGGCGATCTGTAATGGGGCATTCTCGTCCACTTTTGTGCTTTAAAAGGTCTGGGCTTTTGATATGTTGTATTGCACTGAGTTAGGAAGCCATAGGCTTTGGAATGACCTCATTCGAGACCTCGGATGAGGAATTACGGTGATTGGAAGGAAATGTGTCAAATTTCAAAACCTGAAAGTCGTGATGGGATGTGCTATTTGGGACCTTTGTTTCGATCAGTTAATGTTTCCAAAACCTTCTGGGCATTTGGTATATTATAGTACACCAAATAAGTTTTCCATAGACTAAAGCGGACTAAATCCGATATCGGAGGAGAGAGTTATGACATTTCAAAGTAGTAGTGTCAAAACTTCCCAACAAGTGCGGTGCAGTCCATTTGAACGGAATTTCTTGGCTGATGTGTTCGGAATTTGGAAATGGTCAAAGAATAAAAGTTGTAGCCCCAGAAGTTAGCTTCAGCGTGGGCTCAAGAATCGCTCAAAAATGTTTTAAAATGAAAGAGTTATGACTGTTTTAGCGAAAGAGGGTAAAGCTGAAAGCGAGATTGAAAAGCATTATGAACGTCCACTTTTGACGCTTTTGTTTTGGGCTACCTAATGAACCCGAATTGGGTAATTCGTATTTTTAAAAAATAGTCTTACATACCATGTATAACATATCCAAAAATCAGATTAATCGGAGTTATGAGCAATGCGTTAGAAAATGCAAAGTGAGCTATTGAAAATTAGTATAAACCAAGTCCCACATCGACTAAATTGAGAACTTCACCATTTTCTAAACCTATAAATAGAAGGGCTTGGCCTTTGTTTCATTCACCAACAATAAGGCCTCCAATTTTTGAAAAAGGCTTTGTTGTGGGAGAACTTTTTATAAAGATCTCCTTAGTTAAATTTTGGCGTTGAAGTGCGTATTGATGTGGAATTTGTATTTAGGGTATGTTTCTTATTTAATTTTTTGTAATGTTATTATTTTTAATTGTTAGTTAAAGTTTGAATTTTTGAAGTTTAGTTAGTGTTGTTAATAAACTAGTTAGTTTACTATGTTTATTTTGGCTTGGAATTGATTATGTAAATGAGTTATTTGCGATGACTTTTAATATTTTGTGATGAATTTCATTAATTAATTATTATTAATGATATTAAAGTTATTTAATGATTATATTAAATAATTTAGTTTTAAAATGATTTTAATATTATAAAAATCATTTTAAATGAAAATAAGGTATTTAAAAATATTTTAAGTTATAAAATATAACTTTTAATATTTAAATGATAATTTCATTAATAATTAAATATTAATGATATTAAGATAATATTAATGATATTTAGTTTATTTAATAATTATTATTAAATAAATAGTTTAAAAATGGTTTTACTTATTTAAAACCATTTAAAGAGGATATTAAGGATTTAAAAATATTTTAAGTTATAATTAATGACTTTTAATATTTGGATAAATAGTACATTAATATTTAAATATTAATGGCAATTATTTAAAAATGATTTTTATTGTTTTAAAAATCATTTAAGGTAATATAAATGTTTTAAAAATAGTTTGAGTTATTATAAATAACTTTTATATTTTAGCAATGGTTTCATTGATAGTTTAGTATTAATTAAACTATTAATGATAATGAAATTGTTTAATATTTAAATCATTTAATTATGATTCCGATATTTGAAAGTTATAATTCTACCAAACTAAATTGACTTGAAAACCGATTATGAAGTTCGAATTTGAAGAACACCTATAATATGATTATATCACTATAGGCCCTTTAGTGATGATTTGAATTATTTTAAATTTTTCAATTTCGGAAATTTTGAAAATGATTAAAAGTTAAGATGTCCGATATTTACAGATGTTGAGGTATAAAATAAGAGTCTTAGACTAAATTATTTGCCGATAAAGTTATTCGAGACGCCTACTCTGAATGTTAGACCTATAATAGAAAGAAAAGGCTCTTTGTAAGAACATGGATGAGATATTTGAAAAATGTATAAAAATATTTCAAGTATAGAATAGGAACTAAAAGTATGATCACCTTTGTGATTATGTGATTAGACTATGTCTTTGTTGTAATGCGATCTTATGTGTTAAGATATATTGTTCTAATCGAGCGAATGATCCGATTATTGATAGGTTGTGATAAAGAGATAAAACCTAAGTTGAGATTTGTAATCAATGAATCGAGTGAGTATCCTACCTTTGCATTTCCTTTATCTGATGGACATGAGTAAGAAGTTTCGTAATTATTCTATTCTGCATGCATTATGTACTCTTTGATTATCAACATGCTAGCTCGGATATATATTACATTCATTGATTTCTAAATGGTTATACAAGTGTCCCCACTTGGATAACCATGGAATTTATTCACATGTTGATATACCGCATCAATTACCCGTATACATATATGTTGAATTACATATTATTGTTGAGCAAGATTAAAACCTTGGGTTTGGAAC
This sequence comes from Panax ginseng, assembly GCA_020205605.1. Taxonomy (NCBI): domain Eukaryota; kingdom Viridiplantae; phylum Streptophyta; class Magnoliopsida; order Apiales; family Araliaceae; genus Panax; species Panax ginseng. The sequence continues at coordinate 115,960 of CM035136.1, read as the reverse complement.
CGAGCATGTATGAACATCCCTATATGGGAAGATTTTTGCATGGCGGATAGAGTGAAAGCGATGAATTTCGTTCAAGTTATGTAGTATTGATCAATACAAGGTACAATGGGGTGATCACCCTCCGTGCTTCGTAAGCTAGAAGCGGTTTCATGGATGGATTTACGCCAAACCTTTTCGAAAATGAAAAGAATGTTCATAGTATGATTCTTAAACCCTATTCATGGGTAGAGCAGAGCCAAATTTAAATAATTTAGAAGAGAGTTGTTATGTGAATTTTTTTATCGGTATAGATTACTTCACAACTTTCGATTCGATTTGTAGAAGTGTTATGTAAAGAGAATACTTATATTCTTTCAAAATTTATATATATATAATTGCTATTACTTGCTTTGGGCACTCAAATGCTCATCCTTGCTTAAATTAAATGTTTTCGATTATGTATGAAAGCAACACGAAGGCTCGAACACGATCAAAGGAAAAGGAAAGTCGATCGAATAAATGTGTATTATGAGTTAATGGTTATAGTTGTATTGGTATCTATTCAAGTATTGTAAGGAATGTATTTAAAGGTCTCGTGCACAGGAAGTAAACTCGATGTATGTAAATTAAGTTTGAATGTAACATTACTATTGTATGATTCAGCTTATAGAAATGGTATCGTGAAGCACCGAGTTCGGGTTTCAAGTACCTGGATTTGGGGTCGTCACAGATTTGATGGATAAAGTTAAAGTTGTTCAAGCTACAGACCCGGAGCAGATAAAGATGAAGAAAAAGGTGCAAGAAGGTCCTATTCCAGAAGCAAGAATTGATGAAGAAGGAATACTTCGAGTCAACTCCAGACTTTGTGTTCCTAACAATTCTGAGTTGAAGTATACAATAATGATGGAGACACACAACACACCGTTTGCAATCCATCCTGGGAGTACCAAAATGTATCATGACCTTCGACATACATTTTGGTCGAACAATATGAAAAGAGAGATCGCAGAGTTCTTCTCGAGGTGTTTAACTTGTCAACGTGTCAAGGCTATGGGTGGGCACCAATAATTAACCGAACCAAACCGATTACCGAATCCATCCAAAATTGGATACCGATACCGGTACCAGTTGGACTGGTTTATCGAACCGGTTACCCGGTTCGGTACCGGTTTGAACCTATTTTTGTACCGATTCCTGCTTCCTACTTTTTTAACCCTGCTTACATGAATAGTTTAAAAATCAAGGAATAATTACATAATAACTAGCACCAGCAGCAGTCTAACACATCCAATTATCCAACTAATTAAAGATTACATTGTTCCAAAAGCAGTCCAACACTCCAACTATCCAACAAATTAAAGATTACAGATTACAATTGAAACACAATAATTAAAGCACATTCAACTTAACAAACTAGCAGCAGTCCAACAACAAACTGCAGCAAACAAACAACAAACAGTCCAAACTAGCAGCAACTAGCAGTAAAATAACATGAACTAATTAAAGAACTAATTACATATTAAGTCCAGCAGAGTAATAACTATCAAGATAACATAATAAAAAACTAGCAGCAGTCCAAAGTCCAAACTAGCAGCAACCCAACTTCATAGCATCAGTCCAGCAGACTAACAGACAACAACAACCCAACTTCATAAAGAAGCGGTCAAACTAGCAACAAGCAAAGCAGACCGGTAGAGTAATGAATCAAAGAAAGAAGACAAACCAAAGGCGTCATAAGTTTTAAGTAGGCCCGATAACGAAGATTACAAAGATAAGTATACATGAACATAATATGCAGCCATTTCCAACAGTATTACAAAGATAATTATTTATGACAAATTAAAACTGCAATGAACAATAATAAATTCCTTTTCAAGAGTAATTTACCTGTTATCCATCTAATCTAAAAACTGCCAAGTGCCAAATTTTCATTAAACTCCACCATCCATATCCAAAACATCCGCAAATTCTAAGAAAATCAAAAGAAAATAAAAATAGTTAAAGAAAGTCATTAACATATAAACATTATAAATGAAAACTATATAATTTAAAATGAAGGATTACCTTTCTCAATTGTTTCAAGTGAATATAAGTTCTCCTCCACGGACATTGGTTGTTTGCTTGAACGAAGCCAATCTTGAGCACAAATAAGAGCTTGTACCATTCTAGGAGTTAAAGAACTCCTAAATGAATCAAGTACACGACCACCGGTGCTAAATGCCGACTCAGAAGCAACAGTTGATATAGGAACCCCCAATACATCCTTAGCCATTTGAGAGAGAATGAGAAATCTACGAGAATTATTTTTCCACCAACCCAAAACATTATATTTTGAAGTCGTTTGATCAACATGCTCACTCAAATACTTACCTAATTCGGTATTATCTCCTCCTTGAACATCCGCTCCTCCTTGAACATCCGCAATGTGGTCTACAAATTTATCTATCATCTTTCTCCTTGTCCTTTCTCAACCATACACATAAACTTTCACTAGACATTTTATATTGTGCACTTTGGGATGATTGTGCACTTTGGGATGCATATTTGAGACTATGACATTTAAACAATTCCTCAATGGCATCATGCACCGATTTTATCATTTTTTTTTGCCATTTCAGCCTCACTCCCATACATTGAATTGAAAGCAAATTCCACAAATGCAAATTTATGTCTAGTGTGACGCCCCCAGAATAGGTCCAATCAACCCAACCCATTCTGAGTTGCAAAATACATGGTACATAATCCAAATATAAGCTTTTATAACACAAGGTAGTGAAAAATACGACCAGACACTGTGAGTGTCAATACAAATATCTAGAAATTTTAAATATTCAAACTAAGTCCTCATTACAATTATTATCACACTATTTTATAAAAATAGTGAGGACTACAACTGATCTTAACTCTGCCCATCACTCTGCTCCCCGATTAGTCCCCGCAATATTCTCATTTCCTAAAGAGGACAATAGATGAAAAGGGTGAGCTCAACTAGCCCAGTAAAAAATATTATGACTAAGATAACAAAGAACAATTTATCGTTAGTCTTCAATAAATCAGATAAAATATTATGGACAACAAGTTTTAGATCAACAACTGCAGCGAAAATAACAATTCATCAGAAGAATTAAGTAGAAAATGATGTCTACTATATTCTATGATTTGAAAGTCCATAATCAATATTTTATCTCTGTCAATCAATACATATCTCAATTTAAATATTCATCTTTGTACTACGGGCCAAAGATATTCATTTGTATCACCAGTTGGTCATCTTCATCTCAACACCTGTCATCTTTGCACTACAGGCCAAAGATATTCATCAAGTAATCGTTCATTTTTGCACTACAGGACAAAGATATTCATCAAATAATCATCCATCTTTGAACTACAGGCCAAAGATATTATTTTGTATCACCATTTAAAACTGAAGATAATGAAAAATATTTTAAACAACGAATTCAGTGAGATAAAGGACAAATGTAAGGATTCGTAATTTTAGTTTATCCAAGTTCAAAAATACTCCATAATAATCATTTATGGATAAAAATTTAAGAATAAAGTTCAAAACTTAGATCCAATCAAAGATAGAAACCTTAATAGCCAACTTGGACAAATAAAAGAAATTTTAAATTTTCCGGTGAATAGTGTCGTATACGTGAATAGTGCCATATACGTGAATAGTAATCCCAACGGAAAAAGTAAGAATTTCATATTAAAATTCATGCCAATATTTTGGTATAATGATATTAAAAAGAATAACATCATTTATGAAAGAAAATAACATCCCTTACCTAAAAATGACAGTACTTTGAATTAGAATATCGGATATAAGGCTGAAGGAAACTTGCGATGAATAGTAACACTCAAAGTATCTAGAAACTCACAAAAATACACTCGATATTATAGAGAGAGAAACTTCTGATTCTGGTATGATTTTCAAATTCTAATTCAGCACCCTATTTATAGAAAAATGCTTAGAACGCCAAAGCAGAAAATTTAATAAAATAATATTATTTTATTTTAAAATTCCTATGCCTCCATCCTTGAACCAATTTTTAGCACATTTAACTCAAGTGGGGCCCAGCCCCTATTAAAAAAATGTTTTTCTTAAAAAAAATGTTTTTAACCTCAAAAATTAATTATTCCGGAACGTCAATAATTCATGAAAAATAGCCCTTTTATCAGAAAAATCCAAACCTCATGTTTTTTCCATAGAAAATTAAATTCTCTACAACTTTTCAGAAGAAAGTTTTTTGAAATTCCAAACAGTAAATGTCCGAAATCCACAAACGGATGATTTTCTACACCAAAATACTGATAAACACACCTCAGCATTATTTTCTTCTTTTATATCCACAAAATAAATATTTTCTTATCATATAAATCAATAATTAATTATTCACAAATAATACGTAAACTACAATATTGACAACTGTGTCGCTCCGTGAAGAGGGTGATTTCCGATAAGGATTTCTCCTTACTGAAGCGCAATTAGATTAACCTAACCCCTTTCCTCGAAAAAACTTCCTTAGACATTGCCAATAATACTATCTAATAATATTATTCAAATAATATAAATTATTGATCTAATAATTAGAAATACTGTGCAGTAGCAATTATTGAATTAACAATAAGAGAAAAATATTATGCAATACCAGTATGCCATCTTGTGTAATGGCGCCATTACTTCATTTTACCCAACGGGTATTCCAACAAAGTTGTTAGCAGAATAACTCTTAGTTATTCATAGAAAACTCATTCAGTATCGCTTTTTCTTCATCCGACAATTTTTCCAAGTTATGGGCCCATGAATGGATTGTAATGGCCGCATTGCGAATATTCCCGATAAAGAATATTCCACGACCAAAGCTTAATTTTTCGAAAATAATGAATATTTTATAACCACTTTCTTATTTAAAAATATTTGCGTATTTTACCCATAACTTACCACATTAATCAAATCAACCCCTTACTATTCAAAATAATATATAGAGGAAATTCAATTTTTTTTATTCATAAAAGTTGGGGTCTTACAACCTGCCTTCCTTATGAAATTTCGTCTTTGAAATTGACGTGCGTACCTGGTGTTTTGAAAAGATGAGGATACCTCGCTTTCATTTCCGATTCCAACTCCTAGATCATTTTCTCAATAGCATGGTTCCTCCACAAAACCTTGACTTGTGGTACAACCTTTGTGCGTAGGACATGCTCCTTCCTATCCAAGATCATGACAAGTACCTCCTCGTACGTTAAATCTTCAGCTATCTCTTCCGGTTCTAACTCAATAATGTGGTTCGGGTCTTTTACATATTTACGTAACATGGATATGTGAAACACATTGTGAACACGAAACATGCTTGGAGGTAATACGAGTCTATAGGCCACATTTCCTATTCGGTCAAGAATCTCAAATGGACCAATGAATCGTGGATTGAGCTTTCCTCTTTTACCAAACCTCGTAGCTCCCTTCCACGGAGCAACACGTAACAACACATGGTCCCCAACATTAAATTCCACGTCCTTTCGATGAAGATCCGCATAACTCTTTTATCGATCTTGTGTCATTTGTATACGTTGTCAAATCATTTGGATCTTTTTCGAACCAACTCTGGTCCCAATAATGATGCCTCACCCACCTCATCCCAACATACTGGAGAACGACACTTTCTCCCATACAATGCCTCGAATGGAGCCAAACCGATACTTGTCTGATAACTGTTGTTGTAAGAGAATTCCACCAATGGTAGGTACTTATCCCAACTCCTTTTGAAGTCTAGAACACAGAGTCTCAATATATCTTCAAGAGTTTGAATAGTCCTTTCCGATTGCCCGTCCGTTTGAGGATGTTATGCCGAACTAAACTGTAAATCTATGCCCATAGCTTTCTGCAAACTAACCCAAAATCGTTAAGTGAATCTTGGGTCACGATCTGAAAATATGGATATTGGCATGCCTTGCAACCTCACAATCTCATTCACGTACATACGAGCAAGATGTTCAAAGGAATAAGTCTCCCGTAACGACAAGAAATGAGCAGACTTGGTTAATCTATCAACAATAACCCAAATCGCATTTATGCCTTGAGAAACCTTGGGAAGACCCGTAACGAAATCCATGGTAATGTGTTCCCACTTCCACTTTAGAATCTCAAGTGGTTGCAATGAACCCTTTGGCACTTGATGCTCCGCCTTTACACGTTGACAAGTTAAACACCTCGAGCTAAACTCCGCGATCTCTCTCTTCATATTGTTCCACCAAAATATATGTCGAAGATCACGATACATTTTGGTACTACCAGGATGGATTGCAAACGGTGTGTTGTGTGCCTCCATCATGATTCTATGCTTCAAGTCAGAATCGTTAGGAACACAAAGTCTGGAGTTGACTCGAAGTATTCATTTTTCATCGATTCTTGTTTTCGGAACCGCACCTTCTTGCACCTTATTCTTCATCTTCATCAACTCCGGATCCGTAGCTTGAGCAGCTTTAACCTTGTCAATCAAAGCTGGTTCTATGCGTATACTTGACATCATCGCATTCGTTCCCGCATATGATCTTTTACTCAACACGTCAGCTACCACGTTCGCTTTACCAGGATGGTATTGGATGGTATGGTCATAATCTTTCAACAGCTCCAGCCAACGTCATTGTCGCATGTTGAGTTCCTTCTGAGTGAAGAAATATTTAAGGCTCTTATGATCTGTATAAATCTCCACTTTCTCCCCGTACAGATAGTGTCTCCAGATCTTCAACGCGAAAATGACTGCTGCCAACTCTAGATCATAAGTAGGATAATTCCTCTCATATTCTTTGAGTTGTCGCGAGACATAGGCTATGACTTTCCCATGTTGCATGAGAACACATCCCAACCCTTTGCCTGAAGCATCGCTGTAGATAACAAATCCATCCGAACCAGATGATATTGTCAGAACAGGTGCCAAAATAAGTCTCCTCTTGAGCTCTTGAAAGCTCTTCTCGCATTTCTCGCTCCATAAGAATTTTGTATCTTTCCAAGTTAGCTGAGTTAATGGAGTAGCGATTCGAGAGAATCCCTCCATGAATCTCCGATAATAACCAGCTAAGCCTAGAAAGCTACGTACCTCGGTCACCGACTTTGGTTGCTACCAAATTTGTATCGCTCCAATCTTCCCGGGTCAACAGTTACTCCATGTTTTGATACCACGTGCCCAAGGAATGCTACTTCCTCAAGCCAGATCTCGAATTTCTTCAGTGTTATAACGAATCCGTAGTGACAATTTTCATGTTTTATTTTTTAAAACCTTCAAGAACATCAAGAACAGTGGAAGTAAATGTGTTGATTTTGCAAATTATGTATTGTAACTTGTTAAAAATCATGCTAGATGGGTTAAGTAATGATTATATATGTATTACAATGATTGGGTAAGTCTAAATTCGTGTAAAAAATAACTAAATTGGAAGTTATGGCCATATTCATGTATAATTTTACGTGTGATTGATTTTTGGCCTAATTTGGCCTTGTTATGTTCATGAATCGCAGAATCGCAAAAAGCGCAGAAAATGAGCTTTTGGTAACTTGCGCCCTAGCCATGCTACGTTACTAAACATTACATTACCACTTCAAATGATAAAAAAAAAATAAAAATAAAAAATAAAAAATAAAATAAAATAAAAATAAATATTCGATGAAAATTATTATTAAATATTTATAAAATAAATTAAATATTTTAATTGAGATATTTATGGAATAAAATAAATATTTGATAAAAATTATTATTAAAATATTTATAAAATAAATATTTATTATTATTTGATGTAATAACGAGAATTTTGTAATTAATTTTAATATTTATGAATTAAATAAATATTTTTCGATGATTTAATTATTAGATTAAATAATTAATTAAGAATTGTGGTAGATTAATTTAATTATATATGTTACATTTATTAAATTAATGTGGAGAATATTTATTATTCAAGTATGTAATTATGTACTTTTATTGAATTAAATGAATTATTTAATTAAGCATGATGTTATTCTAATTTATTTATTTATTAATTAGAGATTTAATAATTTAATATAATTAATTAATGAGAAAATTAAATATATGACTATGTGAATTTATGAGAAGTTAATATATTTTATTTATATTAAATAAGATATATGAATTATTGTGCAAGTGGGTGTGACATGAATTAAACTATATGATAAAGCTTTATTAAATTAAAGGAGTTTTAAAATCTATTATGCTAGCCAAACATGGCCTTAGTGGGGGTTACTAGCAGTTACCATGACTGGGTTAACTGACCATTATTGCGCGTCAGTTGAGTTCTTATAATACAACGTTCTCTTTTCTTTTCTTCTATTATTCTAAGTCTGGAAGAGCAGAGAGGGAGAGAGATTGAGAATTTATCAGAGAAAATTTGTGAGAATTAGAGATATTGTGAGTGTGTAATCATCAGGTAATTGTGAAAGGATCATCTTGAATCACCTCTTCTTAATCTATACTCTGGGTAATTTCTCCGAACCAAATTCTATTTTTACGTTATTTGAGTTTTATGAAAATGGCTTTCATTCATACTGTAAAGCCTCTGTAATTGAGATAGGAGTAATGATTATGGGTTTTGTATGTGTTATGGAACATCACATCGTATTTAATTATATATATTTTGTAAACCATATCATAAGTTTCATAATACGATGACTTGCTTTATTTCAAAATTTACTGAGTTTGGGTTTTTGGCCATACGGGCCTTATACGTGGTATTTTATGTATTGATCGTATATTATCCTTAAATTTTACATTTGTATGTTGTTATGCATGTTGATACGAAGAGACCAAAATTTAAATAAATAGATTCAGTGTTATAACGAATCCGTAGTGACAATTTTCATGTTTTATTTTTTAAAACCTTCAAGAACATCAAGAACAGTGGAAGTAAATGTGTTGATTTTGCAAATTATGTGTTGTAACTTGTTAAAAATCATGCTAGATGGGTTAAGTAATGATTATATATGTATTACAATGATTGGGTAAGTCTAAATTAGGTGTAAAAATAACTAATTGGAAGTTATGGCCATATTCATGTATAATTTTACGTGTGATTGATTTTTGGCCTAATTTGGCCTTATTATGTTCAAGAATCGCAGAAGCTGCGAAGCAGAATCGAAAATGAGCTCAGGTAACTCATTTTGCCGTGCTTTTACTAAACTACATTACCACTTGCCGTGAAAAAAAAAAATAAAAAATAAAAAAAATAAAAAATAAAAAATAAAAATAAAAATAAAAATAAATATTCGGTGAAAATTATTATTAAATATTTATAAAATAAATTAAATATTTTAATTAAGATATTTATGGAATAAAATAAATATTCGATGAAAATTATTATTAAAATATTTATAAATAAATTAAATATTTTAATTGAGATATTATGGAATAAAATAAATATTTGATGAAAATTATTATTAAAATATTTATAAAATAAATTAAATATTTTAATTGAGATATTTATGGAATAAAATAAATATTCGATGAAAATTATTATTAAAATATTTATAAAATAAAGTAAATATTTTAATTGAGATGTTTATGGAATAAAATAAATATTTGATGGAAATTATTATGAAATAATTTATTCGAGTGTAATAATAAGAGAATGAAAATATTCTAATTTAATTAAGTAATTAAATTAGAAGGGTAATGATTTTTAAATAAAGTAGAGTTTATATTAAATAATTAAGTGAAAATGTAACTAATGAATGTCGTGAATACATATGGTATGTGTGTAGGATTTGTGGTGAACCAAGTAGTAATCGTTTAGCTTAATTTACAAGGCAAGTTTTCTAACCCTACTTGTCATTATTGTTCAAGTTTATTATTTACCTCGAGTAAATTATCATTACTATTGTTCAAGTTCGAATGTTAAATTAAAGATTTATTATCTTTTCAAAGCATGATTCAGTTATACAATAATTGTTCTATTGTATACTTCTTAAGATTATTATTCGAATTGAATATCATTATTGTTGAACCTTATTAGACTAGTGAACTTATTTGATTCAACTAGTCCATAGTTGATGAACGTTCTAAATTTCGTAACCCTTATTGAATTATCCAAACCAAACTTCCTTCAAGTGCGGATTCGAATGTCAAACCGAGATGAACAACCTCGTAAAGGGATTTACTTATCGTTAGCGTTAAGATATATTGTGCACGATGATGGTACCAAGGGTCGATCCCCAAGAAATGCAGTAGAGAAAGGTCCATAGTCTTATGACTATTAAAGGTTTCAAGTATAACCTTTGATAACCCAGACATAGTTCAAGGTCTTATGACCCTCGTAAATCTTTTTGATTCTTGTTATTCATTCTTGATTCAAAAGTTGAGCTTTTATTCAAATGTCTTTGATTCACTCGCATGTTATTATACTGTTATTTCATTGTTATACTTGTGGGCAATTGTGCTCACTCTTGCGTAATAATAACATTGCAGTTACGAACGAAAGAACCGACGAACCTTCTACTAGTAAAGGCAAGGGCAAGGTTAACAAGTGATGAAGACTAGTTGTTTTATATGATGATGTTGTTTAAGACTTAATTGTTTATGATTCCGCACAGATGTTTAAGGTTAGAGTAACCTGGGATTGTATTTATTATGTAGTTGATGTAACCCTATAAGGGGAGATTTATTATTATTTCTATCTATTGCATGGTTTGCATTTATTATGGATAGATAGATAGATGATATTTGTACAATGAACACCAAATCACGTGGAATTGAAGTACCCGAATTTGGGGGTGTCACATCTTATTCTCACTAAGCCTTTGAAGTACCAACTTCAAATGGTGCTCATGATCTTCATGGCTTTTGGAATAGATGAGAATGTCATCAATAAAGACAACCACAAATTGATCAAAATACTCCTTGAATACACGATTCATCATATCCATGAAAGCAGAAAGAGCATTAGTCAATCCAAAAGACATGACTAAGAATTCATAATGCCCGTATCGAGTTCTGAAAGCAGTCTTCGGAATATCCTCAGTTTTAATCTTCAGCTGATGATATCCAGAACAAAGATCGATCTTTGAGAATAATTGTGCACCTTGTAACTGGTCGAACAGGTCATCAATACGAGGTAGCAGATACCTATTCTTGATGGTGACATGGTTCAACTCCCGATAGTCAATACAAAGTTGCATACTCCTGTCTTTCTTCTTTACGAATAATACAGGAGCACCCCAAGGAGACGTACTAGGATGAATAAAACCGATGTCCAACAACTCCTGTAACTGGACCTTTAACTCCTAGAGTTCAATGGGAGCCATTCAATATGGGATTTTAAAAATGGGTTTTGTATCGGGCTCAAGGTCAATAAAGAATTCAACTTCACGTTCTGGGGGTAGACCAGGAAGTTCTTCGGGAAATACATTAGGAAACTTATTAATAACAGAAATATCATTTAAACCTAACGTATTCTGGTTTAGATCAGTGACATGAGCTAAGAAAGCTTGACATCCATTTTTCAATAAACGAATAACTTTATGACTTGAAATGACATTGACTGATTTTAGTGGTTTGGTTGTTTGGATTCGCACAACTGGTTGGTTAGGAATATGAAAACTAACAACCTTACGAAAACAATCAATTTTGGCATGATAAGTGGTTAACCAGTCAATTCCTAAAATCACATCAAATGTAAATATTTTCAAAGATATTAGATCAGCAGGTAGGGTGAGAGTACAAATTTGAATCAAGCAAGCTTTGTAAACTGTAGATGTAACAAAAGTTTCACCCAACGGAGTTTCAACAGATAAGTCAAAGTCTAGTTTTTCAGGTGTCAAATTTAAACGTTGAGCACAAGCAGGTGAAATAAAAGAATGGGTAGCACCGGTATCTAACAAGGTGTAAACTTCGCAAGAGTTTATTATTAGCTTACTCGTAATCACCTCGTGCGGGTTCCTCACATTCTGGGCAGTCACGATAAACACTCTCCCAGGAACCACTGACTTTGACTTGTCCGGAACCGCCTTTGGAATCACTGCCCCCGTTGGACTTGGTTTTGCAACAGGACATTATCGTGCTATATGTCCTTCCTTTCCACAGTTATAACACACCTTGAGTTGTTATGGGCACTTTGGGCTGATGTGTCCCTCTTTCCTGCATTTATAGCATACGACTGGTAGTCGTTCTCCTCCCCTAGATATAGTTGATGCTGGTGCTGACGTCTTCGCGTTGTCATTGTTGTACTTTCTTTTCTTGAAATCTCCCCCCGACTCACTTCTTCTATTATCATGGCCACGATTACCACCGGAGTGGTTACCGCTTCTGTCATGATACTTTTCACCCTGCTGGTTATCATTGTTCCTATGACTGCTGCCACCGGTACGACCTTGGTTGTTGTCCCTTGGTTGAACTTAATCATTATCTCGTTCTAATAACTGAGCCCTGTTTACTACATCTGAATATAAAGAAAATTTGTGAGAAATGAGGTATTGACGTATTTCGGGTTTCAAACCTCTCAGAAACATCCGCGTCATACGTTCCTCATTCTCCACCAAATGAGGTGCAAACTTGGACAACTCTGCGAACTTAGCCTCGTATTGGGACACAGTCATGTTGTTCTGTTCCAGTCTGATGAACTCTACCTCTTTCATATGACGAATACTTTCAGGAAAGTACTTATCATTGAACAGTTTCTGGAATGCTTCCCAAGACATCTTGAGTGCGGCAGTTTGGTTACCCTTCACAGATTTCTACCAGTAATCTGCCTCTCCACGGAACATAAAGGTGGCAAATGGAACCTTCTATTCCTCCGTGCATCCCGAGACATCAAATATCTTGGTAATCTTTTTAACCCACGTTTCCGCCTTGATCAGATCCGGCTTTCTCAAAAACTCTGGTAGTCCAAATTCTTTGAATATTTTGGCAGTGACAATCCGCGTGTTTTTATTATTTCCACCTGTATTTTGAGCACGAGTCTCCCCGTCTGGGTTTGCATGAACTGCAAAAAATTTCTAAACATCCCATCGTTCATTATCTGTTTAGTAGCGTTGTTCACAGGAGGAATATTGTCTTCCTGTTGCACGTTCTCCTAGTTGGTGATCAAAGATGTCTTCATGGTCTCATTCACTCCATTGTTAACATTCTCAGCTGTCATTCTCAAATACTGCCATAAAACAAGGGTTAATTAAACAAATTAACATATCAACCCTATACTCTGACCCATCAATCAAATACCAAATAAGCTTAGGTAGGACATACTAGCGAAGAATTTACTCGTCTCTCCCCTCCTAGTTCTATTCCCCGATCTCCGCCAGATATCATATCCCTAAGCTTTGATACAAACTGTGACGCCCCCAGAATAGGTCCAGTCAACCCAACCCATTATGAGTCGTCAAATACATGGTATAGAATCCAAATACAATTTTTTATAACACAAGGTAGTGAAAAATACGACCAGACACTGTGAGTGTCAATACAAATATCTAGAAAATTTAAATATTTAAACTAAGTCCTCATTACAATTATTATCACACTATTTTATAAAAATAGTGAGGACTATAACTGATCTTAACTCTGTCCATCACTCTGCTCCTCGACTAGTCCCCGCAACATTTTCATTTCCTGAAGAGGACAATAGATGAAAAGGGTGAGCTCAACTAGCCCAGTAAAGAATATTATGACTAAGATAATAAAGAACAATTTATCGTTAGTCTTCAACAAATCAGATAAAATATTATGGACAACAAATTTTAGATCAACAACTGCAGCAGAAATAACAATGCATCAGAAGAATTAAGTAGAAAATGATGTCTACTATATTCTATGATTTGAAAGTCCATAATCAATATTTTATCCCTGTCAATCAATATATATCTTAATTTAAATATTCATCTTTGCACTACGGGCCAAATATATTCATTTGTATCACCAGTTGATCATCTTCATCTCAACACCTGTCATCTTTGCACTACAAGCCAAAGATATTCATCAAGTAATCGTTCATTTTTGCACTATAGGCCAAAGATATTCATCAAATAATTATCCATCTTTTCACTACAGGCCAAAGATATTCTTTTGTATCACCATTTAAAACTGAAGATAATTAAAAATATTTTAAAGAACGAATCCAGTGAGATAAAGGACAAAGGTAAGGATTCGTAATTTTAGTTTATCTAAGTTCAAAAATACTCCATAATAATCATTTATGGAGAAAAATTTAAGAATAAATTTCAAAACTTAGATCCAATAAAATATAGAAACCTTAATAGCCAACTTGGACAAATAAAAGAAATTTTAAATTTTAAAATTGAATAGTATATCGATATCGTGACTAGTGTCAGATATCGTGAATAGTAATCAAACGGAAAAAGTAAGAATTTCATAATAAAATTCATGCCAATATTTTGGTATAATGATATTAAAAAGAATAACATCATTTACGAAAGAAAATAACATCTCTTACCTCAAAAAGACAGTACTTCGAATTAGAATATTAGATATAAGGCTGAAAGAAACTTGCGCTGAATAGTAACACTCACAGTATCTAGAAACTCACAAAAATACATTCGATATTATAGAGAGAAACTTCTGATTCTGGTATGATTTTCAAATTCTAATTCAGCACCCTATTTATAGAAAAATGCTTACAACGTCAAAGCAGAAAATTTAATAAAATAATATTATTTTATTTTAAATTTACTACGCCTCCATCCTTGAACCAATTTTCAGCACATTTAACTCAAGTGGGGCCCACCTCCTATTAAAAAAATGTTTTTCTTAAAAAAAATATTTTTAACCCCAAAAATCAATTATTCTGGAACTTCAATAATTCATGAAAATAGCTCTTTTATCAAAAAAGTCCAAATCTCATGTTCTTTGCATAGGAAATTAAATTCTCTACAACTTTGCAGAAGAAAGTTTTTTAAAATTCCAAACAAAAAATATATGAAATCCACAAACGGATGATTTTCTACACTAAAATACTGATAAAAACACCTCAGCATTATTTTCTTCTTTTGTATCCACAAAATAAATATTTCCTTATCATATAAATCAATAATTAATTATTCACAAATAATATTACAAAACTACAATATTGACGAATGTCGTTTCCGAGGAAGAGGGCTTTAGATAAGGATTTCTCACTTCTTGACTTGTATGATTAGATTAACTAGCCCACTTTCCTCGACGAACTTTCTTAGACATTGCCAATAATGCTATCTAATAATTTATTAGATAGCATTATTAGAAGAAATAATAATATAGATAGCATTATTGGCAATATACAAGGAAGTTACAATATGAAAGGTTGATTAATCTAATCATACACAAGAAAGATAAATCCTCATCCTGAAAGTTCTCGGAACGACCCGTCACAATATATTGTAGTTCTGTAATATTATTTGTGAATAACTAATTATAGATTTATATGATAAGAAAATATTTATTTTGTGGATATAAAATAAGAAAAAAATGATGAGGTGTTTTTATGAGTATTTTGGTGTAGAAAATCATCCGTTTGTGAATTTCGGACATTTTCTGTTTAGAATTTCGAAAAACTTTCTTCTGCAAAATTGTAGAGAATTTAATTTCCTATGGAAAAGACATGAGATTTGGATTATTTTTTTTTGATAAAAGGGCTATTTTTCATAAATTATTGAAGTTTCAGAATAAATGATTTTTGGGGTTAAAAATATTTTTTTTAAGAAAAACATTTTTTTAATAGGAGGTGGGCCCCACTTGAGTTAAATGTGCTGAAAATTGGTTCAAGGATGGAGGCGTAGGAATTTTAAAATAAAATAATATTATTTTATTAATTTTTTTACTTTGGCATTCTAAGCATTTTCCTATAAATAAGGTGTTGAATTAGAATTTGAAAATCATACCAGAATCAAAAGTATCTCTCTCTATAATATCGATTGTATTTTTGTGAGTTTTTAGATACTTTGAGTGTTACTATTCAACGCAAGTTTCCTTCAGCCTTATATCCGATATTTCAATTCGAAGTACTGTCCTTTTGAGGTAAGAGATGTTAGTTTCTTTCGTAAATGATGTTATTCTTTTTAATATCATTATACCAAAATATTGGCATAAATTTTATTATTAAATTCTTACTTTTTCCGTCGGGGTTACTATTCACCGGAAAATTTAAAATTTCTTTTATTTGTCCAAGTTGGCTATTAAGGTTTCTATCTTTGATTGGATCTAAATTTTGAACTTTATTCTTAAATTTTGTTCCATAAATGATTATTATTGAGTATTTTTGAACTTGGATAAACTAAAATTACGAATCCTTACCTTTGTCCTTTATCTCACTGGATTCGTTCTTTAAAATATTTTTTATTATCTTCAGTTTTAAATTGTGACGCCCCCAAAATAGGTCCATTCCACCCAACCCATTCTGAGTCGCCAAATACATGGTACAAAAATAACTACAACTTCAATAATACAAATGTCGTGTGAAATATTTACAATACATATGTGAGTTTAAATACGATATTGCCATTTTAGACAATATCCACACGCAAAGAAATCCCCATCATAATTATTGATACATTATTTTACAAAATGGTGAGGACTACTAAACAACTCTCTCTAGAACCTTCATTCCATACCCCGACTCGATCCTGCTTATGTTCTCACCTCCACGAGAAGAAAATGGAACAACAAGGAAAAGGGTGAGCTCGACTAGCCCAAAAAGAATAATATGACTAAGATAATATACAACAAAAATTATCGTTAGTCTTCAACAGGAAAAATATAATAGAATACAATAGACAACAAGTTTTAAATCAATATTCGCAATGGAAAATATTAATTCATAGAAGAGTTACGTAGAGGATGAAATCTACAAATATCTATGAATTTAATAAAATCCATCATCAATATTTTTATCCCCGTAACATCAATCAATATATATCCGAATCATATATTCATCCTCTTGACTCTGTGCCAAGGACATTCACCGATTGGTAATGTTCATCTAAACACTGCTCATCTGCACTACTGGGCCAAAGATATTCATCAGAAATCATTCATCTTTGCACTGAAGCCAAAGATATTCATCATAAATCATTCATCTTTGCACTACTGTGCCAAAGATATTCAATAATATCATCATTTAAGACCGAGGATGATGAAAATATTTTTAAAAAACGAATCCAATTGAATAATGACAAGGATTAAGGATTAAGGATTCGTATTTTGTTTTATCCACGCCCAAAAATACCTCAAAAATAATCATAGTGGTGTAAAATTCAAGAATGATCAAAACATGGATACAATCAAAGCTAAGTATCCATAATAGATATTTTGGACAAAAAGAAGAAATTTTATTTTTTTGATTGAATAGTCGCCGTATTCGTGAATATGTCAGTATACGTGAATAAAGTGTCATATACGTGAATAATAACTCCGACACCAAAAGATAGAAATTTCATAAAAAACATCTTCACGCTTCGTGAATAAGACTCGTGAATAAGAACTCGTGAATAGTAGAATCGTGAATAGTAACTCATGAATAAGTAACCCGACATGAAAAAGTTCCAAATTTGATAAAAAGTTTCAACCAATATTTCAAAGATAATGATATTGAAGAAATAATATCATTTGAGAAGAAAATAACATCCCTTACCTCGAAAGATCAAGATTTAAGCTGGAATCTTTGGATATAGACTATATCTTGAACTTTCACCGTATAACAATACTCAAAGTATACTCAAAATACTCACAAGAATACGCCGATAATATATAGAGAGAAAACTTGATTTCGGGTGTGATTTTCAATTCTAACCCAAGACCTATTTATAGGAAATCGCTTAGAACACCAAAAGTTAGTAAAATTTAATAAAATATTAATATTTATAAAAATATTATCGTATTCTTTGAAATCTGAATCTCAAGCAATTCACACATGCCAACCTTCTAGAAGAAAAAATAAAAAAACATTTTCTAATTTAAAATAATTTAAACTTCCAAAATTAATTATTTTTGAGCTTCTAACTTCAATAATTCACAATAAATAGCCCTTTTATCAGAAAATTTGAATCTCATGAGTTTTATAAGAAATCCAATTCTCTACAACTTTACAGAAGAAAGTTTTTCTAAATTCCCAACAAAAATTGAAGAAATCCATAAGCGGGTGATTTTAGAATTTATAATCAAATTTCATCAATAAATGGGGTCCACCAACATGTTTAACATGTTTTAAACATTTATTGCAACAAAAATACTCTTCCTCCTCAGATACTCATATATCCCACATTCGATTTGTAAAAATATCACCATTATTATATTATTAAAATATAATAATATATATTTAAATGAATTATTTTATCGAGAAAAGATAAAATTTCAATTTTCAACAATTGTCACATTAAAATTTTCTCCATCTATATCCACATAAAATCAATATTTTCCTCATCATATGAATCAATAATTAATTATTCACAAATAATATTACGTAGAATCACAATATTGACAACTGTGCAGGTTCAGGAAAGAGGGGGCTTTCCAATAAGAATTTCTCTCTTACTGGCGCGCAATTAGGTGACCAAACCTCTCCTTAGACAGAACTTTCTAGACATTGCCAATAATGTTATCTAATAATATTATTCAGATAATATGAATTATTGTTTCGATGAAATGAAAAATCTTGTGTAATGACAATTATTAAAACAACAAAGAATATAAAATATCAACGCAAACAATTATTGAATCAATAAAATAAAATATCGAAGCGGTAATTACTCGTAACCATTATTGAGAAAGTGCCTTCTTACGTAAGAATCAATAATTGGTGCAATACCGCGTCTGGTATCTTCTTGCAACAAAAGCGTAGACATCGTGTTTTAACCGGGTATTCCAACAATGTAAAGCAGTGTAAATAACTACTGCCGTTATTTTTAAACAACTTATATTTGTCATTTTCTTCATCCAATCGCTTTCAAGTTATGGGGCCCATAAAGATCAAGCTGGCGGTCGCATGCGAATATTCCCCCGACAGAGACGTAATATTCCACGACCAAACAAATATTCCCGACAATAATGAATATTTTATAACCACTTGTTTATTTTGAAATACTTGCGTATTTTACCCATAACTATCCACATTAATCAAATCAACCCTTACTATTTCAAAATAATAAATAGAGAAAATTAAATTTCATTTATTAATTATTTGTGGTCTTACATAAATGGTGATACAAAAGAATATCTTTGGCCTGTAGTGCAAAGATTGATGATTATTTGATGAATATCTTTGGCCTGTAGTGCAAAGATGAACGATTACTTGATGAATATCTTTGGCCTGTAGTACAAAGATGACAGGTGTTGAGATGAAGATGACCAACTGGTGATATAAATGAATATCTTTGGCCCGTAGTGCAAAGATGAATATTTAAATTGAGATATATATTGATTGACAGGGATAAAATATTGATTATGGACTTTCAAATCATAGAATATAGTAAACATTATTTTTTACTTAATTCTTCTGATGCATTGTTATTTTTGCTGCAGTTGTTGATCTAAAACTTGTTGTCCATAATATTTTATCTGATTTATTGAAGACTAACGATAAATTGTTCTTTGTTATCTTAGTCATAATATTCTTTACTGGGCTAGTTGAGCTCAACCTTTTCATCTATTGTCCTCTTCAGAAAATGAGAATGTTGCGGGGACTAGTCGGGGAGCAGAGTGATGGGCAGAGTTAAGATCAGTTGTAGTCCTTACTATTTTTATGAAATAGTGTGATAATAATTGTAATGAGGACTTAGTTTGAATATTTAAATTTTCTAGATATTTGTATTGACACTCACAGTGTCTGGTCGTATTTTTCACTACCTTATGTTATAAAAGATTGTATTTGGATTCTATACCATGTATTTGACGACTCAAAATGAGTTGGGTTGACTGGACCTATTCTGGGGGCGTCACAAAGTTGGGATAAGTACCTACCATTGGTAGAATTCTCCTACAGCAACAATTATCAAGCCAGTATAGGCGTAGCTCCATTCGAAGCGTTGTATGCACGAAAATGTCGCTCTCCAATATGCTGGGATGAGGTGGGTGAAGCAATATTGTTGGGACCCAAGTTAGTACGTATAACTACGGAAAAGATCCAAATGATACGGCAACGTATACAAACCGCACAAGATCGACAAAAGAGTTATGGGGATCTTCATCGAAAAGACGTGGAATTTAATGTTGGGGAGCATGTATTGCTACGTGTTGCTCCATGGAAGGGAGTTATGAGATTCGACAAAAGAGGAAAGCTCAATCCACGATTCATTGGTCCATTTGAGATTCTTGACTGAGTAGGAAAAGTGGCCTATAGACTCGTTTTACCTCCAAGTATGTCTCGTGTTCATAATGTGTTTCACATATTCGTGCTTCGTAAATATGTGAAAGACCCAAACCACATCATTGAGTTAGAACCAGACGAGATAGCCGAAGATTTAACGTACGAGGAGGTACCTGTCAAAATCTTAGATAGGAAGGAGCATGTTCTACGCTCAAAGGTTATACCACAAGTTAAGGTTTTGTAGAGAAACCATGCTATTGAGGAAATGACTTGGGAGTTGGAATCAGAAATGAAAGCAATGTATTCTCACATTTTCGACATATCAGGTACGTACGTCAATTTCGAGGATGAAATTTCATAAGGAGGGGAGTTGTAAGACCCCAAATTTTATAAATAAAGATTTAATTTTCTTTATATATTGTTTTAAACAGTAAGGTGTTGATTTGATAAATTTGGTAAGTATGGAGTAATGTGCAAATTTTTTAAAGTTAACAAGTGGTAATAAAATATTCGTTTAGTCGGGAAATATTCTTTTTATCGGGAAATATTTGTACAATGGCACAATCGTTGGTAGACCCCACAACGGAACAACTGTCGGATGAAGAAAATGACAAAAAAGAGTTTTCTAATAATAACGGCGTAGTTGTTACCGTTAGAACTGTTGAAATACCCGGTGGTTAAAATACAGTAATACGCGATGTTGCATAGTAGCACACGGTATTGCACAGTAATTCAAATTATTGGATCTTACGTAAGAAGGCACTTACTCAGTTATTGTTTAATATTTTATATTATTGATTCAATAATTGTATAATATTTTATTGATTCAATAATTGCTACGTAGATATTATATTCAATAATTGTCATTGCACAATATTTCAAATTATCAAATTAATAATTCATATTATTTGAATAATATTATTAGATAACATTATTGGCAATGTCTAAGGAAGCTCTGTCTAGGAAAGGGGTTAGGTTAATCTAATTGCGCGCCAGCAAGGAGAAATCCTTATCGGAAAGCCCCTCTTTCCTGGAAACGATTTGGTTGTCATTATTGTGAATTTGTAATATTATTTGTGAATAATTAATTATTAATTTATATGATAAAGAAATACTTATTTTTATGTGGATATAAATGAAGAAATTAGTGTTGAGGTGTTTTATCAGTATTTTGTCAGAATGGAGGTATTAAAAACTATCCATTTGTAGATTTCGGTTATTTTCGGTTTGGAATTTGGAAAAACTCCCTTCTGCAAAGTTGTAGATAATTAAATTTTCTATGAAAAGGACATAGAATTTGTATTTTTCTGATAAAAGGACTATTTATTATGAATTATAAAAGTTTTGAAAATAAATATTTTAATATATATATATATATATATATATATATATAAAGCATGTGGAAAACAAATTCCTTCTTGATGGCTGCCAAACTTGCCAAACCTGCCAAACTTTTCAAAGCTTAAGAAAATCCTTCCGTGTGTATATTTGTCAACTTTGGCATGCTGGGCTTTTCCTATAAATAGGGTGCTTAGTTAGAAATAAAAATTACACCAGTATCAAAAAAAATTCTCTCTATAATATCGAGCGTATTTCTTGTGAGTATAAGGATAGTTTGAGTGTGGATTACGGTGAAAGTTTTTGTCCGCATAATATCCGATATTCCAGTCAAAACTACTCTCCGGTTAAGGTAAGGGATGTTATTTTTTTTCGTAAATGATGTTATTGTTTTCAATATCATTTTATTGAAATATTGGTATGAATCTTATTATAAAATTTTTACCTTTTTCGTCGGGGTTACTATTCACGTATACGACACTATTCACATATACGACACTATTCACGAATACGGTACTGTTCATGAGTACTATTCACGAAGTATGATTTTTTTTATAAAATTTCTATCTGTTTTCATGTCGGGATTACTATTCACATATACGACACTATTCACAAATACGGTACTATGCACAGAAAAATTTATTTTTCTTCTATTTGTCCAAATGGTCTGTTAAGGTTCATATCTTTGATTGGATCCAAGTTTTGAGTTTTATTTCTTAAATTTTGCTCTACAAAGTATTATTATGGAGTGTTTTTGAACATGGATAAACTAAAATACGAATCCTTAATCTTTGTCTTTTATTTCACTGGATTCGTTCCTTAAAATATTTTTCATCATCCTCAGTCCTAAATGGTGATATAACTGAATATCTTTGGCCTGTAGTGCAAAGATGAATGATTACCTGATGAATATCTTTGGCCCGTAGTGCAAAGATGACAGGTGTTGAGATGAACATGACCAACTGGTGATACAAATGAATATCTTTGGCCCGTAGTGCAAGGATGAATATTTGATTTGAGATGTATATTGATTGATGTTACAGGGATAAAATATTGATGATGGACTTTTAAATCTTAGAAGATAGTAGACTTCATTCTCTATTTAACTCTTCTAATGAATTGTTATTTCTGCTGCGAATATTGATCTAAAACTTGTTGTCCATAATATTTTATCTGAATTGTTGAAGACTAACGATAATTTATTTTCCATTATCCTATTCATAATATTCTTTACTGGGCTAGTTGAGCTCACCCTTTTTATCTATTGTCCTCTTCAGAAAATGAGAATATCGCGGGGACTAGTCGGGGAACAGTGTGGTGGTCAGAGTTAGATCTGTTGAAGTCCTCATTATTCTATAAAATAGTGGGTTAATAATTGTAATGAATAAATGATGAATTTGAATGTTTAAATTTCGTATTATATACGATTTGTATTCAAACTCACAGTTGTATGGTCGTATTTCTCACGACCTTTTGTTATAAAAGATTTGTATTTGAAATTCTGTACCATGTAATTGGCGACTCAGAATTGGTTGGTATTGAACCTATTTTGGGGGCGTCACAAATAATGCCAAATTAAGCTCAAACAACAATTTTTAATGTTACCCATAAATTATAAACTTCAAAGAAACATGTAGTATACATAGCATGCATTTAACAACTTAATTCACATAATTAGTCACATTAGAACACTTAAATTCCTTATTTTTGATATTTTGCAAAGTTCCGTCAAAATCTGAAAATCATGAAATTCATCACTATAGATTCGTTATAACATCGAATCTGTCCGTTTGAATTTTATTTTCTTCGTTTTAACATGCATAATCATAATCAACTATCAATTTCAAGTTTAATAGACAATTAAAGCATGCAAATTTGTACATATATGTCATATTCATGTTTTTCATACTCTTTAACTTTCAAATCTCTAGTTAAAGCATAATTACATGATTTTGATTACTTTAAAGCATAAGTAAACGACAGAAAACATGTTATGAACATATATTAACACATATATAATCATATAATCAACAATCATTCATGAATGTTAATTACAGATAACTTTAAAAACATACGTTAATGGAGAAAGCTTTAAAACATAGTTTAACTAGGATTGAGAGTTTACCCTTGCTATCTCTGATAAGATGATGATATAAATTGCTCTTCAATTCACAAGCTTTCTCTCAAACTCTCTCTAACTCTCTAAGTTTTCTCTGGTATATGATATATGATATAATACTGATATAATATATAAGGTCTAATACATATAATATATAACTGACAATATAATGGGTGTCAGTTAATCCCCACAATGGATTAACGGGAAGTGGTTAGTATGAAGTTTATTTTGAGGTAAGTTCAATTGATTGACCCGATAGAATCTTGACACGCGGCGAGGTCAGAAGTATGTTTCGGTATTCTATTGGTCAATTGACCAACTTACCAACAAAATAACTTCATGCTAACCGGATCCGGATTAACTACTCCCACTCACTTAAGGCATTGTTTGGTTTGTCCCTTTCTCAACTCATTTCCCATTATTTTAATTAAAGTGTTTATTATATAGTTTATTTGTCACACTTTAATTAATCAACTAATCATTATTTAAATCAATCAAATAAAAGATGATATTAATCACGTCATCACGTAATTAAAATTCTTATTTATTAATTATGTCAAATCATTAAGTCTCTAATTAATTATTAAATTAATTAGGATAACATTATACTTATTAAATAATTCATTTAATTAAATAAAATCAATTAATTTCACACTTTGAAATATAAAAAAAAATCACATTAATTTAATCAATGTAACACATATAATTAAATTAAACTACCACAATTCCATCAAAAAATTATTTAACTCAATAAATAAACATCAAACATTTATTTAACTTAATAAATAAATCATCAACAATATTTATTTAATTCAATAAATATTTAAATTAAATTATAAAATTCTCGTTCTTTACAACCATGATTTCCTCTACCTTCCCAATCGTCTCTCCTTCTCAGCCTCTATGGTCTGCCTCTCAATTTCTTTGGCATTGGTGGAGGTCCCATGATGTCACAATATGTGAATTCCTAGAAATATTCACCATTTAACACCTCAAAAGTATTACTGTAAGTCGCAAGGTAAGTTTTTCTTGTATAGCAGTGAGCAACATATTTTATTGGATTTGATAAACTAATTGAATTGCTGAGACAACATGACAACATTGAATGCCAGTAAGGTCCCACACTCTACAGACACATGTTCTATCATTAAGATTCATAGTAAATGTTTTTATCTCTTTCTTTGACTTGGAATGGGATTTTTCCATCCAAAGTGGGTCACAATGGGTAGAGGCACCGATGGCTGCAGGTGACCAAATTTCCCCCCATAATGAATGCTTACAAATTCCACTGTGAAAACATAAAAAATACAAAAAAGTAAAACATTATTATTTATTTACTAGCAGTAGCATTGAGAATATAGATTAACAAAAGATCATTATTTTCTAAAAAATCAACTATGAATACAGACAATATACAAACATGTGAGGGACCGAAGAAGACAACAATGACAAAAATTAACCCCATGAACCACATGTCGGATGTATAAAGTCAAGAAACAGGGAGAAAACGTGAAGACTCACACGATGGCAACAAGTGATTAAAAAGTCCTGATTTAATCATACATCCCAACATAACATACCTCGGATAATTAATTTAATCAAAAAAATCTAACATACCTCAGAGATCTAACACTAACTACACACAAGATTTGCATTGAAGAAGATTCTCCAATAGGCTGTGCAGAAAATTCGCGCCTCAATCTCTCTTTCCTTATCTTCTTCGCGCGCTTTCAGTTTCTCTCTATTTGTTTGGCTGACCAAATGGGTTATACTCACTGAGTTTCTAAACATGGCAATGACTATGATTAACCCATGTGAAATAGGTGACATGTAATTGGATGTTGGGTAGACCTTTATTATGTAATAGGTTTCTGTTAAGAGTCGACTCATTTAACAGATTTTGTAACAATTTGATAATTATTTGTAGTTCCCTAAATTGATTGTTAAAATTTTTAGTCCGGTAATATATTTGTAAATCGAAATCGAGTACAATTAGAAAAATACATTTAACCGGTAGGGATTTCTCATAACCATAACTTTCATAACTGAATATGATTTGACTTTTTCAAATATAAGAAGTCAAATCACATAAGAGAATCATAAATAAACTTGAACTGTGGCCTTTTAGAATACCCAACTCTTTATTATTAATATAAATAACCAACCACGGCATGAGCCCTTCGGTTCCATCCCCTACCTAATTTATATCCTTCTCATTTTTCACATTTCTCAATTTTCAATTTTCAATTGTTGTTTTCTTTTTGAAAATATTAGAGAATTATCAACAACTATTAACAACCACTCTTCCATTCTTTACCAAATCAGTGGTTCTCTCTCTCAACTTTTGTATAACTTGTCGGCAACTAAGTTTTTTTTTCCTTCTAAAATCCAGTGGGGCGAGCGAGCGAATGTGTCCCCTGAGACTGATATTGATCTTCCTGTCAGCCACGGTCGCTGGATTTTTTGTACTGCGAAACCTCAAATCTCATCATCAAACCGAAGTAGTTGATTCCACCCCTATCACCGATGACGGCGACAATTCCACAAACGATCCGCTCATTGCTCCTTTTAAATCACAACCTGCTTCTTCTGTTAATCAATCCTTTAAGGTCCTAATTCCAGGGTTTCTCTTTTTAGGTTTTATATTATTCTAATTCCTTCAGTGTCCCTTTTCTGAATTACTAAATTCGTGTGTATATATCGATGTATCATGTATAAATTATTACTTACGTGATGATATTACAGGTTTGGGACGCCATTTGTACGGGTTTTCGGACTTGTGTGGACATGGCAAGCGGCCGCTATCTTTGGAAGAATTTGGTTTCCTCTACTTCTACGAATTATAAGCCCTCCAATTGATAGTATGATAATGCACATGTCCTCCTGTCGTTATTCTTATCCCTATCCTCTAATTCTTCTTCTTTCCGTTAATGTTGGGTTCCAGAAATTTATATTGGTGTTTGGTTCCAGTATGGCAGTGTTGCTTTCTTAATCTTGCTACAAGATTATGAGCTGGCTGCTTTAAATTGTCTGTTGTATGTGTAATCTTAGTACTCAATTGGCAAACCCCTTGTGTGGATTTTCAAAACATTATTAGTTGTCATAAACTTCTCTCAAATTTTAATTTGTAAATTTTTGGCTCTTTCGTGTAACAATATACACCCTTTTTATATATAGTTTCCAGGTTCTAATCGGGTGGTGTTTGTTCTGTTTGATGATGATATATATGTATATATGTACTATATGTTTTCGAGTAGAAGGGAAATTGGCAAAGCTTTTTAAATTTGTTTGGATGCCACTTTTTGCTGCAATTCTCCTTTCTGAATGATAACTGATCTCTGCTATCAGTTCATCTACATTGGTTCTTGTCCTTCCTATATTGTAGCTTAGGTTACTTAGTTATACTCATTTCTGCAGCGTGCTGTGCATATTCTTACGTGATTAATCATGGAAATTCATTATGTCCGCTTGTTTAGTATCGTGTATAAGGAATAAGGGATATGTTAGGAAATATGACTTCTCACGGTTTGTAGATACCTGCAACACTTCTAGGAATTGGAATGATCTATCATAATTCGTTTGTCTAACCCTTCGCTACCCTTTGTGTTTTGATGTCTATAAATTCTTTTTTCCGCACTTTCCATGTGGTGACATTTTTGCTTGGTTTGGTTGTTTCTTCCTAACTTGTTCATGCTAGAAAGATTATTATCATGTTGTACCTTCATAAATGGTAGAATTGTGTTCTTGAATCAGTGTTTAAACTGCTATATGCTAGAAGACAAGTTGAGTACTTTTATTTCTTTAGGTATCGTGCCCGAAGAAAAGTTTAGTATTCTAGCCACACACTCCAGCCCTAAATGACCCTTCATTTTTTTTGGAGTGATTCAAGTCATTCAACCAGGTAATGCCACTTTGAAGGTCCATGATATCATTAAAACAAATGAATACCCCTGCAAGCAATTTGCTTCCATAGACACATATTGATGTCTTAATGTCATGCTACGCATATTAGTTTGTTTCTTTTTTATGGTCTTTTCTTCTGTAATTGACTTTTGGTATGGTTTTAAAACAGTAGTTTTATGTGAAATAAGTTGGGTATGGGAAGTTGGTTTTTTAGTCAGTTGTGTTACGTTTTAGTAAAGGTAAGTTGCAGTCTGGTTTCACAAAGACACAGATGAAATAGTCCTTGGTGCCTGGATGAACTTATTGCTCCTAGATTAGCCCCAAGTTTTTTATATCTGCTGTCACCTAATCTACTAGAAATAGAAGATTCATTCTTGTTAGCAAGGGGTTTTTCAGGTTGAGCTTGAGCTGTCTCACTAATATCATAGGGATATACTAAATGGAAACTTAAGTGTGACATGATATTGATTGTCATAATGCTATGCAAGGTAAGCTGGTCAGTCATATTATACCACTCGGACTTCCATCTTATGTTCCATGTTATGCCAAACAATTATGCCTATGATATATTAGAACTCAGAAACTTGAGCAGCTATTGTAACTTGAATGAAGTATGAACTCAAGTACAGACCTTATGTGTATTACCCTTTCTAACCCTGTTGGTTGATCAGTAGTAGTGCTTCTATCATATTTCTGGGATGATAATGATAGTCATGAATAACTTTCACGGCTTTCATCATATTTTAGTGAAAGGAACATGTAGATGGATGGATTTTCCTATTTGGTCATATGCATATGCTTGCTGATGTAGAATAACCCTAGTATTGCT